>JARQOD010000003.1:32724961-32874598 GCA_033576555.1 Oophaga sylvatica | reverse complement strand
CTAAATGCTTCAAAATTTCCCAGAACATCAAAGGTGCTTCCTATTTATGTTTTTACAACAAGGCTTTAAGTGGCAAACCCCCTGATTGAGACTGGGGATGATGTTTGAATCCCCTTGGATTTTATTTCCCCATGGGGCGGTTTTTTTTGAGACCCCAATCGAGGTGCAACAGCTGAACAGCCATGTTAGCTTTGCGCCAAGGTAAGCACTCGTAGCTGAAAATCCTTGGATTTCAGGAGATGGGCCCCTTATACCCCCGGGGACAGTTCCCCCAAAAAAATTTATTTTCAAAAGGGGGTTATCTCCACGATAAGGATGAATTCTCTGCCGACCCCCCCACTGCTTGGGTGACTTTATTAACTACGCACCCTATTGATACTGCTGTTTAACCAGGAAAGAGAATGGTTCGAAAGCAATCGAAACCTTTTCCTACCTTTCCCTCTCCGCTGGGAAACCCTTTGAGTAGGATTACCCCGGAACCTAACCTAACCCATCAGGTAACCCCCTTTACAACGACGGGTTAGTGAATGCACGAAAGGGAACACTTTTTAAAAGGAGAACTATTTTCTTTTGGGAAGTCAGGCACTTCATTAAAACTCCCCACCGTTTCGTAAGACTCTGCAGCATCTTCTTTGTGGTTTTTGCGGGGGGGGATCTGTCGGTCCGGCCTCAGGCTCCAGAGAGATCTGCAGCAACAGATCTTATTTTCTCGGACTTAAACTCCTTTTCCCTCTGAGGACGTTGACTGTGAAACGCTGCCATTTTTTAAGTTTCCCAGCGGTGTCCAGCTGAGTTTTAAGAAAAACAATTTTTCATTTCTTTTTTCCATCAAAATTGGGTTACTCAGTTGGGTGTTAGCTCTGCAGACGACCAGGGGGAAGTGGAAAATTTTTTGGATTCTCCCCTTTTCTCTGAAACGGAATACGTTTAGTGAAAAAGGCACTCCATTAAGATGGAAAAATGTGGATGGGTCCCCGCTGACCGACCGTGGAAAAAAGGGCAGAGCCTTTAGGTTTTTTGGGGAAAAAGGATCACAAAAGAAACTGTCCCTTTTTTCTTTCTCTTTTTCCCCACTTTCCCTTTTCAGGGGTACCAGGTGCAGGGTCAGAATCCACCATTAAAAGGGAACCCAAAGGGAAATTTCCCCTTTCCGAGAAACAATAGTCCCAAAAATTTCAGCTTCTCTGTTCCCAAAGGAATCAGTCATTCCCTGAAAAAAACCCCCTGATTTTCCCCGGACTATGTGGTTTATTGACAAAAAACCGACCAGCTTTCCCCCTCACCGTCCTATGATTTCCCAAATTTAATTATTGCCTGGTGCAGGAAAACCTTTTGGTAAGATCTAAACCCCCCCGGGGGGGCCCCCCCAGCTAAACTTTAAAGGGTTACAAGATAAAAAAATAGCAAGGCTTCATACCCCCTTTCTTTCCCCGAGGGGCACCCATCTTTTTTGTAAAGAAAAAGATGGATCCGAGCCATGTTGACATAGGGAAATCATAAGGTTTTATTAGAAACCCTTTCCATTGCCTTTAAAACCCCATTTTTTTGAAGATGCGCCAAGCCCCAAAATTTTTTTTAAACTAATCTTCTGGGGCCATAAAATTTTCCCCATTAGACCTGGGGATGAATGGAAGACTGCATTCGGTCACGCTATGGACACTTTGAATAACTATTAAAACCTTTTTGGTCTGGTTCCCCCCCCCACCCCCTTTCCAACACTTGGTGAATGACATTTCAGGGATCTCCTAGATCATTTGTGGTAAAACTTTTGGGGATATTTAATTTTTTCTAACTCCCCCAAGGAACATCATGGACATTTAAAAGGTCTTTGGGAAAGCAAAACAAAAACTTTTCATCAAAATTAAAATTGAAACCCCTGGACCGAAATTCAATTTTCTGGGGGTTTTACTGCTACACAAGGAATTAATATGGATGAACAAAAAACCCAAACCTCAAATTGGCCAATCCTGAAAGTGAAGGAGGTACAGCGCTTCATGGGGGTTTCCAACTTTATAGCGTTTCATTAGAAATTTCCTGAGGGGGTGTCACCCATCACTCAACTTCCCGGAAAGATCTAGGGTTTTCTGGCTCCCCCAAACCCAGGAAGCATTTTTCCCCTCTAAAAAAAAATTTACCACTGCACCTATCTATACATCCCCAAACCCCGCTTTCCCCTTTATAAAAAAGAGGGGGATGCCTTAGAGGCCCTTGGAGCTATACCTCTCAGAGAAAAGGTGAAAGAAAGTCTTGCATCCCCCTTTCCTTCTTTCCCCGCGTTGTCTTCGCTGAAGGAACTCGATGTGGGCAATAGAGAGTTGTTGGGCCATTATTTCCGCCTTCAAAGAATGGGACACCTTCTTCAGGGAGTCACGCAAAAATCGTCCGACAAACCCCTCGAACCTGATTTTATCAGGGGCCTAAGTGCCTGACTCCTCGCCAGGCTCGCTGGAAATTTTTCTTTAAAAATTTTTTATCATTTTTTAGGGGAAGATCGGCAATGGAAAGGGAAAGCACTCTTAGGATTTACTCAGCAGGACATCCAATTACTCCTCCTAAGACTATTCTTCTGACTCAGATTTCCCAGGAGAATTCATAATCAAGACCTACTTAAGGGCATCAAAGGGAAACAAACCATGCGGATCCTTTTTGGCACAACCCCAAGGACGTAATCTTGTCTTTAAAAGGTGGTGGATTTAGGACAACCTGTAAATTTTTGAAAAAAGTCAGGGTTAAGAGTATTGCAAACCCTTCACATTCCAAATAGCGGGGATAGAGGAAATTTTAAAGACACAGGGTTTCTTTCTCGTTTCTTTTGGTGGCCCCCTTGCAAAGGATTTTTTGAAATTAGTCACTTCATGTGAAGTCTGTGAAAATTCAAAAAAACCCGTCCTACCAAAGGTCTGTTAAGCCTCTTCCCCCCCGCCTGCCCGGGGCCATTTCTAAAAAGGGCTTCATTTGGGGTTTTCCAACCTCTCGGGGAAAAAACCATTCTAGTGGTGGTTTTACCCGCAACAAAGGCAGCTCTTTTATCCCCTTTTGCGGGTTCCCACTGCAAAACAGAATCATTGTGATTAAAAAGATGTGTTTCGCTTCATGGAGACCGGATGAGTTATTTTTTTGGATCGAGGGGGGCAAATTTACTTTTAGGTTTTTTGGCAAAAATTTTTTGGCAGCATTGACATTAAATAAACCTTTTTTCTGCTTTTCTCCCCAGACTAAATAAGAAAAAAATCAAAACCTGGGAAAAATTTTAACCCCCCCCCAAAAAGGGGTTTACCCTTTTTGGGTTTCTTACAAAATTTGATCCCCCAAAACCCCTTTTACCTAAAATTTTTAAAAAAATTTTTTTTTTCCCTTTTAAAAACCCCCTTTAAAACCGCTCGAAAAACCTCTTTAAAAAATAGGACTTCGGAAAATCTGGGAAAGGTCAAGGGAAAAAAGGGGAAAAAAAATTTTAAAAAAGCAATTTAAGTGGGGCTTTTGGTTCAAACCCTTTTTTAATTAAGACCATGTTAAATGGGGCATAATACATTGGGCCCTATAAAATCAGTAAAAATTTTTTAAATCCCTTTTTTCCCTTAAAAAAATAAAATAACCCCCTTATTACCCAAAAAACTCAAAAATATTTTTCCATTTTTTTACCCATCTTTTTATTAAAGAATTTTAAAATTTTAATTCCAAAAAAAAAACCCTTTTTAAAATCTTTTGGCCTTTTTTCCCTTTCCCCTTGGCCGGTTTAATTTTTTTTTTAAGGGGGGATAATGTAAGGTTCTATGTATATATTCCTGAAAACTCAGTTTGTTCGTCAGCCATTTTACTTTCTGTCTTGCTGCAGCTATCTTGCCCTCAGTCAAAATGGAGTTTCCAGCTTGCATGTTCCCGCCCTGATTCTCTCCTTTGCTTCTTAAGCAGCCACAGCTGAGCAATCAGTGCTTCAGAATCTAGCCTGCAGTGAACCTGTGACTTGACTCCTGTAAGCCTTGGACCTTGTACTCCAGCTATTCCTACTGAGGAACTCTGAAGCACTTGTGGACTCTGAACCCTGCTCTTTGAAAGACCCACGTTTGCATGACTTACGGTAACAGAGAAGAAGATCCTGAATCTGTATTGGAGAGTGATTGCTGAGCTTGGATTACTCTGGCCTGCTGTGTCTCCTGTTTCTGTGTCTGCAAACTGTGTGACTATTTCTGCCAACTTGTATGAAGTAATACAGGACTTTTCTATATCAAACCTGTGACTCCTGTGTTTTCATCGCACCCAAGCACAAGACGCTATATGAACTGTACTACATACATTACACTCCTCTTTAAAGGTCAACTATGCTTCTTATCATCTATGGTCTAAATAGTCTGCTACAACATGTTCTGGGTATATGGTAAATAAAGTATGACCCTGAGGTGACGGTGGGGCTACATGAGCTGCATAGAGTCATATTTGTAGTAAATGGTATAAAATACTGCCTCGTGTTTCATTATATCAGATAAAGTGACTTGTTCACAACCTGTGTGCTGTTGTGAATGTGTTAGAAATGAATTCTGAGCAGAAGCTCCCTCTGGTGGTTACAAACAGTACTGAACCATTCAATGAGGATTGGCAATCAGGAGTTACAGACTGGTCTTATATAGGGGAGGTTCCCTCCCATCATGGTTGCCGGTGATCAATTGTTATTGTCTCAACTGTGGTTCCTGGTTCACTTGGAAGCTTGCGGAGTCTTGCCTCTTCTCCTGCTCTCAGATAAGATATTTTCTGTTTTTTGTTTTTTTGCTTACCATTTGCATATTCCTCTGCATTTCTGTGAGGTTGGCCAGGTCCCCCCCCCGGGGGCTTGGGCTCCTCTCTGATCTTCTGGAGCCACTGTTGTTTGTTCATTTGCCTTTTCCAGTTTTTTTCAGTGGCTGCGGCTTAGTTTTGTTACACCAGAAACTAATTTAGGTGGTAGAGGTCGTGTGATCTCAGGTGTTTTTACAATTAGTAGAGTTGGTATTTTTTAGGGTTTTTTGGATTGCAGTAAGTGTCCTTCCTATCCTTTTCTGTCTAGGAAGATTGGGCCCCAACGTTTGCTCATACAATTTTCTGTCTGTGTCTGTATTTCCTCTTGTCTAACCGCCATTACATGTTTGGGGGCTTCCTTTGTTCTTTGGGGATCTGCTCCGGGGCAGATAGCTTTCCTCTTTCTATCTTTAGGTGTAGAAATATAAATAGCACTGCACTCTCAGACAGGAATTCTATGCAAAATCAAACAATATTTATTAAACAACCAAAAAAGTGATAGGGAGCATGTTTTATCATAGCGACGTAAATGACACAACGTTTCGACTCTCACGAGTCTTTTTCAAGAAGCCGCTATACAAAAGGAAAAAAGAAAAACAAATCAAAAGGGGTTTTAAACAATAAATACAATGGTTGAACAATTATGATACAAAATCAAATAAAACATATTAAAATAATATTAACCAAATGCAAAGTGAACCCTGCTTGTGGCATAGAGACCAGCAAGCACCAACCGTATGTCAAGAGATAGGAAAAAGTGAAGAAACACGTGGTGAAAGGAGTTCATCCCAGATATGAGAAAGGAAGATATAAGTTAGGGATAATTTTACCTGAAAACAGCTTCAGAGTGATTAACGAGATAATTGGATTGCAATATCTAGAGAGGGTAATAGGTGCGACATTGTCAGATTAAATGAAATGCTATAGAAAGTTCAACACTGGTGAGAAATCCTCAAATACCTGTTCCAATAGAATGCTCAAGGGTCTAGATAGGAGAATGGCTCCCCAAATGGATGGCCTGGGGTATAAGCATTAATAAAAAATAAACAAATTTTTTTGTTAACTGTTTGTTATATATAACCCTAGTCGGAGTAGTATATAGGTGTATACCACTCTATAGTAAAAATAAAAATTAATAGAAAAGACAAAAAAACCTGTGTGGTTGTTAGAGAGTAGAAAAAAGTAACGATCCAGGAAGGAAATGTAGGATCTGTAGAAGGAGAATGTAAGTTGTGAATATATCTTACAGACAAGTAGGAGCTAGATACTAATGTTCGCAATGCATATCAAAGGGCTGTAATGAGTGTTGCTGCGCATATATTGAGGTTAGTTGGGCCGAAAAACAGCTTACTGCTAAAATACTAATGTTCGCAATGTATATCAAAGGGCTGTGCACTGCAGCTATCTGTGCGGTCCCTCTAATGAGTGTTGCTGCGCATATATTAAGGTAAGTGGGCCGAAAAACAGATTGCTGGCTTAAGAGAACAAAATGTGTATAGGAGAAAGATTACCTGTAAATGGCTGTGGCGCAGCGACATTTGGTTAATATTATTTTAATATGTTTTATTTGATTTTGTATCATAATTGTTCAAACCATTGTATTTATTGTTTAAAACCCCTTTTGATTTGTTTTTCTTTTTTCCTTTTGTATAGCGGCTTCTTGAAAAAGACTCGTGAGAGTCGAAACGTTGTGTCATTTACGTCGCTATGATAAAACATGCTCCCTATCACTTTTTTGGTTGTTTAATAAATATTGTTTGATTTTGCATAGAATTCCTGTCTGAGAGTGCAGTGCTATTTATATTTCTAGATTTGGATTTATTCCATGACACTAGCACCTCACCATTCAATTATTCGTGTGCACACCATTTGTCTTATATTGCATTCAGTCTTGGTGTAGCACCGATTTTGCCTAATGTCTCATCATACATTTGCTTATGATACTGAGACTAGCTCTAGTATTCTTTCACAAGTCACCAACTCTACCGAGTTCCTTAAGACACCAGCAGTCGACATAAGGACGCGTGACTACGAAAGAACGAGACGCAAACTTGTCTCCTTCGACTTACATTGCACCACCTTAGCCGAATATCATCGGCAGAGCAAGATTCCTAGGGGTCTAAGGTGCCATTTGCGCCCCACCCTTTTCTCAGAGAACAAGGAATTCTGTGATAAATATCAAAAAATCCTGAACAAGTGCTCATTAGACATAATTATTCTGACAATCGAGTTCCTACAAAAAGAAATTATTGAAACTCGCAATAATATTGCATCTATAGAAACTCAACTTAGTAGTGCTTTATCCTCCGCTGACTGGACAAATTTGAAGGACAAAACAGACAAAATTATTGCGGAACACCAAAAGGTACTTCAAGAACGGAAGAGACTTAAATTTCAAAGAGATCACGAGGATTACTCCCAAAACAGAGTATACAAATGGAACGATTCCAACTGGCAGCGACCACGCTCTCACCAAAGGATGGGATCCTTCAGCTCGGGCAGCGAATCCTCTACAGGATCATACAGACCCCATTTTTTATCCAGAGGACGCAGGGGAGGACGCCACACCACAAACGCACACGAAGATCACAGCGAAAGAATGACTACTCGCTCGCAGGTAGGCCCTCCAATCAGGTGATAAATATCTCCAGCTACTCCCTTGCACCAACGGAACTTTCGGTCCTCCAGAAAGGACTATCGTTTTGTCCAACTCCGAATTGGAGTTCCTACCACTTGGAACAAGACCTACAACGCTTTTACAGGAGTCTGAGATTGAAGACTCATTTCACTAAGTCACCTTTCAGTATATCTACTCAATCTCCTCCTGAATTGTCCATCACTAACTTGGGTCTCCGCACTCCTAGTAATTTTTCTCCACCACACGTATACCATCCTGTTGAAACCTTTATTTCTCTAGTCGATCGTGAGGTGAAGTCACTATCCCACCAACAAAAACTTGGTTTCTTCCTACTCACTCGAACCTCTCCCTGAAGAGAGACAAGCAATAACTTCCCTCCATTCCAATCCTGATATAGTAATCAAACCAGCTGATAAGGGTGGCGCCATCGTGGTGATGGACCAAACCCATTATCGTCATGAGATCATCAGACAACTCACTGACACAGACACATATATGGTGATTTCTAGGGACCCCACCCTATGATAAGAACCAAAATACAAGACTTGGTTCTATCAGCCCTGGACAATTGTACTATCGATTCAAAAACTGCCAAATTTCTAAGAAACGACCATCCGATCACTCCGGTTTTTTATATCTTACCCAAGATCCATAAGGATCTTAGGAATCCACCCGGTAGACCGATTGTCGCCTCGACCGACTCTATTTTTAGCCCCACTTTCCATCTTTTTGGAAAAAATTCTTACACCCATGATTAAGGACACAAAGTCCTTTCTCTTAGATACAGGACACTTCCTCAACATCATTGGGCGATTGGGTACCATTCCCACAACAAGCTTACTAGTTACATTAGACGTATGCAGCCTGTATACATCCATCACCATGACAAGGGTATCAGGGCCACGAAACTACTTTTGGGAAAATCTAACCTATCATCTAATTCCATCCTTTTCTGTCTAGACGTTCTTAAATTGGTACTTCATGAGAATTTTTTTCTATTTGGAGACACTTTCTATCTGCAAAAGCGGGGGACCGCAATGGGATCAAACGTAGCCCGGCTTACGCTAACGCATACATGGACTGGTTTGAGTCTGAACATATGTATAACAATACACTTTTTCAGCAAAATGTATCGCTCTACCATCGTTATATCGATGACATTTTTCTCATTTGGAACGGCACGTCAGACACCCTATTATGCTTTTTCCAGTATCTTAACTCAATTTTTCCAGAACTCCAATTCACCTTGAACTATGACGACTCACGTATATCATTTCTTGACACAGTGGTACTGAAGGACCAAGAAGGTAACTTGACAACAGATCTTTTCACCAAACCTACAGACTGCAACAGTCTACTCCACTACTCGAGCTGTCACCCGAAATCCACAAAAAACAGTTTACCCCGTTCTCAATTTAAACGTGTCGCACGCATAGTATCAGATCCTACAACACGCGATAACAGACTCCAGACGATGGCAGATAGATTCAAAGAACGCCACTATCCTACTAAACTCCTTGACAATGAGTTGATATCTGCCAGGTCTCCCTCTTCCCCTCCTCCACTACGACAATCCCTCGAGAGAGTACCTTTTGTGCATACGCACCATCCTTTTATGCCCAAAATTTATGCCACAATCAAAAAACATTGGCCCCTTTTGTCTCAATCATACCCTGAGATTCAATCTTTTCAACATCCAGTCCTGATCAGTACCAGAAGGCCTACAAACATTAGAGACAGACTTGTGAGAGCTGACATCGGTAGCTCACACCTTCCGGCGACACAAAAACTGCTACAGACCCAACGCAAGGGCACGTTTCCATGCCTGGGCTGCGCAGCATGTTCCAACGTTATTAAATCCGATAGCGTGTTGCATCCACATACAGGTAAATCATACCCTATTAAGGGATATTTCACTTGTGACTCAAACTTCGTAGTGTACATTATCAAATGTCCATGTGGTTCCTCTATGTAGGGGAGACCACCCAACACATCAGAGACAGAATATCTGGACATAAGTCCACTATACGTTGTGGAAAAACATGGTTACCGTTGCCAGATCACTTTGCCAAATCACACCATACGGTCGCCCAACTTAAGTTCCAAGTACTTGAGCATGTTCCACGTCCACGTAGGGGTGGTAACCACATCAAATTACTTAAACAGAGAGAGACCTTTTGGATTTATACCCTCGACACACTATCACCGAAAGGCCTCAATCGTGAAATTGATTGGCTGACATGATTGCATATAGACTGTTTTTTTTCTCTGTCATCCTCACTCATTATGTTTTTCATTTTCCCATAGACTCGCTGACTATTATCAACACTGGTGAGTGCACATCCCTACAACCCTCCCCATTTGATATATAGTGTTTTTGCTATTTTCCATTTTTTATTTTTATTATTTTTTATTATTTTCATTTTTATTTTTCATTTTTTCATTTTATTTTTATTTTTTATTTTTTATTTTTTATTTTTCTTTTTATTTTGCATTATTTATTTTCATTTTTTCATATAATTCTCATTTTTTTACAAAAATCCTTTATTTTTTATTTTTCATTAATTTTTCCCTTTTTCCACCAGTTCATTATACCCACGTTTCTACTTTTACCATATTTTGCTACTCCCATGACTCTTCCCGTCTTAAGCACATTCCCTCCTGCTACATTCTTTCCTTTCCCTCTTAAACGGCGCATTCGCATTACATATTACAAGCTATACCCCCATAGCGCTCTCAGCGCAGCCGCAGTGGGTCTCCTAGTACCCGTCACGTCACTTCCGGTCCGGATGACACACATCCCGGCCCGGCGATGTCAGCCGGCATTTATACCCGGCTTTTTCATTTCTGCAGCGTGTCACACATCCAGCAAGACGCGGGAGCGTCGCTGCGCCACAGCCATTTACAGGTAATCTTTCTCCTATACACATTTTGTTCTCTTAAGCCAGCAATCTGTTTTTCGGCCCACTTACCTTAATATATGCGCAGCAACACTCATTAGAGGGACCGCACAGATAGCTGCAGTGCACAGCCCTTTGATATACATTGCGAACATTAGTATTTTAGCCAGTAAGCTGTTTTTCGGCCCAACTAACCTCAATATATGCGCAGCAACACTCATTACAGCCCTTTGATATGCATTGCGAACATTAGTATCTAGCTCCTACTTGTCTGTAAGATATATTCACAACTTACATCTCTCCTTCTACAGATCCTACATTTCCTTCCTGGATCGTTACTTTTTTCTACTCTCTAACAACCACACAGGTATTTTTTGTCTTTTTTATTAATTTTTATTTTTACTATAGAGTGGTATACACCTATATACTACTCCGACTAGGGTTATATATAACAAACAGTTAACAAAAAAATTTGTTTATTTTTTATTAATGCTTATACCCCAGGCCATCCATTTGGGGAGCCATCTTCTCCTATCTAGACCCTTGAGCATTCTATTGGAACAGGTATTTGAGGATTTCTCACCAGTGTTGAACTTTCTATAGCATTTCATTTAATCTGACAATGTCGCACCTATTACCCTCTCTAGATATTGCAATCCAATTATCTCGTTAATCACTCTGAAGCTGTTTTCAGGTAAAATTATCCCTAACTTATATCTTCCTTTCTCATATCTGGGATGAACTCCTTTCACCACGTGTTTTCTTCACTTTTTCCTATCTCTTGACATACGGTTGGTGCTTGCTGGTCTCTATGCCACAAGCAGGGTTCACTTTGCATTTGGTTAATATTATTTTAATATGTTTTATTTGATTTTGTATCATAATTGTTCAACCATTGTATTTATTGTTTAAAACCCCTTTTGATTTGTTTTTCTTTTTTCCTTTTGTATAGCGGGTTCTTGAAAAAGACTCGTGAGAGTCGAAACGTTGTGTCATTTACGTCGCTATGATAAAACATGCTCCCTATCACTTTTTTGGTTGTTTAATAAATATTGTTTGATTTTGCATAGAATTCCTGTCTGAGAGTGCAGTGCTATTTATATTTCTAGATTTGGATTTATTCCATGACACTAGCACCTCACCATTCAATTATTCGTGTGCACACCATTTGTCTTATATATCTTTAGGTGTAGTTAACCTCTCAGGCTGTGACGAGGCGTCTAGGACCAACGTAGGTACGCCCCACGGCTGCCTTTAGTTGTGGTGGTTAGTCAGGGTACTGCAATCCAGTAGATTCCAACCTCTCTGGTGTATTGCCGTTTTTCCCTGCTCCCTCTGGTCTCAATGATTCTATGTCATTAGCGATTCAAATTGAAGACGTTTTGCACGCTCAGTTGTCTTGGGTAGTGTTCAGACTAAATTTCTGTTGACTGTTACCCTGATTTGCTCCCTGTCCACATTTTCTGCTCAGGCTTTTGTTGATTCGGGAGCAGCTATTAACCTGATGGATTTTGATTTTGCTAAACGTTGTGGGTTTCCCTTGATACCCCTATGGAAGTCTATTCCCCTACTGGGGATTGATTCTACCCCTTTGGCTGAGAATAAACCCCAGTTCTCTACTCAGGTGATAATGAGGGTTGAACCTGATCATCAGGAGAGTTGCAAATTTTTGGTGCTGTATAATCTGCATGACATTATTGTACTAGGTTTCCCTTGGTTACAGTCTCATAATCCTGTTTTGGATTGGAAATCTGTGTCTATAACTAGTTGGGGCTGCCAATGTGTTAATGCCAACACTCCTGTTTTTTCTGCCTCTCCCCAGGCTCAGGATGTTCCTGACTTTTTGACTGATTTTTCTGATGTGTTTAGCAAAAGTAAATCTGCATCCTTGCCCCCCGATAGGAGCTATGACTGCGCTACTTAATTAGTGCCTGGTAGTAAATTCCCTAAAGGTCGCCTTTTTAACTTGTCTGTACCTGAACATGACGCTATGCGGTCTTATATCAAGGAGCCATTGGAGAGGGGTTATATCAGACCATCCTCTTCACCCTTGGGTGCCGGTTTTTTCTTTGTGGCCAAAAAGGATGGTTCGTTAAGGCCGTGTATTCATTATCGTCTCTTGAACAATATCACTGTGAAATATCAATATCCGTTACCCTTGATTTGACCTGTTTTCCAGGGTGAAAAGTGCTACTTGGTTTACCAAGCTTGACCTCAGGGGGGGCGTATAACCTTATTCGCATTAAGATGGGGATGAATGGAAGACGGCGATTAATACCCCAGAGGGGCATTTTGAGTACCTAGTGATGCCCTTTGGGCTCACTAATGCTCCTTCCGTCTTCCAGTCCTTCATGAATGACATTTTCAGGGATTTTGTGGATAAATTTCTGATTGTTTATTTGGATGATATCTTGATTTTTTCCAATGACTGGGACTCTCATGTGAAACATGTTCGGACTGTGTTCCAGATTTTGAGAGAGAATGCTCTGTATGTGAAGGGATCAAAGTGTCTTTTTGGCGTACAGAGGATCTCATTTCTGGGATTCATTTTGTCCCCATCTGTTATTGAAATGGACCCGGTCAAGGTTCAGGCCATCTGTGATTGGGTCCAACCTACTTCATTAAAGGCTCTTCAGAGATTCTTGGGTTTTGCCAATTTTTATCGTAAATTTATTGGTAATTTCTCTGTTATTGTTAAACCATTGACTGATTTGACCAAAAAGGGTTCTGATGTGGTGAATTGGCCTCCTGAGGCAGTCTATGCGTTTCAGGAACTTAAGCAGAGATTCACTTCTGCTCCTGTTCTACGGCAGTCTGATGTTTCTCTGCCATTTCAGGTGGAGGTTGATGCCTCTGAAATTGGGGCAGGTGCCGTTTTGTCCCAAAGAGATCCAGAGACCTCTAAAAGTAACCCTTGTGCCTTTTTCTCTCGAAAATTTTCTCCAACTGAACGTAATTATGACGTGGGTAATCAGGAGTTATCGGCCATGAAGTGGGCTTTTGAGGAGTGGAGACATTGGCTGGAGGGAGCCAAACATCAGGTGGTGGTCCTCACGGACCATAAGAATCTGGTTTATCTGGAATCAGCCAAGCGACTTAATCCTAGACAGGCCAGGTGGGCCTTGTTTTTCACACGTTTTAATTTTGTGGTTTCCTTTCTTCCTGGCACTAAGAATGTTAAGGCGGATGCCCTCTCGAGGAGTTTCCTTGCGGACTCTCCTGAGTTATCTGATCCTGCTGTTATTTTGAAAGAGGGTGTAGTTCTTTCCGCCATCTCGCCCAATTTGAGACTGGCTCTGTAAGGGTGTCAGGAGGATAAACCCGAGCGCTGCCCTATTGGGAAATTGTTTGTCCCAGACGGGTGGAAAAAGTGTGATGTCTGAGATTCATTGTTCCGCGTTGGCCGGTCATCCTGGAATTTTTGGTACCAGAGACTTGGTTAGTCGGTCCTTTTGGTGGCCTACTTTGTCTCGTGACGTCAGGGAATTTGTGCAGTCCTGCGGGACTTGCTCTCGCTCCAAGCCTTGCTCTCGCTCTAGTGGTTTGTTGATGCCATTGCCTGTGCCCAAGAGACCATGGACCCATATCTCTATGGATTTCATTTCCGACCTCCCTGTTCTCAGAGAATGACCGTTATCTGGGTGATTTGTGATAGGTTTTCCAAAATGATACATCTTGTGCCATTACCTAAGTTGCCTTCCTCCTCCGAATTGGTGCCTTTGTTCCTTCAGCACGTGGTTCGGTTACACGGCATTCCTGAGAACATTGTGTCTGACAGAAGAGTTCAGTTTGTTTCCAGATTTTGGAGGACTTTTTGTTCTAAACTTGGTGTTCAATTGTCTTTCTCCTCGGCTTTTCATCCTCAGACCAATGGACAAACTGAGAGAACAAACCAGACATTGGAGACTTATCTGAGATGCTTTGTGTCTGCTGATCAAGATGACTGGGTCTCTTTTTTGCCTTTGGCTGAGTTTGCTCTTAATAATAGGGCTAGCTCTGCCACTTTGATGTCTCAATTTTTCTGCAATTTTGGGTTTCACCCTCGATTTTCTTCGGGACAGACGGAGGCTTCTGTCTGTCCAGGTGTTGACTCTGTTGTGGAGCGTATGCAGCAGATTTGGGACCAGGTAGTGGAGAGGTTGCCAACCGGCATAGGACTGACGGTCCTCGGTTTGAAGTGGGGGACTTGGTCTGGTTGTCCTCAAGAAATATCCCTATGAGAGTTGCATCTCCTAAGTTTAGGCCTAGGTTCATTGTACCTTATAAGTTCATGGAGATTCTTAATCCTGTTTCCTTTCGTTTGCTTCTTCCAGGGTCATTTAAGATCCATAACGTGTTCCACAAGTCCTTATTGAAGAGATTTGTCGAGCCACTGGTTCATATGGCTGCGCCTCCTGCTCCTGTTTTGGTTGAGGGCAATCTGGAGTATGTGGTTGAGAAAATATTGGATTCTCGTTTTTATAGATGGAAACTCCAGTATTTGGTTAAGTGGAGAAGTTATGGTCAGGAGGACAATTCTTGGGTGTTTGCTTCGGACTTCCATGCTAGGAGACTGATCCGTGCGTATCACAGAGCTCATCCTGACCGACCTGGTTGCCCAAATGAGGGTTCGGTGACCCCTCCTCAAGGGGGGGGGTACTGTTGTGAATGTGTTAGAAATTAATTCTGAGCAGAAGCTCCCTCTGGTGGTTACAAACAGTACTGAACCATTCAATGAGGATTGGCAATCAGGAGTTACAGACTGGTCTTATATAAGGGAGGTTCCCTCCCATCATGGTTGCCGGTGATCAATTGTTCTTGTCTCAACTGTGGTTCCTGGTTCACTTGGAAGCTTGCTGAGTCTTGCCTCTTCTGCTCTCAGATAAGATATTTTCTGTTTTTTGTTTTTGTGCTTACCATTTGCATATTTCTCTGCATTTCTGTGAGGTTGGCCAGGTCTCCCCCCCCCCAGGGGGCTTGGGCTTCTCTCGGTTCTTCTGGAGCCACTGTTGTTTGTTCATTTGCCTTTTCCAGTTTTTTTCAGTGGCTGCGGCTTAGTTTTGTTACACCAGAGAACTAATTTAGGTGGTAGAGGTCGTGTGATCTCAGGTGTTTTTGCAATTAGTAGAGTTGGTATTTTTTAGGGTTTTTTGGATTGCAGTAAGTGTCCTTCTTATCCTTTTCTGTCTAGGAAGATTGGGCCCCAACGTTTGCTCATACAATTTTCTGTCTGTGTCTGTATTTCCTCTTGTCTAACCGCCATTACATGTTTGGGGGCTTCCTATGTTCTTTGGGGATCTGCTCCGGGGCAGATAGCTTTCCTCTTTCTATCTTTAGGTGTAGTTAACCTCTCAGGCTGTGACGAGGCGTCTAGGACCAACGTAGGTACGCTCCACAGCTGCCTTTAGTTGTGGTGGTTAGTCAGGGTACTTCAATCCAGTAGATTCCAACCTCTCTGGTGTATTGCCGTTTTTGCCTGCTCTCCTCAGCTACCAAATCATAACAGTGTGCGGTTTTCTTTGTCTCCAAGCGCTTTTAAATTAAGAGCGTAGACTCCTAATTTGGCCTCACTGGTGATCTGGCATATCTGACTTTGGGTCAGAACGCAAACAGATACGACAAAGGGAATGGAGCTTGCGAGAGTTTCAATCGTACTCTCATACAGATGTTGAGGATATTAGAGGAAGATCGGAAGGTTCAGTGGCCAGAATTTGTAGCAGAATTGGTGTGGGTATACCAGGAAAAGAGATTACAGAACTGGAACTGGATCCAGAGGAGGACTACTCACAAACGGGGGTGTCCACCTGGGTCCGAGAACATTGTCAGTGGCTGCAGACTCTACATCGTCTGGTGCATACCAGGTTACAAGAATTGGAGCATTCAGGGGCAACCCCTATGCGAGGGACAGATCTGCAGGCCGGAGATCGAGTGTTGGTAAGAGACAAACGTCTTCGAGATAAACTAGAGTGGCGGTAGGAGAAGACATCGTATCGGGTGAAGCGACGAATCAACTCTGAGGGACCCGTCTATGAAGTTCAACCTGAAGAAGGAAAAAATGTCCCTACTCGGGTTGTACATCGAAACATGCTACGTCCCTGCGTGTCAAGAGATCATGTACAAGAAGAAGAAGAGAAACCTAGTGCTCCTGAGAACCTTCCTGTAGACTTTGCTGATTGTGACGAAGAATGTCCCGAACCGTCACTGGTAGGCCCAGAAGAAGAGCAGATACCCGAAACCCCGGAGACTCCTGAGATTCCTGAGATAGCTGATTCACCTGAACTGGACGTGTCTCTACCACCATCAGTCCAATCTGACTCAACTAGATTCAACAGTCCCAACTGAGTTACGACGTTCTGAGCATTCGACAGCCGGAAAACCGCCTAATCGTTATGATCAAGATCACTTTGTCTGGCAGCAAATTGTCCAAGGAATAGGAGAATGTCAATGCATTTTACAAGAACTCTCGCCCGTGGAATGGCTAGCACAAAGAGAGGGGGAATGTAAGAAGGACTGGACCGTACATACCTCCTCCGTTACAGGTCCGGAACTGTCGGGGCTGTCACCCATGCTGGACGGGGGGAAAGATTAAAACCCCGGACCGACCTTTGCTCCCAGTGATGGGGAGCACGGCTAAGCTTAAAAAGCTGCAGCGCGCATGAAGTCAGGGAGAGTTGGCAGGAACACACAGCGCACATAGGGGCAGTATTGGCGCTTCGTCCTCAGAGCCACAAGACAGAGCAGGCCCACGCCATAGCGGCACAGTATACTCCTGCCCAGACGGTCAACAGAGACTTGCAAAGTGCCCGCTAGCCCTCCTGACTGGGAGTGACAAAATCCTCGGCCAGAAGCTTGACGCGCGCGTGCCGAGACAGAGAAACTGCGGGACCGTCTGTGAACTGTGTCCCTACTTACCAGCATACAGCTGAAGAGCAACGTTAAACTCGGGCAGAGCCAAAGACTGCACTCGTTTCAGTATTGCCTTTCCTGGACCCAGGACTCCCTTCAAGACGTCGAGGACTCATCGCCAAGAACCGTATCCTCATCTTCTTCAGGATCACGCAGGACCCCTCATGCACCACGGCCTTGGCGCCATGGTTTAAGCCTAGGACTCCTCACTCTGGAGGTCCTTGGACTGATAAGTCTACTGTTATTGAACTCTCCTTTAAAACCCCAATTCCTGTGTTATCTCACTTTGTATATTCGTTATACGCCTGTTGTACCTTTATTCTCTCCCTGCGAGGAGTATTCCCTATTCCAGTAAACCCTACGTTAACCCTTGCTCTGCCTCCTTCCGTTACTGCATCTTTGTACCTACTCACATTATGACGACTGGACAACACCACAGGTATAGCAGTGTCAGCTAGTTAGTGGTTATTACTTACCTGGGTAGTCATATGTAGAAATCTCCTCTTTGCAGCTCTCAGTTCTCCTCTCTGTAGTATTAATATGGGTCAGATCTTTACTCTGAAACAAATATTGTAAAAGTCACAGACAGATGGAGAAGTCGCATCTATGATCAGCAAAAAATCCTGCTATCTCCTCCATTCTGATTACACAAGTACAAAACATATAGTACTGGTGGATAAAACAAGACTGAGCACAAGACCTTCACAGCCATCTACACAACATAGGGGAGATCGCAAGACATCTTCTCTCCATCTACCTGATGATCCTGAGGAACACTGGGATCTTCTTGTTTACAGTCCTGGGGAAGAAGAGGACGGGGACATCTCTCTGGTGTTGTCCTCTTACTGGATAAAACTGGAGGAAACACATATAGGAACTGAATTAATTCTTTACATAAAGATAATTATAGGCTGTGTGTATTTAGTCCTGTCTATTACCTGGTGATGTGAGGGGCTGGGGAAACTGCATCATGACGTCCTTGTTCAGATCTCTGTGTCCTTCTAAATACTCCCACTCCTTCATGGAAAAATAGACTGCGATATCCTGACACCGTATAGGAACCTGACACATAAAATGATACCGTCATCCCCCCGATCCTTTCATAGCGTCACTGTATAATGTCCCAGCATTCTCAGCAGTGTCACCTCTCCAGTCAGCAGCTCAATCATTTTGTAGGTGAGTTCTAGGATCTTCTGGTCATTGATGTCCTCATATATCAGGGGGCGAGGTGGAGGTCCCATAATTGGGCTCAGGATTCTTCCCCATCCCTCAGACACAGGGGCCTGACAGCGCTCACTAGAGGTCTTCTTCACTACTGTGTATTCCTGGTTAAGGAGAGACACATTAATAAATCTCACTGCAGACATTTCCAGAGTCTTCACCTCTCCACTTCTGTCCATCTGTTATTCCCATAGATAAGAATGATGTAATGTGATGTCATCACAATCTCTCACCTCTCCAGTAAGCCGGAAGATGATCTCTAAGGTGAGGTGTAATATCCTCTCCACCACCTTGTCTCTGTCCCTATCCATCACTGACGGGTCAATCAGGAAAATTTTCTCACATAGAAGACCTCCACTGAGAGGTTCCGACATTATAGGGACCTGAATGGGAAGATGAACAGATGTAAAATCATAAAGAATCCATGTAATAATACAATTACTGGAGAACTAAAAGGGAAATATATCAGGTAATATAACGTATAAATGTTGTTTTCCAGATCGTGTAAACTGATATATCATAAACATCACCCACTTGCTGCACTAGTAACTTGGATGCAACTATAAAATGGGACGCTTCCCACAATTACCTGTCCATTCAAGTACCACAATAGGATGACAACGAGCTAAGCGCATCCCACAGCCAGCTCACACATCCACATCACACTTCCACACCTCTCGCAGGCACCACTCGCCTCTTTGATAGGCCACCAAGACACCTGCACCTGCCTACTAGTACACATTCACAGCTAACTTTTGAAAGCATCTGATAAGTATTCTTCTTCGACTTTGGCATACACAGAATAAAACAACCAAGCTAAACTTTTCCTCTTTGAGATTGTGGCTACATTTAGAGCTGCAAGGAACAAACTTATTAAGCTTTAGATTTAATATATAAAAAATAACAAAAAAAGAACTGATAAGATTTACACACAAGGCAAAAATAGCACAAAAGTAAATGGGTTAAACACAGAAACATCTTACAGATTGAACCTTTTGGAGGAGGAGATCACAGCAGAAATTAGGACAGATTTACAATTCACGTTAACTCTCCTGGATCTGACAATGAGTTTTTCTGGAGGAGATATTATAAAGTGTCTCCGGTAAGAAGAGGATGGCTAATTGTATGCACACAAAAATGGTGCAATGACTTCATATTATATTTCTGTGGTTTCTTGAGGCTGAAAGTCCTAATGGTTGAACCCACAAATGGAATTATGTTCCCGGATCACAGATATATCTGTGGATGGTGATGATATCAGATTACTATAGATATGGCATCCTAATATTGCATTTACATTGTGCCATGGGATGCTGAAGACAAGGCAAAAAACAACGCTTTATCATCATACCGCTGAACAAAAAGTTGAATAACACGCAATCAAAAAGACGGATGTAAATAATCATGGTACCGCTGAAAACGTCATCTTGTCCCGCAAAAAACGAGCCGCCATACAGCGTCATCAGTGAAAAAATTTAAAAAGTTATAGCTGTCAGAATAAAGTGATGCAAAACGATTATTTTTTCTATAAAATAGTTTTTATTATACAAAAGCACCAAAACATAAAAAATGATATAAATGAGGTTTCGCTGTAATAGTACTGACCCGAAGAATAAAACTGCTTTATCAATTTTACCACATGCGGAACGGTGTAAACGCCACCCCCAAAAGAAATTCATGAATTGTTGGTTTTTGTTCATTCTGCCTCACAAAAGTCGGAATAGAAAACGATCAAAAAATGTAATTTGCCCAAAAATGGTAACGATAAAAATGTCAACTCGTCCCACAAAAAAAAAAGACCTCACATGACTTTGTGGGCCAAAATCTGGAAAAATTATAGCACTCAAAATGTGGTGATGCAAAAACTATTTTTTGCAATAAAAAGTCTTTTAGTGTGTGACAGCTGCCAATCATAAAAACCCGCTATAACGGTATTTGATCACTGTGTTAGACCATATCACAGTGATCAAAATAAAAAAATAGTAAATCAAACCCCTATTTATCACCCCCTTAGTTAGAGAAAAATAATAAAATAAAAAATGAATTTATTTCTATTTTCCCATTAGTGTTAGAGATGGGCTAAAGTGAGTTGGGCTGAAGTTAGTGTTAGGGTTGGGGCTAAAGTTATGGTTAGGGTTGGGCTAGAGTTGGGGTTACGGTTGGGATTAGGGTTAGGAGTGGGATTAGAGTTAGGGTTGGGGTTACGGTTAATGGTGTGTTAGTGTTAGGTTTGTGGTTAGGGTTATGGTTCGGGTTGGGATTAGGGGTGTGTTGGGGTTAGTGTTGGAGTTAGAATTGGGGTGTTTCCACTGTTTAGGCACATCAGGGGCTCTCCAAACGCGACATGGCGTCTGATCTCAATTCCAGCCAATTCTGTGTTGAAAAAGTCAACCGATGCTCCTTCCCTACCGAACTCTGCCATGTTCCCAAACAGTTGTTTATCCCCACATATGGGGTATCAGCGTACTCAGGACAAATTGCACAACTTTTGGGGTCCAATTTCTCCTGTTACCCTTGGGAAAATAAAAATTTGGGGGCAAAAATATCATTTTTGTGACAAAAATGATTTTTTATTTTTAAGGCTCTACATTATAAACTTCTGTGAAGCACTTTAGGGTTCAAAGTGCTCACCACTGTTATGTTTAGGTAGCTGAGGAGGCAGGAGCAAAAAAACGCATAGGCAGCCGAACACCAGAGAGGTTGGAAACTAATAGGTTGCAGACCCCTAAACTAACCGCACAACTAGAAGTAGCCGTGGGACGTTCCTACGGTGCCCTAGACGTCTCGTCACAGACGGAGAGATAGCTATCCCTGAAGATGGAAAGAGGAAAGCTAACTGGCCCGTAGTAGACACCAAAAGAATAGGAAGCCCCCAGACATATAATGGCGGTTAGACAAGTTGAAAATACGAACACAGACAGAAAATAGATTGAGCAAACGCTGGGGCCCAAAACTGTCTAGATAGGACAGCAAAGGAGAGAATACTTTCTGCAACCCAAAAAACCCTAGGAAAAACTCCAACACTTATGAAACCAAAAATACTGAGACCACATGGTCTCGACCACCTATATCAGATCTCTGGTGTGGACACGTAGCAACCCAGCAGTAAAATATCACAAGAACTGAGCAAAAGAACAAATACAAAAAACGAACGGAGACCAGCCAAAGCCCCCCAACGGGGACCCGGCTGAAGACAAAAAGCAATGCAGCAAAAAGCAAGGAATTCAAACCACAGTAAAAAAAACTGAAAGAGACTTATCTGAAAGCAAGCAGGAGACAGCAGGAAAGCAAGCTGAATTCCAACCTAGACCAAGAAGAACAACTGATCACCGGCGAGGATCATGGGAGGTCAGCTCACTTATATCAGGCCTGTCAGTACCACCTGACAACCACTCGGTATCTGCAGGTGTAGGACTCTCGGTGTTCAACATAGGTTCAATACACAAAGCAACCACCAGAGGGAGCTTCAGCTCCGAAGTCGTCTCCAAAACGTTCACAACAGTACCCCCTCCTTGAGAAGGAGTCACCGAACCCTCACTGGTGCCCCCAGGACGATCAGGATGAGCTCGGTGATAGGCACGGACCAGTCTTTCAGCATGAATGTCAGAAGCAAACACCCACGAATTGTCCTCCTGACCATAGCCTTTCCACTTCACCAAGTACTGGAGTCTCCCCCTGGCCAAACTAGAATCCAATATCTTCTCAACCACATACTCCAAATTGCCCTTAACCAAAACAGGATCAGGAGGCGCAGCCATAGGAACCACTGGCTCGACAAATCTCTTCAATAAAGATTTGTGAAATACGTTGTGAATCTTGAATGTTCCTGGAAGAAGCAAACGGAAGGAAACGGGATTAATAATTTCCACGATCTTATAATGTCCAATGAACCTTGGCTTAAATTTTGGAGACGCGACCCTTATAGGGATATTTTTTGAGGATAACCAAACCAAGTCACCCACTTTAAATTGAGGACCATCAGTCCTATGTCGGTTGGCAAACCGCTGGGCCTTCTCCTGAGAGAGAGACAGCTTATCCACTACTTGGTCCCAAATCAGCTGCATTCTTTCCACAATAGAGTCAACACCAGGACAGACAGAAGCCTCCATCTGCCCTGAAGAAAATTGAGGATGAAACCCGAAATTGCAGAAAAATGGAGACATCAAGGTGGCAGAACTAGCCCTATTATTCAGAGCAAACTCAGCCAAAGGCAAAAAAGAGACACAGTCATGTTGATCAGCAGACACAAAACATCTCAAATAAGTCTCCAAGGTCTGGTTTGTTCTCTCAGTTTGTCCATTGGTCTGAGGGTGGAATGCAGAGGAAAAAGACAGCTGAACTCCCAGTTTGGAACAAAATGTCCTCCAAAATCTGGAAACAAACTGGACTCCTCTGTCAGGAACAATGTTCTCTGGAACGCCGTGCAACTGAACCACCTGTTGAAAAAACAAGGACACCAACTCGGAGGAGGATGGCAACTTAGGTAGTGGCACAAGATGTATCATCTTGGAAAACCTATCACAGATTACCCAAATGACGGTCATTCTCTGAGAGACAGGGAGGTCGGAAATAAAATCCATAGAGATATGGGTCCATGGCCTCTTGGGCACAGGCAATGGCATTAACAAACCACTAGAGCGAGAGCAAAGTTTGGACCGAGAACAAGTTCCACAGGACTGCACAAAGTCCCTGACATCACGAGACAAAGTGGGCCACCAAAAGGACCGACTCACCAAATCTCTGGTACTAAAAATACCAGGCTGGCCGACCAACGTGGAGCAATGAATCTCGGACATCACATTCTTCCTTCACTGGTCTGGGACAAACAATCTCCCAGCAGGGCAACGTTCAGGTTTATCCTCCTGAAATTTCTCCAAAGCCAGTCTCAAATTGGGCGAGATAGCGGAAAGAACCACACCCTCCTTCAGAATAACAGCAGGCTCTGTTACCTCAGGAGAATCCAGAAAGAAACTCCTTGAGAGGGCATCCGCCTTAACACTCTTAGTGCCCGGGAGAAAAGAGACCACAAAATTAAAACGTGTGAAAAACAAGGCCCACCTGGCCTGTCTAGGATTAAGTCGCTTGGCTGATTCAAGAAAAACCAGATTCTTATGATCTGTGAGGACCACCACCTGATGCTTGGCTCCTTCCAGCCAATGTCTCCACTCCTCAAAAGCCCACTTCATGGCCAATAACTCCCGATTACCCACATCATAATTACGTTCCGCTGGGAAAATTTTCGAGAGAAAAAGGCACAAGGTTTAATCTTAAAGGTCATCGGATCCCTTTGGGACAAAGCGGCTCCTGCACCAATCTCAGAAGCATCAACCTCCACCTGAAATGGTAGAGAAACATCAGGTTGGCGCGGAACAGGAGCAGAAGTAAATCTCCGCTTAAGCTCCTGAAACGCAGAAACTGCCTCAGGAGACCAATTCACTTCATCAGAACCCTTCTTGGTCAAATCAGTCAGTGGCTTCACAATACCAGAGAAATTAGCTATAAATTTACAATAAAAATTAGCAAAACCCAAAAATCTCTGAAGAGCCTTCAATGTAGTGGGTTGAACCCAATCACAAATGGCCTGAACTTTGACTGGGTCCATTTCAATAACAGACGGAGACAAAATGAATCCCAGAAATGAAACCTTCTGTACGCCAAAAAGACATTTTGATCCCTTCACATACAATGCGTTTTCTCTCAAAATCCGGAATACAGTCCGAACATGTTCCACATAAGAATCCCAGTCATTGGAAAAAATCAGGATATCATCCAAATAAACAATCAGAAATTTATCCACGAAATCCCGGAAAATATCGTTCATAAAGGATTGGAAGACAGAAGGGGCATTAGTGAGCCCAAAAGGCATCACTAGGTACTCAAAATGCCCCTCTGGGGTATTAACCCCTTCACCCCCAAGGGTGGTTTGCACGTTAATGACCGGGCCAATTTTTACAATTCTGACCACTGTCTCTTTATGAGGTTATAACTCTGGAACGCTTCAACGGATCTTCGCGATTCTGAGATTGTTTTCTCGTGACATATTGTACTTCATGTTAGTGGTAAAATTTCTTTGATATAACTTGCGTTTATTTTTGAAAAAAAACGCAAATATTGCGAAAATTTTTAAAATTTTGCAATTTTCAAACTTTGAATTTTTATTCCCTTAAAACAGAGAAATATATCACACAAAATAGTTAAGAAATAACATTTTCCACATGTCTACTTTACATCAGCACAATTTTGGAACCAAAATTTTTTTTGTTAGGAAATTATAAGGGTTAAAAGTTGACCAGCGATTTCTCATTTTTACAGCAAAATTTACAAAGCCATTTTTTTTAGGGACCACCTCACAATTGAAGTCACTTTGAGGGGTCTATATGGCAGAAAATACCCAAAAGTGACACCATTCTAAAAACTGCACCCCTCAAGGTACTCAAAACCACATTCAAGAAGTTTATTAACCCTTCAGGTGCTTCACAGTAACTAAAGCAACGTGGAAGGAAAAAATGAATATTTTACTTTTTAGCCACAAAAATTATCTTTTACAAACTTTTTTTTTATTTTCACAAGGGTAAAAGGAGAAAATGGACAGATAAGGTTGTTATGCAATTTCTCCTGAGTACGCAAATACCCCATATGTGGGGGAAAACCACTGTTTGGGTACACGGCAGAGCTCGTAACTAAAATTGGCTGGAATTTAGATTGGATGCCATGTTGCGTTTGGAGAGCCCCTGATGCGCCTAAACAGTGGAAACCCCCCACAAGTGACACCATTTTGGAAACTAGACCCCTAAGGTACTTATCTAGATCTGTTGTGAGCACTTTGAACCCTCAAGTGTTTCACAAAAGTTTATAAAGCCTGGGTGTGAAAAAAAAAAAAAAACAATTTTCCACAAAAATTATTTTTTAGTCCCAAATTTTTGAATTTTCCCAAGGAAATTGGACCCCAAAAGTTGTTGTCCAATTTGTCCTGAGTACGCTGATACCCCATATGTGGGGGGGGGAAACTGTTTGGGCGCACGGCAGGGCTTGGAAAGGAAGTAGTAACGTTTTGGAATGCAGACGTTAATGGGGTCATGTTCCGTTTGCAGTGCCCCAGATGAGCCTAAACAGTGGAAACCCCCCACAAGTGACCCCATTTTGGAAACTAGACCCCCTAAGGAACTTATCTAGATCTTTGGTGAGCACTTTGAACCCCCAAGTGCTTCACACAAGTTTATAATGCCCGGGCATGAAAATAAAAAATCCTTTTTTTTCCCACAAAAATTATCTTTTAGTCACTAATTTTTTATTTTCCCAAGGGTAACAGGAGAAATTGGACCACATAAGTTGTTGTACAATTTGTCCTGAGTACGCTGATACCCCATATGTGGGGGGGAACCACTGTTTGGGCGCACGGCAGAGCTCGGAATGGAAGGAGCACCATTTGACTTTTTCCAACCAAAATTGGCTGGAATTGAGTTTGGATGCCATGTTGCATTTGGAGAGCCCCTGATGTGCCTAAACAGTGGAAACCCCCCACAAATGACCCCATTTGGGAAACTAGACCCCCTAAGGAACTTATCTAGATTTTTGATGAGCAATTTGAACCCCAAAGTGCTTCACACAAGTTTATAACGTAGAGCCGTAAAATTTAAAAATCATATTTTTTCCACAAAAATGATCTTTTCACCCCAATTTTTATTTTTCCAAGGGTAACAAGACTCCAAAAGTTATTGTGCAATTTGTCCTGAGTGTGCTGATACCCCATATGTGGGGGTAAACCACTGTTTGGGTGCATGGCAGAGTTTGGAAGGGAAGGAGCGCCGTCTGACTTTTTCAACGCAGAATTGGCTGGACGCCATGTCGTGTTTGGAGAGCTCCTGATCTGCCTAAACAGTGGAAACCCCCATAAATGACACCATTTTGGAAACTAGACCCCTCAGGGAACTTATCTAGATGTGTGGTGAGAACTTTGAACCCCCAGGTGTTTCACTAAAGTTTATAACGTACAGCCGTAAAATAAAAAATCTTTTTTTTTTTTACAAAAATTATTTTTTCGCCCCCAATATTTTATTTTCACAAGGGTAACAGGAGAAATTGGACCCCAAAAGTTGTTGTCCAATTTGTCCTGAGTACGCTGATACCCAATATGTGGGAGAAAACTACTGTATGGGCGCACGTCAGGGCTCGGAAGGGAAGTAGTGACGTTTTGGATTGCAGACTTTGATGGAATGGTCTGGGTGCGTCATGTCACATTTGGAGAGCCCCTGATGCGCCTAAACAGTGGAAACCCCCCACAAGTGACCCCATTTTGGAAAATAGACCCCACAAGGAACTTATCTAGATGTGTGGTGAGCACTTTGAACCCCAAAGTGCTTCACAGAAGTTTATAACGCACAGCCGTAAAAATAAAAAATCCTTTTTTTTTTTTGCAAACATTATTTTTTCGCCCCAATATTTTATTTTTACAAGGGTAACAGGAGAAATTGGACCCCAAAAGTTGTTGCCCAATTTGTCCTGAGTACGCTGATACCCAATATGTGGGAGAAAACTACTGTATGGGTACACGTTGGGGCTCGGAAGGGAAGTAGTGACGTTTTGGATTGCAGACTTTGATGGAATGGTCTGGGGGCGTCATGTCGCATTTGGAGAGCCCCTGATGCGCCTAAACAGTGGAAATCCCCAACAAGTGACCCCATTTTGGAAAATAGACCCCACAAGGAACTTATCTAGGTGTGTGGTGAGCGCTATGAAGCCCCAAGTGCTTCACAGAAGTTTATAATGTACAGCCGTAAAAACAAAAAAATATTTTTTTTTGTACAAAAATGATATTTTCGCCCCCAGTTTTTTATTTTCCCAAGGGTAACAGAAGAAATAGGACAAATTGCACAATAACTCTTGGGGTCCAGAGTACGCTGATACCCCATATGTGGGGATAAACTACTGTTTGGACGCATGGCAGAGCTCAGAAGTGAAGGAGCACCGTTTGACTTTTTCAACGCAGAATTGGCTGGAATTGAGATCAGACGCCATGTCACATTTGGAGAGCCCCTGATGTGCCTAAACAGCGGAAACCCCCCAATTCTAACTCCAACCCTAACCCCAACACACCCCTAACCCTAGTCCCAACCCTAACCACAAACCTAACTCTAACACACCCCTAATCCCAACCCTAACCCTAATCCTAACTTTAGCGCCAACCCTAACCCTAACTTTAGCCGCAACCCTAACCCTAACCCTAATGGGAAAATGGAAATAAATACATTTTTTTAATTTTATTATTTTTCCCTAACTAAGGGGGTGATAAAGGGGGGTTTGATTTACTATTTATAGCGGGTTTTTATGATTGGCAGCTGTCACGCTAAAAGACGCTTTTTATTGCAAAAATAGTTTTTTGCATCGCCACATTTTGAGAGCTATAATTTTTGCATATTTTGGCCCACAGAGTCATGTGAGGTCTTATTTTTTGCGGTACGAGTTGACGTTTTTATTTGTACCATTTTTGAGCAGGTGACATTTTTTGATCGCTTTTTATTTCGATTTTTGGGAGGTTAGAATGAACAAAAATCAGCAATTCATGAATTTATTTTGGGGGAGGCGTTTTTATTGTTCTGCGTGTGGTAAAATTGATAAAGCAGTTTTATTCTTCAGGTCAGTACGATTATGGCGATACCTCATTTATATAATTTTTTTATGTTTTGGCGCTTTTATAGAATAAAAACAATTTTATATAAAAAATAATTATTTTTGCATCGCTTTATTCTGCGAGCTATAACTTTTTTATTTTTTCGCTGATGATGCTGTATGACGGCTCGTTTTTTGCGGGACAAGATGACGTTTTCAGCGGTACCATGTTTATTTATATCGGTCTTTTTGATCGCGCGTTATTCCACTTTTTGTTCGGCGGTATGATGATAAAGCATTGATTTTTTGCTTCGTTTTTCTTTTTTTTTAAGGGGTTCACTAAAGGGGTTAACTAGTGGGACAGTTTTATAGGGGGGGTCGTTACGGACGCGGCGATACCAAATATGTGTACTTTTATTGTTTTGTTTTTTTTATTTACAGGAAGAAATGAATTTATTGGGGAATATATTTTTTTTTTTTATTTATTTTGGATTTTTTTTTATAACATGTTTATTTTTATTTTTTTAACTTTTTTACTTTGTCCCAGGGTGGGACATCACTGTATTTTATCAAATCGCTGGTGTGACAGTGTGCACAGCACTCTGTCACACCAGCGATCGCTCAGGCAGTGCAGCAGGCTTCTCAGTGCCTGCTCTCAGCAGGCACTGAGGAAGCCGCCTCCCTCCAGGACCCCGGCGCCATCTTGGATCCGGGTCCTGGGAGGGAGGAAGCCCTCAGAACAGCGCGATCACAGCGATAACAGCGCTGGTCTGAGGGTCTCAGGGGGGCGCGCAGGGAGCCCCCACCCTGCGCGATCCTCCCCTGTGCCCCCAGTACACCGCGATCATGTTTGATCGCGGTGTGCTAGGGGTTAATGTGCCGGGAGCGGTCCGTGACCGCTCCTGACACACAGTCACGGGTGTCAGCTGTGATAATCAGCTGACACCCGGCGGCGATTAGCTGCGCTCCCCTCAGGAGCGCAGCTGATCGCCTATGACGTACTATCCCGTCCATGGGCAGAATGGCACGGGTTTTATGGACGGGATAGTACGTCTAATGTCAGAGAGGGGTTAAACGCCATCTTCCATTCATCTCCGTGCTTGATGCGAATAAGATTATACGCCCCCCTGAGGTCAAGCTTGGTAAACCCTTCACTCTGGAAAATAGGTCAGAAATCAAGGGTAACCGATATTGATATTTAACAGTGATCTTATTCAGGAGATGATAATCAATACACAGCCTTAATGAGCCATCCTTCTTGGCCACAAAGAAAAAGCCGGCGCCCAAGGGTGAAGAGGATAGTCTGATATGACCCTTCTCTAAAGACTCTTTGATATAAGATCGCATGGCCTCATGCTCAGGTACAGATAAATTAAAGAGCCGACCCTTGGGAAATTTACAACCGTGTACTAAGTCAATAGTGCAATCATAAATCCTATGAGGAGGTAAGGATGCAGACTTACTCTCACTAAACACATCAGAAAAATCAGTCAAATAGTCAGGAACATCCTGAGACTGGGGGGGAAGCAGAAAAAACATCTTGAGACTGGGGGGGCAGAAAAAAGGAGGAGTGTCAGTACGAACACATTGACAACCCCAACTGGTCACAGACACAGACTTCCAATCCAAAACAGGATTGTCAGTCTGTAACCAAGGAAACCCCAGTACAACAATGTCATGTAAATTATGTAATACCAAAAATTTGCAATTCTCTTGGTGGTCCGGGTCAACCCGCATTATCACCTGGGTAGAAAACTGGAGTTTATTCTCCGCCAAGGGGGTAGAATCAATGCCCAGCAAAGGAATAGACTTCCGCAGGGGTATCATAGGAAAACCACAACGTTTGGTAAAATCAAAATCCATCAGGTTGGAGGGGGCGTGGCCTGAGGGAGATGTTAGCAGACGCGTGCTGCAGGAGCTCCCGCTGGATATATGACAGTTTGATAGATTGCAGCCACTATTTAGCTGTTAAATTCACATTCCTTGGAGAGGGTGCTGACCCTGACCACAGGCTCTGTAAATCAGGAGTGCACAAGCAAATGGCTGGGAAGAAAGGAGGCAAAGGCCAGCAGGTGAGTCGGAGAAGAAGGCACAAGATGTCGCCGGTGGGGAAGATGTATTGATGGCGGGCCCGGAGGAGGATGGGGGAATCCCCAGCAGGTCAGATGCGGTGTCTAAACTGCGGAGGTTCGCCAGGCTGGAGGAAGATAAGCAGTGTCCGGCACGTGCAAGTGGAGGTCAGAGGGGGCCTGCGGGGAATGCAGAGGAGCCAGAGGAATCTGGTGTGGAGGATGGTGAGGAGAGTGACTGTGAAAGCCGGGAGGAAGACCAAGGAACTATGAAATGGGAGAGAGGTGAGATGGAGGAATGTAAGCGGCAAATGGGGGGGGGATGGTGATCCCAGAGGAGCCCACATTAAAAGACTTGTTCAAGCTGGCACTGCACTCTCACACTACTATTACTGAGGTGGCAACACAGCTGGGGGTCCTACAGGCCAGCATGTCTAAGTTACAGCACTCCATGCATGTCACTAAGGAGAGGATGGGGAAGCTGAGAAACGTATTAGCACTGTGGAAGATACTATTGCAAAATATGACAAGCAGCATCAGCGTATGGCCACTGCAATGTCAGCTGTGCAGGCAAAGACTGATGACCTAGAGAATAGGTCAAGTCGTAACAATGTGCGGATTATTGGGGTGCCGGAAAAAACGGAAGGCTCTGCACCCACCGAGTTCTTTGAACAGTGGCTGTTGAACACTATTGGCCAGAACAACCTGTCCCGTTTATATGCCGTGGAAAGAGCTCACCGTGTCCCCGCATTCCCCCTCCCCCCTGGCCGTCCTCCAAGACAAGTGCTTGTCAAGGTTCTGCATTATCGGGACAGGGATGCTATTCTTCGCTTTTCCAAGAATCATCCGGACCTGAAAATCAACGGCTCCAGGATTTCCATTTACCCGGACTTCTCTATAGAGGTTCAAAAGCAGAGGGCCAAATTCGTTGACATTAAGAAGAGGTTGAGAGCCCTGGGTGTGCCGTACTCAATGATATATCCGGCTAAACTGAGAGTGGTAGACGGGGACACTGTCCATTTCTTCCCGTATGCAAAGGAGGCCCTTAACTGGATGGACAGCAACGAGACGCATCTCCACAAGGCAAATTCTAAAGGCTCCGCTGGCTGACTGAGCTGACTTGTCCTTTAATAGGGACGGGTCTTGTCCTTTAATCGGGACGGGATCTTACATATATCCACTCTTCCCTCCTGAATACCTTTTTCTCAGGAGGAAGACCCTCCCTCTCATTTTGAGAAATAATCTTGCTGTGCATTGGAGGGGGAGGGAGAAATGTTCCTACCTTTTTCTAGTTCATGTGTTCTGGACATGTTAAATGTATTTGACAGAAAGCTAAATGTGAATGTTTTATGGTTATCTGTTAAGTATTGTTTGGCTGCAATCACTAGCCATATGCTACTCCCAGAGTTTGGGGTGTAAAGCGGGTTTGCTTTGGTGAAGTGGATACTCTGAATCGGATAAAGTACGCCCTCTCCTCCGTGACACCTGGAGGAGATGGAAAGCTTGATTTGGGTGAAGTTGGTGTATTGTGTGAGGGGGGGTGGAGGGTGGGGAGGGAGGGGGGAATGTTAAACTATTGTCTATGTCACACAGGTTCGAGTGGAGACAGCCTTACTAATTCACAAATGAGGAAATGGATGACACGGTATTTGGGGTTGCAGGGTAATGGCGGATAAAATAAAAATAATAAGTTGGAACGTTAGAGGGTTGGCGTCCGGAGTAAAAAGACAGGCAATGTTTACTTTCTTGCTTGATGCCAAACCTGCAGTCATATGCTTGCAAGAAACCCACTTGATAAAGAGTAGAACGCATCTTCTTAAAAAAAGATGGCTGCAGGCGGGGTATCATGCAACATATTCCTCATACTCACGGGGGGTCAGTGTTCTTGTTCGCACAGGTATACCTTTTGAACAGTGTAAAGTGATTATAGACCCGCTGGGACGGTTCGTATGCTTGCTATGTAAATTGTCTGGTATACTGATGCTACTGATCTCGATATATATCCCTCCGCCGTATTGTGGGAAAGTGCTGCACAAGGTCATGGAGGTAGTGGGCGATTTCCCGGGGGTTCCCTTTCTGATAATTGGTGACTTCAACAATGTTCCTGATGCCCATTGGGACAGAGGTGGTCGGGAGGCACTGAGACTGGGTGGTAATTGCACCCCCTTTGGGGTGGTTCTGAAGGAGACTGCACTAATAGACATATGGAGAACCCATCACGCTGGAACTTATAAGTACTCCTGCTTCTCGCCCGCCTCTACCTCGCTGTCCAGGATTGATCTGGCCCTGGGGAATGGTTCAATGCTAAGTCTAGTGGGTGAGGTAACTTATTTGGCTAGAACTCTGTCGGATCACTCGCCTATGTGTGTGGTGCTTCAGGGGCAGGGCTCTGAGTTTTCCAGGAGACCCTGTGGAGGCTAAATCCGTTCTGGCTCCAGCTGATTGATCTGGATGGCAATGTGGGGGATGACCTGACAGAGTTCTTTAAAATTAATATGGGCTCGGCTTCGGTATTGATGGTATGGGAAGCCATGAAGGCTTACTTCAGAGGGTTGTGTATTGAAGACATATCGCAAGTTAAAACCGAGACGGGCAGGAGAGACCAGGAGTTGTTTAGGTCATTAGAGGGAGCAGAGGCGGCACTAATTGAGGAGCAAACCCCTGAGGCCCGGGAACGTTTGAGATCAGCGCAGAGAGAGGTTTGTAATATGACTATGAAAACTGCGGAGAGGAAAAGGCTGTTCTGCACGATGAAGTTTTTCGAGGAGGGAGAGAGAGCGGGTCACCTTCTGTCCAGGGTGGTGGCGGCCCAAAGGGAATCGGCGTATATCACTAAATTAAAGGGGAAGGACGGATGTGAGCATACAGGCAGTAGGGCCATACTGGAGGTAATGATGGGATTTTACTCAAATCTGTACCAGTCACACGTGCAGCCATCGGAGGAGGAAATTGCTAACTTTTTAGTGGGGGTGCAGCTTCCACGACTCTCACTAGCGGAGCAGAGGCTTCTTGAGGAGCCCTTTGATATGGAGGAACTTGAGGCCGCTCTGGCTTCTGTACCTAGTGACAAGGCCCCAGGGGGACGGTATCCCAGGAGAAGTCTACAAAAAATACAAAGAGGTGTTGCTTCCCAAGTTGATGGAGGTTTACACTGCGAGTTTGGCGGGGGGGGAGTTGACCCGGTCCATGCGAGAGGCGATAATTGTTGTCCTACCAAAGCAGGGAAAAGATTTGACGGATCCAGCTTCATATCGTCCGATCTCTTTGTTGACCACTGACATTAAGTTATTGGCCAAAATGCTGGCGAACCGACTTAACAAGGTCATCGAATCCCTAATTCACCAAGACCAGTCAGGGTTTATGCCCAATAAATCCACAGCTATAAATCTCCGGCGATTATACTTAAACATGCAGGCGAGGGCGGATAATGTGGGACAGAGGGTAATAGTTTCCCTGGATGCCGCTAAGGCGTTCGACAGTGTGGAGTGGAGGTATTTGTGGGCAGTAATGAGAACCATGGGATTTGGTGATCAGTTTGTGGGTTGGGTACGTTTGCTATATACATCCCCTAGTGCTAAAATACGGGTTAATGATCTGCTGTCTGAGAGTTTCTCCCTACATAGGGGAACGAGGCAGGGGTGCTCCCTGTCCCCCCTGCTGTTTGCGATCGCTGTAGAACCGTTAGCTGCAAAGATTCGTGCTACCACAGATATTCGGGGTTCCAATATGGCTCCCACGTAGAAAAAGTGGCCTTATACGCGGATGATGTGCTGCTGTTTCTGGCTGACCTGAGCGACTCCCTAAGTTCGGCTATGGCAGTTATTGGTAAATTCGGCTCTATTTCTGGACTGACTATCAACTGGGATAAATCCGTGTTGCTTCCCGTGGACTTGGCGGTTCCCGGAGCGCTAGACCCTGGGACCCCTTTGAGGGTGGTTAGTGAGTTTAAATATTTGGGCATTGTGATCTCTGCTAAATTGGAGGAATATGAACGGCTCAATCTTACCCCCCTTATCAATAAGTTTCAACAAAAAATTGCAGCGTGGAAGAAACTATTCCTGTCTGTGGCGGGTAGAGCAAATTTATTAAAAATGATCCTCATGCCCCAACTCCTATATATACTCCATAATACACCTGTCTGGTTGGCGCAAAATAAATTCTACCGGATTGATTCTCTTTTCCGGGACTTGATCTGGAAGGGTAGTAGGGCACGCGTTAAACTTGAACATCTACAGAGGTCAAAAGAGGAGGGGGCCTGGCAATCCCGAACCCGTGGGTTTATTATGTGTGATCCCAACGTTTGGTAAAATCAAAATCCATCAGGTTGGAGGGGGCGTGGCCTGAGGGAGATGTTAGCAGACGCGTGCTGCAGGAGCTCCCGCTGGATATATGACAGTTTGATAGATTGCAGCCACTATTTAGCTGTTAAATTCACATTCCTTGGAGAGGGTGCTGACCCTGACCACAGGCTCTGTAAATCAGGAGTGCACAAGCAAATGGCTGGGAAGAAAGGAGGCAAAAGGCCAGCAGGTGAGTCGGAGAAGAAGGCACAAGATGTCGCCGGTGGGGAAGATGTATTGATGGCGGGCCCGGAGGAGGATGGGGGAATCCCCAGCAGGTCAGATGCGGTGTCTAAACTGCGGAGGTTCGCCAGGCTGGAGGAAGATAAGCAGTGTCCGGCACGTGCAAGTGGAGGTCAGAGGGGGCCTGCGGGGAATGCAGAGGAGCCAGAGGAATCTGGTGTGGAGGATGGTGAGGAGAGTGACTGTGAAAGCCGGGAGGAAGACCAAGGAACTATGAAATGGGAGAGAGGTGAGATGGAGGAATGTAAGCGGCAAATGGGGGGGGGGATGGTGATCCCAGAGGAGCCCACATTAAAAGACTTGTTCAAGCTGGCACTGCACTCTCACACTACTATTACTGAGGTGGCAACACAGCTGGGGGTCCTACAGGCCAGCATGTCTAAGTTACAGCACTCCATGCATGTCACTAAGGAGAGGATGGGGGAAGCTGAGAAACGTATTAGCACTGTGGAAGATACTATTGCAAAATCTGACAAGCAGCATCAGCGTATGGCCACTGCAATGTCAGCTGTGCAGGCAAAGACTGATGACCTAGAGAATAGGTCAAGTCGTAACAATGTGCGGATTATTGGGGTGCCGGAAAAAACGGAAGGCTCTGCACCCACCGAGTTCTTTGAACAGTGGCTGTTGAACACTATTGGCCAGAACAACCTGTCCCGTTTATATGCCGTGGAAAGAGCTCACCGTGTCCCCGCATTCCCCCTCCCCCCTGGCCATCCTCCAAGACAAGTGCTTGTCAAGGTTCTGCATTATCGGGACAGGGATGCTATTCTTCGCTTTTCCAAGAATCATCCGGACCTGAAAATCAACGGCTCCAGGATTTCCATTTACCCGGACTTCTCTATAGAGGTTCAAAAGCAGAGGGCCAAATTTGTTGACATTAAGAAGAGGTTGAGAGCCCTGGGTGTGCCGTACTCAATGATATATCCGGCTAAACTGAGAGTGGTAGACGGGGACACTGTCCATTTCTTCCCGGATGCAAAGGAGGCCCTTAACTGGATGGACAGCAACGAGACGCATCTCCACAAGGCAAATTCTAAAGGCTCCGCTGGCTGACTGAGCTGACTTGTCCTTTAATAGGGACGGGTCTTGTCCTTTAATCGGGACGGGATCTTACATATATCCACTCTTCCCTCCTGAATACCTTTTTCTCAGGAGGAAGACCCTCCCTCTCATTTTGAGAAATAATCTTGCTGTGCATTGGAGGGGGAGGGAGAAATGTTCCTACCTTTTTCTAGTTCATGTGTTCTGGACATGTTAAATGTATTTGACAGAAAGCTAAATGTGAATGTTTTATGGTTATCTGTTAAGTATTGTTTGGCTGCAATCACTAGCCATATGCTACTCCCAGAGTTTGGGGTGTAAAGCGGGTTTGCTTCGGTGAAGTGGATACTCTGAATCGGATAAAGTACGCCCTCTCCTCCGTGACACCTGGAGGAGATGGAAAGCTTGAGTTGGGTGAAGTTGGTGTATTGTGTGAGGGGGGGTGGAGGGTGGGGAGGGAGGGAGGGGGGAATGTTAAACTATTGTCTATGTCACACAGGTTCGAGTGGAGACAGCCTTACTAATTCACAAATGAGGAAATGGATGACACGGTATTTGGGGTTGCAGGGTAATGGCGGATAAAATAAAAATAATAAGTTGGAACGTTAGAGGGTTGGCGTCCGGAGTAAAAAGACAGGCAATGTTTACTTTCTTGCTTGATGCCAAACCTGCAGTCATATGCTTGCAAGAAACCCACTTGATAAAGAGTAGAACGCATCTTCTTAAAAAAAGATGGCTGCAGGCGGGGTATCATGCAACATATTCCTCATACTCACGGGGGGTCAGTGTTCTTGTTCGCACAGGTATACCTTTTGAACAGTGTAAAGTGATTATAGACCCGCTGGGACGGTTCGTATGCTTGCTATGTAAATTGTCTGGTATACTGATGCTACTGATCTCGATATATATCCCTCCGCCGTATTGTGGGAAAGTGCTGCACAAGGTCATGGAGGTAGTGGGCGATTTCCCGGGGGTTCCCTTTCTGATAATTGGTGACTTCAACAATGTTCCTGATGCCCATTGGGACAGAGGTGGTCGGGAGGCACTGAGACTGGGTGGTAATTGCACCCCCTTTGGGGTGGTTCTGAAGGAGACTGCACTAATAGACATATGGAGAACCCATCACCCTGGAACTTATAAGTACTCCTGCTTCTCGCCCGCCTCTACCTCGCTGTCCAGGATTGATCTGGCCCTGGGGAATGGTTCAATGCTAAGTCTAGTGGGTGAGGTAACTTATTTGGCTAGAACTCTGTCGGATCACTCGCCTATGTGTGTGGTGCTTCAGGGGCAGGGCTCTGAGTTTTCCAGGAGACCCCTGTGGAGGCTAAATCCGTTCTGGCTCCAGCTGATTGATCTGGATGGCAATGTGGGGGATGACCTGACAGAGTTCTTTAAAATTAATATGGGCTCGGCTTCGGTACTGATGGTATGGGAAGCCATGAAGGCTTACTTCAGAGGGTTGTGTATTGAAGACATATCGCAAGTTAAAACCGAGACGGGCAGGAGAGACCAGGAGTTGATTAGGTCATTAGAGGGAGCAGAGGCGGCACTAATTGAGGAGCAAACCCCTGAGGCCCGGGAACGTTTGAGATCAGCGCAGAGAGAGGTTTGTAATATGACTATGAAAACTGCGGAGAGGAAAAGGCTGTTCTGCACGATGAAGTTTTTCGAGGAGGGAGAGAGAGCGGGTCACCTTCTGTCCAGGGTGGTGGCGGCCCAAAGGGAATCGGCGTATATCACTAAATTAAAGGGGAAGGACGGATGTGAGCATACAGGCAGTAGGGCCATACTGGAGGTAATGATGGGATTTTACTCAAATCTGTACCAGTCACACGTGCAGCCATCGGAGGAGGAAATTGCTAACTTTTTAGTGGGGGTGCAGCTTCCACGACTCTCACTAGCGGAGCAGAGGCTTCTTGAGGAGCCCTTTGATATGGAGGAACTTGAGGCCGCTCTGGCTTCTGTACCTAGTGACAAGGCCCCAGGGGGGACGGTATCCCAGGAGAAGTCTACAAAAAATACAAAGAGGTGTTGCTTCCCAAGTTGATGGAGGTTTACACTGCGAGTTTGGCGGGGGGGGAGTTGACCCGGTCCATGCGAGAGGCGATAATTGTTGTCCTACCAAAGCAGGGAAAAGATTTGACGGATCCAGCTTCATATCGTCCGATCTCTTTGTTGACCACTGACATTAAGTTATTGGCCAAAATGCTGGCGAACCGACTTAACAAGGTCATCGAATCCCTAATTCACCAAGACCAGTCAGGGTTTATGCCCAATAAATCCACAGCTATAAATCTCCGGCGATTATACTTAAACATGCAGGCGAGGGCGGATAATGTGGGACAGAGGGTAATAGTTTCCCTGGATGCCGCTAAGGCGTTCGACAGTGTGGAGTGGAGGTATTTGTGGGCAGTAATGAGAACCATGGGATTTGGTGATCAGTTTGTGGGTTGGGTACGTTTGCTATATACATCCCTAGTGCTAAAATACGGGTTAATGATCTGCTGTCTGAGAGTTTCTCCCTACATAGGGGAACGAGGCAGGGGTGCTCCCTGTCCCCCCTGCTGTTTGCGATCGCTGTAGAACCGTTAGCTGCAAAGATTCGTGCTACCACAGATATTCGGGGTTCCAATATGGCTCCCACGTAGAAAAAGTGGCCTTATACGCGGATGATGTGCTGCTGTTTCTGGCTGACCTGAGCGACTCCCTAAGTTCGGCTATGGCAGTTATTGGTAAATTCGGCTCTATTTCTGGACTGACTATCAACTGGGATAAATCCGTGTTGCTTCCGTGGACTTGGCGGTTCCTGGAGCGCTAGACCCTGGGACCCCTTTGAGGGTGGTTAGTGAGTTTAAATATTTGGGCATTGTGATCTCTGCTAAATTGGAGGAATATGAACGGCTCAATCTTACCCCCCTTATCAATAAGTTTCAACAAAAAATTGCAGCGTGGAAGAAACTATTCCTGTCTGTGGCGGGTAGAGCAAATTTATTAAAAATGATCCTCATGCCCCAACTCCTATATATACTCCATAATACGCCTGTCTGGTTGGCGCAAAATAAATTCTACCGGATTGATTCTCTTTTCCGGGACTTGATCTGGAAGGGTAGTAGGGCACGCGTTAAACTTGAACATCTACAGAGGTCAAAAGAGGAGGGGGCCTGGCAATCCCGAACCCGTGGGTTTATTATGTGTCATCCCAATGTCAGCATATGGTGGGGTGGGGGTAGCCTACCCAATCTACGTCGGCTGGGAAGCTCATTGAGTTTATAGTGGGCAGAGGTCCGCTGCTTGATAGTCTAGAGGCTGGTAGGTTCCGGGTGAACCCTAAAAGGCTCCCGACGATCGCTATGGTGGACAAGATTTGGCAAAGAGTTAGACAATGGAGGGGCATTACAGAGCTCACGCGCTTCTCGTCGGTTTGGTTTGACCCGAGACTGGGGGAGTTAATGCGTCTGAGGGGATTTGCTCAATGGAGAAGGGTCGGGATATGGTTTGTGTCACAGCTGTTGGTTGGCGGCATGCTTAAGACTTTTGAGCAGATCAGGAAGGAGTTCCCTCTGAGTCAATCCCTCTTTTTTCAATATTTGCAGCTGCGGCATGCAATCAATCGACAGCTTAAAACATCAAGAATAGTGGTGCAATCAGATGCGATGGTGAATCTTATAGGGTCACTAAGGGGCACTAAGGGTTTCATCTCCCTCATATATAGGGGTTTTTTGGATTCATTCCTGGTACGGCACCCGGCTAAGTCCAGAGAAAAATGGGAAGAGGATGTGGGACCAATCTCGGACTCTCAGTGGGAGAGCGTATTACAATTCATCCCCAAGGTCTCTATGAGTGAAGCCAGGAGAGTCTCACAACTCTACCTAACACATAGGGTATACAGGACCCCGGTCTGGATGAAGAGGGCGGGCCTGAGGAGGGATTCCTGCTGTCCGCGCTGCTCTGAGGATGGGGCAGATCTCCTACATATGATGTGGTCCTGCCCTGCCCTACAGAACTTTTGGGTACAAACACTTAATTTGACTCAGGAGGTAATGGGAGTGGATCTTATAAGGAACCCACTGACGTGTGTATTGGGGTGCATGGAGGATATCGCGGTTGATGAGTGGGGGAAGCTGACCATAGCCAGAATCCTATATGCTGCCAGAAAGCTCATTGCGGCATACTGGTTAGATGACAAAGCGCCAGTTAGACAAGAACTGATTAATAAGGTTAACTTTATTGTTATGATGGAACAGAACATACAGGTCCTTCTCAAAAAATTAGCATATAGTGCTAAATTTCATTATTTTCCATAATGTAATGATTACAATTAAACTTTCATATATTTTAGAATCATTACACACCAACTGAAATTTGTCAGGTCTTTTATTGTTTTAATACTGATGATTTTGGCATACAACTCCTGATAACCCAAAAAACCTGTCTCAAAAAATTAACATATTTCAACCGTCCAATAAAATAAAAGTGTTTTTTAAAAAAAAACAAAAAAAACATGAAATAATAAAGTTCAGTTATGCACTCAATACTTGGTCGGGAATCCTTTTGCAGAAATGACTGCTTCAGTGCGGCGTGGCATGGAGGCAATCAGCCAGTGACACTGCTGAGGTGTTATGGAGGCCCAGGATGCTTCGATAGCGGCCTTAAGCTCATCCAGAGTGTTAGGTCTTGCGTCTCTCAACTTTCTCTTCACAATATCCCACAGATTCTCTATGGGGTTCAGGTCAGGAGAGTTGGCAGGCCAATTGAGCACAGTAATACCATGGTCAGTAAACCATTTACCAGTGGTTTTGGCACTGTGAGCAGGTGCCAGGTCGTGCTGAAAAATGAAATCTTCATCTCCATAAAGCTTTTCAGCCGATGGAAGCATGAAGTGCTCCAAAATCTCCTGATAGCTTGCTGCATTGACCCTGCCCTTGATGAAACACAGTGGACCAACACCAGCAGCTGACATGGCACCCCACACCATCACTGACTGTGGGTACTTGACACTGGACTTCAGGCATTTTGGCATTTCCTTCTCCCCAGTCTTCCTCCAGACTCTGGCACCTTGATTTCCGAATGACATGCAAAATTTGCTTTCATCAGAAAAAAGTACTTGGGACCACTTAGCAACAGTCCAGTGCTGCTTCTCTGTAGCCCAGGTCAGGCGCTTCTGCCGCTGTTTATGGTTCAAAAGTGGCTTTACCTGGGGAATGCGGCACCTGTAGCCCATTTCCTGCACACGCCTGTGCATGGTGGCTCTGGATGTTTCTACACCAGGCTCAGTGCACTGCTTCCTCAGGTCCCCCAAGGTCTGGAATCGGTCCTTCTCCACAATCTTCCTCAGGGTCCAGTCACCTCTTCTCGTTGTACAGCGTTTTCTGCCACATTGTTTCCTTCCAACAGACTTCCCATTGAGGTGCCTTGATACAGCACTCTGGGAACAGCCTATTTGTTGAGAAATTTCTTTCTGGGTCTTACCCTCTTGCTTGAGGGTGTCAATGATGGCCTTCTTGACATCAGTCAGGTCGCTAGTCTTACCCATGATGGGGGTTTTGAGTAATGAACCAGGCAGGGAGTTTTTAAAAGCCTCAGGAATCTTTTGCATGTGTTTAGAGTTAATTAGTTGATTCAGAAGATTAGGGTAATAGGTCGTTTAGAGAACCTTTTCTTGATATGCTAATTTTTTGAGACAGGTTTTTTGGGTTATCAGGAGTTGTATGCCAAAATCATCAGTATTAAAACAATAAAAGACCTGACAAATTTCAGTTGGTGTGTAATGAATCTAAAATATATGAAAGTTTAATTGTAATCATTACATTATGGAAAATAATGAAATTTAGCACTATATGCTAATTTTTTGAGAAGGACCTGTATATGGGAAAAGAGGTCAACACATGCAGTTTGAGAATGTGTGGGGTGGTTGGATGGAGTACCCGGGCCTGGCTTCGGAGGCTCTTATGAGAGAAAGAATGCGTCTGCCTACGCGCCCTTGACCCTCTGAGCTGGTACTTTAAACAGGGATCTTAAGTGGTTGTCTCGAAAAAAAGGATTCAAAATGTGACATGGTGTGTGATATGTGCAATGATTTAAAGGGAAGGGGTTAGGGTGGAGGGGGGGAGGGTAGGGGACTTAGGATGTAAGAATAGTTATACTGCCTGTCAGGTTGAATACGGTTTATATTATATGCTAAAGTTAAATGTACTGTCAAAGTTTCATGCTGACAATTTTTAAATAAAAATCATCTGATTTTAAAAAAAAAATCCATCAGGTTTATAGCTGCCCCTGAATCAACAAAAGCCTGAGCTGAAAATGTGGACATGGAGCAAATCAAGGTAACAGTCAACAGAAATTTAGTCTGAACACTACCCAAAACAACTGAGCGCGCAAAACATCTTCCCCGCTTGGGGCAGATGGAAATAGCATGAGAAGCGTCACCACAATAGTAGCACAACTTATTACACTTACGAAATTCATGACGCTGTGCCCCAGAAGTCACTCCATCACACTGCATGGGCTCAGGGGCTGGCCCGCAAGGCATAACAATCTCACGCATATTTCTACGCTCGCGCAGACGTCTGTCAACTTGAATAGTTAATGATAGAGTCATTAAGACAAGAGGGGACAGGGAATCCCACCATAACATCCTTTACAGTCTCTGCCAGACCCTGCCGAAAAAGAGCTGCCAGAGCATCATCATTCCATTTAGTAAGGACTGCCCACTTTCTGAATTTCTGACAATACAGCTCAGCGGCTTCATGACCCTGATTCAATGGCAACAAGGTTTTTTCAGCTTGATCAGTAACATTAGGTTCATCGTACAATAACCCCATAGCCTGAAAAAACACATCAACATCATTCAAAACAGGATCCCCAGGTGTCAGGGAAAAGGCCCAATCTTGAGGGTCACCGCGCAACAGGGAAATGACAATTTGAACCTGCTGCGTTGTGTTCCCTGAGGATTTAGGCTTCAAAGCAAAAAAAAACTTACAGTTATTTTTAAAATTCAAAAACTTAGACCGATCCCCCAAAAATAAATCCGGCAGAGGGATCCTAGGTTCCACAGCAGGCAATCCAGCAAGATAGATAGCAATACTCCGAACTTCAGCAGCAAGCTGCTCCACACGATCGGACAAATGCTTGACCTCCATTGGGGAAAAAATTCCTCCTCAGCCACAGAGAAAAAGAGGGAAAAAATGCAACAAACAGGAAAAAAAAAAAAAATTTTGACAACTCTGACAACTTTTTTTTTTCCTTTACTATTTTTCCCTTCTATTGAGTACCATAGAATTTTCAGTATGGCCGGTGATTCTGTTATGTTATGGTAGCTGAGGAGGCAGGAGCAAAAAAACACATAGGCAGCCTAACACCAGAGAGGTTGGAAACTAATAGGTTGCAGACCCCTAAACTAACCGCACAACTAGAAGTAGCCGTGGAACGTTCCTACGGTGCCCTAGACGCCTCGTCACAGCCGGATAGCTATCCCTGAAGATGGAAAGAGGAAAGCTAACTGCCCCGGAGTAGACCCCAAAAGAATAGGAAACCCACAGACAAATAATGGCGGTTAGACAAGATGAAAATACGAACACAGACAGAAAATAGATTGAGCAAACGCTGGGGCCCAAAACTGTCTAGATAGGACAGCAAAGGAGAGAATACTGTCTGCAACCCAAAAAACCTAGTAAAAACTCCAACACTTCTGAATCCAAAAATACTGAGACCACACGGTCTCGACCACCTATATCAGATCTCTGGTGTGGACACGTAGCAACCCAGCAGTAAAATATCACAAGAACTGAGCAAAAGAACAAATACAAAAAACGAACGGAGACCAGCCAAAGCCCCCCAACAGGGACCCGGTTGAAGACAAAAAGCAATGCAAGGAATTCAAACCACAGTAAAAAAAACTGAAAAAGACTTATCTGAAAGCAAGCAGGAGACAGCAGGAAAGCAAGCTGAATTCCAACCTAGAACAGGAAGAACAATTGATTACCGGCGAGGATCATGAGAGGTCAGCTCACTTATATCAGGCCAGTCAGTACCACCTGACAACCACTCGTTATCTGCAGGTGTAGGACTCTTGGTGCTCAACATAGGTTCAATACCCTCAGCAACCACCAGAGGGAGCTTCAGCTCCGAAGTCGTCTTCAAAACGTTCACAACACACCACACATCTAGACAAGTTCCTTAGGGGGTCCACTTTCCAAAACGGTGTCACTTGTGGGGGGTTTCCACTGTTTGGGCACATCAGGGGCTCTCCAAACGCGACATGGCGTCCGATCTCAATTCCAGCCAATTTTGCATTGAAAAGTCAAAACTGCGCTCCTTCCCTTTCGAGCTCTGCCATGCGCCCAAACAGTGGTTTACCTGCATATACGGGGTATCAGCGCACTCAGGACAAATTGTACAACAACTTTTTGGGTCCAATTTCTCCTGTTACCCTTGGTTAAATAAAACAAATTGGATCTGAAGTAAATTTTTTGTGAAAAAAAGTTAAATGTTCATTTTTTTTTTAACATTCCAAAAATTCCTGTGAAGCACCTGAAGGGTTAATAAACTTCTTGAATGTGGTTTTGAGCACCTTCAGGGGTGCAGTTTTTAGAAAGGTGTCACTTTTGGGTATTTTCTATCATATAGACCCTGAAAGTGACCTCAAATGTGATGTGGTTCCTAATAAAATGGTGCTGTAAACATGAGAAATCACTGTTTAAATTTTTTAACCCTTTTAACTCAGAACACAAAAAAATTTTGGTTCCAAAATTGTGCTGATGTAAAGTAGACATGTGGGAAATAGTACTTATTAAGTATTTATGTGACATATCTCTGTGGTTTAAGAGCATGAAAATTAAAAATTGGAAAATTGCAAAATTTTCACCAAATTTCCGTTTTTTTTCACAAATGAACGCAAGTCATATCAAAGAAATGTTACCACTATCATGAAGTACAATATGTCGCAAGAAAACATTGTCAGGATCACTGAGATCCATTAGAAGTGTTCCTGAGTTATTACTTCATAAAGGGACAGTGGTCAGAATTGTAAAAATTGGCCTGGTCATTAACATGCAAACCACCCTTGGGGGTAGAGGGGTTAAAAATTATTGTTCACTGAGGACCCGGGTCGGACTGGGACATAAAAGCAGCCCTGGCACACAGAATTTACCAGCCCATATGCATTATGTGTCCTCACTCAAATCGTATATCACCGACAGGTCACGCTGACTTTAGCTTTACTTGTTACACCGCTTGAATATGTTGGACAACCACTTTGAATATGTAAGCTGCAGTGACCATTTAGTGACAACAGGAAAGATGTATATCTTTGTGCCATGTTAGCCATTAGATAGAAAAATATTCAGAATTGAGAGTCCTCAGTGGTTGATACCTTTTAATGGCTAACTGAAAAGATGATAACAAATTGCAAGCTTTCGAGACTACTCAGGTCTCTTCATCAGGCATTGACTAATACAAAATGCCTGATGAAGAGACCTGAGTAGTGTCGAAAGCTTGCAATTTGTTATCATCTTTTCAGTTGGCCATTAAAAGGTATCAACCACTGAGGTCTTTCAATTCTGAATATTTTTCCATTTAGTGACTAGACACCAGTTCAAAACATACGGCCTGCAGACTATTATAAGACTGGAGACTATACTACACATACGGCACTGATCATACAAAATCACAGGCAGAATATACTACATAATAATGCTCTTCTGACATGTCTGCGTTACTAAGTACTGGTGTTCACTATTAACCAATCGTGGACTTCCTATGAGACCCCATCCTGGAAATCTATGAATAAGGCTGAATTCACACATCTGTGTGTCATGATGTGAGTGCAGACAGTTATTCATGGACTGGCCACAGGTCTCCTGACCTGAACTTACTGTATATGTCCATATGAGGCTGTAAACATTGTCAATTTCTGGTCAAGAGATCTGTGGCCAGTCCCTGAATGATGGTCTGTACAAGGACCGCGTGTCACGGGGCAGTTGGGGAAATACAGGGGACGAGGAACCTGGGCCCCTGAACTGCCCCTCAGGCTAAGGAGGTGCCCTGTCTTTCCTTAACTTGGGGGTACACTTGAAGGTAATGAGGCCCAAGTCACCAACCTGTCCCTATCTCCTATTTAGCTCTGAGCTAAACCCCCAACCCCCTCCCCAGGAGCTGAGACAGGGAATAAAGGGAACTACATCAAAATAACCAAAGGAAAGGAAAGACGGACACTTAGGGGTTAAATCAACTAAACAACAAAACTTAGCTTTCTATGCTGCAATGCGCCGCACAGCAGAGTAAAGCACCAGATCAAGGTAATAGCTGAAGTACCACTGCGATCAGAAAACTCCTGACTCCAGCTTGGTTGGTCTCCAAAAAGCAAGTGTAATCGTGAAGTGGATCGTGACACCGTAACACACAGATGTGTGACTGCCGCCTTAATTGAATAAATTGCCACTATTCTTTGTGTGTACCAACAATCTGGCAGTGTCCAATTATTCCTCACAATGTCAGACTGTGTAAGAACATTTCCTCTTCTCAACGGGATGAGTAAAGCCAGTTGTCATTTAGATCTCGGCTGCACTTTTTGAAGCGCCACAAATTGATCTTAACCACTGGGCTAGAGTTGAAGTTTTCAAGATGCAATAAATGGCTTTGCACGGCAGCTTTAGTTCCATAGGTGAAATCAGTTAGTTGCATCACAAAGTCTTCAAGGAGGCCAGTCGTTTCCAGGAGAAATAACAGAGGAATCTGTCAACACAGAGCAGATGCTCCAGACTCCAATCAAGTGAAGCCTAAAGACTCATTTAAAGGCGCTGATAACTGAAAAACAAGCATTTCTATAAAATGCTTGTTTCCGATGATCAGATGGTGTACGCAGACGGGAAATCTCCCAATAATGAGCAAAATAAAAAAATATGATAATGGTCATAGAGAAAAATGAAAATCTATGAGACTTCTCTGAAGAGGGGACATATCACCCTGACATTGAACATATAGGATTAATTGTGGCTGGGGAAGAGAGAAACTTCTGACATGTCAACCTCCATTGAAGTAGGGGTGTCCTGCAGTGACAAGGTAAATACAACACAGTATCTGCTCTGGGAAAAATACACTAAGACTGAGATTCCTTTACACAGAGACATGGAAGTACTCTTCCCAGGCATTTAGATTCCTCTTATCAAAGCACTTCTCTTAGACCTTTTGGAGCCAGCAGTCAGTGACAAATATTGAGGTTTGAATTGATCCAATATTTATGAGTGATATATTTTTTGAATCACAGCAAAGGGACGAACATAATGCACTGCCTCACATCATCTTAAGGACCTTCTAACCCTCAAACTTAGTCGCGGTCAGATGAATGGTGCTGTCCAGGCCATGTTTCATCTAAATGTGAGGGTGGAATCGCAGTGGGAAACATGCGACAGTCTGCCCCCTGGCACCACCACGGGCGAGAGTGTACTTTGGGGATCTCATAGAATTCTGGAAGATTCGGCACATCCCACAGCCAACCCCCATGTGATATCAACAGGGAGGGGAGGGGCAGTAGAGTGGTCATAGTCTTGATCTAATAAAAAGCAGAATATAGGCTTGGTCATTTGTCAGTCCTGGAAGGTACAGTACAGCATGCTATGGGTTCCCTCCATTTTCCTAAAGAAGAGTACCTCCATCCGCTAAACGCTGAGTCATTTCAGTGACATCAGGTTTAGCAATTTTTTTTTGCTATATATTTTATTTCATGTAATTGTATATATGGTATTGTTTTGTTCCCATATTTTTTTTATAAACACTGCTTACCTTTCTAGATTACCTACAGTATATAAAATTAAAAACTCTGCTTCTCATGATCTGTAAACCGTATCATGAAAAGCATACGCTACCTGAACCATGTCCAATCAGCCTGCATAAATGAATTGGTGGTGGCATCTAGTAGTTCTTTTTGTTATTGTGGACTTGACAGCACCAGGGTAAATACAGCTCTGGCAAAATTAAGAGACCACCACATGAAAACTCTGTCATGGGCAGCCCATTCTCCAGACCTGAACCCCATTGAAAACTTCTGGAATGTGATCAAGAGGATGATGGATAGTCACAAGTCATCAAACAAAGAACTGCTTAAATTTTTGCGCCAGAAGCAGTGTGAAAGAATGGTGGCAGTGTGAAAGACTGGTGGTAAGCATGCCAAGACGCATGAAAGCAGTTTTTACAAATCATGGTTATTCCACAAAATATTGATTTCAGAACTCTTCCCGAGTTAAAACATTAGTATTGTTGTTTCTAAATGATTTCTTTGCATTATTTGAGGTCTGAAAGCACTGTTTTTTTAATTTTGACCATTTTTCTTTGTCAGAAAAAAAATATAAAATTTATTGCTTGGAAATTTGGTGACATGTTGTCCGTAGTTTATAGAATAAAAGAAAAATTTACATTTTACTCAAAAATATACCTGTAAAGAGAAAAATCAGACAAACTGAACATTTGAAAGTGGTCTCTTAATTTTTGCCAGAGCTGTATATTCTATACGATGGAATCAGAGGTGTATATACAACCCCTGGCAAAAATTATGGTATCACCAGCCTTGGAGGATGTTCATTCAGTTGTTTAATTTTGTAGAAAAAAAGCACATCACAGACATGGCACAAAACTAAAGTCATTTCAAATGGCAACTTTCTGGCTTTAAGAAACACTAAAAGAAATCAAGAACAAAAAATGTGGTAGTCAGTAATGATTATTTTTTTAACCAAGCATAGGGGAAAAATTATGGAATCACTCAATTCTGAGGGAAAAAATTATGGAATCATGAAAAACAAACAAACAAAAAAACACTCCAATACATCACTAGTATTTGCACCACCTCTGGCTTTTACAACAGCTTGCAGTCTCTGAGGCATGGACTTAAGGGTATGCCACACTAAGCGAGATCGCTAGCGAGATCGCTAACGAGATCGCTACTGCGTCACCATTTATGACGAAGTAGCGATCTCGTTAGCGACTTAGCTGTGTGTGACATGTAGTAGCGATGTGGCCCCTACTGAGATGTCGCTGATCGCTTATGAACGTTCTGAGCCGTTTTTTGGTCGTTGGTGTCCCGCTGGTGAGCCTGAATCGCTGAGTGTGACACCCTTTATGAACGACTTCACCAGCGTCGCAGGTGGGACTAGGTTTTCCCAACGACCGCAGAGGTCGTTATACAGATCGCTGATGAGATGTGCTTGGAATCACAGATCGCTGATGAGATGTGTTTGGAATCTAACTAGCGATCACATAGCGATCGCACTAGCGATCTCGCCAGGTTAAGTCGTTGTTGTGATCGCTAGTACGATCGCTAAGTGTGGCAGTGCCTTTAATGAGTGTCAAACAGTACTCTTCATCAATCTGGCTCCAACTTTCTCTTATTGCTGTTGCCAGACCAGCTTTGCAGGTTGGGGCCTTGTCATGGACCATTTTCTTCAACTTCCACCAAAGATTTTCAATTGGATTGAGATCCGGACTATTTGCATGCCAAGACATTGACCTTATGTATCTTTTTTCAAGGAATGTTTTCACAGTTTTTGCTCTATGGCAGGATGCATTATCATCTTAAAAAATGATTTCATCATCCCCAAACATCCTTCCAATTGATGGGATAAGAAAAGTGTCCAAAATATCAACATAAATTTGTGCATTTATTGAAGATGTAATGACAGCCATCTCCCCATTGCCTTTATCTGACATGCAGCCCTATATCATCAAAGACTGTGGAAATTTGCATTTTCTCTTCAGGCAGTCATCTTTATAAATCTCATTGGAACGGCACCAAACAAAAGTTCCAGCATCATCACCTTGCCAAATGCAGATTCGCGATTCATCACTGAATATGACTTTCATTCAGTCATCCACAGTCCACAATTGCTTTTCCTTAGCCCATTGTAACCTTGTTTTTTTATGTTTAGGTGTTAATGATGGCTTTCGTTTAGCTTTTCTGTATGTAAATCCCATTTCCATTAGGCGGTTTCTTACAGTTCGGTCACAGACGTTGACTCCAGTTTCCACCCATTCGTTCCTCATTTGTTTTGATGTGCATTTCCTGTTTTGGAGTCATATTGCTTTAAGTTTCCGGTCTTGACGCTTTGATGTCTTCCTTGATTCCTTTTGGTCCAGATTTTAGACACAGCTGACTGTGAACAACTCACATCTTTTGCAACATTGCATGATGATTTACCCTCTTTTAAGAGTTTGAAAATCCTCTCCTTTGTTTCAATTGACATCTTTCATGTTGGAGCCAGAATTCATGTCAGTCCACTTGGTGCAACAGCTCTCCAAAGTGTGATCACTCCTTTTCTGATGAAGACTAACGAGCAGATCTAATTTGATGCAGGTGTCAGTTTTGGGAATGAAAATTTACAGGGTGATTCCATAATTTTTTCCCTCAGAATTGAGTGATTCCAGAATTTTTCCCCTATGCTTGGTTAAAAAAAGTAACTATTACTGACTACCACATTTTTTTTTCTTGATTTCTTTTAGTGTTTCTTAAAGCCAGAAAGTTGCCATTTGAAATGACTTTAGTTTTGTGCTGTCTGTGATGTTTTTTTTCTACAAAATTAAACAACTGAATGAACATCCTTCAAGGCAGGTGATTCCATAATTTTTGCCAGGGGTTGTACTATACTTTCATTTTGAGTTCCTCAACAGCCAGCCTAGTAGTGAAAGCAACCGCAGCCTCGTCTATCACTTGTTAGCCAATTGAAGTAATTGTCCTGATGATTGGAGGCAGTGGAGCTGCTTATCCTTGACAAACTGGTGGCAGATGTGACTGCGTTGGGATCTGCGCAACCCCCCGGCTGTTATCCTTGACAATGTTGTATGGAGATAGAACTGTCAAAGTTTTTGTTAGCCTGTCTGCAAAAGCCAGTAAGGGAACCATGATTTATTGGTGTTTGTTAATGCCAATTAAAACGCTTTAGTCTTCGTTCTGACAATAGTGATTTTTAAAACGGTCTCAGTTTCATCATTGTGTCAGTTTTTAATATTGGTGTTTCATCAATAATTTTCTGCTATGAAAAAAAACTTATACAGTGGGGAAGATAAGTATTTGATACAGGGCAAATTTTGTAAGTTTTCCAACCTACAAAGAATGGAGAGGTCTGTAATTTTTATCGTAGGTACACTTCAACTGTGAGAGGTAGAATATTGAAAAAAAAATCCTGAAAATCACATTGTATGATTTTTACCTAATCAATTTGCATTTTATTGCATGAAATACATACAGAAACCTTTGTTTGCAATTAGAGGTCAGACGTTTCCTGTAGTTCTTGACCAAGTTTCCCCACACTCCAGCAGGGATTGTGGTTCACTCCTCCATACAGATCTTCTCCAAATCTTTTAGGTGTCGGGATTGTTGCTAGGGAACATTGTGCTTCAGCTGCCTCCCAAGATTTTCTATTAGGTTAACGTCTGGAGATTGGCTAAGCCATTCAGGGACCTTGAAATGCTTCTTACGGAACCACTCCCTAGTTGCCTTGGCTGTGTGTTTCGGGTCATTGTCATGCTGAAAGACCCAGCAATGACCCATATTTAGTGCTCTTACTGAGGGAAGGAGGTTGTTAGCCAAAATCTTGTGATTCATGACCACATCCATACTCAATACAAAATGGTGCAGTAGTCCTGTCCCTCCCCTTTGCAGAAAAGCACCCCCAAAGTATAATGTTTCTACCACCATGCTTCATGGTTGGTAACAGTGTTCTCGTGGTTGCACTCATCCTTCTTCTTATTCCAAACACGGCAAGTGGAGTTGATACCAAAAAGTTCTATTTTAGTCTCATCTGACCACATGACATTCTCCCATTACTCCTCTGGATCATCCAGATGGTCATTGGCGAACTTTAAACAGGCCTAGACAATTGCTGACGTGAGCAGGTGGACCTTGCATGCCCTGTAGGATTTTAATCCATGACAGCATAGTGTATGTTGAATGGTAATGTTTGAGACTGTGGTCTCAGCGCTCTTCAGGTCATTGAGCAAGTCTTCCCGTGTAGTTCTGTGCTGATTCCTGACCTTTCTCAGAATCATATGTGGTATTCGCAGGTACGCGGGATGCAGTGACGAGACAGAGATGGAGCAAGCTTCAACTGAACCTTTATATGCAAATCAGGGAAATAACTGAGTGGCTAATAGGGATTCTTCTAACAGGGAAACTATACACCAATACACTTCAACGTAAGTGAACGGCTATTAGGCAAGTGCCAATACCTATAGGGCCACGATAGGAGCGACTAAATGTCCAAGAACTAGATTTTACAATAAACAGAGTGTCACTTATCGGCTCTGACGTCCTGTAGAGTCGTGGTCCGATGGATGTCCGTTTGGCTGGGGTGAGACAGCGGCGGCCGCGACTGGAGGTGGGCAGGCCGCAACCGCAGGCTGGAGTCAGGCAGCGGCGGCTGGAGACTGGTAGGCCGCAACCGCGGGCTGGGATGAGGCAGAAGCGGTCGAGGCTGAAGGCGGGTAGGCCGCAACTGCGGGCTGGAGTGAGGCAGTGGCCGGTGAGTGTCTCACAGTTCTCCTCCTTCTCCGCACCACTCGTGTACGTCCTATCCCCGAGTCATGTGTGTCTCTCAGTCTGTTCACACGTGGCAGCTGGCCTGGGCATCTTCTCCACTCCTCAGCAGGTCTCTCCTTCCTTCCTCCTCTCTGTTTCTGAGTCAACCACCCCTGCTGGTCTCCTGCGCTCCTTTTATCTTAGCCCCGCCGCTGCACCTTCCAGAACAGTCTCTGCCTCCCCCTCCAGCTCCTTCCCCCGGGCACCGTCTCCCTAGGAACTTATGTGACAGCCCCCTCGGTTCCAGCCCGGGCATACAGCGGGAGCCCACTCCCCTACATTCTCCCATCCTTTGAGCTTGCCAGTCCTCGGGCGAGGGTTTGGGGGGTTTTGTGTCACAATGTCGGTACTGTAATTGTCTCTGCCACACGAACTGATCCTGTTCGTATTGCTCGGGGGGTTTGCCTGCTGTAGACCACTCAGAATGTCGCGGTTCAGTGGTCAGGATAGAGTCCTCTGGGGAGGTGGTAGGTAGTTGGACAAATGGAGCCACCGGGCTTCAGACCCTGGAAGTGTCCGCTGGTCTTAAAGAATAGTCTTCTTCATCATCATCCCATATGACTGCTGTAGGGGCCTGTGCTGAAGGATCCGAGGTCCCCAGAGTGGCCTCGCCCTGCGCGGGGTCGGCGGACATACATGATCGTAACATATTGCGGTGCACCACCCGGATGAGTTGGTTCCCCTCTTTCTCTGATTGCATTTCATACACTGGCCCGTCCGGACTTACTCGTCGTATAACTCGGTAGGGGCTTTCTTCCCATCGGTGGCTCAATTTACTTTGGGGCCGCTGGTCTCGTACAAGTACGCGATCTCCTTTTTGGAATTCAAGAGGCTGTGTCATGGTCTTCTCAGGATGTTCCAGGTCCTGGAGTCTGGTCTGCACTAGTCTATGTAGAGTCTGCAGACGACACCGGTGGTCCTGATCCCAGGAGTGAACCCCCACCCATGGCTGTTCTTCTTTGAGGTCCAGATCTACCTCGGTAATCCCTTTGGGTTCCCGACCGAAGAGCAGTGTGTACGGGGTGTAGCCGGTGAACCGATGTACCCGGTTATTATAGACCCAGACCAGTTCGGGGATGTATTCAGGCTATCAGGTTTTCTGATCGTCTTCCAGTATCCGTAACATTTGAATTAAAGTCCAGTTAAACCGTTCACAGGCTCCATTCTCTTGCGGATGATATCGTGTGGTCCGGGATTTGTCAATGCCGTACAGGCAGTGCAGTTCCTCTATTACCCGCCCCAGGAAGCAGGCCCCTTGGTCTGAATGGATGCGTTGCGGGCAGCCATGCACTTGAATAAAGTTTTTACAGATAGCGTAAGCGGTCAATTCTGCTGTCTGATCTCGGGTGGGGGTCACTACGGCAAACTTGGTAAAGTGGTCCACCATGACTAGGCAGTGCTGATATCCCTAGTGAGCCGGACCGATGGTTAAGTAGTCCACCATTAGCAGTTCGAGGGGCACGGTGGTCACAATTGTTTGTATGGGGGCTCGTTGCTCTGGTGGTTTAGTCAAATCACACAGTCGGCACGTACGGCACACTTCTTCTATTACAGTGTGTAACCGTGGATGGTAGGCTATTTGCTGTAGCCACTGGAAGGTCTTTTGCACCCCGAAATGAGCGCCTTTTTCATGGGCCTCCCGGGCAAGGCCAGCCAGTAGGGCTCCCGGCACCACCACCTGCCAGGTTGCGGTGGGCTCGGCATGTAGGGTTGTCTTACGATACAATAGCCTTTTCTTGACCACCAATCTTTCCCATTGGTGGAGCAATAGCACAGCATCCTTAGAAAGTGTTTTTCTGTGGGCGTCTTTGGGGAGTTGTCCTTGGACGACCCACCGGCGGAGGGCGTTAGTTTCGCTATCCTTTTGTTGCTGACATATCCATTCATCTCGAGATTGCTCGAGAATGCCCCCTTCAGGTTTTGCACAGGATTGCTGTCTTGCGGTTGCTGTGATCTCGGCGGGTTTTAAAGAATATGGCGTTTCTTCTTCTAGCTCTTCATCCCGACTCCGCCCTGGGTCGTTGTGCCGGATGCGGGACAAGGCGTCAGCGTGAACGTTCTCTGCCCCTCTCTTGTAGACGATTTTGTATTTGAACTTGACCATCCTGGCACCCACCGTTGCTCCAGGGCCCGCAATTTAGCATTTTCGAGGTGAGCCAGTGGATTGTTGTCAGTTCGTACCACCACCTCGGATCCCGCTAGGTACACTACGAATCGCTCCGTCATAGCCCACACTACCGCCAGGAGCTCGAGCATGAAAGAGCTGTAATTGTGAGGATTGCATTCGGAGTCGTGAAGTGATCGCCTGCCATAGGCGATCACCTTCTCTCGGCTGTACTGCATCTGCGACAACACAGCCCCCAGCCTGTGCAAGCTTCCGTCGGTGTGTAGAATGAACGGTTGCAAGAAATCTGCGTAAGCTAACACTGGGGCTCCTGAGAGTGCGGCTTTGAGGTCCCGGAAAGCTTCTTCCTGTGGTTCACGCCACTGTACCTTGCAGTTGTTAGCACTGACTGGAACATCTATTAACAAGTCTTGCAAGGCTCGTGCTCGGCGGGCAAAATGTTTCACGAACCGACGGTAATATCCAGCCAGCGGTATATGGGCCCGGATGAGCAGAGCAACAACTGTCTGTCCTGCCGGTAGCACGAGCTGAGGATCTGCAGGTGCAGTCGCTTTCCCCAGCACCTCTCCCTCCTGGCAAGCCTCCTGAATTTGCGCTCCCCGCACCAGCTGCTGGAAGACCTACCCCTGCAGGTTACGGGAGCTCCATCGCTTCAACGTCTCTTGAGCAGGTTCATGAAAAAGGAGACTGCCGAATTCTTTTAGTACATTCATGCCCAGGGTTACGAGGTATCCATCAGTTTTGCCTCCCTGAGTCAGGACCACACCTCGCTGGCTCAACTCCTTGCCGCACATTGAGAGTTGCATCCAGGCTACTCCAGCAATGGGTATAGGCAGTTGATTGGCAGCCACTAGTTTTATCACGGACCCCCATTGGGGTTTTGTGGTTTCTGGAAAATGATGCCGGAAGTAAGTCTCGGGCATAGTGGTCACTTGTGACCCCGTGTCCACCATGCAACGCACGGCACGGCCTTCAATTTCCGCCCAGACCAGCGGGCACTTCGCGATTAGTTCCTCGGGACTTCCACCACCCCGTGGGGTACGTTCTGGCTCCGAGCAGCGTCCCCCCGGCTCAGAGCCCTTTAGTTTAATGGCTGCCGGGATGGGTTCTTCTGCAGCCAAGGGCACTCTCGGGAGAAGAGGCCCACCTCTCCACAGTTAAAACAAGCGACAGGCCGCAGGGCCGGCCACCCCGAGCGTTACGGGGCCTCCAAGTTGACATGGTCGGCTCTGGTAGGCCGCCTCTAGCTCCGGCCTTTCTTTTCACTTCAGCTAGTTCACCTCTGATATTCTCCAGCTCCTGTCGCATTTCCTCCACTCACAGGCGTTCACTGATAGCATTCAGAGAGGCTTCAATGCTCTGGGCCTTCCCCACGGGGGCTGTCACCTTTTGCTCCTGCTCTCGCGCACGGGCCTCACTTCCCGCCCCGGACAAGGACAAACGCGGGTCTACCCATATTCTTTCTCGCAAGGCTTGCTTAGTCAGGGGGTCGCGCATTCCGGTCACCATGGTGTCACGCAGGGTAATGTCAAGGGGCCACACGCCTACCCTGTCCTTTCGTTCTATGGCCGTATAGAGCTCCTGTAGCACATTCATATACTGAGTGACCATCTCCCCCTCTCCCTGCATGCTACTGAACAGTCGGGTTCTCAGTTCCTCTACATCAGTCGGGTCCCCGTGGGTTTCCTCCAAGATCTGCATTACCCGGACAAAAGTATTCCGTTGTCCCGGGGGCCTTAACATCACAGAGTCCTGGGCCTCCCCCTCTAATGCCATGATGGCCACCTCGGCCTCCAGATCAGGGGTCATTGGGTGCATTCTGAACAACCCCCGCATTCGCTCTGTCCAGCTTCACAGCATGGTATTACTGCCGGTGAACTTGGGCAAGTTGTTCTGCATGGCCCCCAACGTCAGACTAGTCTGGGGGCCACTGTCACCCCCCTGATCTGCGGCTTCCCCGCTCGCGCTCGGAGACTGCATCCTGCGGACTACGCCAAATGTGGTATTCGCAGGTACGCGGGAAGCAGTGACGAGTCGGAGACGGAGCAAGCTTTAATTGAACCTTTATATGCAGATCAGGGAAATAACTGAGTGGCTAATAGGGATTTTTCTAACAGGGAAACTATACACCAATACACTTCAACGTAAGCGAACGGCTATTAGGCAAGTGCCAATACCTATAGGGCCACGATAGGGCTGACTAAATGTCCAAGAACTAGATTTTACAATAACAGAGTGTCACTTATAGGCTCTGACGTCCTGCAGAGTCGTGGTCCGATGGATGTCCGTTTGGCGTCCCAGCCACTAGGCCCAGCCGACGAAGCGTTGCTGCAGACTTTGGGCGTTCCTACACCCAGGTGTAGATGGGGCGCAACAGGCCCTGGAAACGCACACTGGCGTAGAGTCCGCCCTCCAGGGGGCGAGAAGGCGGCAGCTGAAAGCTCCGCTGGGTAGGCCGCAGCCGCGGGCCGTAGTGGGACAGTGGCGGTTGCGGCTGAAGGCGGGCAGGCCGCAACTGCGGGCTGGGGTGAGACAACGGCGGCTGTGACTGGAGGCGGGCAGGCCACAACCGCGGGCTGGGGTGAGGCAGCAGCGGCCACGGCTGGAGGCGGGCAGGTCGCAACCACGGGCTGGAGTGAGGCAGCGGCGGTGGCTGGAGGCCGCAACTGCGGGTTGGGGTGAGGCAGCGGCGGTCGTGGCTGAAGGCAGGTAGGCCACAACCACAATAATAAAAAAAAATAATAATAACCACGGGATGGAGTGAGGCAGTGGCCGGTGAGTGTCTCATAGTTCTCCCTCTTCTGCGCGCCGCTTGGGTACGTCTTATTCCCGAGTCACGTGTGTCTCTCAGTCTGTTCACATGTGGCAGCTGGCCTGAGCATCCTCTCCACTCCTCAGCAGGTCTCTCCTTCCTTCCTCCTCTCTGTTTCTGAGTCAACCACCCCCTGCTGGTCTCCAGCGCTCCTTTTATCTTAGCCCCGCCCCCACACCTTCCAGAACAGTCTCTGCCTCCCCCTCCAGCTCCTTCCCCGGGCACTGTCTTCCTAGGAACTTATGTGACAGCCCCCTTGGTTCCGGCCCAGGCACACAGCGGGGCCCACTCCCCTACACATACTTACCCCACAAGGCAGCTCTTTGGTCTTGGCCATGGTGGAGAGATTGGAGTATGATTGATTGAGTGTGTGAACAGGTGTCTTATACAGGTAAAAAATTTATAAAGGTGCAATTAATACAGGTAATGAGTACAAAGTAGGAGGTCTTAAAGAAAAACTAACAGCTCTGTGAGAGCCAGAATTCTTGCTAGTTGGTAAGTGATCAAATACATAGTTCATGCAATAAAATGTAATTTAAATATGTAAAAATCATACAATGTGATTTTCTGTCTTTTTATTTTTAGATTCTGTCTCTCACAGTTGAAGTGTACCTAGGATAAAAAATACAGACCTCTCCATTCTTTGTAGCTGGGAAAACTTGCAAAATCGGCAGTGTATCAAATACTTAATTTCCCCACTGTGTGGCTAACAGATTCCAATGGAGTCAGGATCTAATCTCAAAATATATGATTTAAACAGCATGGTAAGACTCCAACAAGATCGTTCAGTTCACTTTGTGTTATAAGGTGTGGGTCAGTTGAAGTTGCTGTCAGAAAATGTGGCTCGTGAGAGGAAGATGCATCACGACACCAAGCGCCCGCTTCTTCCTAACTTGACTCGACTGAAAATATTTCTGGTGCTTTTGGAACCTACAGTTCTTCTGTATGTGGTACTGGGCGTATTGCAGATGGAATGTTAGGATCCTGTAAAGTTCACTTCTTCCTCCTTGAAATTATTTTCCTTATGGTGGGCACCATACAGAAATGGCAATTGGTAGTGTAATAGGTTGGTTCTCTCCAGATCATTGGGACTGCAAAAGGCAAAGATTGCCTCTTCCCATGCAACCACTGGAGAAGATGTGATGCACATCTATTGCATCATATGTGTGGAGCCCAACTCTTGTCCTGATCTCCTATTCTGCAGCCAAAAAGTTGTAGGCTTTCTTTATCATGGTAGTCAAGTTTGGTCTTTGTGACGCAAAAGTGACTTCTCCACATATGTAGCTAAAACAATCTGCTTTGTTAATGCATGAGAGGCAAATCTGAAAGAACATATAGAAAAATGTCAATATGCTAAGAAACTAAGCTAAGAAATCCTAAAACTGCATACCTTACACAGAGAGCATGTATAGAAGTAGGTGATGCAACTGTAATTAGGATTATGTCATCAGAGCGGAGTTGGCATTTTTTGATTGGTTACCTTAAGATGATAGAAAACTAAAGGCTCAATAGACTAAATAGATGATGTAATAGACGAGCTACTAACAAATCAATAATGATGATGAAATAATAAAGACACCATTTTCCTATAAGCCTGCATGAAAGGTGTCAAAAGTAATTATAACTTTCTCTGGATCTTGAAAATTAGAGCCAATCAGCAAATTTAAGCCTCATATTCATTTTCAGCACCACAACATTAGTTATGTTCAACTGTTTTTGTCTCTGAAGCAGTTTGGCTGTAGAACAGTGCATTCATAGGTGAGAAATGTACATTGGGGGTGTAATAACTTTAGACAGATGAGGTGGTCTTATAGTGGTTACCCCAGGTGCTGGATAAACTGTAGTTTATGGTCAGAGTTACAAAATAAAGCAGCCTCTTCTAGGTAACCAAAGGTATAACAGAACAAAACGGAAAATAACAAGTCCATATAACACACGGGCTCAGCCATTTAAACGTGACTCCATCAGGGTCTGAGCAGCACATGCAAGGCTTCCTCACCTTGCAAAACACACAGACCAAGTGAGACAGCCCAGATGCCTTACATCAGACAATCCTAGACCCGGACTGTAGGTAAGTGAGCAGCCGATCCCACCCAGCTTTTCCAGCTGCTCGTAAGACTTGGACCCATAATCTGGACTAATAAAAACACCTCTCAGCACTGTATGTGATGGAGCCTCCTTCTCAGAGTACTACATCACCAGGACTTGGCATCTTGGGGACACATACCTTCAATCCATGACTTGTCCAGTTGCCACATCACACTGTATTATTCAACTTTTATTATCCTTTGTTATTACATATATACAGCTCTGGCAAAGATTAAGAGACCACCACATCAAAACCCTTTCATGGGCAACCCATTCTCCCAACCTGAACCCCATTGAAAACCTCTGGAATGTGATCAAGAGGATGATGGATAGTAACAAGACATTAAACAAAGAAGAACTGCTTACATTTTTGCGCCAGAAGCAGTGTGAAAGACTGGTGGCAAGCATGCCAAGACGCATGAAAGCTGTGATTAAAAATCATGGTTATTCCACAAAATATTGATTTCTGAACTCTTCTTGAGTTAAAACATTAGTATTGTTGTTTCTAAATGATTAGGAACTTGTCTTCTTTGCATTATTTGAGGTCTGAAAGCACTGGGGTTTTTTTAATTTGTTTTTTAATGTTGTCAGTAGTTTATAGAATAAAAGAGCAATTTACATTTTACTCAAAAATATACCTATAAATAGAAAAATCAGACAAAATTAACATTTGAAAGTGGTCTCTTAATTTTGCCAGAGCTGTAAATTAGGCATTTGGGCTATAAGGGGTAGCAGAAACTGTTAATGCCCTGTACACGTCCCGGTTGCCCCGGTAGTGAATGTAATGCTCTGCATATATAATGTTTTGTACTTTTGTATGCTGTAGATTAGGGTAAGTGCAGTACCCCGAATTGGACACTAGATGGGGAACATTAGTGTACATAGTTTACTTAGGAGGAGTCAACTGTGGGTAAGACAGGAGCGTTTCCTGATTATAGTCAGTAGGGGCCAGGGAGTCCAAAGAGTCATGTAGGGCTTAGAGCGCAGGACAGCACTGTGACTCCACAACTTTCAAGTTAGGAGCCCAGTGTGTCCAGGACCTGATAGTGGCCGAAGATTGCAGCAGAAGGACGATGCAAGGCAGCACCAGGATGTGGCAGCTAACTAAATGGGCAGTCGCCCTTATGTCTGGGGCGAAATGGACAGGGGAACTCCTAAAGTTAGTGAAGTTGCACAAGAGAGATGCTGCGGTACCGAATGGGTTGGTACGTCCCGGGGACACCCTGGGAGGAATAAGGGAAGACACAGGGAAAGCGAAGGACGCTGTCACGCGGTCTTATGATATGTGTACGATGTCAGTAAACTATTCTTAAAAGAACAACACTCTATACAACATATAGATTAGCAACATCAGCATGTAAATATAGAATAGATTTACCTGACACGATATCCGTTGAACTCAGGGTTAATCTTGAGGACTTGATACACTGTCACAGGAAAGAGGAGGACCGGGGGTCTAACCTGACCCTAAACTGGGGTCCTAACTAATCCCTGACCTTGGAGGTACTGATAATGGTTCAGAGGTCCAAGTCTCCAGCCTAACCTAGTCTCCTATCAGTCCCTGAACCCTGTAATCAGTCCTAAGAAGGATTCTGATTACCACCAAAGGGATATGGGCTGATCTCTGCTAAATACACAGATTAGACATATAAGACAGACTGGAGAAAACACAGACTTGCATACACACTCAAACACAGAAGGAACATAAATAATCTGGGATATTAAACTCTAAGCAAGGTGAGCTTAAAACAACTAAGGAGCTCTTTAACTTAAGTCTATACAGATACAATCCTATCTGTGGTATGCATGAAGAATTTCACTGGCAACTCCCAAAACAGAAATCCAGAGATTTAAAGGAAACCAATCAACAAATAATTAATTGCAGCCGGGAGAAACTGCACCCAGTCCCAGAACTGAGCACAGACAGAATTAACTCCCTAACTGCCAAACACAAAGAAACAGCAACTCAGCTGTGAGAAGTCAGAATGTGCAACCGCGACGATCTTCGTGGCGATGCACACATGACAGTACCCCCCCTTCTACGAGGGGCCTCCGGACCCTCAGGGCCAGGTTTGCCCGGGTGAGTTCTGTGGAAGGTCCGCACCAAACGATCTGCGTTAATGTCAGACGCAGGAACCCACGTCCTCTCCTCTGGACCATACCCCTTCCAATGCACCAAGTACTGAAGGGACCGGTGATTCAGACGTGAGTCAATGATCTTTGACACTTGAAACTCCAAGTTACCATTGACCACCACTGGAGGAGGAGGTAGAGGTGACGGTATGACTGGTGCCACGTACCTCTTAAGTAATGACTTGTGGAACACATTGTGGATTTTAAACGTAGGAGGGAGGTCCAGACGAAATGCCACAGGATTAATTATGGAACTGATCCTGTACGGCCCGATGAATCTGGGGCCCAGCTTCCAGGAGGGAACTTTAAGTTTTATATTCCTGGTAGACAACCATACCAGATCGTTCACATTAAGATCTGGACCAGAAACTCTCCTCCTATCAGCCATACGTTTATAACGGTTCCCCATAGCACTCAGATTATTCAATACACCTCTCCACACTGAAGCAAGTGACGACGAGAAACGCTCATCCTCAGGAACCCCAGAAGGGCCCCCCCCATTGAAAGTACAAAACTGGGGATGAAAACCATATGCCCCAAAAAACGGGGACTTACCAGTGGACTCGCTCCGCCTGTTGTTAAGAGCGAACTCTGCCAGAGGCAAGAAAGAAGACCAGTCCTCCTGGTTCTCTGAGACAAAACACCGAAGATAAGTCTCTAGGCTTTGATTCAGACGCTCTGTCTGACCATTGGTCTGCGGATGAAAAGCCGAGGAAAATGACAATTGCATCCCCCGACGTAAACAAAATGCCCTCCAAAACTTGGACACAAACTGAGACCCCCTATCTGACACCACATCAGAAGGCAACCCATGAAGTCTCACAATCTCCCCAATGAACACCTGCGCCAGAGTTTTAGCATTAGGGAGGGCAGGAAGAGCAATGAAATGTGCCATCTTACTGAACCTGTCAACAACCACCAGTATGACAGTCTTCCCTGACGACTGAGGAAGGTCCGTGATGAAGTCCATAGACAAATGAGTCCATGGACGCTCCGGAAGTTTCAAGGGTAAGAGGGTCCCAGACGGACGGGTATGAGGGGTCTTAGAGCGAGCACAAACCCCACAGGACGCGACAAAAGTTAAAACATCTTTATTAACGTTAGGCCACCAAAACCGGCGAGAAAGGAGATCTAAAGTAGCCTTACTCCCTGGATGTCCTGCTAAAGCAGAATTATGATGTGCCTCAATAACCTTTTGTCTCAACTGATTTGGGACAAACAGTCTCCCTGGAGGTCCTGCAGGGGCGTCCCCTGAACCTCTAATACCTCCTCCTCAAGCTCAGAACATACAGCCGACACTACCACCCCCTCCTGAAGGATAGGAATCGGGTCATCCATTTTCCCGGCCCCTGGGAAACTGCGAGACAAGGCATCCGCCTTAACATTCTTAGATCCAGGGCGATAAGTGACAACAAAATTAAACCTGGTAAAAAACAACGACCATCGAGCTTGTCTGGAATTCAGACGCTTAGCAGATTCCAAATACAGCAGGTTCTTGTGATCAGTAATGACGGTGACCGGGTGGACTGCCCCCTCCAAAAAGTGACGCCATTCTTCAAAAGCCAACTTAATGGCCAAAAGTTCCCTATTGCCGATATCATAATTCCTTTCGGCGGACGACAATTTTTTAGAAAAGAAAGCGCACGGATGCCATTTACCAGGGGACGGACCCTGGGACAATATTGCACCCACCCCTACGTCAGACGCGTCCACCTCCACAACGAACGGCTGTGATGCATCTGGTTGGATGAGAATGGGTGCCGAAGCAAAACATTTTTTCAAAGAGGAAAAAGCTTGGCAAGCTTTGTCCGACCATTTAGAAAAATCCGTCCCTTTTCTTGTCATGTCAGTGAGAGGTTTGACAACAGATGAGAAATTACAAATAAATTTCCGGTAGTAGTTAGCAAACCCCAGAAAACGCTGCAGAGCCTTAAGATCCTCTGGCTGATCCCATTCAAGCACTGCTCTCACCTTTTCAGGGTCCATACGGAAACCGGAGGCTGACACCAAGAAACCCAAAAACTGAAGTTCCTGTACGGCGAATACACACTTTTCCAGTTTAGCGTATAGTTTATTGTCTCGCAAGATCTGCAACACCTGTCTCACATGCTCCTGGTGAGACACAAGATCTGGTGAGTAAATTAAAATGTCATCCAAATATACGACCACAAACAGCCCCACCAGATGACGAAAAATGTCATTAACAAAATGTTGGAATACTGCTGGTGCAGTAGTCAGACCAAAAGGCATGACAAGGTTCTCATAATGTCCCTCCGGCGTGTTAAACGCCGTTTTCCACTCATCCCCCTCTTTTATCCTAATCAGATTATACGCCCCCCTGAGATCCAATTTAGAGAACCATTTGGCGCCAACAATTTGATTGAAGAGATCAGGAATCAGAGGGAGTGGATACGGATCTCGAACAGTAATCCGATTAAGTTCGCGGAAATCCAAGCAAGGGCGTAGGCCTCCATCTTTTTTCTTCACAAAGAAGAACCCCGCGGCCACTGGGGAAGATGAAGGTCTAATATGCCCTTTGGCCAGACTTTCCGAAATATAATCTTTCATAGCCTGCCTCTCAGGACCAGAAAGGTTATATAACCTAGCTTTAGGTAACTTAGCATCAGGAAGTAAATTAATAGAGCAGTCATACACACGATGAGGAGGCAACTCCTGACACCCCTCCTCAGAGAACACATCCCCAAAGTCCTCCAAAAAAGGAGGCAAAGTACTAGGCACGACCGCACTGATGACTGTGTTCATGCAGTTACTTTTGCAAAACTCACCCCATTGGCTTATCTCTCTGGACTGCCAATTAATCACAGGGTTATGTTTAACCAACCAAGGAAGTCCCAACACAATAGGAGTAGGTAGACCCTCCAACACATAACAAGATAATAGTTCCCTATGTATTGCCCCTACCCGAAGGTCAATGTTATGAACCTCATGAACAAAGCTACCTTGGCCAAGAGGCCTGGCGTCAATGGAGAATATAGGGATAGGTTTGACCAATACACTCAGATGCATACCTTGAGCCTGAGCAAACTGAGCGTCAACCAGATTAGCCCCGGACCCACTATCAAGAAGAACAGAAAATCTCTCCACTCTCGTACCAACCACCACCTCCACTGGTACAAGGAACTGAGAAGAACTAGCGGACGAAATACATACTCCCAGGTTGTCGTCCACCACACAACCTGGGATTAACAGTTTTCCGGCGACTTTTTGCTCAACAAGGCACGGGATGGACATCCCCCAACAAAATGTCCCTCTTTCCCGCAGAAGAAACACCTTCTAGTCCTGCGGCGTACCGCCAATCCCCTCCTACGAAATGATGTCCCTCCCAACTGCATAGGCTCCTCCGAACAGACAAGGGGAACCTCAACATAAGGGACTTTAGTAGTAGGTGGAGTAACAACAGGGGGCGGAGTTACCTCGCACCTCTCCCGGAGCCGTCTATCAGTACGGATAGCTAGGGCCATAGCAGCCTCCAGTGATGGAGGAGAATCATACTGAGCCAAAACGTCCTTTAATTTGTCAGAAAGCCCATGACAAAACTGGCTCCTAAGAGCTGGGTCATTCCACTGAGTATCTGTGGCCCATCTACGGAACTCAGAAGCAAATTCCTCCGCCGGACGATCTCCCTGCTGTATCTTACGTAATTTTGTCTCAGCAAGAGAGACCCGATCTGGGTCATCATATACCAAACCCAGGGCAGTAAAAAATCGATCTACTGACTGTAGAGCCGGGGATCCCGGAGGAAGGGAGAAGGCCCAGGATTGAGGGTCCCCTTGTAGGAGCGAGATAACAATTCCCACTCTCTGCTCTTCACTCCCTGATGATCGAGGCCGAAGCCGAAAATACAATTTACATGCTTCTCTGAAGGTAAAAAATTTGTCTCGCCCACCAGTGAACCTGTCCGGGAGAGCTACTTTAGGTTCAAATCTGGTTTGCTCCGAGGGAGACAAAACTTTGGACTTAATGTCCGTCAGCTCCATGGATAATCCCTGCAACTGCAGAGCCAGCTGGGCTACTGGATCCATGGCAACTGGGAATAATTTTATGGGCCAGTGAAAATGTCACGCGGTCTTATGATATGTGTACGATGTCAGTAAACTATTCTTAAAAGAACAACACTCTATACAACATATAGATTAGCAACATCAGCATGTAAATATAGAATAGATTTACCTGACACGATATCCGTTGAACTCAGGGTTAATCTTGAGGACTTGATACACTGTCACAGGAAAGAGGAGGACCGGGGGTCTAACCTGACCCTAAACTGGGTCCTAACTAATCCCTCACCTTGGAGGTACTGATAATGGTTCAGAGGTCCAAGTCTCCAGCCTAACCTAGTCTCCTATCAGTCCCTGAACCCTGTAATCAGTCCTAAGAAGGATTCTGATTACCACCAAAGGGATATGGGCTGATCTCTGCTAAATACACAGATTAGACATATAAGACAGACTGGAGAAAACACAGACTTGCATACACACTCAAACACAGAAGGAACATAAATAATCTGGGATATTAAACTCTAAGCAAGGTGAGCTTAAAACAACTAAGGAGCTCTTTAACTTAAGTCTATACAGATACAATCCTATCTGTGGTCTGCATGAAGAATTTCACTGGCAACTCCCAAAACAGAAATCCAGAGATTTAAAGGAAACCAATCAACAAATAATTAATTGCAGCCGGGAGAAACTGCACCCAGTCCCAGAACTGAGCACAGACAGAATTAACTCCCTAACTGCCAAACACAAAGAAACAGCAACTCAGCTGTGAGAAGTCAGAATGTGCAACCGCGACGATCTTCGTGGCGATGCACACATGACAGACGCATACTGTCTGGAACCTTATATACTGAAATGGACATACTGTGTACTGAAGCAAGTAAATTCTTTTTTGTTGAGTTGGAACTGGACTCTGTCTTTTTATCCATAACAACGCCAACAGCAGAACTTCAGCAGAGTAGATGGGACCCTGACTGTGCATAAGGTGAAGCAGAAGGTATGCTAAAAAGGGGACATTGTATGCATGTGTTGGGAGACCAGGGTGTGATTGAGCAGTCTTTGTCCGCCACGACTACGGCCCTCGCTCCCCTCACAGGGCCATGAGCTTTTTACTGCTCTTAAATAACGTATTATATTATTCCAAACTTTTATTCTAAGATCTATCAATTAAAATGTGCTTTGTTCATGGGACAACTCCCTTAAGAAACTCCCCCAAGAAATTAGGACTATCCACAATTTGCATGGTTTCAAGCGCTCCCTCAAAACACATCTGTTCAGAGCGGCCTATCACATTCACTAATCAAAGTCATTCTATGTGTAAGTGTGTATGTGTAGCCCATTCACTATCTCCATCCATCCCTCACTCCCTTAGGATGGCTGGACCATCATTGTAAATGCACCATTGTATATACACACCTGTACTTTGTATCTCCCCCACCTCATTGTAGATTGTAAGCTCTCACATGCAGGGGACTTATTTTGCTTTAATTATTGTATTGTTAACATTGTTACTTATGACTTGTGTTTTGAAACTGTTAAACTGTAAAGCGCTGCGGAATATGTTGGCGCTATATAAATAAATGTTATTATTATTATAAGTTTGTTAAAATGTTCATTGTTATATTTGTTGATAAAGGAAAACATCCTCAATTTTGGCCTTTTTTTATAATAAATATCAAGGTTGGCCCGGGACTTTGTCCAAGCTTTTAATTTTGGCCCTCTGTGTATTTGAGTTTGACATCCCTGGTCTAGATACTGCTGTCACTATTGACAGCGGCATTTAAGGGATTAAACGCCTATTATCAGTACTAGCACCGATCGCAGCTGTTGCAGCATCTTAATAAGTCACAGTAATTTTGTGCAACTCGGAAGGATATTGTGACATTTGCCGTTTACATGCCAGTCCTGACAAGCTATGCCAAGGTGTAGCAAGGGCGGGGCACGGATTCAAATTTATGATGCTCTGTCACTTTAGTGGTGAAATTTATAGCAGTGAATTAGGTTCACTGTAGTCCACCGAGTGCTTTCATTAAGACCATTAAGCATGACACCTTCTCTCCATCTACCTGATGATCCTGAGGAACATTGGGATCTTCTTCTTTACAGTCCTGTGGAAGAAGAGGACGGGGACATCTCTGTGGTGTTGTCCTCTTTCTGGATAGATCTGGAGGAAACACATACAGGGAGTGAATTCATTCTTCACATACAGATAATTATAGGCCATGTGTATTTAGTCCTGTCTATTACCTGGAGATGTGAGGGGCTGGGGAACCTCCATCATGACGTCCTTGTACAGATCTTTGTGTCCTTCTAAATACTCCCACTCCTCCATGGAAAAATAGACGACGACGTCCTGACATCTTATAGGAACCTGACACATACAATGATACTGTCATCACCCCGATCCCTTCATAGCGTTACTGTATAATGTCCCGGTGTTCCCAGCAGTGTCACCTCTCCAGTCAGCAGCTCAATCATCTTGTAGGTGAGTTCTAGGATCTTCTGGTCATTGATGTCCTCATGTATCAGGGGGTGAGGTGGAGGCCCAGTGATTGGACTCAGCGGTCTTCCCCATCCCTCAGATACAGGGGCCTGACAGCGCTCACTAGAGGTCTTCTTCACTACTGTGTAATCCTGGTTATGGAGAGACACATTAATAAATCTCACTACAGACATTTCCAGAGTCCTCACCTCTCCAGTTCTGTCCATCTGTTATTCCCATAGATAATAATGATGTAATGTGACGTCATCAGAATCTCTCACCTCTCCAGTAAGCCGGAAGAGGATCTCTAGGGTGAGGTGTAATAGCCTCTCCGCCATCATGTCCCTCTCCGTTTCCATCCCTGATGAGTCAATCTGGAAAATTTTCTCAGATAGAAGATCTCCACTGAGAGGATCCAATATTGTAGAGACCTGAATGCGAAGAAGATGAACATGTAACATCATAAGGACTCTCATGGAATAATACAATTACAGGAGATAATAATGGGAAACATTCAAAGCAAAGAAAAAAAGTTGTGGTGGCACTCACCAGTAAAAGTCCATACTTTATTATACACACGGGTTACAGCATCTTCAAAGGAGAGAGGCAATAAGATTGATATGTCTGTTTTTCTTTAATTCCATGCTTGTGTTTGCTCATTACTATGTTTTTATTCTTGTTTTAAATCCACAATCATTATTATTATTTTTTTTTCATACTGTGTATCATTGTGTTGTTCAGTCTTGGTGGGGGAGGTACATGCTGTCATGTGTGCATCGCCACGAAGATCGTCGCGGTTGCACATTCTGACTTCTCACAGCTGAGTTGCTGTTTCTTTGTGTTTGGCAGTGAGGGAGTTAATTCTGTCTGTGCTCGGTTCTGGGACTGGGTTCAGTTTCTCCCGGCTGCAATTGATTATTTGTTGATTGGTTTCCTTTAAATCCCTGGTTGTCTGTTTTGGGAGTTGCCAGTGAAATTCTTCATGCAGACCACAGATAGGATTGAATCTGTATAGACTTAAGTTAAAGAGCTCCTTAGTTGTTTTAAGCTCAACTTGCTTAGAGTTTTATATCCCAGACCATTTATGTTCCTTCTGTGTTTGAGTGTGTATGCGAGTCTGTGTTTTCTCCAGTCTGTCCTATATGTCTAATCTGTGTATTTAGCAGAGATCAGCCCATATCCCTTTGGTGGTAATCAGGGTCCTTCTTAGGACTGATTACAGGGTTCAGGGACTGATAGGAGACAGGGTTAGGCTGGAGACTTGGACCTCTGAACCATTATCAGTACCTCCAAGGTGAGGGATTAGTTAGGACCCCAGTTTTAGGGTCAGGTTAGACCCCGGTCCTCCTCTTTCCTGTGACAGCGTATCAAGTCCTCAAGATTAACCCTGAGTTCAACGGATATCGTGTCAGGTAAATCTATTCTATATTTACATGCTGAGGTTGCTAAACTATATGTTGTATAGAGTGTTGTTTCTGTAAGAATAGTTTACTGACATCGTACACATATCATTAGACAGCGTGACACATGCCTTGCAGCGGGTATATACCTCCATCACTTCCTTCGATTTACTGACCTGTAGAAGCTCAACAGAGCGAAACGGCCATAGTCAGCCGCACACTCCTGATCCCTTTCTCCCTTTGAAGATGCTGTAACCCGTGTGTATAATAAAGTATGGACTTTTACTAGTGAGTGCCACCGCAACTTTTTTTCTTTGCTTTCAATGTGGACATTCCTCTTTTTTTTTTTTTTTCTTGGTGTGCACCCGAAGTATTGGCTCATTCATGCAGGTCATGCTCTGATACATTTCTATGCACTGTGAATTGCACCTGCCTGTTTTTTCTTTTTGTATCATTAAGGTAATAATGGGAAACATATCAGGAGATAGAATGTGTAATATAGTAATGGTATGAACTGCATTCATTGGAAGCAAACAGCTGAATGATACAATCCCTATCTGTCTTGCATGCTGAAATATATAGTAATGGTATGAACTGCATACTTCTGCTTGCTGCCAACCACTGCTTTACCATCTTGCAACATAGTTTAATGTGCCTGGTAAAGCTTTGGTGTAATTCATTTTTTGCACTGTGCTTAATACTTAAGGCACTGCCACACTTAGCGATCGCACTAGCGATCACGACAACGACTTAACCTGGCGAGATCGCTAGTGCGATTGCTATGTAATCGGTAGTTAGATTCCAAACACAACTCATCAGCGATCTGTGATTCCAAACACATCTCATCAGCGATCTGTATAACGACCTCTGCGGTCGTTGGGAAAACCTAGTCCCACGTGCGATGCTGGTGAAGTCGTTCATAAAGGGTGTCACACTCAGCGATTCAGGCTCACCAGCGGGACACCAACGACCAAAAAACGGCTCAGAACATTCATTAGAGATCAACGACATCTCAGCAGGGGCCACATCGCTGCTACATGTCACACACAGTTAAGTCGCTAACGAGATCGCTACTGCATCATAAATGGTGACGCAGTAGCGATCTCATTAGCGATCTCGCTTGCGATCTCGCTTAGTGTGGCATACCCTTTACTGCTGTATATCCCTGTGACTGGGGCCTCTCTAGATCTTATCAGGTGGAAGGTGCTATAACATATAGATGTAGCCAGCTATAGTGCCTTTGATGATCTAACCACCCCCTGGTGTGCTGGCCCCAGCTGCCAAATTATCCCAAAGCAGCTCCCACAATCCCACTTTCCTGACCCTTTAGTGTGGGCTATATATTTAGGAGTAGTCTAAGGGACGCACGCAGTGTGGGGGCGCGCGCATCACAGAAAGCAAAGCATCACAGAAGATAAGCATCTTGTAAACGGCAGTTATCCATGGTAGTTAATCAGGGCTGGAATCAGGTACCCCACACTTTGCTTTCTTTTTAATTATGTACTTTATCTCTCTCCTCCTGTGTTCCCTTGCCATCCACATTCACCGCCCCATCCCCCCTCCATCACGACTCATACACATCAGCCCCTCCATACTTCCCTCTCCCATGTACAGCTCCCATGCACTCCTCACCTTCCTGAGAAACCTCAGCCCATCTTGCCCAAACACATCACAGATAAAACCTACTTACAACTCCAACAACTACCTGCTCTTTATATTCCTTCTCCTACTGATTTCAGGGGACATCTCCCCCAACCCTGGTCCACCATCCCCCAACCTCAATCCCTACCCTACCTCATATCGAAACCATAATAATCTTATTAATATTACTTGCACTCCCTCATCTACTTTTAATTGTGCCCTCTGGAATCCACGGTCTGCATGCAACAAGCTATCCTTCCTGCACAACTACTTTCTGAACAACTCTCTTCATCTGTAGGCCCTCACAGAAACCTGGATTCAGGATTCTGACACTGTCTCCCCTGCTGCCATTTCCTATGGTGGCTTACAGTTCTCCCATTCCCCGAGACCCGCAAACAGACATGGTGGTGGAGTCGGCATACTCCTGTCCCCACAATGCACTTTCCAGGTCAGCCCCCCAATTCCATCACTCTCATTCCCTTCTTTTGAGGTCCACACCATCAGGCTCTTCCGTCCCCTCTCCCTCAGAGTAGCGGTCATATATCGGCCCCAGGCTCGCCCACCCAGTTCCTTGACCACTTCTCAGCCTGGCTGCTGCACTTCATGTCCTCAGAACTACCAACCATTATCCTTGGAGACTTCAACATCCCCATTAACAGCCCTACTTCCACATCTGCATCTCAGCTTCTATCACTAACCACTTCTCTAGGCCTCTCACAGCTTTCAACCTCTGAGACACACAAGGATGGTAACACCCTTGACCTGGTCTTTGTCCGCCTCTGCTCAATCTCCCACCTAAATAACTCACCGCTTCCACTCTCTGACCACAACATTCTCTCCTTCATCCTCACAAATCCTTGACCACCCAGCGCACTCCTACCTACCATATATTCAGAAATCTACAAGCCATTAACCCTCAGACACTTTCAGACTCCCTACACTCATCGCTGTCCCCAATCTCCTCTTTTTCTTGTCCTAATCTGGCTGTTCAGCACTACAATGACACTCTTAGAAGCACCCTTGACCAAGTAGCACCGCTCACCCTCAGAACTTCCAAACACACAGTAAAACAGCCCTGGCTCACATTGCAAACTCGACTTCTATAGCGATGCTCTGGGAGTGCTGAACGCCTCTGGAGAAAAACCTGCACACCAGAAGACTTCATCCACTTTAAATTCATGTTAAGAACTTATAATGCTGCCCTTCACCTCGCCAAACAGACCTACTTCACCACCCTGATCTCTTCACTAGCCAACAACCCCAAGAAACTTTTTGACACTTTTCACTCCCTCCTCAGGCCAAAAGCACAAGCCCCTATCACAGACATTTGTGCTGACGACCTGGCCTCCCACTTTATAGAAAAAATAGATACTATCCGTCAGGAAATCTGCTCTCAACCACCAAGTGCTGTGACTCCCATCCCACCCTGCATTTCCCCTGGCTCACTTTCCACATTTGATCCCATCACAGAAGAAGAAGTCTCCAGACTCCTCTCTTCCTCTCGTCCGACTACATGCACTACCGACCCCATTCCTGCACATCTCCTCCAGTGTCTCTCTCCAGTTGTCACAACTCACCTAACTACAATCTTTAATCTCTCACTCTCCTCTGGCATTTTCCCATCTTCCTTCAAACACTCCATCATTACTCCACTACTAAAGAAACCCACTCTCGACCCTTCCTGCACAAACAACTACAGACTGGTCTCCAATCTCCCCTTCATCTCTAAACTTTTGGAGCGCCTAGTCTACTCCCGCCTCACCCGTTACCTCTCCACTTACTCCCTTCTAGACCCTTCACAGTCCGGCTTCCGACCCCTACATTCGACTGAAACTGCACTCATCAAAGTGACCAATGACCTTCTGACAGCAAAACGTAACGGCGACCACTCACTGCTCATTCTTCTCGACCTTTCTGCAGCTTTCGACTCGGTTGACCACCGTCTCCTACTGTCTAGGCTCCAGTCACTAGGTATTAAGGACAATGTTCTCTCCTGGTTCTCCTCCTATCTTTCTGACGGCTCCTTCAGTGTTTCGTTCTCTGGCTCCACGTCATCTCCTCTTCCTCTCACTATCGCTGTACCCCAGGGCTCAGTCCTTGGCCCCCTTCTCTTCTCTCTCTACATGGCCCTAATTGGACAGACCATCAGCAGATTTGGCTTTCAGTACCATCTTTATGCTGATGACACACAACTATACACGTCATCCCCCGACCTTACCCCCGCTGTTCTACAGAACGCCACCGACTGTCTGTCCGCAGTCTCCAACATCATGTCCACTCTCTATCTGAAACTTAACCTCTCCAAAACTGAACTCCTTCTTCTCCCGCCGTCTACTAACCTCCCTAAATCTGACATTTCCCTCTCCGTTGGCGGCACCATAATAACACCCCGGCAGCAGGCTCGCTGTCTGGGTGTTATGTTTGACACCAATCTCTCCTTCACCTCCCATATACAATCTCTTGCCCGCTCTTACCGCCTACACCTAAAGAACATCTCTAGAATCTGCCCTTTTCTCACCATGGAAACAACAAAAACCCTCACTGTAGCATTGATCCACTCCTGCCTGGACTACTGCAACGCTCTATTACTTGGCCTCCCCATTACTCAACTATCCCTCTCCAGTCCATCCTTAATGCAGCAGCCAGGGTCATCCATCTGGCTAATCGGTACTCGGACGCGTCCGCTCTTCGCCAGTCCTTACACTGGCTGCCCATTCATTATAGGATCCAATTCAAAGTACTGGTTCTCACCCACGAAGCTCTCCACAGTGCAGCACCCAACTACATCTCCTCCCTCATTTCTATCTATCGGCCTAACCGACTGCTGCGCTCTGCAAACGATTTTCGACTAACCTCTGCACTAATCCGTACCTCCCACTCCCGACTCCAAGACTTCTCCCGCGCTGCGCCAATCCTCTGGAATGCTCTACCCCAAGAAATTAGGACTATCCACAATTTGCATGGTTTCAGGCGCTCCCTCAAAACACATTTGTTCAGAGCGGCCTATCACATTCACTAATCAAAGTCATTCTATGTGTAAGTGTGTATGTCCGATATGTGTAGCCCATTCACTATCTCCATCCATCCCTCACTCCCTCAAGATGGCTGGACCATCATTGTAAATGCACCATTGTATATACACACCTGTACTTTGTATCTCCCCCACCTCATTGTAGATTGTAAGCTCTCACGAGCAGGGGCGGCTTATTTTGCTTTAATTATTGTATTGTTAACGTTGTTACTTATGACTTGTGTTTTGAAACTGTTAAACTGTAAAGCGCTGCGGAATATGTTGGCGCTATATAAATAAAGATTATTATTATTATTATTATGTTGTATTCTCGGATCGTATAAACTGAAATGTTATAAACATCACCCACTTGCTACACTTGTGACTTGGTTGAGACTGTAAATGGGGACTTCTCACACTCACTTGTCTAATAAACTACTGCAATAGGCTGACGATGAGCTAAGTGCACCCCACAGGCAGCTCACACATCCATGCCACATTTCTCGCAGTCACCACTTGCCATTTTGATGGCCACCAAGACACCTTCTCTAGGTGACACACTAGCTCACATGCACAGCTAATTTATGCAATCACCAGATTGGTATTCTTCTTGTACTTTGACGTACACAGGGTTTATCATGTCACGGGCATGCCAATGGGCACATGGAATGACGCGACCCCCTGCTGACATGTGTTAAATGCTGTGGTGAAAGACTGACAGCAGCGTTTAACAGGTTAACAGCTACGGGGCATCTCAGCTGTGAATTATGATTATTTTTTACTATATCTGAGGCATAGAAAGATAGGGGGACCTCTGTTCCCAGTGACACATGCTAATATATCACCATGACAAGCCGGGGCCTCACACTGGATCCTAGAACGATGTAATTATGAATATAAAGTGAAAAAAATCTAAACTAAAATCTGGGACCTGGGAAATTGATCGGTGCTGTGTCCCGGGGTCACCTGTATCTGCACCAGGAGTGGGGGAAGGGAGGTTATATTTATTAGCCGGAGGGTGGGGCCATGTTGTAGGGCAACTTGTACTATAACATACCTCCCAACCGTCCCGATTTGAGCGGGACAGTCCCGATTTTGACCCCCCCGTCCCGCTGTCCCGCTGAGGACACTATGTGTCCCGCGACTCCCGCAGTGAGATGAGCCGCCACGCCCCCATGCACCCCTTGCTGCCCTCCTTGTCTCTACAGTTCAGCGGCTCACAGCTAGCAGTGACGCTGCTATGCTGTTCTCTTCTGTGCCCACAGGACCTGTGATGAGGTCACAGGAGGGGAGGAGTCGGGTCACATGATCAGTGTCTTGACTGAGGACTCTGCGCTGTGATGGTTGTCATGGTGCTGGATGGTAAGTTTGTGTGTGTGTGGGGTGGGGACTGTGGATGTAGCAGTGCTGTAGTGTGTACAAGTTGGAGTCGTGTGTGTATGAGGTGTACGGAGCGGAGCCGTGTGTGTACGGAGCGAAGCCGTGTGTGTACGGAGCGGAGCTGTGTGTGTACGAGGTGTACGGAGCGGAGCCGTGTGTGTACGAGGTGTACGGAGCGGAGCCGTGTGTGTACGAGGTGTACGGAGCGGAGCCGTGTGTGTACGAGGTGCACGGAGCGGAGCCGTGTGTGTACGAGGTGCACGGAGCGGAGCCGTGTGTGTACGAGGTGCACGGAGCGGAGCCGTGTGTGTACGAGGTGCACGGAGCGGAGCCGTGTGTGTACGAGGTGCACGGAACGGAGCCGTGTGTGTACGAGGTGCACGGAGCGGAGCCGTGTGTGTACGAGGTGCACGGAGCGGAACCGTGTGTGTACGAGCTAAGCCGCACATGTACAAGGTGAGCGGAGCTGCGCGTGTACAAGGTGCACGGAGCGGAGCCGTGTGTACGAGGTGCACGGAGCGGAGCCGTGTGTACGAGGTGGATGTAGCAGTGCTGTGTGTGTACGAAACGGAGCCCTGTGTGCGAATTGTACGGAGCTGAGTCGCTCAGCTCCGTACACACAGGGCTCCGTGCTTGAGCCGTGTGTGTATGGATGGAGCCTTGTGTGTATGTAGCGGAGCCGCGTGTGTACGAGGTGTATGCTGCAAAGCCGCATGTGTACAAGGTTTACGGAGTGGAGTCGTGTGTGTACAAGGTGTACAAAGCGTGGCTGCGTGTGTACAAGGTGTACGGAGTGGAGCCTTGTGTGTGCGAGGTGGACGGAGCGGAGCCGTGTGTGTACGAGGTGTACGGAGCGGAGCCGTGTGTGTACGAGGTGCACGGAGCGGAACCGTGTGTGTACGAGCTAAGCCGCACATGTACAAGGTGAGCGGAGCTGCGCGTGTACAAGGTGCACGGAGCGGAGCCGTGTGTACGAGGTGCACGGAGCGGAGCCGTGTGTACGAGGTGGATGTAGCAGTGCTGTGTGTGTACGAAACGGAGCCTGTGTGTGAATTGTACGGAGCGGAGTCGCTCAGTCGTACAGGGCTCCGTGCTAGCGTGTGTGTAGGAACGGAGCCCTGTGTGTGAGAATGTTGTAGAGCGGAGCGCGTGTGTACCAGGTGTGTTGAGCCCAGTGTAGTGTTGTGAGTGGAGCCTGTGTGTGTATGTAGCGGAGCTGTGTGTTGTACGGAGCCTGTTACGAGGTTGCGAGGATGTGTGTACGGAGTGTGTGTAACGCGGTGTGCAGGCGGTGGTGTGCGAGGTGGACGGAGCGGAGCCGTGTGTGTACGAGGCATACAAAGCGGAACCGTGTGTGTGTGAGGTGTGCAGAGCCATGCATGTACAAGGTGTATGGTGGGGAGCATTCATACCTCCCAACCGTCCTGAATTAAGCGGAACACTCCCGATTTTGAGAGTCTGCCCCGCTGTCCCGGCCGGGAGCTTTTCCCGTGGACACAGGAGTACATGCTGGAGCCCCGAAGAGCACTTTAAAACTCGCACGTGATGTTCCACCAGAAGTGACGTGCTGGAAGATGACCGGAAATGAGGTAATTTCGGGAGGAGATTGTGACGGAATCATGGAGGCACTTCAAGGAATGCTTCAGATCCGTCACCGTGTCCTCGCCTTGGAATCGGGGATGTCGGCCGTGTGAGCGGATCATATGTCCTGCACCGGGATGCTCAGGTGTGGCCACTACAATGGGAGCCGGGCTGCTATAGCATCTTTATAGAATGTTTATTTCTTTCTCTCTCTCTGTTCTTTCTTTCTCTCTCTGTTCTTTCTTTCTCTTTCTTTCTCTCTGTTCTTTCTTTCCCATCTTTCTTTCTCTCTATCTCTCTGTTCTTTCTTTCTCTTTGTTCTTTCTTTCCCTTCTTTCTCTCTCTCCCTCTGTTGTTTCTTTCTTTACCCTTTTTTTTTCTCTCTGTTCTTTTTTCTGACCCCTCTTTCTTTCGCTCTCTTCTTTCTTTCTCTCTCTGTTCTTTCCCCTCTTTCTTTCTGTTCTTTTTTCTTTCTCTCTCTCTCTGTTCTTTCTTTCCCCTCTTTCTCTTTCTTTCTCTCTGTTCTTGCTTTCCCCTCTTTCTCTCTCTATTCTTTCTTTCTTTTTCTCTCTGTTCTTTCTTCCCCCCTCTGTCTTTCTCTGTTCTTTATTTCCCCTCTTTCTTTCTCTCTCCCTCTCTGTTCTTTCTTTCCCCTCTTTCTTTTTCTCACTCTGTTCTTTCCCCTCTTTCTTTCTTTCTTTCTCTCTGTTCTTTCTTTCTTTTCCCCTTTCTTTCTTTATTTTCTCTCTCTGTTCTTCCTTTACCCTTTCTTTCTTTCTTTCTTTCTTTCTTTCTCCCTCTGTTCTCGGTCTCCCTTTCTTTCTCTCTCTAGTCTTTCTTTCTTTTTCTGTCTGTTCTTTCTTTCCCCCTCTGTCTTTCTTTCTCTGTTCTTTCTTTCCCCTCTTTCTCTCTCCCTCTCTGTTCTTTCTTTCTCTCTCTCTCTCCCTCTCTGTTCTTTCTTTCTTTCCTCTTTCTTTCTTTCTCTGTTCTTTCTTTCCCCTCTGTCTTTCTCTCTGTTCTTTCTTACCCCTCTTTCTTTCTCTCTCCCTGTTCTTTCTTTCCCCTCTTTCTTTCTCTCTCCCTCTCTGTTCTTTCTTTCCCCTCTTTCTTTTTTTCTCTCTGTTCTTTTTTTCTGTCCCCTCTTTCTTTCTCTGTTCTTTCTTTCTCTCTCTGTTCTTTCTTTCCCCTCTTTCTTTCTCTCTCTGTTCTTTCTTTCCCCTCTTTCTTTCTTTCTCTCTCTGTTCTTTCTTTCCCCTCTTTCATTCTTTCTCTCTCTGTTCTCTTTCCCCTCTTTCTTTCTTTCCCCTTTTTGTTTTTTCTTCTCTCTGTTCTTTCTCTTCCCTTTATTTCTTTCTCTCTCTACTTTCTCTCTGTTCTTTGTTGCTTTCCCCTCTTTCTTTATCTCCTTTCTGTTTTTTTTCTCTCTCTGTTCTTTCTTTTACTCAGTACCAGTGTGCCCTCAGTACTAGTCAGTGTGATCACCAGTGCTAAATGGGTGTGGTCGGGGCGTGGACATGGGTGTGACTAGTTGTGAAATGGGTGTGGTCGGGGCGTGGCCTAAAATTTGCCACGGCAAACCTTGTCCCTCTTTCCCATCTTCAAAAGTTGGGAGGTATGCTATAATAATGTGTGTGGGGGGTGGTGGTACTGGGGAACATTATACTGTGTGTGGGGACAGGAAAGGGTCAATGTACTTTGTGAGCCATACTGTTTCCTCACTTCCTGTTTTCCATATATGGCTCATATGTATCTATCAGAGGAAAAGGAACAAAATGCTATGATTCTTAGAGAGTGACAACAAAAAGCACCAGAATAGTCTCAGTGCTGAAGGGGTTACTGCCCCCTGTGCCCAGTAATGGGGAATCTCCAGCACCTACCTCCACCTGCAGAGCCGCACTCCACATATATGGCTGTTCTGTGCCCAGTAATGGGGGAACTCCAGCACCTACCTCCACCTGCAGAGCCGCACACCACATATATGGCTGTTCTGTGCCCAGTAATGGGGAATCTCCAGCACCTACCTCCACCTGCAGAGCCGCACACCACATATATGGCTGTTCTGTGCGCACAGGACCTGTGATGAGGTCACAGGAGGGGAGGAGTCAGGGGTCACATGATCTGCTGTGCTGGTTGTCATGGTGCTGGATGAGGGGAAGTTTATGTGTGGGGTCAGGAGGGGTTTACAGGGTGTATGTAGCCAGTGTCGGACTGGAACACCTTGGGCCCACCAGAGAAAATCATTCTTGGGGCCCACTATGTAGCTACATAGAAATAAATACAAGACCACCAATTGTGCAGCAAAACACACTAATATCAGGGTATAATATAAGGTAGTACATGTCTTAATTATGTAGCAGGAGTTGGGGTAGCCTCCCTCATAGATTATAAAGCAGCCCCCTCATAGGGGATAATGCTGCCCCCCTCATAGAGGATAATGCTGCCCCCCCTCATAGGGTATAATGCTATATATATATAGATATATATAATAGATAGATAGATAATAGATAGATACCATATATACTCGCGTATAAGCCGACCCCCCCTAATTTTGCCACAAAAAACTGGGAAAACTTATCGACTCGAGTATAAGCCTAGGGTGGAAAATGAGATTATGCCCCATATGCTGCCCCATGTATTATGCCCCACAAGATGCTCCATAGATTGTGCCCCATATGCTGCCCATGTAATTATGCCCCCATAGATAATCCATAGATTGTGCCCCCATAGATGCTCCATAGATTATGCCCCCATAGATTATGCCCCCATAGATGCTCCATAGATTATGCCCCCATAGATGCTCCTTAGATTATGCCCCCATAGAAGCTCCTTAGATTATGCCCCCATAGAAGCTCCATAGATTGTGCCCCCATAGATGCTCCTTAGATTATGCCTCCATAGAAGCTCCATAGATTATGCCCCCATAGATGCTCCATAGATTATGCCCCCATAGATGCTCCATAGATTATGCCCCCATAGATTATGCCCCCATAGATGCTCCATAGATTATGCCCCATAGAAGCTCCATAGATTGTGCCCCCATAAATGCTCCTTAGATTATGCCCCATAGATGCTCCATAGATTATGCCCCCATAGAAGCTCCATAGATTATGCCCCCATAGATGCTCCATAGATTATGCCCCCATAGATGCTCCATAGATTATGCCCCCATAGATGCTCCATAGATTATGTCCCCATAGATTATGCCCCCATAGATGCTCCACAGATTATGCCCCCATAGATTATGCCCCCATAAATGCTCCAGATTATGCCCCCATAGATTATGCCCCCATAGATGCTGCACAGATTATGCCCCCATAGATTATGCCCCCATAGATGCTCCATAGATTATGCCCCCATAGATTATGCCTCCATAGATGCTCCACAGATTATGCCCCCATAGATTATGCCCCCATAAATGCTCCAGATTATGCCCCCATAGATGCTCCACAGATTATGCCCCCATAGATTATGCCCCCATAAATGCTCCAGATTATGCTCCCATAGATTATGCCCCCATAGATGCTCCACAGATTATGCCCCCATAGATTATGCCCCCATAGATTCTCCACAGACTGTGCCCCCATAGATGCTGCATTGAATAGGCCCCTTTATGCCCCCATAAATGCTCCAGATTATGCCCCCATAGATTATGCCCCCATAGATGCTCCACAGATTATGCCCCCATAGATGCTCCACAGATTATGCTTGTGGTGGGTTTCCGCTGTTTAGGCACATCAAGGGCTGTCCAAACGCGACATGACGCCCACAGACTATTCCATCAAAGTCTGCCATGCAAAACGTCACTACTTCCCTTCCGAGCCCCGACGTGTGCCCATACAGTAGTTTTCTCCCACATATAGGGTATCAGCGTACTCTGGACAAATTGAACAACAACTTTCGGGGTCCAATTTCTCCTGTTACCCTTGGTAAAATAAAAAAACTGGGGACTAAAAGATCATGTTTGTTGAAAAAATATAATTTTTAGTTTCACGCCTGGGCGTTATAAACGTCTGTGATGCACTTTGGGGTTTCAAGTGCTCACCACACATCTAGATAAGTTCCTTAGGGGGTCTATTTTCCAAAATGGGGTCACTTGTGGGGGATTTCCACTGTTTAAGCATATCAGGGGCTCTCCAAACGCGACATGACACCCGCAGACCATTCCATCAAAGTCTGCATTACTAAACGTCACTACTTCTATTCCGAGCCCTCACGTGTGCCCACACAGTAGTTTTCTCCCACATATAGGGTATCAGCGTCCTCAGGACAAATTGGACAACAACTTTTGGGGTCCAATTTTTCCCGTTACCCTTGGGAAAAAAAAAATTGGTGACTAACATATCATTTTTGTGGGAAAAATTTTTATTTTCATGCCCGGGCATTATAAACTTGTGTGAAGCACTTGGAGGTTCACAATGCTCACCACAGATCTAGATAAGTTCCTTAGGGGGTCTAGTTTCCAAAATGGGGTCACTTGTGGGGGGTTTACACTGCTTAGGCACATCAGGGGCTCTGCAAACTGAACATGACACCCATCAAAGTCTGCATTCCAAAATGACATTACTTCCTTTCCGAGCCCTGCCTTGTGCCCAAACAGTATTCCCCCCCACATATGGGGTATCAGCGTACTCAGGACAAAATGGAGAACAACTTTTGTGGTCCAATTTCCTTGGGAAAAATCAAAAATTGGGAAAAAAACGCATCGCGACAAAAAACGCATGTTCATTCTTTTTCCGCCATAGGAATGCATTGAACCGCTTACTTTCCGCATGTGGCTATGCCCACCATGCGCAAAGTGAGTGGTTTATGTGCGGATGGTACCCAGGGTCTGGAGGAGAGGAGACTCTCCTCCAGACCCTGGGTACCATATCCCTGTTAAAACAATAATTAAAATAAAAAATAGTGATATTCTCACCTTTCCGGCGGCCCCCGCAGCCTTCCCGCTCCTCAGCGATGCTCCCGGCAACTCACGTTCCCAGTGATGCTTTGCGAGAATCACCCCAGATGACGTAGCGGTCTCACGTAATGCTACGTCATCTGGGGTCATTGTCGCTAGGCATCCTTGGGAACGGGAGTTACCGGGAGCGTCGCTGAGCAGCGGGAAGGCTGCGTGGGCTGCCAGAAGGTGAGATTATCACTATTTTTTATTTTTTTTATTGCTTTTAACATTAGATCTTTCTACTATTGATGCGGCATAGGCAGCATTAATAGTAAAAAGTTGGTCACACTTGTCAGCACTATGCGTGACAAGTGTGACCAACCTGTCAATCAGTTTTCCAGTGATGCTACAGATCGCTTGGAAAACGCTAGCATTCTGCAAGCTAATTACGCTTGCAAAACACTAGATTTTAGCGGGAATACGCATACCTATAAAATGGGTATTTCCCTCGGCAGGCAGGTGCGGGATTGCCGCGGAAATTTCATCGGCAATTCTCATACGTGTGCACATAGCCTTAGACACCTCAACTACGGCAGCCCCTGGGCATAAGTTAGACTGGGGTTTCCGTCCACCCACATCTCTTGTATTGAGGCTGCCCCTCCTGCCTCTAGCCTGCAGTGTATGCTGCAGGCTGCACATTGCCCGTCATTGCCCCCACTGCTCAATGTGTACGATGACAGGAGCTGCCGGGGAGAGGAGGTACCGGGTGCTGAGGCCCGGGGTGAAATGAGTATCGGCAGCGAGAATTGATTGCAGCCTGTCATCAGTATTACAGTACAGGCTGCGATCACTGCTCATCGCCAACATGTTCAGAGCACAGCAGGGAAATCATCATGCTGCTGTGCTCTGAACACACAGAAGTGGATGCAGCGCTGTGTTGTAGCAGAGGGAAGGTGAGTAGAAGTGTTTATTTTTTCTATGCATTGCATAGGGGATACATACCAGCATGGAGGGACATATACCATGATGAGGGACATTTACAAAGATGGAGACATATTCCGTGATTGGGGGACATTTTCCAGGAAGAGGGACATATGGCAGGATGGGGTACATATACCAGGATGAGCGACATACACCAGGATAAGTGAGGAGCATGGCCTAGGACTGTGATGGTGTGAGTTGCACTTGTCTGGTGCTCTGAGGTAATTGCCTCTAAAATCTACAAAAACTTGGCCAATAATCACAATTCCTCACAAAAATATCAAGGAACATCTGTTAAACGTCTTACCCACTTTTTGGAGGTATATTTTTACATTTAAGACATTTTTCCTGTCAGGATATAACCATCAGCTGTTGCATGATTACTGTGCTGTGATACTGAGGCCTAATTGCCTTGCAGCTGACAGACTTCTTATGACTGACTTTTTTAATTTATTCATCATAAAATTCATTATAATTTGGCAATTTTGCTCTCTTTTAAGTGATGGATTAATTCTTCATCAAAATTTTTGTGATTAATTAACATCAAATCACTTGGAGACTGTTTCTTCTGAGGTGCTCTGGTAAAATACCGACACCTCAGTGGTGACATTTATTCAACCCAGCAACAGAGGAATTGTTATTCAATTTTACATTAGCCTCCCTTGGATAAAGACAGAGGCTACAGAGGATTACAATAGGTTGTTATTCATCGGAATTTTCATCAGCGTTACTAAGAAACCCGGTTCCCGGGGGTGGCTGATAACACCGAGCCGCTGGGGCAATAGCGGCGGTCAGAATTACTTTTACAGTTCATATAGTGGAATTATTATTCAGTTTTTTTACATTAGCCTCCCTCAGATAATAACAGAGGCTGAAGTGGATTTCAATAGGTCGTTATTCATCTGAATTTTCCTCAGCGCAATCTGCTGATTGACAATTCTGACTCACTGCAAGTGAAAGGACATTACTAATACAGCCAATTCAACTTATAGTGAACAGACAATTTAGTTAAACAAGTCTGTTCTCTTTTGAGTTTCATACTGTGAATAATTTTAATATTATTTTCTTTCTGTGATACCTCATCTAAGGCATTTATTGTTATTGTTACTGCACATGAATGACTTTATAAGAATTCCTGTTTAGTAGCATATACCTACTATTTTGGCTAGCTGGTGCAGTTTGTTGTTGGGGTTTTATTGCTCTTAATATATTATTCTCTTGGAGTATCAAGAATTGTTATTGCAGAGTTATAGGAAATTTAAAGCTTATATTTAACCCCTAAAGTACACAATTTAATAGATCAGTTCTGGACTAATACAGTAATTCTTATTAGCTGATCTATTATAACAGTCTATTTTCTCTTACATTTCTAAGAGTTACAAATACCTGTAAAATGTCTAGCAATAAAAGCACATAATGAAAAAAGGCTTAAGCACTCAACTTAAAATGTTTATTAGTAGTATCTCCAAACGTTTCGGTCAGAAAAGACCTTCATCAGTGACTACTGTAATCATAATATAAACGCATAAGAATATGTACAAACAAAATAAGAAACATTGCGATAAATAAAGTATATACAAAAAAGTGAGACACGGGTCACAGGGACGGACAATAGAAAAAACGGTGGGTCAGCTCTGAGTATACCAAGACAGTCAAAATAGTATCCAAGAAGAAAGAATGGGTAATAGTGCCATACCTTATTTTTATATAGAAGATTGTCTCCTAAAAAGGGGAGAGGTGCGTGCCCCAAGGAAAGTGTGCTGCCTGGATAAGAGTATAACATGGTGAGCATATTATGCCACAGCTGTGAGTCTAATGTGACTAATCAAGTAGTACTTACTTAAAGACAAACGTAGCTTATAAGAATGCTGAGGAGATTGAAGAAAATGAGCAAATTTGAGTAAATAAAGAATATCTTGTGCTCCTAAACAAATGGTATCCGGTCAATATATATATATATATATATATATATATATATATATATATATATATATATATATATATATTACCTCAGTAGAAATATCCAGTGACTAAGCTTGCGGTATCCACCGCTATGTAGACTGGAGCTGTCATTAGCAAAAAACAAAATCAGGGGCATAAAAACCATTGTAGGTAAGAGTTATCAAAAGAAATCCCTTGTAGTGTCAAAACCGCTATATTACCTCTGCCAGGACGCTGTCTGAGCCTGCTGATTTGATTTCCATGAGTATGTGGGGCGGAAGTGAGGTAATGGCTCAGAGGGTTCCTTTATATGGAGCAGAGTGTGGACTAAAGGGTATGCCACACTAAACAACATCGCTAACAGGATCGCTAAAAAACGTCACTATTTAGCGATCCCGTTAGCGATGTTGTTGTGTGCGGCATCTGCCAGCGACGTGGCCCCTGCTGAGATCCTGCTGTGATCTCGCTCGTCGCTGACATCGTTCCGGACCCTATTTTATCGTCGGCGCCCCCGCTGGTATCGCTATATTGCTGAGTGTGGCACCTTTTCTTAGCGATTTAGCGGTACTTTTGTACCGCTAAAGTCGTTAAGGAGATCGCTAACCGCGATAGCGTCCTTAACGACATCGCTAAGTTAAGCCGCTATCAGCGATATAGAAACAATCCCGCTAGCGATCGCATTAGTATGCGTCGTTATCGTGATCGCTAGCGGGATTGTTTAGTGTGGCAGTACCTTAAGAGCACTGCTGTCAGTCAAGAAGCACAACCAGGAAGTGACTGAGCAGAGATGGGCAACATAAAAAAAAAAAAAAAAGGCTTTGGATCGCTTATATGTATAGCGCTACTATATACAGCGCTGTGTTGCCATGGTAACTCTGAGGCACTAAATAGTGAAGGCAGGGAGGGAGAAGGGGAAGAAAACAGGAGAAAATGATTAGAGAAGTGCTCAGAAGCCATTTATTTTATAGACAAAGGCAAAGAAACATACATAGTGAAGTGAATCATTATTTTGCCGTGAAGTATAATGGTCACAGTGAGACTCCCAGAAATGAGTGACGTGGTGACTCGTGATAAGTGGTCCAACCATTCTAATATAGACGGCTCTAAGGGAAAAGGAGAAAGTGTTAATATGCTGGAGAAGTGAACATATATTAACATCACTGCACTAGGTACATATGTTACATCTCAATGACAATGTAAATTTCTCTCTAAGCACTTGAACATGCTATAAAAAAGCAGATAATTCATATTCCCTATTGAGGCCTCTCGGATGCATAGTATCTAATGTGTGTATCCAATAGGTTTCACGTTTTTTTAGAAGCTGGATCCTATTGCCTCCTCTCCGAGAGGGTGGAATTTGCTCAATGATTTGGAACCTTAACTGGGACACATTATGACCGGCATTAACAAAATGGTAAGGGATAGGAAGAAGAAGGTTCTTACACCGTACTGTAGATTTGTGCTTCGATATTCGGTCCCGTATGGTCTGTGAGGTCTCCCCAACATATGCTAGGCCACAAGGGCACTTGATAACATATACTACATAAGTAGAGTCGCATGTAAAATAATTCTGAATTTTAAATTCCTTACCGGAATGGGGGTGGAAAATTTTGTCCCCTTTAATGATACTATTGCACTGTACACACCTTAAGCATGGAAAAGTCCCACATTTAGGTTTTTGTAGAAACCGCTGTGTCACTGAGGGTGATTTAGATCCAAAATCTGCTTGGACCAGTGAGTCACGTAAATTTGGTGGGCGTTTGTAACATGGTAAAAATGGCTCTTTGAATTCAATGACCTCTGGGTATGCCTTTGAAAGGAGGTGCCAGTTTTTACATATGGCTCTATGAAGAATATTGGTGATCGGATGATACGTGTGTACAAACGGGATACGTGTGTCAACTTTCTTGATCGGTCTTGTGTCAGGTTCCATAGATTTTTCAAGGATAGAGACAGGATACCTTAAATTTGTGTGTCACTTCTGAGAGGCGTTGGCGTTGTACAGCCTCATCAGAGACGATACATTTCACCCTCTGAAACTGAGATTTGGGAATGGCTTTTTTAGTAGCAGGTGGGTGGAGACTCTGGTAATGTAGTAAACTGTTTTTTATCTGTGTCCTTAATGAAAAGATCAGTTGAGAGTTTACCTTCAGGGTCTTTCATGACCAAGGTGTCAAGAAAGTTAATACGCCAGAGATCATGATTCATGGTGAATTGTATCCCTGGCCAGGATGAGTTTAGCAGTTCAAAAAATCTCTGTAAGTGTTCTACTGGGCCTGACCAGATACAGAAGACATCATCAATATAGCGCTTCCATGTAATGACATGGTCGCGGAATACAGGATGAATACAGGATGTAGATATATGATGCTCTCCTCAAAGTCGGCCATGTATGCATTTGCATATGGAGGTGCTGCGTTAGACCCCATAGCGGTCCCACGCGTTTGGAGGTAAAAATCATCCTGGACGAGGAAGAAATTGGAAGTAAGAATAATTTTCAATAAGTCAACACACAAATCAACCTGGTCACTATCCATAGTGGTAGATGATAACAGCCGAGTTACTGACTGAATGCCCTCGTTATGGGGGATAGAGGTATACAGGTCTTTTACGTCCAGTGTAACCAGTAACGAATTTGGGGGAATCAATTGGAGTTCCTTGATTAGTTTAAGAAATGCTCCTGTGTCCAAGATGTAAGACCTTGTTTGCTTAATGTGGGGAGTAAGAATTTTCTCCAAGAATATTGCTAGAGGAGACAAGATAGAATTAGTAGATGCTACAATTAGCCTCCCTGGGGGTTTTTCAAGATTTTTGTGGACTTTCGGGAGAGTGTAGAATACTGGCGTGCGGGGATTCGTATTAGTGAGGAATTCGAAAGTTTTAGGATCTAATACTCCCAGATTAGAGTATTTTTGGAGAATCGTCCTGGATACCGCAAGCTTAGTCACTGGATATTTCTACTGAGGTAATATATATATATATATATATATATATATATATATATATATATATATATATATATTGACCGGATACCATTTGTTTAGGAGCACAAGATATTCCTTATTTACTCAAATTTGCTCATTTTCTTCAATCTCCTCAGCATTCTTATAAGCTACGTTTGTCTTTAAGTAAGTACTACTTGATTAGTCACATTAGACTCACAGCTGTGGCATAATATGCTCACCATGTTATACTCTTATCCAGGCAGCACACTTTCCTTGGGGCACGCGCCTCTCCCCTTTTTAGGAGACAATCTTCTATATAAAAATAAGGTATGGCACTATTACCCATTCATTCTTCTTGGATACTATTTTGACTGTCTTGGTATACTCCGAGCTGACCCACCGTTTTTTCTATTGTCCGTCCTGTGACCCGTGTCTCACTTTTTCGTATATACTTTATTTATCGCAATGTTTCTTATTTTGTTTGTACATATTCTTATGCGTTTATATTATGATTACAGTAGTCACTGATGAAGGTCTTTTCTGACCGAAACGTTTGGAGATACTACTAATAAACCTTTTAAGTTGAGTGCTTAAGCCTTTTTTCATTATTAGTACCCGGTGTGGGAACCTAGACTTTAAAGCACCAGTTTCATTCAGGTTGTGCTCACGGTTTTCTTTCTTAGCAATAAAAGCTCATCCTCATCAAAAACACAAAACAATAACAGAAGCAATCGACTTAGTCATATTCCATTAAAAACTTCCACTATCTGTGGGATCCCAAGGAAATCAAGATCTCTAATTAAAAAAGACAGACAACAACCTTTGACGGAGACTGCTAGCTCTAAATTGGAGGTTCACAACAAAGTTTCTGTGCTTCAGACCGTTGATCATGAAGACATGGATTCAGCATCTTCATCAAAAAGGAAAGGCTTGAACGAGTGGGGTAATGATTGTTCCTCTGCAACAAATTCATCAGATGAATTTTCTAATACCTACTCTCCAAATCCTAGTCCTAAAAAAATCTCGCTTCAGATTGACGGGATCAAGTGCGGTGTTTCCTGAATCTTTTGACAGTCACTCCATGGGGGCATTTATGACCAGTCTTGCCGATAAAATTAGCGCTAGACTTAAATTAGATCTCGACAAACAAACCAAAATTTTCCAGGAAACCTTGGATGTATTCAGTAATAAATTGGAAAACCAGGAAAAAACATTATCGGATATGGAAAAAAAATGTGAAATTATTTCGAAGGAGAAACAAGATACAGAGGTAGAGCTTCAGAAACTAAAGCTTAAATTGGCTGACATAGAAGATAGGTCAAGACGAAATAACATCAAAATTAGGGGTATTTCTGAGGATGTTACACCTAATAGACTTCCTGATTACATTAAATCTGTCTTCAAACACATGCTGCCAAATTTATCGGATTCTGATTTAACTCCTTACTGCCATCGGACGTACTATCCCGTCCATGGTACCTGGGCCCGTATGACCGGGGACGGGATAGTACGTCTCGTGCGATCGGACGCGCTCCCGGGGGGAGCGCAGCCGATCGCGGCCGGGTGTCAGCTGATTATCACAGCTGACACCCATGACTGAGTGTCAGGAGCGGTCACGGACCGCTCCTGGCACATTAACCCCTTGCACACCGCGATCAAACATGATCGCGGTGTACTGGGGGCACAGGGGAGGATCGCGCAGGGTGGGGGCTCCCTGCGCGCCCCCCTGAGACCCTCAGAGCAGCGCGATGTGATCGCGCTGTTCTGAGGGCTTCCTCCCTCCCAGGACCCGGATCCAAGATGGCGCCGGGGTCCTGGAGGGAGGCGGCTACCTCAGTGCCTGCCGAGAGCAGGCACTGAGAAGCCTGCTGCACTGCCTGAGCGATCGCTGGTGTGACAGAGTGCTGTGCACACTGTCACACCAGCGATCTGATAAAATACAGTGATGTCCCACCCTGGGACAAAGTAAAAAAGTTAAAAAAATAAAAATAAACATGTTTTAAAAAAAAATCCAAAATAATAAAAAAATATATATATATTCCCCAATAAATTCACTTCTTCCTGTAAATAAAAAAAACAAAGCAATAAAAGTACACATATTTGGTATCGCCGCGTCCGTAACGACCCCCCCTATAAAATTGTCCCACTAGTTAACCCCTTTAGTGAACCCCTTAAAAAAAAAAAAAAAAAAACGAAGCAAAAAATCAATGCTTTATCATCATACCGCCGAACAAAAAGTGGAATAACACGCGATCAAAAAGACCGATATAAATAATCATGGTACCGCTGAAAACGTCATCTTATCCCGCAAAAAACGAGCCGCGAAACAGCATCATCAGCGAAAAAATAAAAAAGTTATAGCTCGCAGAATAAAGCGATGCAAAAATAATTATTTTTTATATAAAATTGTTTTTATTCTATAAAAGCACCAAAACATGAAAAAATGATATAAATGAGGTATCGCCATAATCGTACAGACCCGAAGAATAAAACTGCTTTATCAATTTTACCACACGCGGAACGGTATAAACGCCTCCCCCAAAAGAAATTCATGAATTGCTGATTTTTGTTCATTCTAACCTCCCAAAAATCAAAATAAAAAGCGATAAAAAAACGTCACGTGCTCAAAAATGGTACCAATAAAAACGTCAACTCGTCCCGCAAAAAATAAGACCTCACATGACTCTGTGGGCCAAAATATGCAAAAATTATAGCTCTCAAAATGTGATAATGCAAAAACTATTTTTGCAATAAAAAGCGTCTTTTAGCGTGACAGCTGCCAATCATAAAAATCCGCTATAAATAGTAAATCAAACCCCCCTTTATCACCCCCTTAGTAAGGGAAAAATAATAAAATTAAAAAAAAGTATTTATTTCCATTTTCCCATTAGGGTTAGGGTTAGGGTTGCGGCTAAAGTTAGGGTTAGGGTTGGCGCTAAAGTTAGGATTAGGGTTAGGGTTGGGATTAGGGGTGTGTTAGGGTTAGGTTTGTGGTTAGGGTTGGGACCAGGGTTAGGGGTGTGTTTGGGGTTAGGGTTGGAGTTAGAATTGGGGGGTTTCCGCTGTTTAGGCACATCAGGGGCTCTCCAAATGTGACATGGCGTCTGATCTCAATTCCAGCCAATTCTGCGTTGAAAAAGTCAAACGGTGCTCCTTCACTTCTGAGCTCTGCCATGCGTCCAAACAGTAGTTTATCCCCACATATGGGGTATCAGCGTACTCTGGACCCCAAGAGTTATTGTGCAATTTGTCCTATTTCTTCTGTTACCCTTGGGAAAATAAAAAACTGGGGCGAAAATATCATTTTTGTACAAAAAAAATGATTTTTTTTGTTTTTAACGGCTGTACATTATAAACTTCTGTGAAGCACTTGGGGCTTCATAGCACTCACCACACATCTAGATAAGTTCCTTGTGGGGTCTATTTTCCAAAATGGGGTCACTTGTTGGGGATTTCCACTGTTTAGGCGCATCAGGGGCTCTCCAAATGCGACATGACGCCCCCAGACCATTCCATCAAAGTCTGCAATCCAAAACGTCACTACTTCCCTTCCGTGCCCCAACGTGTACCCATACAGTAGTTTTCTCCCACATATTGGATATCAGCGTACTCAGGACAAATTGGACAACAACTTTTGGGGTCCAATTTCTCCTGTTACCCTTGTAAAAATAAAATATTGGAGCAAAAAAATCATTTTTGCAAAAAAAAAAAGGATTTTTTATTTTTACAGCTGTGCGTTATAAATTTCTGTGAAGCACTTCGGGTTCAAAGTGCTCACCACACATCTAGACAAGTTCCTTGTGGGGTCTATTTTCCAAAATGGGGTCACTTGTGGGGGTTTCCACTGTTTAGGCGCATCAGGGGCTCTCCAAATGCGACATGACGCCCCCAGACCATTCCATCAAAGTCTGCAATCCAAAACGTCACTACTTCCCTTCCGAGCCCTGACGTGCGCCCATACAGTAGTTTTCTCCCACATATTGGGTATCAGCGTACTCAGGACAAATTGGACAACAACTTTTGGGGACCAATTTCTCCTGTTACCCTTGTGAAAATAAAATATTGGGGGCGAAAAAAATCATTTTTGTAAAAAAAAAAAAAGATTTTTTATTTTTACGGCTGTACGTTATAAACTTCTGTGAAGCACTTCGGGTTCAAAGTGCTCACCACACATCTAGATAAGTTCCTTGTGGGGTCTATTTGCCAAAATGGGGTCACTTGTGGGGGTTTCCACTGTATAGGTGCATCAGGGCTCTCCAAATGTGACATGACGCCCCCAGACCATTCCATCAAAGTCTGCAATCCAAAACGTCACTACTTCCCTTCCGAGCCCTGACGTGCGCCCATACAGTAGTTTTCTCCCACATATTGGGTATCAGCGTACTCAGGACAAATTGGACAACAACTTTTGGGTTCCAATTTCTTCTGTTACCCTTGTGAAAATAAAATATTGGGGGCGAAATAATCATTTTTGTAAAAAAAAAAAAAGATTTTTTATTTTACGGCTGTACGTTATAAACTTTAGTGAAACACCTGGGGTTAAAAGTTCTCACCACACATCTAGATAAGTTCCTTGAGGGGTCTAGTTTCCAAAATGGTGTCATTTATGGGGTTTCCACTGTTTAGGCAGATCAGGAGCTCTCCAAACACGACATGGCATCCAGCCAATTCTGTGTTGAAAAAGTCAGACGGCGCTCCTTCCCTTCCAAACTCTGCCATGCACCCAAACAGTGGTTTACCCCCACATATGGGGTATCAGCGCACTCAGGACAAATTGCACAATAACTTTTGAAGTCTTGTTACCCTTGGAAAAATAAAAATTGGGGTGAAAAGATCATTTTTGTGGAAAAAATATGATTTTTAAATTTTACGGCTCTACGTTATAAACTTGTGTGAAGCACTTGGGGGTTCAAATTGCTCACCAAATATCTAGAAAAGTTCCTTAGGGGGTCTAGTTTCCCAAATGGGGTCATTTGTGGGGGGTTTCCACTGTTTAGGCACATCAGGGGCTCTCCAAATGCAACATGGCATCCAATCTCAATTCCAGCCAATTTTGGTTGGAAAAAGTCAAATGGTGCTCCTTCAATTCCGAGCTCTGCCGTGCGCCCAAACAGTGGTTCCCCCCCACATATGGGTATCAGCGTACTCAGGACAAATTGGACAACAACTTATGTGGTCCAATTTCTCCTGTTACCCTTGGGAAAATAAAAAATTAGTGACTAAAAGATAATTTTTGTGGGAAAAAAATAGGATTTTTTATTTTCATGCCCGAGCATTATAAACTTGTGTGAAGCACTTGGGGGTTCAAAGTGCTCATCAAAGATCTAGATAAGTTCCTTAGGGGTCTAGTTTCCAAAATGGGGTCACTTGTGGGGGGTTTCCACTGTTTAGGCTCATCTGGGGCACTGCAAACGAAACATGACCCCCATCAACGTCTGCATTCCAAAACGTTACTACTTCCTTTCCAAGCCCTGCCGTGCACCCAAACAGTTCCCCCCCCCCACATATGGGGTATCAGCGTACTCAGAACAAGTTGGACAACAACTTTTGGGGTCCAATTTCCTTAGGAAAATTCAAAAATTTGGGACTAAAAAATCATTTTTGTGGAAAATTGTTTTTTTTTTTTTTTTCACACCCAGGCATTATAAGCTTTTGTGAAACACTTGGGGGTTCAAAGTGCTCACAACAGATCTAGATAAGTACCTTAGGGGGTCTAGTTTCCAAAATTGTGTCACTTGTGGGGGTTTCCACTGTTTAGGCGCATCAGGGGCTCTCCAAACACGACATGGCGTCCAATCTCAATTCCCGCCAATTTTAGTTTGAAAAAGTCAAACGGCGCTCCTTCCCTTACGAGCTCTGCCGTGTGCCCAAACAGTGGTTTTCCCCCACATATTGGGTATTGGCGTACTCAGGAGAAATTGCATAACAACCTTATCTGTCCATTTTCTCCTTTTACCCTTGTGAAAATAAAAAAAAAGTTTGTAAAAGATCATTTTTGTGGCTAAAAAGTTAAATATTCATTTTTTCCTTCCACGTTGCTTTAGTTCCTGTGAAGCACCTGAAGGGTTAATAATCTTCTTGAATGTGGTTTTGAGTACCTTGAGGGGTGCAGTTTTTAGAATGGTGTCACTTTTGGGTATTTTCTGCCATATAGACCCCTCAAAGTGACTTCAAATGAGAGGTGGTCCCTAAAAAAAATGGCTTTGTAAATTTTGTTGTAAAAATGAGAAATCGCTGGTCAACTTTTAACCCTTATAACTTCCTAACAAAAAAAAATTTTGGTTCCAAAATTGTGCTGATGTAAAGTAGACATGTGGGAAATGTTATTTATTAACTATTTTGTGTGATATATTTCTCTGTTTTAAGGGAATAAAAATTCAAAGTTTGAAAATTGCAAAATTTTAAAATTTTCGCCATATTTGCGTTTTTTTTCAAAAATAAACGCAAGTTATATCGAAGAAATTTTACTTCTAACGTGAAGTACAATATGTCACGAGAAAACAATCTCAGAATCGCGAAGATCCGTTGAAGCGTTCCAGAGTTATAACCTCATTAAGAGACAGTGGTCAGAATTGTAAAAATTGGCCCGGTCATTAACGTGCAAACCACCCTTGGGGTGAAGGGGTTAATAGTGGACCGTATCCATAGGCTGCCAAAACCATCTAATATCCCAAGAGAATTACCAAGAGACACTATAATGCGGATTCACTTTTACCACATCAAGGAAAGGATCCAGAACTCTGCAAAAGTAAAAAAGGGCTTCCCAGAACCTTTTGGACATCTTAAGTTATTCTCTGATCTCTCCAAAGAGACCACTGAGGGAAGAAAGCTATTTAGACCCATTACATCAATCTTAAGAGACAAAGAAATCCGGTATAAGTGGGGTTTCCCGCTGAAACTGTTGATCAATTTTAAAGGAAAAACATCGGTTGTATTCTCACCGAAAGATGGGTATGAATTCCTGAAGATGAATGGCTTAGTGCTTCATTCGGGCAAAAATGGTTCTCCAGGCTCCAGACATGTTACTTGAGATCTAAAATGTATATTCTGATTTAAAAATTTTATGCAGTCTGAATTGGTTACTGTTTAATATTTCATGATGCTTTAAGTGTTTTACTTTTCAGTGGTGTGCTAAGTTTAGATTGGGCCATTTTATTCTTACATTAGAGGCTGTTTCCTCAGAAAGTGCACCACACGGACTTTCCCCCCACACCAGAAGGAAAATCCGTGGTGTAGGATTCCTTCTAGAGATTTGTATTTTGTGTTTATTTGTTTCATAGTTTGTAGTTTATTTTTATACAGAAGCCCTTTGTTTTGTTTGTAATTAACCAATGGTCCATTGTTTAGTAATATGACTATTAAATTGTGTTCTTTTAATGTAAGGGGACTTAATAGTCCTAATAAATGCTTTACCATCCAGAGAGAAATTCTCAAATCTTCAGCAGACATAGTTTGTTTACAAGAGTCAAAGTTTAAACGAAATAATCACCCAGAATTTTCTTTACAAAATTATACTATTAGTTTTGAGTCATCGAATTCCTCAAAGAAGGCGGGAGTCATCACTATGATAAGGAATTCTTTATCTTTTGAATTGTTAGAAGAGGTTTCTGATATTAATGGACACTACCATATCTTGGTTTGTAATCTAAAAGCTAAAATGTACACAATAGTTAATCTATACGTCCCAAATAAGGGTCAAATTAAATTTTTAAACAAAATAATTAAAAAAGTTGATCAAATTAAAAGAGGTATTTTACTGATGTTGGGAGACTATAATATTGTACCAGATAGCATTCTTGATTCATCCTCTACTAATAGATGCAAATCTCCCTCACTAAATTGTTGGATTTTTAAAAATGAATTATTTGACTCATTTAGATGTCTTAATTCCACATCGAAAGAATATCCCCATTTCTCGGACACTCATTTATCAGCTTCAAGGATAGATCTTATCCTGACAGATATATTTTCCCTCCCTAGATTGAAATCCATTTCTATAGGAAGTAAAACTATTTCTGACCATGCCTGTTGTGTGCTAGAAATGAATTCTGAGCAGAAGCTCCCTCTGGTGGTTACAAACAGTACTGAACTATCCAATGAATATTGTGAAGATTGGCGATCAGGTGTTACTGACTGGTCTTATATAAGGGAGGTTCCCTCCCATCAGGGTTGCCGGTGATCAATTGTTCTGGTCTCATCTTTGATTCCTGTTCTCTTTGTAGCTTGCTGTTTCGTGCCTGCATCTTCTGCTAACAGATAAGACATTTTCTTTTTTTTAGTTTTTTGTGCTTGCTTTTTGCATTTTGTCCTGCACTTCTGTGGAGGTCTGCCGGGTCCCCTCCGGGGCTTGTGCTCCTCTCAGTTTAGTTCAGCCACTGTTGTTTGTTCATTTGCCTTTTCCAGTTTTTTCAGTGGCTGCTGTTTAGTTTTGTTACACCAGAGAACTAATTTAGGTGGTAGAGGTCGTGTGATCTCAGGTGTTTTTGTAATTAGTAGAGTTGGTACTTTTCAGGGTTTTTTGGGATTGCAGAAAGTGTCCTTCCTATCCTTTTCTATTTAGGAAGTTTGGGCCCCAACGTTTGCTCATACTATTTTCTGTCTGTGTCTGTATTTCCTCTTGTCTAACCGCCATTACATGTTTGGGGGCTTTCTATGTTCTTTGGGGATCTGCTCCGGGGCAGATAGTTTTCCTCTTTCTGTCTTTAGGTGTAGTTAGCTTCTCAGGTTGTGACGAGGCGTCTAGGACCAACGTAGGTACGCTCCACGGCTGCCTTTAGTTGTGGTGGTTAGTCAGGGTACTGCAATCCCATAGATTCCAACCTCTCTGGTGTATTTCCTTTTTTGCCTGCTCTCCTCAGCTACCAAATCATAACACATGCCCCACTGTTTGCTGAATTTGAAGAAGGCCATACAATTAACAATCAATTTTTATGGAAGTGTAATTCCTCAATATTTCAAAATTCCAAAAATCATAAAGAAATTTCCCTGGCCCTAACTAATTATTTTAGAGAAAACCCGTTTGATTCTACGAAGCCTTTTTTACAATGGAATGCTCATAAAGCGGTCATTAGAGGTACCTTAATACAAATCTCATCTAAAATTAAAAAATTCAACAGAAATAAAATCAAAGAATTACAGTCCATGATTAAAGATAAGGAATCGTCTCTGACTAATACTTCTTCCCCTTGTCCCAAAATAAAAATCAGAACTATTAAAATTAAGAAATGAATTGAAAGCCATTATATTCTCTTTTTACGACTCAGCAGTCAAAAACTCCAAATTTTTAATATTACATGTCTTTAAACAAGCCATCTAAATTTATGTTCAATAGAATCAAAAAGCAAAGAATTCGAAACAGGATTGATAAGATTACTACCCCCAAAGGAATTACACTTCTACACACACAAAAAATTGTTAATTCATTTGCAGAGTTCTATAAAAATTTATATAATTTAAATGAGAATCCCTCCCATCATACTCCCAATGAAAAAACGATTAAAGATTTTTCATCCTCAATAAATCTTCCTAAGATTACTATGGATGAATGTCACGCGGTCTTATGATATGTGTACGATGTCAGTAAACTATTCTTAAAAGAACAACACTCTATACAACATATAGATTAGCAACATCAGCATGTAAATATAGAATAGATTTACCTGACACGATATCCGTTGAACTCAGGGTTAATCTTGAGGACTTGATACACTGTCACAGGAAAGAAGAGGACCGGGGGTCTAACCTGACCCTAAACTGGGGTCCTAACTAATCCCTCACCTTGGAGGTACTGATAATGGTTCAGAGGTCCAAGTCTCCAGCCTAACCCTGTCTCCTATCAGTCCCTGAACCCTGTAATCAGTCCTAAGAAGGATTCTGATTACCACCAAAGGGATATGGGCTGATCTCTGCTAAATACACAGATTAGACATATAGGACAGACTGGAGAAAACACAGACTCGCATACACACTCAAACACAGAAGGAACATAAATGGTCTGGGATATAAAACTCTAAGCAAGTTGAGCTTAAAACAACTAAGGAGCTCTTTAACTTAAGTCTATACAGATTCAATCCTATCTGTGGTCTGCATGAAGAATTTCACTGGCAACTCCCAAAACAGACAACCAGGGATTTAAAGGAAACCAATCAACAAATAATCAATTGCAGCCGGGAGAAACTGAACCCAGTCCCAGAACCGAGCACAGACAGAATTAACTCCCTCACTGCCAAACACAAAGAAACAGCAACTCAGCTGTGAGAAGTCAGAATGTGCAACCGCGACGATCTTCGTGGCGATGCACACATGACAGTACCCCCCCTTCTACGAGGGGCCTCCGGACCCTCAGGGCCAGGTTTGCCCGGGTGAGTTCTGTGGAAGGTCCGCACCAAACGATCTGCGTTAATGTCAGACGCAGGAACCCACGTCCTCTCCTCTGGACCATACCCCTTCCAATGCACCAAGTACTGAAGGGACCGGCGATTCAGACGTGAGTCAATGATCTTTGACACTTGAAACTCCAAGTTACCATTCACCACCACTGGAGGAGGAGGTAGAGGTGATGGTATGACTGGTGCCACGTACCTCTTAAGTAATGACTTGTGGAACACATTGTGGATTTTAAATGTAGGAGGGAGGTCCAGACGAAATGCCACAGGATTAATTATGGAACTGATCCTGTACGGCCCGATGAATCTGGGGCCCAGCTTCCAGGAGGGAACTTTAAGTTTTATATTCCTGGTAGACAACCATACCAGATCGTTCACATTAAGATCTGGACCAGAAACTCTCCTCCTATCAGCCATACGTTTATAACGGTTCCCCATAGCACTCAGATTATTCAATACACCTCTCCACACTGAAGCAAGTGACGACGAGAAACGCTCCTCCTCAGGAACCCCAGAAGGGCCCCCCCCATTGAAAGTACAAAACTGGGGATGAAAACCATATGCCCCAAAAAACGGGGATTTACCAGTGGACTCGCTCCGCCTGTTGTTAAGAGCGAACTCTGCCAGAGGCAAGAAAGAAGACCAGTCCTCCTGGTTCTCTGAGACAAAACACCGAAGATAAGTCTCTAGGCTTTGATTCAGACGCTCTGTCTGACCATTGGTCTGCGGATGAAAAGCCGAGGAAAATGACAATTGCATTCCCCGACGTAAACAAAATGCCCTCCAAAACTTGGACACAAACTGAGACCCCCTATCTGACACCACATCAGAAGGCAACCCATGAAGTCTCACAATCTCCCCAATGAACACCTGCGCCAGAGTTTTAGCATTAGGGAGGGCAGGAAGAGCAATGAAATGTGCCATCTTACTGAACCTGTCAACAACCACCAGTATGACAGTCTTCCCTGACGACTGAGGAAGGTCCGTGATGAAGTCCATAGACAAATGAGTCCATGGACGCTCCGGAAGTTTCAAGGGTAAGAGGGTCCCAGACGGACGGGTATGAGGGGTCTTAGAGCGAGCACAAACCCCACAGGACGCGACAAAAGTTATAACATCTTTATTAACGTTAGGCCACCAAAACCGGCGAGAAAGGAGATCTAAAGTAGCCTTACTCCCTGGATGTCCTGCTAAAGCAGAATTATGATGTGCCTCAATAACCTTTTGTCTCAACTGATTTGGGACAAACAGTCTCCCTGGAGGTCCTGCAGGGGCGTCCCCCTGAACCTCTAATACCTCCTCCTCAAGCTCAGAACATACAGCCGACACTACCACCCCCTCCTGAAGGATAGGAATCGGGTCATCCATTTTCCCGGCCCCTGGGAAACTGCGAGACAAGGCATCCGCCTTAACATTCTTAGATCCAGGGCGATAAGTGACAACAAAATTAAACCTGGTAAAAAACAACGACCATCGAGCTTGTCTGGAATTCAGACGCTTAGCAGATTCCAAATACAGCAGGTTCTTGTGATCAGTAATGACGGTGACCGTGTGGACTGCCCCCTCCAAAAAGTGACGCCATTCTTCAAAAGCCAACTTAATGGCCAAAAGTTCCCTATTGCCGATATCATAATTCCTTTCGGCGGACGACAATTTCTTAGAAAAGAAAGCGCACGGATGCCATTTACCAGGGGACGGACCCTGGGACAATATTGCACCCACCCCTACGTCAGACGCGTCCACCTCCACAACGAACGGCTGTGATGCATCTGGTTGGATGAGAACGGGTGCCGAAGCAAAACATTTTTTCAAAGAGGAAAAAGCTTGGCAAGCTTTGTCCGACCATTTAGAAAAATCCGTCCCTTTTCTTGTCATGTCAGTGAGAGGTTTGACAACAGATGAGAAATTACAAATAAATTTCCGGTAGTAGTTAGCAAACCCCAGAAAACGCTGCAGAGCCTTAAGATCCTCTGGCTGATCCCATTCAAGCACTGCTCTCACCTTTTCAGGGTCCATACGGAAACCGGAGGCTGACACCAAGAAACCCAAAAACTGAAGTTCCTGTACGGCGAATACACACTTTTTCCAGTTTGGCGTATAGTTTATTGTCTCGCAAGATCTGCAACACCTGTCTCACATGCTCCTGGTGAGACACAAGATCTGGCGAGTAAATTAAAATGTCATCCAAATATACGACCACAAACAGCCCCACCAGATGACGAAAAATGTCATTAACAAAATGTTGGAATACTGCTGGTGCAGTAGTCAGACCAAAAGGCATGACAAGGTTCTCATAATGTCCCTCCGGCGTGTTAAACGCCGTTTTCCACTCATCCCCCTCTTTTATCCTAATCAGATTATATGCCCCCCTGAGATCCAATTTAGAGAACCATTTGGCGCCAACAATTTGATTGAAGAGATCAGGAATCAGAGGGAGTGGATACGGATCTCGAACAGTAATCCGATTAAGTTCGCGGAAATCCAAGCAAGGGCGTAGGCCTCCATCTTTTTTCTTCACAAAGAAGAACCCCGCGGCCACTGGGGAAGATGAAGGTCTAATATGCCCTTTGGCCAGACTTTCCGAAATATAATCTTTCATAGCCTGCCTCTCAGGACCAGAAAGGTTATATAACCTAGCTTTAGGTAACTTAGCATCAGGAAGTAAATTAATAGAGCAGTCATACACGCGATGAGGAGGCAACTCCTGACACCCCTCCTCAGAGAACACATCCCCAAAGTCCTCCAAAAAAGGAGGCAAAGTACTAGGCACGACCGCACTGATGACTGTGTTCATGCAGTTACTTTTGCAAAACTCACCCCATTGGCTTATCTCTCTGGACTGCCAATTAATCACAGGGTTATGTTTAACCAACCAAGGAAGTCCCAACACAATAGGAGTAGGTAGACCCTCCAACACATAACAAGATAATAGTTCCCTATGTATTGCCCCTACCCGAAGGTCAATGTTATGAACCTCATGAACAAAGCTACCTTGGCCGAGAGGCCTGGCGTCAATGGAGAATATAGGGATCGGTTTGACCAATACACTCAGATGCATACCTTGAGCCTGAGCAAACTGAGCGTCAACCAGATTAGCCCCGGACCCACTATCAAGAAGAACAGAAAATCTCTCAACTCTCGTACCAACCACCACCTCCACTGGTACAAGGAACTGAGAAGAACTAGCGGACGAAATACATACTCCCAGGTTGTCGTCCACCACACAACCTGGGATTAACAGTTTTTCCGGCGACTTCTTGCTCAACAAGGCACGGGACGGACATCCCCCAACAAAATGTCCCTCTTTCCCGCAGAAGAAACACCTTCTAGTCCTGCGGCGTACCGCCAATCCCCTCCTACGAAATGATGTCCCTCCCAACTGCATAGGCTCCTCCGAACAGACAAGGGGAACCTCAACATAAGGGACTTTAGTAGTAGGTGGAGTAACAGGGGGCGGAGTTACCTCGCACCTCTCCCGGAGCCGTCTATCAGTACGGATAGCCAGGGCCATAGCAGCCTCCAGTGATGGAGGAGAATCATACTGAGCCAAAACGTCCTTTAATTTGTCAGAAAGCCCATGACAAAACTGGCTCCTAAGAGCTGGGTCATTCCACTGAGTATCTGTGGCCCATCTACGGAACTCAGAAGCAAATTCCTCCGCCGGACGATCTCCCTGCTGTATCTTACGTAATTTTGTCTCAGCAAGAGAGACCCGATCTGGGTCATCATATACCAAACCCAGGGCAGTAAAAAATCGATCTACTGACTGTAGAGCCGGGGATCCCGGAGGAAGGGAGAAGGCCCAGGATTGAGGGTCCCCTTGTAGGAGCGAGAAAACAATTCCCACTCTCTGCTCCTCACTCCCTGACGATCGAGGCCGAAGCCGAAAATACAATTTACATGCTTCCCTGAAGGTAAAAAATTTGTCTCGCCCACCAGTGAACCTGTCCGGGAGAGCTACTTTAGGTTCAAATCTGGTTTGCTCCGAGGGAGACAAAACTTTGGACTTAATGTCCATCAGCTCCATGGATAATCCCTGCAACTGCAGAGCCAGCTGGGCTACTGGATCCATGGCAACTGGGAATAATTTTATGGGCCAGTGAAAATGTCACGCGGTCTTATGATATGTGTACGATGTCAGTAAACTATTCTTAAAAGAACAACACTCTATACAACATATAGATTAGCAACATCAGCATGTAAATATAGAATAGATTTACCTGACACGATATCCGTTGAACTCAGGGTTAATCTTGAGGACTTGATACACTGTCACAGGAAAGAAGAGGACCGGGGGTCTAACCTGACCCTAAACTGGGGTCCTAACTAATCCCTCACCTTGGAGGTACTGATAATGGTTCAGAGGTCCAAGTCTCCAGCCTAACCCTGTCTCCTATCAGTCCCTGAACCCTGTAATCAGTCCTAAGAAGGATTCTGATTACCACCAAAGGGATATGGGCTGATCTCTGCTAAATACACAGATTTAGACATATAAGACAGACTGGAGAAAACACAGACTTGCATACACACTCAAACACAGAAGGAACATAAATGATCTGGGATATTAAACTCTAAGCAAGGTGAGCTTAAAACAACTAAGGAGCTCTTTAACTTAAGTCTATACAGATACAATCCTATCTGTGGTCTGCATGAAGAATTTCACTGGCAACTCCCAAAACAGACCACCAGAGATTTAAAGGAAACTAATCAACAAATAATTAATTGCAGCCGGGAGAAACTGCACCCAGTCCCAGAACTGAGCACAGACAGAATTAACTCCCTAACTGCCAAACACAAAGGAACAGCAACTCAGCTGTGAGAAGTCAGAATGTGCAACCGCGACGATCTTCGTGGCGATGCACACATGACAATGATTTGGAGTTTCTATCCTCTCCTTTTAATGACGAAGAAACATCTAATTTATTAAACAACTTCTCTCCCATAAAGCGCCTGGTCCTGATGGATATAGTAACAACTATTATAAATCTTTCAGCAAGATTCTGGTTCCCCATTTAACGCAGATTTTTAATGCTGCTGCATCTACAGGTGCATTTCTGAAAGAAAATCTTGAAGCTAATATAAATCTTATTCCTAAACCAAACTTAAACCCAGACCAAATAATAAATTATAGGCCCATTTCCCTCATTAATACTGATTTAAAAAATTCAATTCCAAGATCATTGCTAATAGACTAAATTGTATTCTGCCCAGTTTAATTTCAAACGATCAAATAGGTTTTATAAAACGCAGACAGTCTGTTGAAGGTACAAGACGATTATTAAACATAATTAAATTAATAAATTCCCCAAAACTTTGTTCTACTGTGATTTCCTTAGATGCTGAAAAGGCATTTGATCGCTTGAATTAGAATTATTTAAATTGTATTCTACAAAAATTTGGTTTTAATATCCCCTGTATTACAAAAATAATGGCCCTTTATTCCAATCCACAAGCAAGAATTTATGTTAATAATCATCTTTCTACCCCTTTTAAAATTACTAGTGGAACAAGACAGGGATGCCCACTTTCTCCTTTATTTTCTTAAGCAGTAGAGCCCCTTGCTCAATTAATTAGGGATGATCAAGATATTAAAGGAATTAGTACTAACTCCAGAGACTATAAAATTAGTTTATACGCTGATGATATTTTATTAACCCTGACAGAACCATCTAAATCCATCAATAAAATTCAAAATTTACTCAATGAATTCTCTTTTATCTCATATTTTAAAATAAGTGTCACCAAATCTAAAATTCTACATTTTCATTTAAACTCTTCTCAAATTCAATTCATTTCCCCATGGAGCTGGGCAGAAAAAGACTTTGTATATCTAGGTTTAAAGTTTTCTAGGGATATCAACTCTTTGATCTCTACTAATCTCAATGATCTTATTAATTCTATTATTAAGAATTTTAATTTTTACAATGATACAGGACTTTCATGGTGGGGGAAAAATGTAATTGTCAAATCCATTATTTTGCCCAAAATATTATGTTTTTCGATCTCTCCCGTTATCTATTTCGACCTCATTTTTAACCAGCCTACAATCTCATATTAATCTTTTTGTGTGGGGTAATAGAAGGGCTAGGATTGCTACTAATCAATTATTTAAAAGCAAACCACATGGTGGAATGGGTCTGCCCAACATTACAGCACATTATTATGCTAATCTCATAAAGCAGTCTATTTGGTGGTGGCCTAGCCTATATACCGTATTTTTCGGACTATAAGACGCACCGGACTATAAGACGCACCCAGGTTTTAGAGGTGGAAAATAGGGAAAAATATATTTGAAGCAAAAAATGTGGTAAAATATTTAATAACATACTATTATATGTGGTGTTATTATATAGTATGTTATTATGTTGGAAGCTACGGGTAGGAGATGGTGCTGTGGGACCAGTGTGGTGTCTGTAAACTACTATGTGAAGACGCTGGAGGGTGAGTATAAGGCCGGGGTCACACATGCGAGAAACTCGCACGATTTCGTGTGAGTCTCTCGCATGAACACCCGGAACTGCCGCCGGCACTCAGACTGGATCATGCGGCTGCATAGAAATACATGCTGCATAGAAATAGAGACAGATGATAGAGACAGAGTTGATAGAGATAGATGATAGAGACAGAGATGATAGAGACAGAGATGATAGAGACAGAGATGATAGAGACAGAGATGATAGAGATGATAGAGACAGATGATAGAGACAGATGATAGAGACAGAGATGATAGAGACAGAGATGATAGAGACAGATGAAAGAGACAGATGATAGAGACAGAGATGATAGAGACAGGTGATAGAGACAGAGATGATAGAGACAGAGATGATAGAGTTGATAGAGACAGATGATAGAGACAGATGATAGAGACAGAGATGATAGAGACAGAGATGATAGAGAGAGATGATAGAGACAGATGATAGAGACAGAGATGATAGAGACAGATGATAGAGACAGAGATGATAGAGACAGAGATGAGAGAGACAGAGATGATAGAGACAGAGATGATAGAGACAGAGATGATAGAGACAGAGATGATAGAGACAGAGATGATAGAGACAGAGATGATAGAGACAGAGATGATAGAGACAGAGATGATAGAGACAGAGATGATAGAGACAGATGATAGAGACAGATGATAGAGACAGATGATAGAGACAGATGATAGAGACAGATGATAGAGACAGATGATAGAGACAGAGATAATAGAGACAGATGATAGAGACAGATGATAGAGACAGAGATGATAGAGACAGATGATAGAGACAGAGATGATAGAGACAGATGATAGAGACAGAGATGATAGAGACAGAGATGATAGAGACAGAGATGATAGAGACAGAGATGATAGAGACAGATGATAGAGACAGAGATGATAGAGACAGAGATGATAGAGACAGATGATAGAGACAGAGATGATAGAGACAGATTATAGAGACAGAGACAGAGATGATAGAGACAGATGATAGAGACAGAGATGATAGAGACAGAGATGATAGAGACAGAGATGATAGACAGAGATGATAGAGACAGATGATAGAGACAGATGATAGAGACAGATAATATAGACAGAGATGATAGAGACAGAGTTGATAGAAATGTGACACGTATGCGTTTCATGTGCGCTTGATGCGCTGCACAAAAAAACGCAAGTGTGAAAGTAGCCTAACCTTTTAATTAATTCTCTGTTGTACAGTGTGTCTGAAGGACCTGTGATGACATCATGAAGAGGCAGGGCTTTGGTCATGTGATGCTCCAGCCAGCCCTCTTCATGACCTCATCACAGGTCCTTCACAGGAGCATTCAGCCTCCCATCAGCACAGCCCCAGGCTGTCAGGTATGCCAGCTGCTCCTGCTGCCTCCTTCTCCTTCAGACACCGATCTGCCCAGCTGCTGCAGGAAGCAGGCGCTGAGGAAACTGTGTGGCTCTGTGATCTGCTGCTCCCCGCTCACTGCTCAGCTGATAGGTGGGCGGGGAAGCGGCTGATTAATATTCACTGCACTTAAGTAGGGACCAGGGGTTTCCCCAGCGCTTGTTTCCTGCAGCAGAGGGGATATTTTCTTGCCTCCTGCTGATCCCACTCCACCGCTGCCCACTGCCCCCCTCCCCACATGTTACATTCCGACCATAAGACGCACCCACACTTTCCTCCCAAATTTGGAGGAAAAAAAGTGCGTCTTATGGTCCAAAAAATACGGTAAACCATCTTGGATTGACTTGGAATTATTTTTCAATAAAGATACCCCACTAAACAAAATTATTTTCAATCTGCTTATCAAAAAAGGATCATTCCCTATTAATCATCCTATTTTCTTAGCGATTTCGGAAGCTTGGATGAAATTATTCAGACATAAAAGGCAAATTCCTAAATCAGAAATTATTAAAGGACTTCCTCTTTCTTTGGTTGAGGTTATTGCAGAGTTTAATCTAGATCCACTCTGGGCTAGTTGTGGTGTTACCAAATTCAAGACATTTACGATGGTACATTTTTCTACCCATTTACACAAATCAAGGCTAAATTTGGGATTCCCTCTTCTGCCTTTTTACAATTTCTACTCTTGAAGAACCAAATAGAGCCTTTTCTGCAGACCAAACCATATCTCTCTGAACCTTCTGTCCTTATGTTAAAAAATTTAGGTCATAATATTTTTTCGAGTATTCAATACCCTTATAAATGGTTTAACTTGGATCAAACCTTTTGTAAATCTCCTTACATGATTAAATGAGAAGAGGACCTCCACCTTTCAGTAGACATAGACGATTGGGAAAAGGCGATTATAACAATGCACTCTTCCACTATTTCAATGACTCTCCAAGAGTCGTTTTATAAACTGTTATCACAATGGTACTATACTCCCTCAAGATTAGCCAAGATCAACTCAGACAACTCCCCAAATTGTTGGAGAGAATGTGGACAGATTGGTTCTCTATTTCACATTTACTGGTCATGTCCAAATATTAGACCATTATGGATAGAGGTTGAGTCCTTAGTTGGTCAAATTTTAAATATTAATGATTTTATTTTAACCTCTCAATTGGCCTTACTCTCTCTGGGCATTGATCAGTTCACTCCATCCATAAGACAACTTATTCTTCACTTTTTTTTAGTTACCAAAAATAATATTGCTCTTTTTTGGAAGTCCCCTAATATTCCCTCATTACAAGATTTAATTAATAAAACTTCTTTACATAAATCTTATGAAAATAAAATTGCTATTTCAAATAACTGCTTTAAAAAAATTGCTAGTAAATGGAACCGTTGGATAGAACTATTTCCATAAGGGCATTGGTTTGTATTTCTAGTTTATATTTGTGTAATATCTTTGGCTATGTTTTTGATCTGACAAATATCTATTTCTTCGATGTATTTTATGGATTGATTGTATGACAATGCATTATTTCCCTTTCCCTGTTATTATAAATTTTAATAAAATTTATTGGAAAAACATATACCAGGATGAGTGACATACACCAGGATGTATTCCATGATTGGGGACATATACTGGGATAGAGCACATATGCCAAGATGGATGACATGTACCAGGATGTGGGGTACATTATAATGTGGGGAACTATAATGGGCCATTATACTGTGGGGCACTATAAGGGGTCATTATACTGTAGAACACTATATGGAGCACATTTTACTGTGGGGCAAATAATTCTGTGGAGCACTGTATGCGGCCATTATATTGTGTGGCACTATATGGGACCATTACACTGTGGGGGCCATTATACTGTGGGTCATATATGGGGCACATTATACTGTGAGACAGTATATGGGGCCATTATACTGTGGTGCACTATATGGGGCCATTGTACTGTGGGGCACTATACAGTGGCATGTAAAGTTTTGGGCACCCCTGGTCAAAATTACAATTGTTGTGAACAGTTAAGCAAGTTGAAGATGAAATGATCTCTAAAAGGGCTCGTTAAAGAACATACATTTACTTTGTATTTTAGACAAAATATATATATACACATATAGTCACTTTTTACATTTTAAAAATTACAAGGAAAATGGGCAGATACAAACGTTTGGTCAGCCTGATTTGCTTGTACCTAGTAGCACCCCCTCTGCAAGTATCACAACTTGTAAACACTTTTTGTAGCCAGCCAAGAGTCTTTCAATTCTTTATTGAGGGATTTTCATTCATCCTTCCTTGAAAAATTCTTCCAGTTCTGAGTTTCCTGGGTCATCTTGCATGCACTGCTATTTTGAGGTCTAGCCACAGATTTTCAATGATGTTCAGATCAGATGACTGAGGGTCATTCTAAAACCTTCAGCTTGCACCTTTTGAGGTAGTCTATTGTGGATTTTGACGTGTTTAGGATCATTATCAATTTGTAGAAACAATTCTCTTTTCAACTTCAGATTTTTTTACAGATGGTGCTGTTTGCATGAAGAATTTGTTGAAATTTTATTGAATCCAGTCTTCCCTCTACCTGTGAAATGTTGCCCTTGTCAATGGCTGCAACACAACCCCAAAGCATGATTGATCCTCCCCTATGCTTAATGGTTGGCAACATGTTCTTTTCCTAAAATTCTGAGCCCTTTTTTCACCATACATACCTTTTGATAATTGTGGCCAAAGAGCTTTATTTTAACTTCATCGGTCCACATGACTAGTTTCCAAAATGCATCAATCCTGTTTAGATGTTCTTTTCCATACTTCTGATGCTGAATTTTATGGTGAGGATGCAGAAGAGGTTTTCTTCTGATGACTTCTATGAAGGCCACATTTGTGTAGGTATCTCTGACCTTTAGAACAATGTGCCACACCTCAAGAGTCTGCTAAATCTTCCTGAAGACCTTTTGTAGTCAAGGGGGATCTGATTTGTCTCTCTAGCAATCCTACGAGCAGCTCTCACTGAAATTTAGCTTGATCTTCCAGACCTTATCTTGACTTCCAATGTTCTTGTTAACTGTAATTTCTAAAATATTTATCGAAATGAGGAAAGGGCAACTTGAAAACACTTTGCCTACATCATTTTTCTTGTGCTATGCAGCTGCTTAAAAGAACCCATGGCTGCTGTTTTTTAGCACAAGGATAGAGGAGGCTGAGTGTTTTATAAAGCTGGGAAATTTGCATCATCTGGCCTTTCCCAATAATGACAGCCATAACTCTGACAGGCTAATTAAGGTCTGAAACCTTGGTCAAAGTTATCTGAACACACACCTCCAGTATATATATATGCTAAAATACAAAAGGAAATGTGCCATCTTTAACTGCTAGTAACAGGCCAGCTCTTGATAGTATCTGGTTCCATTCAGTCTGAGATCAGAAGATGTGAAAAGCCTCTGACCAGCTACACTCATACGTCTGTGCCCTGCCTGCCCTTCCTTCCAGTTCTGGAGGAAGATAACCACCCTTCGCAGAGGTTTTTGCCAATATATTCACATCTGACACAACTTTGATGCTCAAAACAGAATTTTATGGTGTAAAATTACTACAATTGCAAAATCATCAGGTTTGACTGAAGACTTCATGTTTTTTTATTAGGGAATGTAAAAGAACTGACACTGGACACATATGGTAAAACTGCAGTAGGACGTTTATTATTTCTTACACATAAATTAATAACATTTAGATGGATTCAGATGAACCCTCCAGAAAAACGAGAATAACAATGTCATTACTACAGGTCAACACAATATGATTTTCGAGTAATGCATTTCCCACCTTCTAGGTATGAGAATGACTTCTCCATTTGTGAGATATTTAATGTTTAGTAAGATTCCTCTTATTTCCCATATTCTGAACATGAAAATGGTTTCTACCCTGTGTGAATTTTCTGATGTGAAACAAGAATTGATTTGTATGCAAAACATTTACCACATTCTGTACATAAATATGGCGTCTCCCCTGTGTGATATCTCTGGTGACTAACCATATTTGATTTCTGCTTAAACTGTTTTCCACATTCTGAACATGTAAATGGATTCTCCCCGGTGTGAGTTCTTTGATGAATCAAAAGATGTGATTTATCTATAAAACATTTCCCACATTCTGAACATGAAAATGGCTTCTCCCCTGTGTGAGTTCTTTGATGTGTTACAAGATGGGTTTTCTTTGCAAAACATTTCCCACATTCTGAACATGAAAATGGCTTCTCCCCTGTGTGATTTCTCTGATGTGTTACAAGATGACTTTTCTTTGCAAAACATTTCCCACATTCTGAACATGAATATGGTTTCTCCCCTGTGTGAGTTCTCTGATGTGCCACAAGATTTGATTTATATGCAAAATATTTCCCACATTCTTTACATGAAAATGGCTTCTCCCCTGTGTGAGTTCTCTGATGTTTAGCAAGATTTATTTTATTTACAAAACAATTACCACATTCTGAACATGAAAATGGCTTCTCCCCTGTGTGACTTCTCTGATGTGTAACAAAATGTGATTTTTGTGAAAAACATTTCTCACATTCTGAACATGAAAATGGCTTCACCCCTGTGTGAGTCCTTTGGTGTTTAACAAGTTTTGATTTAACTGAAAAACATTTCCCACATTCTGAACATGAAAATGGCTTCTCCCCTGTGTGAGTTCTCTGATGTATAACAAGATTTGATTTTCTTGTAAAGCATTTCCCACATTCTGAACATGAATATGGCTTTTCCTCTGTGTGAATTTCTTGCTGTGTAAAAGATGTTTTGAAGGAAAAACTTTCTTCGTATTCTGCACTTGAAAATGGTTTGTTTGCTGTAAGAGTGGTTCTATTTTTAACTCCTCTTTTGTGACTTTTATTTTTCTTACTAGTCTGAGATGAATCAGAAGATAGGACCTGTTTAAAAGGATCAAATGATAGATCTTTACTGTGAAGGGATGACGGTATAGCTGGAATAGCGACATGGATGTCATTTATATCTTGTGTGACATCAAGGTCATCAGATTTAAAAATTGAAGATATCAGATGTCCTTCTGAGCTTCTTGTACAGTCATCTGCCAACAATAAAAAATTATTTTTTACAACATATCCTGAACTATATTCTCACTAGATGTCTATAACCACCCCTCCAATCTACACAAGCAAATACATCAATCCATAGATGTCCATAAACTATGTGTAATAATGAGAAATGACACAGGTAAAAAGTATTGAACTCATGAAGAAAGACAGGTGTAAAAAGCCATGGAAAGTTATAACACCAGGTGAAATCTATTAGTAATTAGAAAGCAATCCTTCCACTTAGTGAAAATAATATAACCTGGTTCAACTGACTAGCCTATAAAAAGGTGTCTCATTACCAAGGTGCCACAAAAAAAAATTCAATAATGGATAAAACCAGTGAGCTGTCTCAAAACTGTTGCAACCTTATTGTTGCAAAATATACTGATGGTATTGTTACAGAAGACTTTCTAAATTACTGAGCGTTCCACCATTTCATGATAAACCGGCCACAACCAGGTGCTCTACACAAGATTTCAGACAGAGGAGTGAAAAGATGTATCAGAAAAGCTGTCCAAGAGCTATGGACCACCTGTGGAGAGCTACAGAAAGACTTGGAATCACAACTGTTTCAAAGAAAACAATGAATAATGCACTCAACCTCCATGGACTGTAAACACGCTCACCACACAAGACTCCATTGCTGAACAAAAAGTATATTTAAGCACATTTAAAGTTTGTTCAACAACATTTAGACAAACCGTGAAATACTGGGAGAATATAGTCTGGTCATACGAAAAATTACACTCTTTGGATGCCATAATACACACCATGTTTGGGGGCCAAATTGAACTGCATATCACCCCAAAAACAACATACCAACATTGAAGTTTGGAGGTGGGAACATCATGGTGTGGGACTGGTTTTCAGCATACGGTACTGCCAAACTTCATGTGATTGAAAGAAGGATGAATGGACAAATATATTTACTTAGAAAATTGGTGATGTATTCAAAACTTATTTCACCCACTGTATGTAGCAAAATACAATTATTTACTAAGACAAAAACAGTTAACAATCCAACAAGAGACCTCAGAGCACAAACCAGTAGAACACGATGTTCGACCCTCTGTTCGTTCTGCCTCCCAAATATTGGCATAATAAGCCACAAAAAATGCTATGCAAGTCAAAATGACATTGAAAAGGACTTCTAATCCACCCCTCAAAAAACAAGACCCACTTACACCCATCATCTGTCAATGGAAAAATAGAGGGTTTTCACATTATTAGTAGATGGAGGACTCTTGAAAAGCAACATGGCTTCCATAAACCAATCCAGCAAAATCTGCTCTCTCAAAGCCAAATGCCCTCCTCGCTTTTGAGTCCTGCAGTTTATCCAAACACTGTTAGCGTCCACATGCAATAACGGGAAAAGCACACTTAAAAATTTACAATATGCGTGTAATAAGCACAATCTGCGCATCAATAATTGGGCACTTAAATGGCATATTTGTAATATTCACTCTCCAATACTGACAGCGTGCTAGTTTCCAGAGAATGCCTGTGGAGTCAAAATAGTCACTACTCCTACAGATGAATTTACTGAGGAAAACTGATTAAACTTTTAGCGGTTTACTACTGTTCTGGTTTTCTGCATTTCTGGCAACTTAGGTGATTTGCAAATGGAGCTCGCGTTCTTTAATTCTCAACCCTGCCATGTGTCCAAACAGTATGGTATTGTACAATTCATAAGAAGTTGAGGAATATATTATGAGTTCCATTTTTTTCTAATTCCCCCTTGTTCATTCTTGTATTTCAATTTTTGTTAATTATTGTGATACACCTTAAGGGTTACATTTCCTGAATGTGCTTTTTGATACTGTGAAAAGTGCAATTTTCTAAACTATATGTCCCTCCAATTACTGTATTTTGTGGATTATAAGACAAACCCCAAATTGTGGGGTGCAAAATAGGAAAACTTTTTTTTTTTAATAAAAAGGTGGTGTGTCCTATATTCCCTTCTAAAGGTAGCTTACCTTGGAGGTGGTTACGGTGCAGCGGGGTCACAGGAACAGGTTTGCTGCTTCAAGAGGCCGGCAGTGGCAGGAGAGGGGCGATGCTGCGATGCCTAGGATCTCAGAAGATGTCAGCACCGGTAAGCGGAGTTAATTTTCCCGATCATATTCCTGCGGTGGGCTTCGGGAAAGTGGCCGCTGCTGGTGGCATATGCATATGCGCAGATTGAGATCTCTGGAGACGAGCTTCACCGCCGCTAGCCCCGGTTACATCACTTTGGATTATAAAACAACCTCACCCCATTTTCCTCCCAAGTTTGTACAAAAAAAAGTGCGTCTTATAATCCGAAAAATACGGTACCACTAATGAAAACTACAATATTTCACAGAAAAAAAAAACAACAACAATCTCAGAATCAGAATCACTTTGATCAGGTTAAGATTTTAAAGTTATTACTACGTAAAGTACATGTTAGATGTGAAATATGGGGCCTGGGGAGGAACAAAACTGGCTGCGTCAGAAAATGATTAGATGAGAGGATCTTGTGCAGTAACTACTGTAGACAAAAACTGTGACATATCTGAAGTGATTATATCAAGTGACATGATAGTAATTGGAAATCCAATCTGTCTTGAGGACAATATTTTCAATCAGATAAGTTTCTTTAACCCCTTAACGACTGCCGATATGCCTTTTAACGGCCGTAGTTAAGTGTACTTAAACCACAGTGCCGTGAATTCACGGCTCTGTGGAAAAAGTAAATAGCGCACCCCAGAGACGGAATTTCTCCAGGGTCTCGGCTGCCGGGGGTAGTCAGGACACCAGAGAACATGATTCGGGACGGTATTTACCGACCCCGGTGTTGTGATCTCCGTTATTAACCATATAACGGTGACCACAGCAAAAAAAAAAAAGCCATGATTTCGCATTTAATAGAAATAGAGTCCCCGGGTCGCCCGATCTGTCCCCTATACCTCCTGGTGTTCCCCCGTCCTCCGACAGCTCCCGGTGTCTTATTCCTGTAAAGAAAATGGCGGGCACATGCGCAGTGCGCCCGCCGAGATCTGCCGGCCAGCACCCAGCAGATTCCACTCATTCATTCCAGGTATATTTTGATCACTGTGATAAACCCCATCACAGTGATCAAAATGAAAAAAAAAAAAAAAATAAAAAACCCCTTTATCACCCCCTTAGTTAGGGAAAAATAATAAAATAAAAAATATATACAGTACAGACCAAAAGTTTGGACACACCTTCTCATTCAAAGATTTTTCTGTATTTTCATGACTATGAAAATTGTAGAATCACACTGAAGGCATCAAAACTATGAATTAACACGTGGAATTATACATTACACTTTACAAAAAAGTGTGAAACAACTGAAAATATGTCTTATATTCTAGGTTCTTCAAAGTAGCCACCTTTTGCTTTGATTACTGCTTTGCACGCAGAAAAGGTGAACGGATGGACTCTACGTGCCTGGTTCCCACCTTGAAGCATGGAGGAGGTGGTGTGATGATGTGGGGGGGCTATCAAAATAGTTGGGGTCCGGGCTTCTCGGATTTTCCTTACAACCTTCGCCAAAATCGGAATTGGTGGGAACGCATAGGTCAAGTGAAAGTCCCAATCCTAGGCTAGAGCATCTACTCCCCTGGAATTGTCTCTGGGGTTTAGGGAGAAGAAGGCTTCGACCTGCGCATTTTGGTGAGATGCAAAAAGATCGATTTCTGGTAGGCCCCTCCTGTCTACCAGTATCTTGAAGCTCCGACTGTTCAGGCTCCATTCCCCGGCTGGATGTCTTGGCGACTCAGATAGTCCGCCTGGGTGTTGGAAGAGCCTTCTGGCACAACAGAATATTCGAGCGGAAATACTTTTTAGGTTGTTGAACCTTACACTGCCCTAATGCTTGATATGAGCCACTGTAGTCATGTTGTCCGAATATATTCGGATTTGCTGTCCAGCGATCTGGCGAACTGCTGCTAGAAGTGCTTCCTCTACAGCTTTCAGCTCTCTGAAATTGGACGACTTTCCGCTTGTTGGCTGGTCCCAGAGTCCTTGGAACGGGATATTGTTTATCATGGCTCCCCAGCCCCTCCTGCTGACATCTGATGTAATTGCAGTCAGCGGGACCTGGGTCCAGCTCACACCTCTGTGGAGGTTTTTTTAATTTATCCACCACGTCAGGGAGGCTCTTACTAGACCTGGCATGTGTAGTCTTCTGTTTAGAGTACTGGGGTGGCCGTTCCAGTTCCCCAAAACATGGGCTTGGAGGACTCTGGAGTGGGCTTGGGCCCAGGCTACCGACTGTATGCAGGCTGTCATGGAAACCAAGACTGACATGCCTTCCTGAAGTGTAGGGGACCTCATGTCCCTGAACCTCTTGACGTTTGTTATTAGGGTCAGACGGTGGTATTCTGGAAGGAAAGACATCTGTTTTGCAGAGTCCAGGAGTACTCCCAGGAATTTTCTGCTTTTGGAAGGCCGTAGCTGAGATTTTTTCAGGTTCAGGATCCACCCCAGAGACCTTAGTCCCGAGGTCACCACAACAGGGGACGATGGGAGCAGCCTGGAGGGGGCGAGGAGCGACCACCTGCTGCCCGGCAATACAGGCTCTGCCTGCAAACAAGGTACTGCAGTCGCCGGCCACCACAGCACACAGAGACCTCTCACTGCCCCATGGGGAACAAGAAAGACACTGGCAAATGGGAGGTGGGAGGTCCTTTTAACCTCTCTGTGTTTCCTGTCCCCCATCAGGGCAAAGAGGCAACCTCCGTATGCGGTCGTGAAAGGTGACTAGAGAAATTTAAAGTTTGAAAATTGCAAAATTTTAAAAATTTTCGCCATATTTCCGTTTTTTTCATAAACAAACACGTTATATCAAAGAAAATTTACCACCTGCATGAATTACAGTATGTCACGAAAAAACATTCTCAGAATCAGTGGGATCCGTTAAAGCGTTCCAGAGTTATAGCCTCATAAAGTGACAGTGGTCAGAATTGTAAAAGTTGGCCTAGTCATTAAGCTGCAAAATGGCTCTGTCATTAAGCGGTTAAGAAATGTTAGACATTTAGAAAGAACTTTCCAACATAAGTCATTAGCGTCATCAATCACTCACAGCGTCATCAATCACTCACAGCGACATACAGTGGCTTACGAAAGTATTCATACCCTCTTGGCTATTTTTGGGTTTTGCTACTTCACAACCTGGAACCACATTTCTTTTCTTTGAGGGGTTGCATCAGTTCATGTAAAGAACATGCCTACAACTGTGAAAGTTTGGTTTCCTTATATTGTGAAGCAAACCAAAAGATAGAGCAGGCCCACGCCATAGGGGCACAGTATTCTCCTGCCCAGATGGTCGACAGAGACTTGCAAAGTGCCCGCTGGCACCCCTGACCGGGAGTGACAAAATCCCCAGGCAGAAGCTTGACGCGCGTGTGCCGAGACAGAGAAACTGCGGGACCCGCTGTGAACTGTGTCCCTACTTACCCACATTTGCGTGGACTACCGTAACCTTAATGCCTGTACTGTGCGAGATTCATACCCGCTGCTGTGAATCGAAGAATCACTGTCCGCACTGGGAAGCGCAAAATACTTTTCTACCTTAGACATGACCAGCGACTATTGGCAAGTTCCAATGTCTGAACATGATTGAGCAAAGATGGCCTTTATATTGCCTATGGGCTTGTATGAGTTTAACCGGATGCCGTTTGGTCTCGCTAATGCTCCTGGTACTTTTCAGCATCTCATGGAGAGGTGTTTGGGAGATTTGAACTTTGAAGCCACTCATCTACCTGGACAATATAATCGTGTATGCCGCCACGTTCGAGAAACACCTACAGAGACTAGAACAGGTATTGAGCCAACTTCAGAGACATGGTGTGATACAAATGAGAAAAATATGAGTGTGTGCCTGGGTTACGACAGGTATCCAGTTTTCAGAATAGGTGATTATGGAAGTCATGCTGCCCATATGCTACCATCTTAGAGCGTTATGCTATGATCATGAAGAGTTAACTTTGTGACAAGCAACATATGGGGGAACTTTGAAATGTTATACTATAACCAGTGGCAAACAAACCTAAGGTTGTAATCAGTAACAAACAACCTTGAAGCATTGTGCTATTGTTAGAAGACATGCCAGTGGCAAACAAATCTTGGGTTGTAATCAGTAACAAACAACCTTGAAGCATTGTGCTATTGTCAGAAAACAACCTATTGCGCAATGGCAAGATACTGATGATTAGGCCTAAACATACAGCACAGATGTGATAGGGAGGATGTGGGAGCTTTGTATAAAAAGGGAACCCTGTGTCAGCGAGGGAGGGACACTCCAGAAGGTATCTTGGACGCACGGTTTCTGTGATGAAAAGACCAGAGTATTTCCTTCTCGCTGACACTGTGGTCCCTCCAGTGGAGAAGTGATGTTACAATACTTGGTAATGTATTGATGCTTATTTCTTTATATATTATAATTCATATTAATTGCATGATTCACATGAAATGAATTAACGAAACAGGGTAATATTATATCTGCCATTCCATAATTCAGCATTATCCTGATGTAATCTTAATAAATTGTTACATTATTGTTTTACAATAAAACTGTATTCGGTGTGCCTAATTTGTATATTAGTGAACATTACGTAAGTAAGGGCGTACCCGCCCTGTCACTTTGAAGTGGTAAGACACATGGCTTAAAATTAAAACCTCCCAAATGTCATCTGTTTCGCACTCAGATTGAGTATCTAGGACACGTAGAATCGGCTGAAGGAGTAAGACCGTCCTGTGAGAAAATTGCAGCAGTACAGGATTGGCCCATCCCGAAGACCGTGAAAGAGGTTCGGGCCTTTTTGGGACTAAATGGATACTATCGGCATTTTGTAAAGAACTTCACTCGCATTGTGAATCCATTGTTAGAACTGCTAAAGGTGTGCCATCCGGTAAAAAAGACAGGACAATTCAGTGGGGAGTTCGCCAGGAGAAATCGTTTCAAGCCTTGAAGGTGGTCTTGACGGAAGCACCGGTCCTAGCCTACGCTGACTTCTCTCAACCATTTATTCTCCATAATGATGGGAGCCTGCATGGACTCAGAGCCATATTGTCTCAGATTCAAACGGAAAAGAGCAGGTGATTGCCTATGCGAGCCGTTCTCTCCATGACTCCAAAAGGAACCTGGACAACTACAATTCATTTAAGCTGGAGCTATTGGCATTAGTCTGGGCCATGACGGCGAAGTTTGCAGAGTACTTGTCTGGTTCTGAAGTCTGGTATGCACCGATAACAATCCACTGGCCCACCTAGAAAACGCCAAGTTGGGAGCCCTGGAGCAGCGCTGTGGGTGACTCAAATGGCCAAATATCGGTATAGGATAGCCTACAGGAGGGGAGCGGAAAATACTCATGCAGATGCACTATCCAGGGTGACACACAAGAAGCCTGGTCCCAACTGGGATGAAGAGCTGGAGGCCGAAGAAGTTACCGAGTTCTGTGATTCTGCCAGGACGTTGCCAGCGAAGCAGGAACAGGTGCAAACAGGAAAATGTGTTAGGGCAGCCCCGTGACGAGTGGGTACGAGCTCAACAAGAAGACGAAGAACTCATACAGATAGGACAGTGGGTCACCCATAAGCAGTTGCCCCGCCAGAATGAGAGGGAGGCCCAGTCTCCTGGGGCTCTATAGATGCTTCAGCAATGGGAAAGACTCCAACTGAGGAAAGGACTGTTGTATCGAAAGATCCAATTGCAACGGGCCTTGTCTGTCACTTAGCAAGTGGTTATTCCCGAATCATTGTTGCATAAGGTGGTTGCGGAGGCACATGAGAGAGGAGCTCACTTTGGTCAGTAAAAGACTTTTTAGTGTCTGCAAAGATTAGTTTATCACCCCATGCTAAAGTCCGTGGTAGAGAAAGGATGCCGGCTCTGTAGGAGTTGTGAACTGGCCATGCCTCCAGAACAGAAAGCTCCCACGCAAACTATTGTGACCTTGGCTCCTTTGTAAGTGTTGATGATCGACTACTTGACAATAGGTCCAGCACATCAAGGTTATGAACACTGTTTGATCATGACAGATCATTTCACTAAGTTTGCCGTCGGGACGCCAACACGGGATCAAAGGGCTGAATCAGCAGCACATGCCATCAGTAAGAACTTCATCCAAATGTACGGATGTCCAAAAAGAATTCACTCTGACCAAGGTGCCTACTTTCTGGGGCAGGTGATGGAGGAATTGCACCGTTTGTACCAAATCTGGAAATCTCGGATGACACCTTACCACCCTCAAGGGAATGGAGCTTGTGAGAGGTTCAATCATACTCTCATCCAGATGTTGAGGACATTAGAGGAAGATCAGAAGGTTCGGTGGCCAGAATTTGTAGCAGAATTGGTGTGGGTATACAACAACCAAATACCTCACACCACAGGCTACATCCCCTACAAATTGCTTTTCGGTAGACCAGGAAAAGCGATCACAGAACTGGATCCAGAGGAGGACTACCCACAAACGGGGGTGTCCACCTGGGTCCGAGAACATTGTCATTGGCTGCAGACTCTACATCGTCTGGTGCATATCAGGTTCTAAGAATTGGAGCATTCAGGGGCAACCCCTCTGCGAGGGACAGCTCTGCAGGCCAGAGATCGAGTGTTGGTAAGAGACAAACGTCCTCGAGATAAACTAGAGTGGCGGTGGGAGAAGACACCTTATCGGGTGATGCGACGAATCAACTTTAAGGGACCCGTCTATCAAGTTCAACCTGAAGGAGAAGAAAATGTCCCTACTAGGGTGTCACGCTGTATAGCAGATATATATATGTGATGTCAGTAACCTATATCAAAAGGGCAACATACTATATAACATGCGCATAGATATATGATAACATAGATTTACCTGACAGAATGTCCAGTGGTTCAAAACGGAATCCGTTATACGCTGTCTCCGGCTAGAGGGTGACCGGGGTCTAAGCTGACCCTAAACTGGGGTCCTAACTAATCCCTCAACCTGGAGGTACTGTTAAAGGTACAGAGGTCCAGGCCACCAGCGTAAACCCTGTCTCCTATCAATCCCTGCCAACTGTATTCTAGTCCTAAGAAGGACCCTGAATACCACCAAAGGGAATGAACAGGTAACGGTTAATGAACAGAAAGACATACAAGAAAGACAAGAAATAAAGTAAATAAAGTCTTACATACAACACTCACACACAGTAGGAACACCTAAGGTCTCAGAGAAAAACTATAAGCTGTAAGAGTAAAAACAACTAAGGAGCTCTTAGCTTAAGTATTCTCAGAACCGATCCAGTCTGCTAAACTACATGAATGCTTTCACCGGCCTCTAACACCCAGACTGGCAGAAATATAAAGGAAACTAATTAGAACATAATCAAAAGCAGCCGGGCGAGGCTGCACCTAGCCTTAGCAAAGAGCTAGGTAAAATTAACTCTCTCATTACCAAAAAACAAAGAAACAGCAGCTCAGCTGTGAGAAGTCAGAATGTGCAATCGCGACGATCTTTGTGGCGATGCACCCATGACAGTACCCCCCCTTCTACGAGGGGCCTCCGGACCCTCATGACCAGGTCTGTCCGGGTGAGTTGTGTGAAAGGTCCGAACCAATCGATCTGCGTTAACATCAGACGCAGGGACCCACGTCCCCTCCTCAGGACCATACCCCCTCCAATGAACTAAGTACTGAAGGGATCGGCGACTGAGACGTGAGTCAATGATTTTCGATCCATGAATTTCCACGTTATCATTGACCACCACTGAAGGAGGTAGAGGTGACGGTATGACTGGTGCCACATACTTTTTAAGTAATGACTTGTGAAACACATTATGATTTTTAAACGTAGGAGGGAGGTCCAGACGAAATGCCACAGGATTAATTATGGAACTGATCCTGTACGGCCCGATGAATCTGGGACCCAACCTCCAGGAGGGAACTTTAAGTTTTATATTCCTGGTAGACAACCACACCAGATCGTTCACCTTCAGATCTCGACCAGAAACTCTCCCCCTATCAGCCATCCGTTTGTAACGGTTCTCCGTAACCTTCAGTCTTAACCGATCTGGAACTATCAGTCTCCCTGGAAGTCCCACAGGGGCGTCCCCCTGAGCCCCCAATACCTCCCCCTCAAGCTCAGAGCATACAGCTGACACTACAACTCCTTCCTGAGGAATAGGAACCGGATCATCCATCCTCCCGGTCCCTGGGAAAGTACGAGATAAGGCATCAGGAAGCAACTTTATTGAGCAGTCATATGCGCGATGAGGAGGTAACTCCTTACACCCCTCCTCTGAGAACATCTCCCCAAAGTCCTCCAGAAAAGGAGGCAAAGTCCTAGGCACAACCGCACCGATGACTGTGCTCATGCAGTTATTCTTGCAAAATTCACCCCACTGGCTTATCTTTCTGGATTGCCAATCAATCACTGGGTTATGTTTAGCCAACCAAGGAAGTCCCAACACAATAGGAGTAGGTAGACCCTCCAACACATAACAAGACAATTGCTCTTTATGTATTGCCCCTACTCGAAGATCTATGTTATGAACAGCTTGTACCAAGCTACCTTGACCGAGAGGTCTAGAATCAATAGAGAGTATAGGGACCGGTTTGGCCAATACACTCAGTTGCATACCATGCACCTGGGCAAACCGAGCGTCCACCAGATTAGCCCCGGACCCACTATAAAGAAAAACAGAAATCCTCTCAGTTCTAGTACCAATCACCACCTCCGCAGGCACGAGAAACTGAGAGGGATTTGGGGACGAAATACACACTCCCAGGTTAACTCCTTGGCTCAAAGAGGTCCGGGATGGACACCCCCCAACAAAATGTCCCTCTCTCCCGCAAAAGAAACACCTTCTAGACTTGCGGCGCACCGCCGATTCCCTCCTACAAAAAGATGTCCCTCCCAACTGCATGGGTTCCTCAGAACAGACCAGGGGAACCTCAGTATAAGGGACTTTAGTAGTAGGAGGAGTCATCACGGGAGGCGGAGTTACCTCGCGTCTTCCCCGAAGTCGTCTATCAATGCGAATAGCGAGGGCCATAGCAGCCTCCAGTGATGGAGGAGAATCATACTGAGCCAACACATCTTTTAATTTGTCAGACAACCCTTGACAAAACTGGCTCCTAAGAGCTGGGTCATTCCACTGAGTATCTGTTGCCCATCTACGGAACTCAGAAGAATATTCCTCCGCTGGACGATTTCCTTGCCGTATTTTACGTAACCTTGTTTCAGCAAGGGAGACTCGATCCGGATCATCATATACCAGACCCAGGGCAGTAAAAAAATCGATCCACTGACTGGAGATCTGGGGAGCCTGGAGGAATAGAGAACGCCCAAGATTGAGGGTCCCCTTGTAAGAGCGAGATAACAATTCCCACCCTCTGCTCTTCACTCCCAGATGACCGAGGCCGCAGCCGAAAGTACAATTTACATGCCTCCCGGAAAGTAAAAAATTTGTCCCGCCCACCAGTGAACCTGTCCGGGAGAGCAACCTTAGGTTCAGATCTGGTTTGCTCCGGGGGGAACAAAACCTTGGACTTAATGTCTGCAAATTCCATGGACAACCCTGCAACTGCCGGGCCAGCTGGGCTACTGGATCCATGACAGCTGGGGAGAATCTTTAGTTTGGGCCGGTGAAAATGTCACGCTGTATAGCAGATATATATATGTGATGTCAGTAACCTATATCAAAAGGGCAACATACTATATAACATGCGCATAGATATATGATAACATAGATTTACCTGACAGAATGTCCAGTGGTTCAAAACGGAATCCGTTATACGCTGTCTCCGGCTAGAGGGTGACCGGGGTCTAAGCTGACCCTAAACTGGGGTCCTAACTAATCCCTCAACCTGGAGGTACTGTTAAAGGTACAGAGGTCCAGGCCACCAGCGTAAACCCTGTCTCCTATCAATCCCTGCCAACTGTATTCTAGTCCTAAGAAGGACCCTGAATACCACCAAAGGGAATGAACAGGTAACGGTTAATGAACAGAAAGACATACAAGAAAGACAAGAAATAAAGTAAATAAAGTCTTACATACAACACTCACACACAGTAGGAACACCTAAGGTCTCAGAGAAAAACTATAAGCTGTAAGAGTAAAAACAACTAAGGAGCTCTTAGCTTAAGTATTCTCAGAACCGATCCAGTCTGCTAAACTACATGAATGCTTTCACCGGCCTCTAACACCCAGACTGGCAGAAATATAAAGGAAACTAATTAGAACATAATCAAAAGCAGCCGGGCGAGGCTGCACCTAGCCTTAGCAAAGAGCTAGGTAAAATTAACTCTCTCATTACCAAAAAACAAAGAAACAGCAGCTCAGCTGTAAGAAGTCAGAATGTGCAATCGCGACGATCTTTGTGGCGATGCACCCATGACATAGGGTTTGTGGTGTAGTGACCCCTGATGCAGCTAGGGGGCACTGTGTATGCTCCTCGAGATATGCATGGAAGCATGGTTTGGGTTGTGGTAAAGGACCTGTGATGAGGTCATGACCAGGTGACCTAACCATGTGATCCTGACCTCATCTGTGGGTGGGGTTACAGCTATGTAATGAAGTGTGCTTGGCACCTGTGGAAAGAGTGTTGTGGGAGTCTGCCGGGGTGGACAGACTTCCATGTTTCCAGATGGGACTTTACAGAAAGGACTCTGTGTCTAGAGAGTGTTGTGGGAGTCTGCCAGTGTGGACAGACTTCCATGCGTCCAGACGGGACATTACAGAGAAATGTAATTAGAGAGGTGATGGTGCGACATGTGCTGGCTAAAAGAGCAGGACCATGAGATGGAGCTGTTTAAAGAAACAGTGAAAGAGACAGTCGAGCGAGAAAGGGTCCTGAGACAAATGATTGAGCACAAAGTGGAGGAGCTGGAGAAGGAAGTCTCTAAGCTCAGAGATCATCTGTCAGCGTGTAAGAGTATGAACAAGATTCTATGGAAAGAGACGGAGGTGCTCAGAGGGGAACAAGAGAAACATCAGCAGGAGTGTCGCTGCTTGGCAGAAGAGCAAGATAGAGTTCTCCGAGAGCTCAAGATAGAGAAGGAGACTAGTGCCCAGCTCCAGAAATCTATGGGGGAAGAAATCCAGCAAGGGAAGTGCCATGCAGATGGGCACACAAGGGAGAGCGATGTCTTGGAAAACTGTACTAATGCTCAGGACGAGGAGGTCCAACAGTCTGTCTAAGAAGGTGACGGGTCGGGTTTCAAGTGTGTAATAGAGATACCCGAAGACAGGCGAGAAGTGTGTGCCATTGAGGAGGTGCATGAGGCCTTTAGAAAGGCAGTAGAAGCATGCAGTGTGAACTGGGTGCCAGAGATGAAACAGTTAGTCATACTGTCGACTAAGGAAGTCACACTGAAGCGAGTGGCTATCCTGAGGGACATGCACCTACATTGTCTCCGCACGAAACAGGTGATCCTGTTGAGAAATAAAGAAGCCGCTCGACGTCTGGAGCAAGCAAGAAAGACGCAAAATCAGCTTGGCTTGGTGGAAGACATCATTCAAGTGCCCAGAGGTCTGGTGAAGAAAGTCATTGGAAGACTTGGGAAAGTGATGCAGGAGATGGTGAATAAGTCCGGTGTGACGAGAGTCAGGATTCCGGCTGATGACGAAGTCCAGGTCAGGGGTGAAGATGGGATGGTTCCATTCCTCGTTGTCGGATCCAGGGAGAGCCTTGGGAACATCCGGATGCTCCTGGAGTATCGTGTGTCATACTTGAGAGAAGTAGAGCAGCTACGACTGGAGAGGGAGCAGGTCAACAGAGAACTGCAGGAAATGGAAAGAAGATGGCCGCCACCTTCAATCCGTAGTGTTGAGAGGCGAAGAGCGCCTGATGGAAGAGGTAGAAATAGTGATGCCTCAGTTAGCTCAGTGATGAGTGTCCTAAGCAGGAGAACCTGTGGTGGACGAGCTGAAAAGGACTCAGACCAGACAGGACGTATGGGTGCAGGGGAATTGCGACGCCGTACTGACCGCTGGGGAGGCGGGTGGTCTGACAAAGGGCCCGACTTAGCCAGACGGTTTGACTGGCAGAGACGACCGATAAGGATCTCTGGTCGGGTAACAAGTGTTCAACCCCACAAGTTTGAACAGAGGGGGGAGGTATGTGGTGTAGTGACCCCTGATGCAGCTAGGGGGCACTGTGTATGCTCCTCGAGATATGCATGGAAGCATGGTTTGGGTTGTGGTAAAGGACCTGTGATGAGGTCATGACCAGGTGACCTAACCATGTGATCCTGACCTCATCTGTGGGTGGGGTTACAGCTATGTAATGAAGTGTGCTTGGCACCTGTGGAGAGAGTGTTGTGGGAGTCTGCCGGGGTGGACAGACTTCCATGTTTCCAGATGGGACTTTACAGAAAGGACTCTGTGTCTAGAGAGTGTTGTGGGAGTCTGCCAGTGTGGACAGACTTCCATGCGTCCAGACGGGACATTACAGAGAGGTCTCTGTGTCTCAGTGAGGCTCCAGGCAGGAGCTGAAGTACTGAAGATTTGCATTGCCTGTGACTGTGAGGTTTATGATGTAATAAACCTGATGATTTTTGGATAAGAAAAGTGTCTCCTGATTACCTCTGAAGCAGCCGAGTGAGCTGAAACCTTACAGGTTGTACATCGAAACATGCTACGTCCCTGCGTGTCAAGAGATCCTGTACAAGAAGAAGAAGAGAAACCTAGTGCTCCTGAGAACCTTCCTGTAGTCATTGCTGATTGTGAAGAAGAATGTCCCGAACCATCACTGGTAGGCCCAGAAGAAGAGCAGATACCCGAAACCCCGAAGACTCCTAAAATTCCTGAAATGGCTGCTTCACCTGAACTGGGCGTGTCTCCGTCCCCGTCAGTCCAATCTGACTCAACTAGATTTAACAGTCCCAACTGAGTTACGACATTCTGAGCATTCGAAAGCCGGAAAACCGCCTAATCGTTAAGATCAAGATCACTTTGTCTGGCAGCAAATTGTCCAAGGAATAGGAGAATGTCAATGCATTTTACAAGAACTCTCGCCCGTGGAATGGTGAGCACAAAGAGAGGGGGAATGTAAGGGTGAGTTTCCACGGTCAGGAAACGCTGCGTGTTTGGCGCTGTGCGCTGGCGCAGCGCCAAACACGCAGCGTCCAGATGTTACAGCATAGTGGAGGGGATTTCAAGAAATCCCGTCTCCACTATGCGTAACAATACGCAGGTGGCAAACCTGCGTATCCGGACATGCGGCGCGTCTTTTCAGACCGCAGCATGTCCTCGCGTATTGCGGCGACGCTGCGTCGCCGCAACATAATTAACACAGGGCTATGTAGCCCTGCGCTCTTTCCGGAGGTGTTCCGGAGGTGTCCTGAACACCTCCGGAAAGAGCGCGCGTCATAAAGGGGGCGGGGCTTAGACGGAGCGGAATTTCCGCTCCGTCAAAAGCGCTATGGTTCCGGACCGTGGAACCATAGCCTAAGAAGGACTGGACCGGACATACCTCCTCCGTAACAGGTCCGGAACTGTTGGGGCTGTCACCCATGTTGCACGGGGGAAAGAATAAAACCCCGGACTGACCTTTGCTCCCAGTGATGGGGAGCACGGCTAAACTTTGAAAGCTGCAGCACGCATTAAGTCAGGGAGAGTTGGCAGGAACATGTGGCGCGCATAGGGGCAGTATTGGCGCTCCGTCCTCAGAGCCGCAAGACAGAGCAGGCCCACGCCATAGGGGCACAGTATTCTCCTGCCCAGACGGTCGACAGAGACTTCCAAAGTGCCCGCTGGCAATCCTGACTGGGAGTGACAAAATCCCCGGGCAGAAGCTTGACGCACGCGTGCCGAGACAGAGAAACTGCGGGACCCACTGTGAACTGTGTCCAAACTTACCGGCATACAGCTGCCGAGCAACGTTAAACTCGGGCAGAGCCAAAGACTGCACTCGTTCCAGTATTGCCTTTCCTGGACCCAAGACTCCCTTCAAGACGTCAAGGACTCATCGCCAGGAACTGGATCCTCATCTTCTTCAGGATCATGCCGGACCCCTCATGCGCCACGGCCTTGGCGCCATGATTTAAGCCTAGGACTCCTCACACTGAACGTCATCGGACTGATAAGTCTACTGTTATTGAACTCTCCTTTAAAACCCCTATTCCTGTGTTATCTCACTCTGTGTATACGTTATACCCCTGTTGCACCTTTATGCTTTCCCTGCGAGGAGTATTCCCTGTTACAGTAAACCCTACGTTAACCCTTGCTCTGCCTCCTTCCGTTACTGCATCTTTGTACCTGCTCACATTATTATGACTGGACAACACCACATGTATAGCAGTGTCAGCTAGTTAGTGGTTACTACTCACCTGAGTAGTCATATGTAGAAATCTCCTCTTTGCACAACTCATCTCTCCTCATGTATGTCTCTGTAGTAGTATTAACATGGGTTGGATCTTTATTCTGAAACAAATATTGTAAAAGTCACAGACAGATGGAGATGTCGCATCTATGATCAGCAAAAATCCTGCTATCTCCTCCATTCTGATTACACAAGTACAAAACATATAATAGTGGTGGATAAAACAAAACTGAGCACAAGACCTTCACAGTCATCTACACAACATAGGGGAGATCTCAAGACATCTTCTCTCCATCTACCTGATGATCCTGAGGAACACTGGGATCTTCTTGTTTACAGTCCTGTGGAAGAAGAGGATGGGGACTTCTCTCTGGTGTTGTCCTCTTACTGGATAAAACTGGAGGAAACACATACAGGAACTGAATTAATTCTTTACATACAGATAATTATAGGCCGTGTGTATTTAGTCCTGTCTATTACCTGGTGATGTGAGGGGTTGGGGAACCTGCATCATGACTTCTTTGTTCAGAACTTTGTGTACTTCTAAATACTCCCACTCCTTCATGGAAAAATAGACTGCAATATCCTGACACCTTATAGGAACCTGACACATAAAATGATACCGTCATCCTCCTGATCCCTTCATAGCGTCACTGCATAATGTCCCAGCATTCTCACCTCTCCAGTCAGCAGCTCAATCATTTTGTAGGCGAGTTCTAGGATCTTCTGGTCATTGATGTCCTCATATATCAGGGGGCGAGGTGGAGGTCCCATAATTGGGCTCAGGATTCTTCCCCATCCTCAGACACAGGGGCCTGACAGCGCTCCATAGAGGTCTTCTTCACTACTGTGTAATCCTGGTTATGGAGAGACATTAATAAATCTCACTGCAGACATTTCCAGAGTCCTCACCTCTCCACTTTCTGTCCATCTGTTATTCCCATAGATAAGAATGATGTAATGTGACGTCATCAGAATCTCTCACCTCTCCAGTAAGCCGGAAGAGGATCTCTAAGGTGAGGTGTAATATCCTCTCCACCACCTCGTCTCTGTCCCTATCCATCACTGACGGGTCAATCAGGAAAATTTTCTCACATAGAAGATCTTCACTGAGAGGTTCCGATATTATACGGACCTGAATGGGAAGAAGATGAACAGATGTAAAATCATAAAGAATCCATGTAATAATACAGGGAAACATATCAGGTAATATAACGTGTAAATGTTGTATTCTCAGATCGTGTAAATTGATATATCATAAACATCACCCACTTGCTGCTCTAGTAACTTGGATGCAACTATAAAATGGGACTCCGCTTCCCACAATTACCTGTCCATTCAAGTACCACAATAGGCTGACAACGAGCTAAGCGCATCCCACAGCCAGCTCACACATCCACATCACACTTCCACACCTCTCGCAGGCACCACTCGCCTCTTTGATATGCCACCAAGACACCTGCACCTGACTACTCGTACACATTCACAGCTAACTTTTGGAAGCAACTGATAAGTATTCTTCTTCGACTTTGGTATACACAGAGTAAAACAACCAAGCTAAACTTTTCCTCTTTGAGGTTGTGGCTACATTTAGAGCTGCAAGGAACAAACTTATTAAGCTTTAGATTTAATATATAAAAAGTAAAGTACGGTGCTTAAAAAATAACAAAAAAAAGAACTGATAAGATTTACACAAAAGGCAAAAATAGCACAAAAGTAAATGGGTTAAACACAGAAACATCTTACAGATTGAACCTTTTGGAGGAGGAGATCACAGCAGAAATTAGGACAGATCTACAATTCACGTTAACTCTCCTGGATCTGACAATGAGTTTTTCTGGAGGAGATATTATAAAGGGTCTCAGTTAAGATGAGGATGGCTAATTGTATGCACACAAAAATGGGGCAATGACTTCATATTATATTTCTGTGGTTTCTTGAGGCTGAAAATCCTAATGGTTGAACCCACAAACGGAATTATGTTCTCAGATCACAGATGTATCTGTGGATGGTGATGATATCAGATTACTATAGATATGGCATCCTAATATTACATTTACATTGTGCCATGGGATGCTGAAGACAAGGCAAAACAATGCTTTATCATCATACCGCCAAACAAAAAGTGGATCGTGGACTTGCTATGAGACCCCATCCTGGAAATCTATGAATAAGGCTGAATTTACACACGTGTGTGTCACGGTGTGAGTGCAGACAGTTATTCATGGACTGGCCACGGGTCTCCTGACCTGATCTTATACATCCATATGAGACTATAAAGATTGTCAATTTCTGGTCAAGCTTCCTGCGTCCAGTCCCTGAAGGATGGTCTGTACAAGGACTGCGACACAGATGTGTGACTGCCACCTTAATTGAATAAATTGCCACTATTCTTTGTGTGTAAAAACAATCTGGCAGTGTCCAATTATCCCTCACAATGTCATACTGTGTAAGAAACATATCAAGTTGAGAAGGGGAAGCGTAAAGCCCAGTTGTCATTTAGATCTCGGCTGCACTTTTTGAAGTGTCACAAATTGATCTTAACCACTAAGCTAGAGCTGTAGTTTTCAAGATGCAATAAATGGCTTTGCACGGCAGCTGTAGTTCCATAGGTGAAATCAGTTAGTTGCATCACAAAGTCTTCAAGTAGGCCAGTCGTTTCCAGGAGAAATAACAGAGGAATCTTTATATAAAACGCTTGTTCCCGATGATCAGATGGTGTACGCAGACTGGAAATCTCCCAATAATGAGCAAAATAAATAAATATGATAAAGGTCATAGAGAAAAATGAAAATCTATGAGACATCTCTGGAGAGAGGACATATCACCCTGACATTGAACATATAGGATTAATTGTGGCTGGGAAAGAGAGAAACTACTGACATGTCAACCTCCATTGAAGTAGGGGCATCCTGCAGTGCTAAGGTAATTACAACACAATATCTGCTCTGGGAAAAATACACTAAGACTGAGATTCCTTTACACAAAGACATGGAAGTACACTTCGCAGGCATAAGATTCCTCTTATCAAAGCACTTCTCCTAGACCTTTTGGAGCCAGTAGTCAGTTATAAATATCGAGGTTTGAATTGATCCAATATTTATGGGTGATTTATTTTTTGAACCACAGCAAAGGGACGAACATAATGCATTCACTTACATCATCTTAAGGCCCTTCTAACCCTCAAACTTAGTCACGGTCCGATGAATGGTGCTGTCCAGGCCATGTTTCATCTAAATTTGAGGGTGGAATCGCAGTGGGAAACATGCGACAGTGCCTGCCCCTTAGCACCACCAGGGGCCAGAGTGTACTTTGGGGATCTCATAGAATTCTGGAAGATTCGGCACATCCCACAGCCGACCCCCATGTGATATCAACAGGGAGGGAGGGGCAGTAGAGTGGTCATAGTCTTGATCTAATAAAAAGCAGAATATAGGTTTGGTCATTTGTCAGTCCTAGGAAGGTACAGCATGCTATGGGTTCTCTCCATTTTCCTAAAAAGTACCTCCATCCGCTAAGCTCTGAGTCATTTCAGTGACATCAGGTTTAGAAATTTTTTTTTTGTTATATATTTTACTTCATGTAATTGTATATACGGTATTGTTTTGTTTCCATTTTTATGTTTTTTTTCAAACACTGCCTACCTTTCTAGATTAACTATATAAAATTAAAAATTCTGCTTCTTGTGATCTGTAAACCGTATCATGAAAGTCATATGCTACCTGAACCATGTCCAATCAGCCTACATAAATGAACCGGTGGTGACTACCGCTGATGTCAGTGAGCATGCGCGGAGTCCCTGGCTGACCTGAAGTGAGCTCGATAGCGTGGGAAAAAGTTCAGAAACTTTCCCACGCTAATCAGTTCATCTCCGGTCAGCCGGGGCCTCTGCGCAGACATGATTTAATTCATTCTGCAGTGGTTTACAGCCGGGCCGGTAGCATTAGCACCGGTCCCGGTTGTAAACTAATTAACCCCTTGTGATGGATTGCAGAGGGGGATCTGACTGAACGGCGGAGAGGTATGGATATTGTTGTTTTTTTATTTTATTATTTTTTACAGGAGAACAAGAAATTCAGATGGATTGGCAGTATAATAAATTTGGTCTAAAACTTTGTGTAATTATTTCATTAAATTAATTTTTAATTAATGTGTGTGTGTCTTTTTAAACCTTTACTACTATAGGATTAATAATGGAGAGTTGTCTTATTGACAACTCTCCATTATTAACCCAGATTAATGTCACCTTTAAATAGCAAGTTGACATTAACCCCTTATTAACCCATGAGCCACCGCTAAAGGCAATGGGAATAGAGAGGCTAAGTGCCAGAAAAGGCGCATCTTATAGATGCGCCTTTTCTGGGGTGGCTGTTTGTAGCCAGGGGGCCCAAAAACAATGGTCACTCTCTAGACTATGAATATCTGTCCTCAGTCACTGGCTTTCCCTCTCTGGTGGAGAAAATTGCACAGGAGCCTATGCAATTTTTTGCCGCGATTATAGCCTTAAATTTAACCCCTAGAGATCCCAATTTTTCGTAACACAAACTACAAAATAGATTAAACACTGACATATATAAATCATTTTGCTATGACATGGTTTACTCTATGTAAACCATGTGTCATATCATGTCAGGTTCTGTAATGATTTTCCAGGAAGGCGGCAATTGATTTAGCGGCTATTGTGCTATGTAAAACTCTATGAACTATAAATATATATACAGTATGTATGTGTCTCAATGACATGCATATATATATATATATATATATATATATATATATATATATATATATATATATGTATTCTATATGTATATATCTATTGTATTGTTTGTGTTTTAACCTGTCAGGAGCATGCTCAGTTAAAAACTCTGAATCCGTCGCCGGAATCCGTCATTTAACGGATGACGACGGATCCGGCGCCCATAGGCTTCAATTATAACAAATGACGGACAGCGACAGATCCGTCGTTATCTAATTTTCCGACGGAGACAAAAAACGTTGCTTTGTGCGTCGTACGGCCATACGTCGCAATCCATCGCTAATACAAGTCTATGAGAAAAAAAACGGATGCTGCGGCATCAGTCACCGGATCCGTTTTTTTCAAAAAACAACGGATTGTGACTGACGGCAAAAAACTGATGTGTCATGTATAGTGTACAGTTCCTATAGCGTCTTGTGCTTGGGTGCGAGGAAAACACAGGAGACATAGGTTGAAATGAAATGACTTGTATTACTTCATACAAGCATGCTGAAAAGTTCACACAGTTTGCAGGAACAGCGACAGGAGACACAGCAGGCCAGAGTAACTTCAAGCACTACAATAAATCTCCAAAGCAGGTTCAGGATCTCTTCTCTGTACCGTAATTCCTCTGCAAACATGGATTCACCAAACAGCAGGTTTCCAGAGTCCAAAAGTGTTCCAAGGTTCCTCAGTAGGGAATAGCTGGAGTACAAGTCCAAGGCTTCCAGGAGTCAGGTCACAGACTGACTGAGGCTTGATTCAGGAGCACTGATTGTTCAGCTGAGGCTGCTTAAGAAGCAAGAGGGAAGAATCAGGGCGGGAACATGAAAACTGGAAACTCCATATTAACTGAGGGCAAGAGCTGCAGAAAGACAGAAAGCAAAATGGCCGACGGAAAACTGAGTTTCAAGGAACATGTCAACAGAGACAAAGAACCTTACATTACTCCCCCCTTAGGGACAACCTCCGGATGACCTCAGACCAGGCTTGTCAGGGTACCTCTGATGAAACTGGCGGAGCAGGCGAGGAGCATTTACATTATGACTGGTTCCCATGAGTTGTCCTCCACTGGGTAGCTCTGCCATTTAATCAAATATTGCAACTGATTTCTGTACAACCTGGAATCTAGAATCCTTTCCACCATAAATTCTTCCTGACCATCGACCAGCACTGGGTCAGGGCAAGGAGAAGAATGTCCAGGAAACGTATTGGGTGTTGCAGCCTTTAGTAGGGATACATGAAAGACAGGGTGGATTCTCATAGTTCTGGGCAGTTGAAGACGACAAGCAACAGCACTTATAATCTTATTGATCTTATAAGGTCCAATGTACTTATGTCCCAATTTAGACGATGGAATCTTTAATTTAAGATTTCTGGTTGACAGCCAGACCAAATCTCCTACCTTGAAAGCTGGTGCAGGTTTACGAAATTTATCTGCTGCTTTCTTGTACCTTTCCTGAGCCAATTCTAGATTTTCCTTTAGAAGATCCATATTCTTTTGTAAAGAAGTGATTCTTTCAGCCACTGCCGGCAAGGGCGTATCTATGGGAAATCGAGGAAGAATGTTAGGATGATACCTAGATTGGAGTAAAAAGGAGACTGCTTAGTGGAGGCGCTCTGAGAGTTGTTATAAGAGAACTCAGCCAGTGGAAGTAGATCCACCCAATCATCCTGTAGGTGGCAGATAAAACAGCGGAGATACTGCTCCAGGGTCTGATTGGTTCGTTCTGTCTGTCCATTAGTCTGGGGATGAAAAGCAGAAGAAAGGTTTACTTTAATGTCCAATGCTGCAGAGAAATTTTGCCAAAACCTTGAAGTGAATTGCACCCCTCGATCCGAAATGACCTCATCCGGTACTCCATGTAAGCGAAACACATTCTTAATCATCAAGTCTGATGTCTGTTTTGCAGTGGGTAAGCCGACACAAGGGATAAAATGAGCTGCCTTTGTTAGACGGTCAACCACCACTAGAATGGTGTTCTTCCCTTGAGAGGTTGGTAACTCCACAATGAAGTCTATAGAAATGGATCCCCACGGGCGGGACGGGGTGGGAAGAGGTTGCAACAGACCAGTTGTTGAGGAGCGAGGTGTTTTGCATCTTGCACAGACTTCACATGAAGTGACATAGTTTAAAACATCTTTCCTGTAAGTGGGCCACCAAAAGAAACGAGAAAGAAATTCTTGTGTCTTTAGAATTCCCCTATGCCCGGCTATCTTGGAATCGTGGATGAGTTGCAATACTCTCAATCTGACTGTTTCAGGTATATACAGACGTTGTCCCTGAATCCACACACCATTCTTAAAGACAAGACTTACGTCCCTTGGGGGTTGAGCCAACAAAGAATCCGCATGGTATGCTTCCTTGATGTCCTTAAGTAGGTCTTGATTATGAATCACTCCCAGGAATCTAGAGTCAGGAAGAATAGTCTTAGGAGGAGTAAGTGGACGTGTCTCTGCTGAATGAATCCTAGAGAGTGCATCAGCCTTTCCATTGCGCGATCCTGGTCTATAAGAAATGACAAAATTAAATTGGTTTAGGAAAAGATTCCAGCGAGCCTGCCGAGGAGTCAGGCACTTAGCCGACCTGATAAATTCAAGGTTACGATGGTCTGTCAGGACGACTATTTGCTGTGCAGCTCCCTGAAGAAGGTGTCTCCATTCCTTGAAGGCGGCAATAATGGCCAACAATTCTCTATTGCCCACATCGTAGTTCCTCTCAGCCGAAGACAACTGCTGGGAAAAGAAGGCACAGGGATGCAAGACATTCTTCTCACCTGTTCTCTGAGAGAGTATAGCTCCAACGGCACAGTCTGAAGCATCCACCTCTATTATGAAGGCAAGCTCGGGTTGGGATGTACTAAGATAGGTGCGGTGGTAAATTTATCCTTTAAACAGGAAAATGCTTCCTGAGCTTGCGGGGTCCAGGAGAACCTAGACTGTTTCCGGGTAAGTTGGGTGATAGGTGACACTACCTCAGAAAAATTCTTAATGAAACGTCTATAGAAGTTGGCAAACCCGATGAAACGCTGCACCTCCTTCACATTTCTAGGAATTGGCCAATCCTTGATGGCTTGGGTCTTGCTTCCATCCATACTAATCCCTTGCGTAGATAGTACATACCCCAGAAATTGAATTTCGGTCCTATGGAATTCACATTTTTCAAGTTTGATGTAGAGATGGTTTTGTCTTAGGCGTTCTAAGACCATTCTCACATGTCCATGATGTTCCTCTGTGGAGTTAGAAAAAATTAGAATATCATCCAGATAAATCACCACAAATGTATCTAGGAGATCCCTGAAGATATCATTCACGAAGTGTTGGAAAGTGGCTGGGGCGGTACTCAGACCAAAAGGCATAACTAGATATTCAAAGTGTCCATAGTGTGACCTGAAAGCAGTCTTCCATTCATCCCAGGTCTAATACGGACCAAGTTATAGGCCCCACGGAGATCCAGTTTAGAGAAAATTTTGGCATGCCGCACTCTCTCCAACAATTCAGGGATTAAAGGCAATGGATAACGGTTTCTAATAGTAACCTTATTGAGTTCCCTATAGTCTATGCAGGGTCTCAGAGATCCATCTTTCTTCTTCACAAAGAAGATGGGTGCACCTGCGGGAGATGAAGAGGGGCGTATGAAGCCCTTGGCTAAATTTTCGTCTATATAATCCTTCAAAGCTTTTAGCTCGGGCCCCGCTAGGGGTAGATCTTACCAAAAGGTATCTCGGCTCCAGGCAATAATTCAATTGGACAATCATATGGACGGTGAGGAGGAAGCTGATCAGCGTTCTTCTTGTCACATAAATCCACATAGTCCTGGTATACAGCTGGTAGTTCAGGGACTGACATGGTTCCTTTAGGAACAGAGCAAGCTGAAACTCCTTGACTCATCTGTTTCTCCGGAAAGTGTAATTCCTTGGTCTCCCAGTTAATCGTAGGATTCTGCGCCTGCAGCCATGGTAGCCCTAGAATAATGGGAAAGTGGGGAGAAGAGATAAGCATAAAAGACATTTTCTCCTGATGATCTTTACCCATAAGGACCCTCAAAGGCTCTGTTTCTTGATCCACTGGTCCAGAAGTCAGTAGAGAGCCATCCACAGTCTCCATCTGTACTGGAGTAGCCTTCTTCACTGAACGTATCCCCTGTTTCAAAGCAAAGGAGATATCCATAAAATTTCCACTTGCTCCTGAGTCGATCATAGCAGAGCTAGACACCCAGACTGAGTCAACCCAGAGTTTGATGGAAAGGAAGCAATGAGAATTGTTTCTTTTACAACTCAGCTGGGACACCGCTCAAGAAACTTGAAAAATTGCAGCGTTTATACCGTCATCGTCCCCAGAACTAACAGAGTTTAAGTCTGAGAAATCAAGATCTCTTGCAGCAGATCTCTCTGGAGCCTGAGGCTCGGACATGACAGAGCTCCTCTCGCAACACTCACAGTGAATGACTGCTGCAGTAGTCTTACGAGAACGGCTGGGGCAGTTTATAATGAAGTGCCCTGACTTACCACAGTAGAAACATAGATTTTCCTTTATACGATGTTCTTTGCGTGCATCACTAACCCGTCTTTGTAAAGAGTCCACCTGCATGGGTTCAGGTTCTGGTTCCCTTGTGATCCTACTCAAAGGTTCCTTAGCTGAGGAGGGAGGTAGTAAAAGGTTAGTGCGATTATTTTCGAACCATCTCTCTTGTCTGCGTTCAGTCAGACGAGCATCAATACGGATACAATAGTTAATAAAGTCACCTAACGCAGTGGGAGGGTCGGCACGAGCAAGTTCATCCTTAATCAGTGGAGACAACCCTTTCCGAAAAATAGATTTTTTAGCGGAAGTGTCCCAAGTGGTATCAAGAGCCCATCTCCTGAAATCCAGGGCATATTCGGCTACTGAACGCTTACCTTGGCGCAAAGTTAACATGGCTGTTTCAGCTGTTGCACCTCGATTGGGGTCATCAAACACCTGCCCCATGGCTGAAATAAAAGCATCAAGGTGATTCAAACAATCATCCTCAGTCTCAATCAGAGGGTTTGCCCACATCAAAGCCTTATTGGTAAGCAACATGATTATAGTAAGCACTTTGGATCGTTCAGTGGGAAATTGTGAAGCATGTGCAGAGAAAAATAAATTGCATTGATTAATAAATCCCCTGAATTTCTCACGTTCACCGCCAAAACGAAAAGGAGGTAATTTGGGGATCCCAGAACTTGGGGTTATGGCAGGAGCCTGGGCTCGTTCCTCTAGAGCCTCAATCCTGGCTCGCAATTCCTGGGTAGTCTGTCCAAACACTTGCAAATTATGATTAGTGAGGTCCTGTAGGCTTGCAAAACGGGTTTTTAAAGTCTGTACATCTGAAAGGATTGTATCAGTCACTCCGCAAAGTTCCTTTATGCGGGCCTCCATCTTCCAGATCTTTTAAGGCAGAAGTGCTGGAAGGAGAAGAGGAAAAAAAAAAAAAAAAAACAATAGTGTTTACCTGTGGTAACACTCCAGAGTAAAATTTTAAGGGAATGCGCTCACCTGGAATGGTTGTGAGAAGTCACAACCACTGTCATCACATAAGGTATTAAACGGACATCTGATATCCACAGTCACAGCAGACACGGCTTTCCCAGACCCAGCAGACACTAAACATTGGCTCCTGAATCTTGTCATGTATAGTGTACAGTTCCTATAGCGTCTTGTGCTTGGGTGCGAGGAAAACACAGGAGACATAGGTTGAAATGAAATGACTTGTATTACTTCATACAAGCATGCTGAAAAGTTCACACAGTTTGCAGGAACAGCGACAGGAGACACAGCAGGCCAGAGTAACTTCAAGCACTACAATAAATCTCCAAAGCAGGTTCAGGATCTCTTCTCTGTACCGTAATTCCTCTGCAAACATGGATTCACCAAACAGCAGGTTTCCAGAGTCCAAAAGTGTTCCAAGGTTCCTCAGTAGGGAATAGCTGGAGTACAAGTCCAAGGCTTCCAGGAGTCAGGTCACAGACTGACTGAGGCTTGATTCAGGAGCACTGATTGTTCAGCTGAGGCTGCTTAAGAAGCAAGAGGGAAGAATCAGGGCGGGAACATGAAAACTGGAAACTCCATATTAACTGAGGGCAAGAGCTGCAGAAAGACAGAAAGCAAAATGGCAGACGGAAAACTGAGTTTCAAGGAACATGTCAACAGAGACAAAGAACCTTACAGATGTGTGAAAGGGGCTTTAAACAGGTAACAAGTTTATAAAGGTGCAATTAATGCAGGTAATAAGTGCTGAGTAGGAGGTCTTAAAGAAAAACTAACAGATCTGTGAGACCCAGAATGCTTGCTGGTTGATAGGTGATCAAATACATATTTCATGCAATAAAATGTAATTTAAATATGTAAAAATCATACAATGTGATTTTCTGTCTTTTTATTTTTAGATTCTGTCTCTCACAGTTGACGTGTACCTAGGATAAAAATTACAGACCTCTCCATTCTTTGTAGCTGGGAAAACTTGCGAAATCGGCAGTATATCAAATACTTAATTTCCCCACTGTGTGGCTAACAGATTCCAGTGGAGTCAGGATCTAATCTCTCAAAATATATGATTTAAACAGGATGGTAAGACTCTCTTGAAGCATAACTGTTAATAAATAGCATGAATGAAATAGGGATTTTCCCTGGGAAAAAAACACATACAAAAAAAATCTACCTATACAATGCTGTAAGTGGATAAAGAACCTGCCAATATTGGTAAGTAACATATAAATTTATCAATAATTATATAGAAGGTGCCATAGTGCATAAGAAAATGGTTTAGATATCACCCATTCCATGAGTAGTACATGTCCCATTGCATATGCTCCTGTCCTGACAAGGGCAGTACCTTAGTGTAGCTCTGGCTTTATTAACCCAAAATAGATAATTCACCCTTTACGCGTTTCTATCTCAGTAATGTGATGTCATCAGGGGAGTGTAGTAAAGAAAGGGGGAAAAAGAAAAAAAGCATGTATAGCTCAAGAAGTACAAAAATTGCCATTATGCAGAAAGACTGTTTTTGGGCTTGTTTTGGATTAATCGATGAAGAGCCTCCATTCCTCTGGATTATGACTCAACTTCGGAGCTTCCATTAAACTGTTGATGTTGTTGCATGCCATAACATCACCCTTCATGAAGACATATTGGACAAGATCTTAAAATCCGACCAGCTCTCGTTAGAAGATTCCACTGCTTTAGCCTGGAACCTGAGAGCTCAGCCTTACTCTTGGGCAGATCCAAATCTCCAACAAGATCGTTCAGTTCACATTGTGTTATAAGGTGTGATTCAGTTGAGGTTGCTGTCAGAAAATGTGGGTCGTGAGAGGAAGATGCATCACGACACCAAGCGCCCGCTTCTTCCTAACTTGACTCGACTGAAAATGTTTCTGGTGCTTTGGAACCTACAGTTCTTCTGTATGTGGTACTGGGCGTATTGCAGATGGAATGTTTGGATACTGCAAAGTTCACTTCTTCCTCCTTGAAATTACTTTCCTAATGGTGGGCACCTGTCACGGGCCAGTTTTAGGAATACAGGGGACGAGGAACCTGGGCCCCTGAACTGCCCCTAAGGCTAAGGGGAGCCCTGTCTTTCCTTAAGTTGGGGGTAAACTTGAAGGTAGTGAGGCCTAAAGGTACTGCCACACTAAACAATCCCGCTAGCCATCACGATAACGACGCATACTAATGCGATCGCTAGCGGGATTGTTTCTATATCGCTAGTAGCAGCCTATTTTAGCGATATCGTTAAGGACGCTATCGCGGTTAGCGATCTCCTTAACGACTTTAGCGGTACAAAAGTACCGCTAAATCGCTAAGAAAAGGTGCCACACTCAGCGATATCTACTTACCAGCGGGGCGCCGACGATAAAAATAGGGTCCGGAACGATGAGAACGACGAGCGAGATCACAGCAGGATCTCAGCAGGGGCCACGTCGCTGGTAGATGCCGCACACAACAACATCGCTAACGGGATCGCTAAATAGTGACGTTTTTTAGCGATCCCGTTAGCGATGTTGTTTAGTGTGGCATACCCTTAAGTCTCCGACCTGTCCCTATCTCCTGTTTAGCCCTGATATAAACCCCCAACCCCCTCCCTAGGAGGTGAGACAGGGAATAAAGTGAATTATACCAATATAACAAAAGGAAAGACAGACACGTAGGGGTTAAATCAACAAAACAATAAACACTTCGCTTTATCTGCTGCAATGCACTGCACAGCAGAGTAAGTCCCCTGATAAGGGAAACAGCAGAAGTACCACTGCGCTCAGCAGCTCCTGACTCCAGCTTAGTTGGTCTCAGAAGGTAGAAATATCACCAACAGTCAGCTGAAGCCTCAGGAGACATTTTAAAGGATGGTGGGAGTGGTCTCCACCTTCTCCTGACAAGTCAGCAGCCATGTAATTACACCAGCGGCCACCGGGGAACAAGACTATGATTAACCCCGGTGGCCTGGACAGAAAAAGGTTTTAGTATGCAGAGAGCGATCTGCCACAGATCCAAATGTGGATTGTGACAGCACCATACAGAAATGACAATTGGTAGTGTAATAAGTTGGTTCTCTCCAGATCATTGGGACTGCAAAAGGCAAAGATAGCTGCTTCCCATGCAACCACTGGAGAAGATGTGATGCACATCTATTGCATCATATGTGTGGAGCCCAACTCTTGTCCCGATCTCCTATTCTGCAGCCAAAAAGTTGTAGGCTTTCTTTATCATGGTAGTCAAGTTTGGTCTTTGTGATGCAAAAGTGACTTCTCCACATATGTAGCTAAAAACTATCTGCTTTGCTAATGCATGAAAGAGGCAAATCTGAAAGAACATATAGAAAAATGTCAATATGCTAAGAAACTAAGCTAAGAAATCCAAAAGCTGCATACCTTACACAGAGAGCATGTATAGAAGTAGGTGATGCAACTGTAATTAGTATTACGTCATCAGAGCGGAGTTAGCATTTTTTGATTGGTTAGCTTAAGATGATAGAAAACTAAAGCCCGCGTCTCACATAGCGATACACCAGCGATCCCGACAACGATCAGGATCGCTGGTGTGTCGCTACATGATCGCTGCTGAGCTGCCAAACAGGCAGCTCAGGCAGCGATCAGCACAGCGACACTGCGGGTAATGTCGCTTAGTTACCCGCAGTGTACCTTGGATACCAGCGCATTGATGCAGGGAGCTGGTAACCAAGGTACATGTCGGGTTTCCAGGTGCTGCGCGGTGCCTGGAAACCCGCTGTTTACCTTGGTTACCAGCTCCCTGCATCAATGCGCTGGTATCCAAGGTACACATCGGGTTTCCAGGCACAGCCCCACGCCTGGAAACCTGCTGTGTACCTTGGTTACCAGTGGATCGCTGGTCTCCCGCCTGTCACACGCAGCGATGCGTGCCTGCCAGCGGGAGACCAGCGATCAAAAAAATGTCCAGGGCATTCAGCGACGATCAGCGATACCCGGCAGGGGGCTGATCGTCGCTGAATGTCACACACAGCGATATCGCAGGGGAGATCGCTGTTGTGTCACAAAACTAGTGACTCAGCAGCGATCTCGCTAGCGAGATCGCTGTGTGAGACGGGGGCTTAAAGGCTCAATAGACTAAATATATGATGTAATAGACGAGCTACTAACAAATCAATAATGATGATGAAATAATAAAGACACCATTTTCCTATAAGCCTGCATGAAAGGTGTCAAAAGTAATTGCAATCTTCTCTGGATCTTGAAAATTAGAGCCTATCAGCAAATTTAAGCCTTATATTCATTTTCAGCACCACATTAGTTATGTTCGACTGTTTTTGTCTCTGAAGCAGTTTGGCTGTAGCACAGTGCATTCATAGGTGAGAAATGTACATTGGGGGTGTAATAACATTGGGGTGTAATAACTTTAGACAGATGAGGTGGTCTTATAGTGGTTACCCCAGGTGCTGGATAAACTGTAGTTTATGGTCAGAGTTACAAAATAAAGCAGCCTCTTCCAGGTAACCAAAGGTATAACAGAACAAAACGGAAAATAACAAGTCCATATAACACACGGGCTCAGCCATTTAAAAGTGACTCCATCAGGGTCTGAGCAGCACATGCAAGGCTTCCTCACCTTGAAAAACACACAGACCAAGTGAGACAGCCCAGATGCCTTACATCAGGCAATCCAAGACCCAGACTGGAGGTAAGTGAGCAGCCGATCCCACCCAGCTTTTCCAGCTGCTCGTAAGACTTGGACCCATAATCCGGAGAAATAAAAACACCTCTCAGCACTGTATGTGATGGAGCCTCCTTCTCAGAGTCCTACATCATCGGGACTTGGCATCTTGGGGACACATACCTTCCAACCTGTCCAGCGGCCACCTCACACTGTATTATTCAAGTTTTGTTATCCTTTGTTATTACATATATAAATTAGGCCATTGGGCCATGAGCTTTTAACTGCTCTTACATAACGTATTATATTAATCCAATATTTTATTCTAAGATCTATCAATTAAAATGTGCTTTGTTCATGGGACAACTCCCTTAAGTTTGCTTACATATTAAAATGTTCATTGTTATATTTGTTGATAAAGAAAAACATCCTCAATTTTGGCCTTTTTTATAATAAATATCAAGGTTGGCCCGCGACTTTGTCCAAGCTTGTAATTTTGTCCCTCTGTGTATTTGAGTTTGACATCCCTGGTCTAGATACTGCTGTCACTATTGACAGCGGCATTTAAAGGGAATCTGTCACCCCAAAAATTCCATATCAAGTAAAGATATGGCTGAATAGAGCGTCCCATAACTAAGCTAACGGTGGGTATCATATATCATGATACTCCCGTTTTCACAGCAGAATTTAGAATTGCGCAATTGCGGGAAACTAACGCCGTCTGTGGTATTCACAGACGGCGATACGAAAGAGATGACGAGGAGTGGGGGCAGGGGAGGACATGAAAACCACCGCCCTCCTGACCTGACTGCAGTGATTGACACGTTCAATCACCAACTTTACAAAGGTATTTTGCTATGAAAACGGGGGTATCATGATATATGATACCCACCGTTAGCTTAGTTATGGGACGCTCTATTCAGCCATATTTTTACTTGATATGGCATTTTTGGGGTGACAGATTCCCTTTAAGTGATTAAACACCTATTATCAGTACTAGCACCGATTGCAGCATCTTAATAAGTCACAATAATTTTGCGCAACTCGGAAGGATATTGTGACATTTGCCGTTTACATGCCAGTCCTGACAAGCTATGCCAAGGTGTAGCATGGGTGGGGCACGGATTCAAATGTATGATTCTCTGTCACTTTAGTGGTGAAATTTATATCAGTGAATTAGGTTCACTGTAGTCCACCGAGTGCTATCATTAAGACCAGTAAGCACAATGGGAGTCTTAATGAATTGGCTCCCTCATTTTCATTACAGAAGTATAAAACATATAATACTGGTGGATAAAACAAGACTGAGCACAAGACCTTCACAGCCGTCTACACATCATAGGGGAGATCTCATGACACCTTCTCTCCACCTACCTGATGATCCTGAGGAACATTGGGATTTTCTTCTTTACAGTCCTGTGGAAGAAGAGGACGGGGACATCTCTCTGATGTTATCCTCTTACTGGATAGATCTGGAGGAAACACATACAGGGACTGAATTCATTCCTTACATACAGATAATTATAGGCTGTGTGTATTTAGTCTTGTCTATTACCTGGTGATGTGAGGGGCTGGGGAACCTCCATCATGACGTCCTTGTACAGATCTTTGTGTCCTTCTAAATAATCCCACTCCTCCATGGAGAAATAGACAGTGACATCCTGACACCTTATAGGAACCTGACACATACAATGATACAGTCATCACCCCGATCCCTTCATAGCGTTACTGTATAATGTCCCAACATTCCCAGCAGTGTCACCTCTCCAGTCAGCAGCTCAATCATCTTGTAGGTGAGTTCTAGGATCTTCCAGTCATTGAAATCCTCATGTATCAGGGGGCGAGGTGGAGGTTTCGTGATTGGGCTCTGGGGTCTTCCCCATCGCTCAGACATAGAGGCCTGACAGCGCTCACTAGAGGTCTTCTTCACTACTGTGTAATCCTGGTTATGGAGAGACACATTAATAAATCTCACTACAGACATTTCCAGAGTCCTCACCTCTCCAGTTCTGTCCATCTGTTATTCCCATAGATAAGAATGATGTAATGTGACGTCATCAGAATCTCTCACCTCTCCAGTAAGCTGGAAGAGGATCTCTAGGTGTAGTGTAATTTCCTCTCCGCCATCATGTCCCTCTCCGTATCCATCCTTGATAAGTCAATCTGGAAAATTCTCTTATATAGAAGATCTCCACTGAGAGGATCTGATATTGTAGAGACCTGAATAAGAAGAAGATGAAGATGTAACATCATAAGGAATCCCATGGAATAATACAATTACAGCAGATAATAATGGGAAACATATCACGAGATAGAATGTGTAGATGTTGTATTCTCGGATCGTATAAACTGAAATGTGATAAACATCACCCACTTGCTACACTTGTGACTTGGTTGAGACTGTAAATGGGGACTTCTCACACTCACTCATCTAATAAACTACTGCAATAGGCTGACAATGAGCTAAGTGCACCCCACAGGCAGCTCACACATCCATGCCACATTTCTCACAGTCACCACTTGCCATTTTGATGGGCCACCAAGACACCTTCTCTAGGTGACACACTAGCTCACATGCACAGCTAATTTATGCAATCACCTGTTCTTCTTGTACTTTGACGTACACAGGGTTTATCATGTCACGGGCATGACAATGGGCACATGGAATGACGCGACCCCTGCTGACATGTGTTAAATGCTGTGGTGAGAGACTGACAGCAGCGTTTAACAGATTAACAGCTACGGGGCATCTCAGCTCTGAATTATGATTATTTTTTACTGTATCTGAGGCATAGAGAGATAGGGGGACCTCTGTTCCCAGTGACACATGCTAATATATCACCATGACAAGCCGGGGCCTCACACTGGATCCTAGAAGGGTGACATTAACCCCTTCACCCCCAAGGGTGGTTTGCACATTAATGACCAGGCCAATTTTTACAATTCTGACCACTGTCTCTTTATGAGGTTATAACTCTGGAACGCTTCAACGGATCTTTGCGATTCTGAGATTCTGAGATTGTTTTCTCGTGACATATTGTACTTCATGATCGTGGTAAAATTTCTTCGATATAACTTGCGTTTATTTTTGAAAAACATGCAAATATGGCAAAAATTTTGAAAATTTTGCAATTTTCAAACTGAATTTTTATTCCCTTAAAACAGAAAAATAGTCACACAAAATAGTTAAGAAATAACATTTCCCACATGTCTACTTTACATCAGCACAATTTTGGAACCAAAATTTTTGTTGTTGTTAGGAAATTATAAGGGTTAAAAGTTGACCAGCGATTTCTCATTTTTACAACAAAATTTACAAATCAATTTTTTTTAGGGACCACCTCACATTTGAAGTCACTTTGAGGGGTCTATATGGCAGAAAATACCCAAAAGTGACACCATTTTAAAAACTGCACCCCTCAAGGTACTCAAAACCACATTCAAGAAGTTTATTAACCCTTCAGATGCTCCACAGGAGCTGAAGCAATGTGGAATGAAAAAATGATGAAAAACTGGGGTCACAAAAATGATCTTTTACAAACTTTTTTTCATTTTCACAAGGGTAAAAGGAGAAAATGGACAGATAAAGTTGTTGTGCAATTTCTCCTGAGTATGCCAATACCCCATATGTGGGGGAAAACCACTGTTTGGGTACACGGTAGAGCTCGAAAAGGAAGGAGCGCCGTTTGACTTTTTCAAACCAAAATTGGCTGGAATTGAAATTGGACGCCATGTCACGGTTGGAGAGCCTCTGATGCGCCTAAACAGTGGAAACCCCCCACAAGTGACACCATTTTGGAAACTAGACCGCCTGTGGAACTTATCTAGATCTGTTGTGAGCACTTTGAACCCCCAAGTGTTTCACAAAAGTTTATAATGCCTGGGTAAGAAAAAAAAAATTATTTTACACAAAAATTATTTTTTAGTCCCAAACTTTAGATTTTTCCCAAGGAAATTGGACCTCAAAAGTTGTTGTCAATTTGTCCTGAGTACGCTGATACCCCATATGTGGGGGGGGAACTGTTTGGGCGCACAGCAAGGCTTGGAAAGGAAGTAATAACGTTTTGGAATGCAGACGTTGATGGGGTTCATGCTCCGTTTGTAGTGCCCCAGATGTGCCTAAACAGTGGAAACACCACACAAGTGACCCCATTTTGGAAACTAGACCCCCTAAGGAACTTATCTAGATCTGTGGTGAGTACTTTGAACCCTCAAGTGCTTCACACAAGTTTATAATGCCCGGGCATTATGAAAATAAAAAATCCTATTTTTTTCCCACAAAAATTATCTTTTAGTCACCAATTTTTTATTTTCCCAAGGGTTACAGGAGAAATTGGACCACAAAAGTTGTTGTCCAATTTGTCCTGAGTACGCTGATACTCCATATGTGGGGGGAACCACTGTTTGGGCGCACGGCAGAGCTCGGAATGGAAGGAGCACCATTTGACTTTTTCCAACCAAAATTGGCTGGAATTGAGAATGGACGCCATGTTGCATTTGGAGAGCCCCTGATGTGCCTAAACAGTGGAAACCCTCCACAAGTGACCCCATTTTGGAAACTAGACCCCCTAAGGAACTTATCTAGATCTGTGGTGAGCAATTTGAACCCCAAAGTGCTTCACATAAGTTTATAACGCAGAGCCGTAAAATTAAAAAATCATTTTTTCCACAAAAATGATCTTTTCACCCCAATTTTTATTTTCCCAATGGTAACAAGACCCCAAAAGTTATTGTGCAATTTGTCCTGAGTACGCTGATACCCCATATGTGGGGGTAAACCACTGTTTGGGTGCATGGCAGAGCTCGGAAGGGAAGGAGTGCCGTTTGACTTTTTCAACGCAGAAATGGCTGGACGCCATCAAGTGTTTGGAGAGCTCCTGATGTGTCTAAACAGTGGAAACCCCCCACAAATTACACCATTTTGGAAACTAGACCCCTCAAGGAACTTATCTAGATGTGTGGTGAGAACTTAGAACCCCCAGGTGTTTCACTAAAGTTTATAACGACCGAGCATGAAAATAAAAAAATCATATTTTTTCCACAAACATTATCTTTTAGTCTCCAACTTTTTATTTTCCCAAGGGTAACAGGAGACATTGGACCCCAAAAGTTGTTGTCCAATTTGTCTTGAGTACGCTGATACCCAATATGTGGGAGAAAACTACTGTATGGGCAGACGTCGGGGCTCGGAAGGGAAGTAGTGACGTTTTGGATTGCAGACTTTGATGGAATGGTCTGGGGGCGTCATGTCGCATTTGGAGAGCCCCTGATGTGCCTAAACAGCGGAAACCCCCCACAAGTGACCCCATTTTGGAAAATAGACCCCCCAAGGAACTTATCTTGATGTGTGGTGAGCACTTTGAAGCCCGAAGTGCTTCAAATAAATTTATAACGTACAGCCGTAAAAATAAAAAATCTTTCTTTTTTTTACAAAAATGATATTTTCGCCCCCAATATTTTATTTTCACAAGGGTAACAGGAGAAATTGTACCCCAAAAGTTGTCCAATTTGTCCTGAGTACGCTGATACCCAATATGTGGGAGAAAACTACTGAATGGGCACATGTCGGGGCTCGGAAGGCAAGTAGTGACGTTTTGGATTGCAGACTTTGATGGAATAGTCATGTCACAGCTGACCGCTTCGACGTACTATCCCGTCCGTGGCAGATTGTCACGGGTTTCATGGACGGGATAGTACGTCGGATGGCAGAGAGGGGTTAAGAATATAAAGTGAAAAAAATCTAAACTAAAATCCAGCTACATCGTCTAACAAGATAAGAAGTTCTACTTCTGGGATAATCTGTCCCCAGAATGTCTCCATTACATGTACAGCTCACACCGCAGATACCAGCCCCTCATACATCTATAGCACCGGCCCCGGGGCCACATCTCCAGACCTGGGGACTGATCCAGGAGGTCGGTGCTGTGTCCCGGGGTCACCGGTATCTGCACCAGGAGTGGGGGAAGGGAGGATTTATTTACTAGGAGGAGGGTGGGGCCATATTGTGGGGGCAACTTGTACTATCATAATGTGTATGGGGACATGAAAGGGTCAATGTACTATGTGAGTCATATGTGTTTCCTAACTTCCTGTTTTCCATAGTTGGGTCTTATGTATCTATCAGAGGAGAAGGAACAAAATGCTATGATTCTTAGAGAGTGACAACAAAAAGCACCAGAATAGTCTCAGTGCTGAAGGGGTTACTGCCCCCCAGTAATCAGTAATGGGGAATCTCCAGCACCTACCTCCACCTGCAGAGCCGCACACCACATATATGGCTGCTCTGTGCCCAGTAATGGGGAATCTCCAGCACCTACCTCCACCTGCAGAGCCGCACTCCACATATATGGCTGTTCTGTGCCCAGTAATGGGGAATCTCCAGCACCTACCTCCACCTGCAGAGCCGCACACCACATATATGGCTGTTCTGTACCCAGTAATGGGGAATCTCCAGCACCTACCTCCCCTGCAGAGCCGCACACCACATATATGGCTGTTCTTGCCCCGTAATTTGGGGAACTCCACACCTACCTCCACCAGAGCCGCACACCCATATATGGCTGTTTTTGTGCCCCGTAATGGGGAATCTCCCGGGACCACCTCCACCTGCCAAACCCCACTCCAAGTATGGGGTTCGTACCCGTAATGGGAATCTCCCCCACCTACCCCCACCTCAGACCGCACACCACATTATGGGGTTTTGTCCCCAAAAGGGGAATCTCCACACCTACCCCCCACCTCAGAACCCACACCACAATTATGGGTGTTCTGTGCCAGTAAAGGGGAATCTCCCCAAACCTTCCCCCACCTGCGAGCCTCACTCCCCATATATGGGCTGCTTGTGCCCCGTAAAGGGGGAAACCCCCAAAATACCTCCACTGCAGAGCCGCACACCCCATAAATCTGCCTTTTGCCCAGATGGGAATCTCCACACCTACCTCCCCTCAGAGCCCCATCCACATAATGGGCTGCTCTGTGCCCAGTAAGGGGAATCTCCCCGACCCACCCCCACCCCAGACCCACTCCACATGTATGGGGGGGGGGGGGGGGGGGGGGGGGGGGGGGCCCCCCTTTTTGGTTTTCCCAGTAATGGGGAATCCCAGCACCCACCTCCACCTGCAAACGACACCACTTATGGCTTTGGCCCCAATGGGGAATCTCCAGCACCTACCTCCACCGCAGAGCCCCCCACCCACAATAGGCTGTTTTGTGGCCCCGAATGGGGAATCTCCACACCTACCCCACCTGCAAGCCGCACCCACATATTGGGGTTCGGCCCGAATGGGGGGAACTCCCACCAACCCCACCCCAGACCCACCCCAATTTGGCTTTCTGGCCCCTAAAGGGGGGAAACCCACACCACTCCACCCGCAACCACCCACATTTAAAGGCTTTTCTGTGCCCCGTAAGGGGAATCCCAGCACCTACCTCCACCTGCAAGCCGCACCCACATATATGGCGTTC
>JARQOD010000003.1:32561335-32724861 GCA_033576555.1 Oophaga sylvatica | reverse complement strand
CCTAAACAGGAAACACCACACAATGACCCCATTTTGGAAACTAGACCCCTAAGGAACTTATCTAGATCTGTGGTGAGTACTTTGAACCCTCAAGTGCTTCACACAAGTTTATAATGCCCGGGCATTATGAAAATAAAAATCCTATTTTTTTCCCACAAAAATTATCTTTTAGTCACCAATTTTTTTATTTTCCCAGGGTTAACAGGAGAAATTGGACCACAAAAGTTGTTGTCCAATTTGTCCTGATACGCTGATACTCCATATGTGGGGGAACCACTGTTTGGGCGCACGGCAGAGCTCGGAATGGAAGGAACACCATTTGACTTTTTCCAACCAAAATTGCTGGAATTGAGAATGGACGCCATGTTGCATTGGAGAGCCCCTGATGTGCCTAAACAGTGGAACCCCTCCACAAGTGACCCCATTTTGGAAACATAGACCCCCTAAGGAACTTATCTAGATCTGTGGTGAGCAATTTGAACCCCAAAGTGCTTCACATAATTTATAACGCAGAGCCGAAAATTAAAAAATCATTTTTTCCACAAAAATGATCTTTTTCACCCCCAAATTTTATTTCCAATGGTAAACAAACCCCAAAAGTTATTGTGCAATTGTCCTGAGTACGCTGATACCCATATGTGGGGGTAAACCACTGTTTGGGTGTCATGGCAGAGCTCGGAAGGGAAGGAGGTGCCGTTTGACTTTTTCAACGCAGAAATGGCTGGACGCCATCAGTGTTTGGAGAGCTCCTGATGTGTCTAAACAGTGGAAACCCCCCACAAATTACACCATTTTTGGAAACTAGACCCCTCAAGGAACTTATCTAGATGTGTGGTGAGAACTTAGAACCCCCAGGTTTTTTCACTAAAGTTTATAACACCGAGCATGAAAATAAAAAAAATCATATTTTTTTCCACAAACATTATCTTTTAGTCTCCACTTTTTATTTTCCCAAGGGTAACAGGAGACATTGGACCCAAAAGTTGTTGTCCAATTTGTCTTGAGTACGCTGATTACCCAATATGTGGGAGAAACTACTGTTGGGCAGACGTCGGGGCTCGGAAGGGAAGTAGTGACGTTTTGGATTGCAGACTTTGATGGAATGGTCTGGGGCGTCATGTCGCATTTGGAGAGCCCTGATGTCCTAAACAGCGGAAACCCCCCACAAGTGACCCATTTTTGGAAAATAGACCCCCAAGGAACTTATCTTGATGTGTGTGAGCACTTTGAAGCCCAAGTGCTTCAAATAAATTTATAACGTACAGCCGTAAAAATAAAAAATCTTTCTTTTTTTTACAAAAATGATATTTTTCGCCCCCAATATTTTTATTTCACAAGGGTAACAGGAGAAATTGTACCCCAAAAGTTGTCCAATTTGTCCTGAGTACGCTGATACCCATATGTGGGAGAAAAACTACTGAATGGCACATGTCGGGGCTCGGAAGGCAAGTAGTGACGTTTTGGATTGCAGACTTTGATGGAATAGTCATGTCACAGCTGACCGCTTCGACGTACTATCCCGTCCGTGGGCAGATTGTCACGGTTTTCATGGACGGGATTAGTACTCGGATGGCAGAGAGGGGTTAAGAATATAAAGTGAAAAAATCTAAACTAAAATCCAGCTACATCGTCAACAAATAAGAATTCTACTTCTGGGATAATCTTGTCCCCAGAATGTCTCCATTACATGTACAGCTCACACCGCAGATACCAGCCCTCATACATCTATAGCAACCGGCCCCGGGCCCACATCTCCAGACCTGGGACTGATCCAGGAGGTCGGTGCTGTGTCCCGGGGTCACCGGTATCTGCACCAGGAGTGGGGGAAGGGATTTATTTACTAGGGGAGGTGGGCCATATTGTGGGGGCAACTTGTACTATCATAATGTGTATGGGGACATGAAAGGGTCAATGTACTATGTGAGTCATATGTGTTTCCTAACTTCCTGTTTTCCATAGTTGGGTCTTATGTATTCTCAGAGGAGAAGGAACAAAATGCTAGATTCTTAGAGAGTGACAACAAAAAGCACCAGAATAGTCTCAGTGCTGAAGGGGTTTACTGCCCCCCAGTAATCAGTAATGGGGAATCTCCAGCACCTACCTCCACCTGCAGAGCCGCACACCACATAATGGCTGCTCTGTGCCCAGTAATGGGGAATCTCCAGCACCTACCTCCACCTGCAGAGCCGCACTCCACAATATGGCTGTTCTGTGCCCAGTAAGGGGAATCTCCAGCACCTACCTCCACCTGCAGAGCCGCACACCACATATATGGCTGTTCTGTACCCAGTAATGGGGAATCTCCAGCACCTACCTCCACCTGCAGAGCCGCACACCACATATATGGCTGTTCTGTCCCAGTAATGGGGAATCTCCAGCACCAACCTCCACCTGAGGAGCCGCACACCACATATATGGCTGTTCTGTGCCATAATGGGGAATCTCCAGCACCTACCTCCACCTGCAGAGCCGCACTCCACATGTATGCTGTTCTGTACCCAGTAATGGGAATCTCCAGCACCTACCTCCACCTGCAGAGCCGCACACCACATATATGGCTGTTCGGTGCCCAGTAATGGGGAATCCCAGCACCTACCTCCACCTGCAGAGCCGCACACCACATATATGGCTGTTCTGTGCCATAATGGGGAATCTCCACACCTACCTCCACCTGCAAGCCTCACTCCACATATATGCTGCTCTGTGCCAGTAATGGGAATTCTCCAGCACCTACCTCCACCTGCAGAGCCCACACCACATTATGGCTGCTCTGGTGCCCATAATGGGGAATCTCCAGCACCTACCTCCACCTGCAGAGCCGCACTCCCACATAATGGCTGCTCTGTGCCCTGTAATGGGGAATCTCCAGCACCTACCTCCACCTGCAGAGCCGCACTCCACATGTATGGCTGTTCTGTGCCCAGTAATGGGGAATCTCCAGCATCTACCTCCACCTGCAGAGCCCACACCACATATATGGCTGTTCTGCGCCCAGTAATGGGAATCTCCAGCACCTACCTCCACCTGCAGAGCTGCACACCCATGTATGGCTGCTCTGTGCCCAGTAATGGGGAATCTCCAGCACCTACCTCCACCTGCAGACCGCAACTCCACATATATGGCTGTTCTGTGCCCAGTAATGGGGAATCTCCAGCACCTACCTCCACCTGCAGAGCCGCACACCACATATATGGCTGTTCTGCGCCAGTAATGGGGAATCTCCAGCACCTACCCCACCTGCAGAGCCACACACCACATGTATGGCTGTTCTGTGCCCAGTAATGGGGAATCTCCAGCACCTACCTCCACCTGCAGAGCCGCACTCCACATATATGCTGTTCTGTGCACAGTAAGGGGAATCTCCAGCACCTACCTCCACCTGCAGAGCCGCACACCACATATATGGCTGTTCTGCGCCCAGTAATGGGGAATCTCCAGCACCTACCTCCACCTGCAAGCCACACACCCATGTATGGCTGTTCTGTGCCATATGGGGGATCTCCAGCACCTACCTCCACTGCAGACCGCACTCCACATATATGGCTGTTCTGTGCACAGTAATGGGGAATCTCCAAGCACCTACCTCCACCTGCAGAGCCCCCACTCCACATATATGGCTGTTCTGTGCCCAGTAATGGGGAATCTCCAGCACCTACCTCCACCTGCAGAGCGCACTCCACATATATGGCTGTCTGTGCACACAGGACCTGTGATGAGGTCACCGAGGGAGGAGTCAGGGGTCACATGATCAGGGCCTCAGTGTATGCAGGACTCTGCTGGGCTGGTTGTCATGGTGCTGGATGAGGGGAATTTTATGTGTGGGGTCATGAGTAGTGTTGAGCATTCCGATACTGCAAATATCGGTATCGGCCGATATTAGCTGTATCGGAATTCCGATTCCGAGTTCCGATATTTTCGTCTTATCGGATACCGGAATCGGGATTGTCACTGTCACTGTCAGTGTCCGTCGGTCGGGTCTGTCAGGAGTCAGCGGCACTTACCCGGCAGAAGATCTCCGGCGGTCACGTCCTGCACTGCTTCATGGCCGCCATCTTCTTTCCCCGGCGGTCACATGCAGTTTCTCGCGATAACTGCAGTGACTGCTGGGTAATCGCGGCCGTAAAGCAGTCAGTCCGATGACGTCACCGCCGGGGAAGCAGGTAATCAGCTGTGCTGCGCCGGGATGTCAGGCTCTGCCTGTCATTGCGATGTAGCAGAGCTGGATCGTCGTGGGACTATCGTTATGGACTGCGTCGGACAGGTGGTATACTGTTGGTTTGTTTTTTTTCTTTTTTTACAGGAGATCGATGGCGTCGCAGGATTGAGAGAGTAATAAAAGAAATGAAAACTGTGTTGTCTCTTTTATTTCATTAAAAGACTTTTTTCTTGCTGTGTCTTTTTTTTATACATTTAATAACTTTGGGATTAATAATGGATCGGTGTCTTATTGACGCCTCTCCATTATTAACCGGGCTTATTGTCACCGTGCAATCAACGGTGACAATAACCCCTTATTACCCCGCTTGCCACCGCTACAGGGCAAGTGGGAAGAGCCGGGTAAAGTGCCACAATTGGCACATCTTTTGATGCGCCAAATGTGGGGCTGCTGTAGCCTGGTATTATCAGGCTGTTGAGGGCCAAAATCCATGGGCCTTGACAGTCTTTTAATACCAGGCCGCAGCAGTCTGCATTTTACTTGGCTGGTTAACAAAAATAGGGGGGATCCCCACGCCGTTTTTTTTTCGAGGGGATCCCCTATTTTTGTTAACCAGCCAAGCTAAGCAGACTGCTGTGGCCTGGTATTATCAGGCTTGCAAGGTCCATGGATATTGGATCCTTACCAGCCTGAAAAACCAGGCCTCAGCGGTCTGCTTCATCTGGCTGGTTAACAAAAATAGGGGGGACCCCACGCCAATTTTTTTCAAGGGGATCCCCTATTTTTGTTAATCAGCCAAGATATGCAGACTGCTGTGGCCTGGTATTATCAGGCTGGCAAGGTCCATGGATCTTGGCTCCTTAACAGCCTGAAAATCCAGGCCTCAGCGGTCTGCTTCATCTGGCTGGTTAACAAAAATAGGGGGACCCCACGCCAATTTTTTTCGAGGGGATCCCCTATTTTTGTTAATCAGCCAAGATATGCAGACTGCTGTGGCCTGGTATTATCAGGCTGGCAAGGTCCATGGATCTTGGCTCCTTAACAGCCTGAAAATCCAGGCCTCAGCGGTTTTCTTCATCTGGCTGGTTAACAAAAATAGGGGGGACCCCACGCCAATTTTTTTCGAGGGGATCCCCTATTTTTGTTAATCAGCCAAGATATACAGACTGCTGTGGCCTGGTATTATCAGGCTGGCAAGGTCCATGGATCTTGGCTCCTTAACAGCCTGAAAATCCAGGCCTCAGCGGTCTGCTTCATCTGGCTGGTTAACAAAAATAGGGGGGACCCCACGCCATTTTTTTTTTCGAAGGGAACCCCTATTTTTGTTAATCAGTTCCCTCTGACGTCACTGATTGTGTCCCTGGCTGACCTGAAGTGAAAGTGGAAAGCAATCAATTAAGCTTTCCACTTAAGGGCCCGTCTCACATAGCGATATCGCTACCGAGATCGCTGCTGAGTCACTAGTTTTGTGACGCAGCAGCGAGCTCACCAGCGATATCGCTGTGTGTGACATTCAGCGACGATCAGCCCCCCTGCCGGGTATCGCTGATCGTCGCTGAAATGTCAGGACCTTTGATCGCTGGTTTCCCGCTGACAGGCACACATCGCTGCGTGTGACAGGCGGGAGACCAGCGATCCGCTGGTAACCAAGGTACACAGCGGGTTTCCAGGCGCGGGGCTGTGCCTAGAAACCCGCTGTGTACCTTGGATACCAGCGCCCTGATGCAGGGAGCTGGTATCCAAGGTACACAGCGGGTTTCCAAGCGCTGCGCGGTGCCTGGAAACCCGCTGTGTACCTTGGTTACCAGCGGATCGCTGGTCTCCCGCCTGTCACACGCAGCGATGCGTGCCTGTCAGAGGGAAACCAGCGATCAAAAAAAGGTCCTGACATTTCTGCGACGATCAGCGATACCCGGCAGGGGGGCTGATCGTCGCTGAATGTCACACACAGCGATATCGCTGGTGAGCTCGCTGCTGCGTCACAAAACTAGTGACTCAGCAGCGATCTCGGTAGCGATATCGCTATGTGAGACGGGCCCTTAAGCGATGTTACCCGCAGTGTCGCTGTCCCAGATCGCTGCCTGTTTGGCAGCTCAGCAGCGATCATGTAGCGATACACCAGCGATCCTGACAAGTGCATATCGTTGTCGGGATCGCTGGTGTATCGTTATGTGACACCCAGCCTTTACTCTCCTGTCAGGCAGGAGAGGAACTCATTCATTTGGGGTTTACTGTGAGGCTGCAGCATTAGCTGCGGTCCCTGCAGTAAACATTAACCCTTTCTGAAGGATTACACCGTGGGACCTGACTGTGCATGGGATAGGTAAGAATAATTTTGCTTTTTTATTTTATTTTTATTACAGGAAATGGTTTTTGCAGTAAAATAAAAGATGGTCAAAAACATGTGTCTTTATTTCATTAAAATGATTTTTAATTAAAGTGTGTGTGTTTTATTTTTATTTCATGCAATAGGATTAATAATTGATAGTTGTCTAATTGACAGCTCTCAATTATTAACCTGGCTTAAGGTCACCTTTCAATAGCAAGGTGGCTTTAACCCCATATTAACCCATTCGCCACCGCTACAGGGCAATGGGAATAGACGGGCAAAGTGCCAGAAAGGGCGAATCTAATTATAGATTTGTCTTTCCTGGGGTGTCTGGGGGCAGATGTTAGTAGCCGGGGGGGGCAAAAATAATGGTCCCTCTCTGGGCTATTATTATCTGCCCCCACTCACTGGCTTTGTCTGTCTGGTTGCGAAAATAGGGCGGGAGCCCACGCATTTTTTTTCAGCAATTTTACACCTCATATATATATATACATGTCATTGAATTTGTGACACATATATATATATATTTATATTTGTAGTTCATACACTTCTACATAGTATAATAGCCGCTAATTCAATTGCCGGCTTTTGTGAAAATGCAGAACCCGACATGAAATGACACTTGGTGTACATAGGGTTAACCATGTCTTTTCATGTCGTTTGCTATCTGATTTGCACAAACAATTAAATCAGACTATGTGTGCAAAATTTCACACCTGTAGGGGTTAATTAAAGGTGTAAATTCGTTGTAAAAAAAACGGACTTTTTTTGCTACGAATTTACACCTTTAATTAACCCCTACAGGTGTGAAATTTTGCACACATAGTCTGATTTAATTGTTTGTGCAAATTAGGCTGGAGTCACACACAACCACAAAAAATCGGTCCGTTTTAGACGGTCGACAATCGGATCAAAATAAAAACATCACACATCCTTCTGGCATCCGATTTTCCTTCAAAGATGCGATTTAGTCGCATGTGTGTGTACCTTGTAACATCCGATTTTCATCCGACTTGCGAGATTTTCTCGCAGGCTTGCAAAACTGACATATAATGGATCCAAAAGAATAGTATTTAAATGCCAAAAGAAAGAATAGATATATACACATATATATATATATATATATATATATATGTCATTGTGACATATATATATATACATATATTTATAGTTCTTACACTTCTACATACTGTTATAGCCGCTAATTCAATTGCCGGCTTCAGTGAAATCACAGAAGCCGACATGAAATGATACATTGTTTCCACACATTTAACCATGTAATTTCATGTATTTTTATATATGTTTGAAACATACAATTACATGAGTATATGTGTGCTAAATTTCAGACATGTAGGGGTTAATTAAAGGTGTAAATTCGTAGCAAAAAAGTCCGTTTTTTTACAACGAATTTACACCTTTAATTAACCCCTACAGGTGTGAAATTTTGCACACATAGTCTGATTTAATTGTTTGTGCAAATTAGATAGCAAAGGACATGAAAAGACATGGTTAACCCTATGTACACCAAGTGTCATTTCATGTCGGGTGACATGAAATGACACTTGGTGTACATAGGGTTAACCATGTCTTTTCATGTCCTTTGCTATCTAAGGCCGGAGTCACACTGGCGACAAAATCGGACGACTGCAATGAAATATCGCATTGCAGTCGGACCTATGTTAATCTATGGAGCAGCTCCCAGTATCAGATTTTTTGTGGTCCGTTTTAAACGTCCGTGTACAATCGCAGCATGCTGCCACTGTCACCGATTGTCGGTCGACAATCGCCAATGCAAGTCTATGGGAGCGATGAAAAATCTGATTACAAACGGACCACACTGTGTGACTTGCGATGAAATCGCATCGGTGTCCTTTAGAAAAGCCGGCAATTCATCCCCGCCTATACTGTAAAATCACACTGACAGCTTTAATAAAGACTAGAAAGAATAGATATATACACATAGAACACATACATATATATATACATGTCATTGTGACATGTACATATACATATATTTATAGTTCCTAGACTTCTACATACTGTAATAGCCGCTAATTCAATTGCCGGGTTTTGTGAAATCACAGAAGCCGACATGAAATGATACATTGTTTCCACACATTTAACCATGTAATTTCATGTATTTTTATATATGTTTGAAACATACAATTACATGAGTGTATTTGTGCAAAATTTCAGACATGTAGGGGTTAATTAAAGGTGTAATTTCGTTGAAAAAAAATGCGTGGGCTCCCGCTGTATTTTCTCCACCAGACAGACAAAGCAAAGCGAGTGGGGGCAGATAATAATAGCCCAGGGAGGGTGCATTTTTTTGTGCCCCCCCTGGCTACTAACATCTGCCCCCAGACACCCCAGAAAGGGCAAATCTATAATTAGATTCGCCCTTTCTGGCACTTTGCCCGTCTATTCCCATTGCCCTGTAGCGGTGGCGAATGGGTTAATCTCACCTTACTGTCACCTTGCAATTGAAAGGTGACCTTTAAGGCAGGTTAATGATTGATAGCTGTCAATTAGACAACTATCAATTATTAATCCTATTGAAGTAAATAAAAAAACACACACACTTTAAGAATAAATAATTTTAATGAAATAAAAACACATTTTTTTGACCATATTTTATTTTACACTAAATCCGTGCGAAGCCATTGATCTCCTAAAATAAAGAAAAAGAAATAAAACAACATTATTCTTACCTATTCCGCCGATCTGTCACGTCCCACGCTGTAATCCTTCACAAAGGGTTAACTAGCTTTGAGCCAAGCAGTGCAAGTAATCCTGCATGCTCAGCTCAAAGCTCATGAATGAATAAGTTCCTCTCCTGGCGACAGGAGAGGATGTGTTTCATGAATGAAGCTTAATTGATTGTGTCCACTTTCCCTTTAGGTCAGGTCACTAAAGTTAAATTGCCAATAAATCAATTAAGCTCCATTCATGAATCTATTCCTCTACTTTCGCTGGGAGAGGAAGTTATTCATTCAGGGGAATACAGGTCTGAGACAGCATTATTAGCTCTCTGCGACCTGTAACCTGTTAACCCTTTCTGATGGATTACACCGTGGGACCTGACTGTACATCGGATTGGTAAGTATAATTTTGCTTTTTTATTTTATTTTTATTACAGGAAATGGTTTTAGCAGGAAAATAAAATATGGTCAAAAACTGTGTGATTATTTCATTAAACTTATTTTTTATTAAAGTGTGTGTGTTTGATTTTTCTTTCATACAATAGGATTAATAATTGATAGTTGCCTAATTGACAGCTATCAATTATTAACCTGGCTTAAAGTGACCTTTCAATTGCAAGGTCATTTTAACCCCTTATTAACCCATTCGCCACCGCTACAGGGCAATGGGAATAGACGGGCAAAGTGCCAGAAAGGGCGAATCTAATTATAGATTTGCCCTTTCTGGGGTGTCTGGGGGCAGATGTTAGTAGCCAGGGGGGGCACAAAAAAAATGTACCCTCCCTAGGCTATTATTATCTGCCCCCACTCGCTTGCTTTGTCTGTCTGGTGGAGAAAATACAGCGGGAGCCCACGCATTTTTTTTAACGAATTTACACCTTTAATTAACCCCTACATGTCTGAAATTTAGCACACATATACTCATGTAATTGTATGTTTCAAACATATATAAAAATACATGAAATTACATGGTTAAATGTGTGGAAACAATGTATCATTTCATGTCGGCTTCTGTGATTTCACTGAAGCCGGCAATTGAATTAGCGGCTATAACAGTATGTAGAAGTGTAAGAACTATAAATATATGTGTATATATATATATGTCACAATGACATATATATATATATATATATATATATATGTGTATATATCTATTCTTTCTTTTGGCATTTAAATACTATTCTTTTGGATCCATTATATGTCAGTTTTGCAAGCCTGCGAGAAAATCTCGCAAGTCGGATGAAAATCGGATGTTACAAGGTACACACACATGCGATTAAATCGCATCTTTGAAGGAAAATCGGATGCCAGAAGGATGTGTGATGTTTTTATTTTGATCCGATTGTCGACCGTCTAAAACGGACCGATTTTTTGTGGTTGTGTGTGACTCCAGCCTAATTTGCACAAACAATTAAATCAGACTATGTGTGCAAAATTTCACACCTGTAGGGGTTAATTAAAGGTGTAAATTCGTAGCAAAAAAAGTCCGTTTTTTTTACAACGAATTTACACCTTTAATTAACCCCTACAGGTGTGAAATTTTGCACACATAGTCTGATTTAATTGTTTGTGCAAATCAGATAGCAAACGACATGAAAAGACATGGTTAACCCTATGTACACCAAGTGTCATTTCATGTCGGGTGCTTCTGTCTTTTCACTGAAGCCGGCTTTACCCGGCAATTGAATGAGAGGATATTTTACTATGTAGAAGTGTATAAACTATACATATATGTATATATATATGTCACAATGACATGTATATATATATATATATGTATTCTATGTGTGTATATTTAGTGTTTACAAGGAAAGAATGGGTTTTTTTTAGTTGCGATATTTTGTTCCCATAGACTTACATGGGACTTCCGGTATCGGTATCGGGTATCGCCGATATTTTAGTGATATCGGCGATACCATTCCGATTCCGATACTTTAGGATATCGGAAAGTATCGCTCAACTCTACTTGAGAGTCCGCAGTGGTTGATACCTTTGAATGGATAACTGAAAAGATGGTAACAAATTGCAAGCTTTCGAGGCTAGTCACGTCTCTTCATCAGGCAAAGACTAAAACAAAAAATGAAGCATCACATATTTCTATACACAACAGGACACAGGAATAGTGCAATAGGTAAGACAAGTAAGTGACGTGTAGCAGAACTGTCATTATCACAGAGGGATGAACATAAATATTGGAACAGTTCCTAGATAAGGATAGAAAGTTTTATTGCCCTCTGATTGGGGTCTGGTTTTGTGTTTTCATGCCCCTGGAAGGGCAGAGACGCAGATTCCTTAATTGATATAGAATGACATAAATCCGTGTGATCTATTCATTCCATCACTAACAGTGTCAAAGGTCATGATGAGCTTATATTCTGAAACCTTTGTATCTTTCTCATATTTGAAGTTATATTTTAATAACAGTAATTCCATATCCATCATGCTATGACCAGGCATACAAAAGTGTTTTGCCACAGGTAAATCCATTATTTTTTCTCTTATTGTGTGGCGCTGATAATTCATCCTTGTTCTCATTTTTGGCCGGTCTCCCCTCACTTGTCCCTCCCTCACTTGTCTTACCTATTCCTGTGTCCTGTTGTGTGTAGAAATATGTGATTCTTCATTTTTTGTTTTAGTCTTAGCCTGATGAAGAGACCTGAGTAGTCTCGAAAGCTTGGAATTTGTTACCATATTTTCAGTTAGCCATTAAACGGTATCAACCACAGAGGACTCTCAAGTATAAATATTTTTCTATTCTTGGAATTGAAATTCATCATTTTATTGTCCTAGTAAAACTTCATTTATTCTTGTTTGAAGTACATACATTTGCAATGGCCATGTAACAAGGCAATAACTCAATATTTTATGCCTACACCCTCCTTGACCCTGGGCTTCAACACCGCCAGTTGCTGCTCAGAAGTGTTAGATGCACAGATGAAAACAATCGCTGATGTGTTTGTGGGGTTCAGTAACGCCTGCTGTTCCCCTGCTGTGTGTCTGGCAAAAATTACTGCTGCTAACTACAACTTCAACTTCAAACATCTCATACTAGGCCTCTGCCTACACCCTCCTTGACCCTGGGCTTCAACACCGCCAGTTGCTGCTCAGAAGTGTTAGATGCACAGATGAAAACAATCGCTGATGTGTTTGTGGGGTTCAGTAACGCCTGCTGTTCCCCTGCTGTGTGTCTGGCAAAAATTACTGCTGCTAACTACAACTTCAACTTCAAACATCTCATACTAGGCCTCTGCCTACACCCTCCTTGACCCTGGGCTTCAACACCGCCAGTTGCTGCTCAGAAGTGTTAGATGCACAGATGAAAACAATCGCTGATGTGTTTGTGGGGTTCAGTAACGCCTGCTGTTCCCCTGCTGTGTGTCTGGCAAAAATTACTGCTGCTAACTACAACTTCAACTTCAAACATCTCATACTAGGCCTCTGCCTACACCCTCCTTGACCCTGGGCTTCAACACCGCCAGTTGCTGCTCAGAAGTGTTAGATGCACAGATGAAAACAATCGCTGATGTGTTTGTGGGGTTCAGTAACGCCTGCTGTTCCCCTGCTGTGAGTCTGGCAAAAATTACTGCTGCTAACTACAACTTCAACTTCAAACATCTCATACTAGGCCTCTGCCTACACCCTCCTCGACCCTGGGCTTCAACACTGCCAGTTGCTGCTCAGAAGTGTTAGATGCACAGATGAAAACAATCGCTGATGTGTTTGTGGGGTTCAGTAACGCCTGCTGTTCCCCTGCTGTGTGTCCGGCAAAAATTACTGCTAGCTACCTAATCATGGTGAAAAAAACATGACATGTCAAAGTGTCTAGTGCTACACATAGATATGAGGCTACACCCTGATTTCTAAGCTGTAAACATTTGAAACGTCAACTTTAAAACCATAAAATGATTAGTCTTTGTCACAAATCTGTAACAAAATAATTGTGACATATTATTACAGATATGCACATGTCGAAAACAAATGCAAACACAAAAGCCTACTTATGCTATAGGATACTGATGGTCAACCTTGTCACTCCATAGCTTAGACAAATCCAACTCACATCATGACTCAAATGCTGCAATGTTGGAAGTGCATAATGTGGGTTGAACTTTGACAACTGCTGCAGTGCGAAGGTTATACTTCAGTGTTCTTGCCTTTTAAATAAAAGCATACAAGTAAATATAATAATCCAATGTTGATTAAGGGACGTGATGTACACCTGTAATATTGTGCAAACAATGCATGTAGGAATAGTCCTCTTCAACATTACTTATATTTGTGTCATTTTAAAAAATACAAATTTAACCCCTTAACGACCAAGCCATTTTGTAGGTTAAAGACCAGGCCAATTTTTACATTTCTGACCACTGTCTCTTTATGAGGTTATAACTCTGGAACGCTTCAACGGATCTTGGCGATTCTGAGATTGTTTTCTCGAGACATATTGTACTTCATGATAGTGGTAAAATTTCTTCAATATAACTTGCGTTTATTTATGAAAAAAACGGAAATATGGCAAAAATTTTGAAAATTTTGCAATTTTCAAAATTTAATTTTTATGCCATTAAATCAGAGAGATATGTCACAAAAATTAGTTAATAAATAACATTTCCCACATGTCTACTTTACATCAGCACAATTTTGGAACCAAAATTTTTTTTTGTTAGGAAGTTATAAGTGTTAAAAGTTGACCAGCAATTTCTCATTTTTCCAACAAAATTTACAAAATAATTTTTTTTAGGGGCCACCTCACATTTGAAGTGAATTTGAGGGGTCAATATGACAGAAAATACCCAAAAGTGACACCATTCTAAAAACTGCACCCCTCAACGTGTTCAAAGCCACATTCAAGAAGTTTATTAACCCTTTAGGTACTTCACAAGAATTGAAGCAATGTGGAAGGAAAAAATTAACATTTAACTTTTTTTCCCAAAATTTTTCTTTCGACACAATTTTTTAAAATTTTGTCAAGGGTATCAGTAGAAAATGAACCACAATATTTGTTGTACAATTTCTCCTGAGTACATCGATACCCCATGTGTGGGGGTAAACCACTATTTGGGCGCATGGCAGAGCTCGGAAGGGAAGCAGCGCCATTTGACTTTTTTGGCTGGAATTGAGATTGGACGCCATGTCGCATTTGGAGAGTCCCTGTGTGCCTAAACAGTGGAAACCCCCCACAAGTGACCCCATTTTGGAAACTAGACCCCCAAAGTAACTTATCTAAATGTGTTGTGAGAGCTTTTAAAACCCCCAAGGGCTTCACAGAAGGTTATAACGTAGAGCCGTAAAATTAAAAAATCATGTTTTTTCCACAAAAATTATCTTTTCATCCCAATTTTTATTTTCCAAAGGATAAAAGGACCCCAAAAGTTATTGTGCAATTAGTCCTGAGTACGCTGATACCCATATGTGGGGTAAACCACTATTTGGGTGCATGGCAGAGCTCGGAAGGGAAGCAGCGCCATTTGACTTTTTTGGCTGGAATTGAGATTGGACGCCATGTCGCATTTGGAGAGTCCCTGTGTGCCTAAACAGTGGAAACCCCCCACAAGTGACCCCATTTTGGGAACTAGACCCCCCAAGTAACTTATCTAAATGTGTAGTGAGAGCTTTGAACCCCCAAGGGCTTCACAGAAGGTTATAACGTAGAGCCTTAAAATTAAAAAATCATGTTTTTTCCACAAAAATGATCTTTTCATCCCAATTTTTATTTTCCAAAGGATAAAAGGACCCCAAAAGTTATTGTGCAATTAGTCCTGAGTACGCTGATACCCCATATGTGAGGGTAAACCACTATTTGGGTGCATGGCAGAGCTCGGAAGGGAAGCAGCGCCATTTGACTTTTTTGGCTGGAATTGAGATTGGACGCCATGTTGTATTTGGAGAGCCCCTGTGTGCCTAAACAGTGGATACCCCCCACAAGTAACCCCATTTTGGAAACTAGACCCCCAAGGAACTTATCTAGATGTGTGGTGAGAGCTTTGAACCCCCAAGGGCTTCACAGAAGGTTATCACGTAGAGCTGTAAAATTAAAAAATCATATCTTTTCCACTAAAATGATCTTTCCACCCCCAATTTTTATTTCCCAAAGGGTAAAAGGACCCCAAAAGTTATTGTGCAATTTGTCCTGAGTACGCTGATACCCCATATGTGGGGGTAAACCACTATTTGGGCGCATGGCAGAGCTTGGAAGGGAAGCAGCGCCATTTGACTTTTTTGGCTGGAATTGAGATTGGACGCCATGTCACATTTGGAGAGTCCCTGTGTGCCTAAACAGTGGAAACCCCCCACAAGTGACCCCATTTTGGAAACTAGACCCCCAAGGAACTTATCTAGATGTATGGTGAAAGCTTTGAACCCCCAAGGGCTTCACAGAAGGTTATAACGTAGAGCAGTAAAATTAAAAAATCATATCTTTTCCACAAAAATGATCTTTCCACCCCCAATTGTTATTTTCCAAAGGGTAACAGGACCCCAAAAGTTATTGTGCAATTTGTCCTGAGTATGCTGATACCCCATATGTGGGGGTAAACCACTATTTTGACGCATGGCAGAGCTGGAAAGGGAAGGAGCGCCTTTTTCAAATGCAGATTTTGATGGAATGGTCTGCGGGTGTCATGTCACGTTTGGAGAGCCCCTGATGTGCCTAAACAGTAGAAACCCCCACAAATGACCCCATTTTGCAAACTAGACCCCCCAAGGAACTTATCTAGATGTGTGGTCAGCACTTTGAACCCCCAAGGGCTTCACAGAAGTTTATAATGTAGAGCCGTGAAAATAAAAAAATCATATTTTTTTCCACAAAAATTACCTTTTTGCCCCAAATTTTTATTTTTCTAAGGGTAACAGGAGAAATATGACCCCAAAAGCTATTGTGCAATTTGTCCTGAGTACGCTGATATCCCATATGTTGGGGGGAACCACTATTTTGACGCATGGCAGAGCTCGGAAGGGAAGGAACACCGTTTTTAAATGCAGACTTTGATGGAATGGTCTGCGGGTGTCATGTCGCTTGGAGAGCCCCTGATGTGCCTAAACAGTAGAAACCCCCCACAAATGACCCCATTTTGCAAACTAGACCCCCCAAGGAACTTATCTAGATGTGTGGTCAGCACTTTGAACCCCCAAGGGCTTCACAGAAGTTTATAATGTAGAGCCGTGAAAATAAAAAAATCATATTTTTTTCCACAAAAATTACCTTTTTGCCCCAAATTTTTATTTTTATAAGGGTAACAGGAGAAATAGGACCCCAAAAGCTATTGTGCATTTTGTCCTGAGTACGCTTATACCCCATATGTGGGGGGGAACCACTGTGATCGCCTTACTGCGATCTTTGGGAGGCACAATGAACAAATCCACAAAAGGTGAAGAATTGGTTTTCTTTTTTACGCCGTTCCTCGTGCGGTATTAGTGATTAGGCGACTTTATTCCTCGGATCGGTGCGATTACAGCGATACCAGATTTACATCCTTTTTTCATGTTTAGCTTCTGTCACACTCTAAAAGACGCTTTTTCTTGGAATAATTTTTTGTAAGAAATTTTTGCATCGCCGTATTTTGAGAGCTATAATTTTTCCATATTTCGGCCGACAGAGTTATCTGTGGGCTTATTTTTTGCAGGACGAGCTGACGTTTTTATTGGTACCATATTCAGGCACATAACGTTTTTTGATCGTTTCCTATTCCGATTTTTGTGGAATCAGAATGAACAAAAACCAGCAATTCAGGAATTGTTTTTTTTTTTTTTTTTTTCCTCTGTTCCGTGTGTGGTAAAATTGATAAAGCAGCTTTATTCTTCGGGTCACTACGGTTACGGCGATTCCTCATTTATATTTTTTTTTTTTATGTTTTGGCGTTTTTTACACAATAAAAAATTTTATAGAAAAAATAATTATTTTTGCATCAGTTTATTCCGTGAGCTATAACTTTTTTATTTTTTTGCTGATGATGTTGTATAGCAGCTTGTTTTTTGCGGGACAAGATGACGTTTTCAGCGGTACCATGATTATTTATATCTGACTTTTTGATCGCGTGTTATTGCACTTTTTCCAAGCGGTATAATGATACCGCTTTGAAAAAGTATAATTTACTACTTTTTTGTGTTTTTTTTTTACGGCTTTCACTGAAGGGGTTAACTAGGGTTACACTTTTATAGATGGCATTTTTACGGACGTGGCGATACCTAACATGTGTATGTTTTTTGTTTTTTATTTTTTTTATTACATAAAAATGTGTATTTTTTAGGGGATTTTTTTTAAATTATTTTTTAATATTTTTTTTACAATTTTTTTAAAAAAATGATTTTTTTTAACTTGTCCCTTTATGGGAATTTCACTTTTTTTACTTTTTATTGCAGTTACAATGCATTGCAATGCTCTGGCATTGCAATGCATTGCAACTATAGTGGAAGCTGCTGTGACAATGATCACAGCAGCTTCCCGTAGCTAAATGACCCGGAGGTTGTCATGACAACCCCCGGGTCATCAAGGCAGAGATCGGCCCCTGCAAATACATTGCAGGGTGCCGATCTGAGGCAGAGGGAGCTCCCGACCCTCTGCCTCCCCCCCTGATCTCTGCGATCGCGCTCGATCGCAGCAGTCAGGGGGTTAACAGCCAGGGGCGGTGGGGGCTCCGCTCCTGGCTGTCAGTGCAGGAAGCCTGGCCACTGCAGCGCCGGCTCCTGCACTGATCGCGCTGGAGAAGCTGAAATTTCAGCTTCTCCTGCACGATCGCTGCTGTGTTTGGTCAGTCAGATTGACTGACCAAGCACAGCGCTGTAGGTGCGGGGACCGACGGCAAAGGTCCCCGCACCGCTTGCCGTGCCTGTCAGCTGTCTGTGACAGCTGTCGGCACTGATCTACCACTGCGTGTTTACACGCAGTGGTAGATCAAAGCCATGACGTGCAGAGTCCGTCCTGGTGCCGGAACTGGCACCTTGCCATGACAGACTCTGCACGTCAGTGGACATTAAGGGGTTAATTAGAAAGTTAACAGCCCATATCATAAAGGTCCTTCATGTAAACATGATAATCGCTAACAAAAATCATGCATTACCTTGGTAAAGTCAATAGTGCATAGTCACAATAGCAAAATATATACCTGTAAGTGGTGCTGAAAGAACGACAACTGATAGAATAGGTGAATGATATCTATTTATCAGACTGAATAGCGACACCTGTACAATGTCGATATAATACTGTACCTTAACAAAACAGCTGTGTCACACCTCACACTCGTTTTTCTTGTAGCTTGTTATGTAATAGGGCACATGCGTGTATGTTTCATCATAGGTGCATGTTTACTGAGTAAAGCAGTCATGACAACGCCTTTGTGTTGTCGGTACGCTTGCGATGATGAACGATGCGCACCGTGAATGTTAGTCTGCGTCATAAGACGTACAGACGCTCCAATACCCAACTCGTCACAGCAGGAAGCCAGTCTGTGCGTCCAAACAAAGGCGCAACCATACATGCACGTAACCTTTTATAAAGCTATATAAAAAAAAGGATGTAGTAGTAACGCACACTTTATTGAGGTACAGTATTACATCGCCATTCACCATCTGTGGCTATGCAGTCTCATCTATATATACCTTATCTATCCGTTGTCATGCTTGCAAGTCCACAGTCAGGCATAAATATCTGTTTTCACTCTGCACTATGCACTTTTTAAATTTTTTGTTTGTTAATATAAATGATTGGCACATATTATCAGTATTACATGATGGAAATTTTAGATATTTTTTAAAAAATTTTAGTGATATTATTCACCAAATGTAAAGTTTTATGAATGTCAAAGATAACTTGTAATGCTGATTATGTTTTTAAGTCACCCATTCATTGTCTACACAATAAAAATGGTGTACATACTGTTACTTAGCCATCATTAATGGATTCTGATATGTACTTGTATGCTTTTATTTTAAACCGTATAGCAGATTATTTAACCTATTTTAATTGTGGTTTGCATTGCTTTTCAACATGTTAATGTATGCGTTTATGTTTGTAAATTATTAATTTACATATATTTTTTTTAAGTAAAATCATCATCTTATGGTACTAAAGGTTATATTTCTCTTGTTTGGAGTATAGACATTTTTAATTGACACGTAACAAGGAAAATACTTGATATAGTATTTAAACATCCTCCTTGACCCTGGGCTCCAACACCGCCAGTTGTTGCTCGGAAGTGCTGTTAGCACAGTCAACACTTGCTCCTGTGTTACTGGGGTTCAGTAATGTCAGCTGGTCCCCTGCTGTGTGTACGGCAAAAAGTCCTGCTGCCTCCACCATGTTCTCTTCTCATCCCTGGGCTCCAACACCGCCAGTTGTTGCTCGGAAGTGCTGTTAGCACAGTAAACACTTGCTCCTGTGTTACTGGGGTTCAGTAATGTCAGCTGTTCCCCTGCTGTGTGTACGGCAAAAAGTCCTGCTGCCTCCACCATGTTCTCTTCTCATCCCTGGGCTACAACACCGCCAGTTGTTGCTCGGAAGTGCTGTTAGCACAGTAAACACTTGCTCCTGTGTTACTGGGGTTCAGTAATGTCAGCTGTTCCCCTGCTGTGTGTGCGGCAAAAAGTTCTGCTGCCTCCACCATGTTCTCTTCTCATCCCTGGGCTACAACACCGCCAGTTGTTGCTCGGAAGTGCTGTTAGCACAGTAAACACTTGCTCCTGTGTTACTGGGGTTCAGTAATGTCAGCTGTTCCCCTGCTGTGTGTACGGCAAAAAGTCCTGCTGCCTCCACCATGTTCTCTTCTCATTCCTGGGCTACAACACCGCCAGTTGTTGCTCGGAAGTGCTGTTAGCACAGTCAACACTTGCTCCTGTGTTACTGGGGTTCAGTAATGTCAGCTGTTCCCCTGCTGTGTGAATGGCAAAAAGTCATGCTGCCTCCACCCTGTTGTCTTCTCATCCCTGGGCTTCAACACCACCAGTTGTTGCTCGGAAGTGTCATTGGCACGGGTACTCACTCCTGCCCAGACTGGTTACAGCACGCCATCTGTTTCCTGTCAGTGTAAACGTCACTTAGCCTCCAATAAGTTGTCCTGTCGTGTTGCGGTCTGGTTAGCCGACTCTATGGTGCTTGGAGTTTAGGTGCTTCCTATGTGTGCTGCGGGATATGCAAATAAATGCTGTTTCCGTTGTGACAATAGGACAATCACCCACTGTAGTACTGTGGGATTCGGTAACTGCGGCCGGCTCACGGCCTGTCAACTTAAATTTCCATGGGTACCTTCTGCTACCCGTCCGGGTTCCAGTACCGTCAGCTGGTTCTCCGCAGTGCCTTTGGCCTAGGTGCCTCCATCTCGGTATCCGAGTTCCAGCAACGTCTGCTGGTCCTTGGTAGTGCTTTGGAGCACAGGTACCTCCTGCTTAGTAACCGTGTCCCAGTAACGTCAGCTGGTCCTCGGTTGTGCCATTGGCTCTTTTCCTTCTGCTGCCCCTCCGGGTTCCAGCACAGTCAGCTGGTCCTCGTTACTTGCATTGGCTCTTGTACCTTCTGCTACCCGTCCGGATTCCAGTACCGTCAGCTGGTTCTCCGCAGTGCCTTTGGCCTAGGTGCCTCCATCTCGGTATCCGAGTTCCAGCAACGTCTGCTGGTCCTTGGTAGTGCTTTGGAGCACAGGTACCTCCTGCAATGTAACCGTGTCCCAGTAACGTCAGCTGGTCCTCGGTTGTGCCATTGGCTCTTTTCCTTCTGCTGCCCCTCCGGGTTCCAGCACAGTCAGCTGGTCCTCGTTACTTGCATTGGCTCTTGTACCTTCTGCTACCCGTCCGGGTTCCAGTACCGTCAGCTGGTTCTCCGCAGTGCCTTTGGCCTAGGTGCCTCCATCTCGGTATCCGAGTTCCAGCAACGTCTGCTGGTCCTTGGTAGTGCTTTGGAGCACAGGTACCTCCTGCTTAGTAACCGTGTCCCAGTAACGTCAGCTGGTCCTTGGTTGTGCCATTGGCTCTTTTCCTTCTGCTGCCCCTCCGGGTTCCAGCACAGTCAGCTGGTCCTCGTTACTTGCATTGACTCTTGTACCTTCTGCTACATTTACAAATTGAAGATTTTTTCAATGCTTTTTTGGGTAATCACTCTGGATCTCCAACAATGAAGACGACGACCCTGATGACCACCCCGAAGAAGATGACGACCACAAGGACGACGAGCATCAAGCCAACCAGCCTAAACACCATCACAAAGAAGAAATAAAAGATTACCAAACAGGACTAAGAAGGTTAAGACAAACTACAAGATACAGAACAAGAGACTTAAGAACAATAAGCAGAAGATCAAAAAGCAGAAGAACATGAAGTATAAGACCAAAATGAAGAGCAAAATATATGCTCTAAATTATAAGCAGAAGAAGACTAAGCAGTGTATGGGGGTGAGTCCGTTCCTCCTCGTGGTGCCCCTGGAAAATGCCTGCTGCTGCAGGCTAAACTGAACACGGACAAATACTGTTGTAATTTAAATCTTTTGTGACAGCAAGAACGGAAGGATGAAAAATTCATACTTTGACAGATTACAAGTACAGGATTCTCTGTCACAAATAAGAATATGATGAAGAAGATGAAGTACAATATGAATAAGAATAATAGTTTAATAAGAAGAATATGAATAATGTTAACAAAAAGATGAATAGCAAGAAGTTTAAGAAGAAGATAATGAAGGTGAAGATGAAGAATAATTTGATGAAAAAGATGATGCTGCTGAAGATTATGAAGGAGAAAGTGTGTCAAAAGTTAAAAAGGTGAAGAGCATGGAAGTTGTGAAATATACATATTTGCCAAAATAGAAAAAACGTTAACAACATTGTCAATTTCTTCGTCAATCCGAACATCTTTAAAAAAAAAAATATTTATGCTATTCCATTTGATTGGGTTAAACATCTATGCCTTTAATGTCTCCTCAACCTTCCCCAATACATTCTACATTACTCTTTGTTGTTTTCCTTCATGTACAATTAACCAACAAGGCAAGAATGTTTTTTTTTATTTAATTCCGATATTTTGTTCCCATAGACTTACATTGGATTTCCGCTATCGGTATCGGGTATCGCCGATATTTTTTGGGTATCGGCGATACCATTCCGATTCCGATACTTTTGGATATCGGAAAGTATCGCTCAACTCTAGTAGTGACACGTAGCAGAGTGAGTCTTTTCTAGTCAGAGCTCAGTCTGAGCTAGACAGAAGTAGTCAGTCAAGCCTAGCGTGGCTCAGGAGTGAGTCATCCCATCCATCTTCGGTTCAGTCTTGGAGGGAGAGGAGTGAAGACTGATTCCTACAGAGCTTTGGTAGCTCATCTCATACAGAAGTGGAGGCTAGTACGGGTGAAGTGAAACATCCTAGCCTAGTCAGAGCTACACCTCAATCTGCTACTCAGCACCAGCTGCCTGTGTTCCTAAGAACGAGGAAAGTAACTCTCGGAGCTACAGCTCTTATACAGTCTGACGAAGCGTCCTGTGAGCTGCTCTGGACAGAGTCCGTGAAGGAAAGAAGGAAGGGACTACAGCAGTAACACCAACGAGTCAACTGAGAGCAGGTCAGTGAGCACTGAAGGAAAGCTGACAACTACACTCACTGCTACCCGTGCTTATGTTAAGGGCGAGAGCAGGGCGACAGGCGAGTGGAGAAGGAAGAGTGACTAAGGTGACAGATCACCCTCACTCAGTTTAACCGGACACCGGGGTCCGAAGCATTGCTAGTACTTAACGTCTAGTGATAAGAAAACCGGAGGCCTTGCTGGACTTCAAGTCGCAGAAGGTAGCCCTAAGCGCTGATACGTAACCGGAGTCAGGGAGAACAGGGACTTTGAGCCAGTGCACCGCAAAAGTAAGGACTTAGTTCTTTCCAACATCTGATAATCAGAGACATAGAAGGCTCCACCACAATGTTGGCCGGGCGTAGTTGCTACAGAAAGAGTTGCACTTGACTTTATGCAAGTTTGTACTCATATAATAATAATAATAATAATAATCTTTATTTATATAGCGCCAACATATTCCGCAGCGCTTTACAGTTTAACAGTTTCAAAACACAAGTCATAGGTAACAACGTTAACAATACAATAATTAAAGCAAAATAAGCCGACCCTGCTCGTGAGAGCTTACAATCTACAATGAGGTGGGGGAGATACAAAGTACAGGTGTGTATATACAATGGTGCATTTACAATAATGGTCCAGCCATCTTGAGGGAGTGAGGCATGGATGGAGATAGTGAATGGGCTACACATACACACTTAAACATAGAACGACTTTGGTTAGTGAATGTGATAGGCCACTCTGAACAAATGTGTTTTGAGGGAGCTCCTGAAACCATGCAAATTGTGGATAGTCCTAATTTCTTGGGGTAGAGCATTCCAGAGGATTGGCGCAGCGCGGGAGAAGTCTTGGAGTCGGGAGTGGGAGGTACGGATTAGTGCAGAGGTTAGTCGAAAGTCGTTTGCAGAGCGCAGCAGTCGGTTAGGCCGATAGATAGAAATGAGGGAGGAGATGTAGGGGGGTGCTGCACTGTGGAGAGCTTTGTGGGTGAGAACCAGTACTTTGAATTGGATCCTATAATGAATGGGCAGCCAGTGTAAGGACTGGCGAAGAGCGGACGCGTCCGAGTACCGATTAGCCAGATGGATGACCCTGGCTGCTGCATTAAGGATGGACTGGAGAGGGGATAGTCGAGTAATGGGGAGGCCAAGTAATAGAGCGTTGCAGTAGTCCAGGCGGGAGTGGATCAATGCTACAGTGAGGGTTTTTGTTGTTTCCATGGTGAGAAAAGGGCGGATTCTAGAGATGTTCTTTAGGTGTAGACGGCAAGAGCGGGCAAGAGATTGTATATGGGAGGTGAAGGAGAGATTGGTGTCAAACATAACACCCAGACAGCGAGCCTGCTGCCGGGGTGTTATTATGGTGCCGCCCACAGAGAGGAAAATGTCAGATTTAGGGAGGTTAGTAGACGGCGGGAGCAGAAGGAGTTCAGTCTTGGAGAGGTTAAGTTTCAGATAGACAGCGGACATGATGTTGGAGACTGCGGACAGACAGTCGGTGGTGTTCTGTAGAACAGCGGGGGTAAGGTCGGGGGATGACGTGTATAGTTGTGTGTCATCGGCATAAAGATGGTACTGAAAGCCAAATCTGCTGATGGTCTGTCCAATTGGGGCCGTGTAGAGAGAGAAGAGAAGGGGGCCAAGGACTGAGCCCTGGGGTACACCGACAGTGAGAGGAAGAGGAGATGACGTGGAGCCAGAGAACGAAACACTGAAGGAGCGGTCAGAAAGATAGGAGGAGAACCAGGAGAGAACAGTGTCCTTAATACCTAGTGACTGGAGCCTAGAAAGTAGGAGACGGTGGTCAACCGTGTCGAAAGCTGCAGAAAGGTCGAGAAGAATGAGCAGAGAGTGGTCGCCGTTACGTTTTGCTGTAAGAAGGTCATTGGTCACTTTGATGAGTGCAGTTTCAGACCAATGTAGGGGGCGGAAGCCGGACTGTGAAGGGTCTAGGAGGGAGTAAGTGGAGAGGTAACGGGTGAGGCGGGAGTAGACTAGGCGCTCCAAAAGTTTAGAGATGAAGGGGAGATTGGAGACCGGTCTGTAGTTGTTTGTGCAGGAAGGGTCAAGAGCGGGTTTCTTTAGTAATGGAGTAATGATGGAGTGTTTGAAGGAGGATGGGAAAATGCCAGAGGAGAGTGAGAGATTAAAGATTGTAGTTAGGTGAGTTGTGACAACTGGAGAGAGAGACTGGAGGAGATGTGAGGGGATGGGGTCGGTAGTGCATGTAGTCGGACGAGAGGAAGAGAGGAGTCTGGAGACTTCTTCTTCTGTGATGGGATCAAATGTGGAAAGTGAGCCAGGGGAAATGCAGGGTGGGATGGGAGTCACAGCACTTGGTGGTTGAGAGCAGATTTCCTGACGGATAGTATCTATTTTTTCTATAAAGTGGGAGGCCAGGTCGTCAGCACAAATGTCTGTGATAGGGGCTTGTGCTTTTGGCCTGAGGAGGGAGTGAAAAGTGTCAAAAAGTTTCTTGGGGTTGTTGGCTAGTGAGGAGATCAGTGTGGTGAAGTAGGTCTGTTTGGCGAGGTGAAGGGCAGCATTATAAGTTCTTAACATGAATTTAAAGTGGATGAAGTCTTCTGGTGTGCGGGTTTTTCTCCAGAGGCGTTCAGCACTCCTAGAGTATCGCTGAAGAAGTCGAGTTTGCAATGTGAGCCAGGGCTGTTTTACTGTGTGTTTGGAGGTTCTGAGGGTGAGCGGTGCTACTTGGTCAAGGGTGCTTTTAAGAATGTCATTGTAGTGATGAACAGCCAGATCAGGACAGGAAAAAGAGGAGATTGGGGACAGCGATGAGTGTAGGGAGTCTGAAAGTGTCTGAGGGTTAATGGCTTGTAGATTTCTGAATGTGTGGTAGGTAGGAGTGCGCTGGGGTGGTGGAGGATTTGTGAGCGTGAAGGAGAGAATGTTGTGGTCAGAGAGTGGAAGCGGTGAGTTATTTAGGTGGGAGATTGAACAGAGGCGGACAAAGACCAGGTCAAGGGTGTTGCCATCCTTGTGTGTCTCAGAGGTTGAAAGCTGTGAGAGGCCTAGAGAAGTGGTTAGTGATAGAAGCTGAGATGCAGATGTGGAAGTAGGGCTGTTAATGGGGATGTTGAAGTCTCCAAGGATAAGGGTTGGTAGTTCTGAGGACATGAAGTGCGGCAGCCAGGCTGAGAAGTGGTCAAGGAACTGGGTGGGTGAGCCTGGGGGCCGATATATGACCGCTACTCTGAGGGAGAGGGGATGGAAGAGCCTGATGGTGTGGACCTCAAAAGAAGGGAATGAGAGTGATGGAATTGGGGGGATGACCTGGAAAGTGCATTGTGGGGACAGGAGTATGCCAACTCCACCACCATGTCTGTTTGTGGGTCTCGGGGAATGGTTGAACTGTAAACCACCATAGGAAATGGCAGCAGGGGAGACAGTGTCAGAATCCTGAATCCAGGTTTCAGTGAGGGCCAACAGATTAAGAGAGTGGTTCAGAAAGTAGTTGTGCAGGAAGGATAGCTTGTTGCATGCAGACCGTGGATTCCAGAGGGCACAATTGAAAGAAGGAGATGAGGGAGTGCAAGTAATATTAATAAGATTATTATGGTTTCGGTATGAGGTAGGGTAGGGATTGAGGTTGGGGGATGGTGGACCAGGGTTGGAGGAGATGTCCCCTGAAATCAGTAGGAGTAGGAAGATAAAGAGCAGGTAGTTGTTGGAATTGTAAGTAGGTTTTTTATGTGATGTGTTTTGGCAAGATGGGCTGAGGTTTTTCAGGAAGGTGAGGAGTGCATGGGAGCTGTACATGGGAGAGGGAAGGATAGAGGGGCTGATATGTATGAGTCGTGATGGAGGGGGGATGGGGCGGTGAATGTGGATGGCAATGGAACACAGGAGGAAATAGATAAAGTACATAATGAAAAATAAGGCAAAGTGTGGGGTACCTGATTCCAGCCCTGATTAACTGCCATGAATAACTGCCGTTTTCAAGATGCTTTTCTTCTGTGATGCTTAACTTCTGGGATGCATGCGCCCCCACAATGCATGCGCCCATTAGACTACTCCTAAATATATAGTCCACACTACAGGGTCAGGAAAGTGGGATTGTGGGAAATGCTTTGGGATAATTTGCCAGCTGGGGCCAGCACACCAGGGGGTGGTTAGATCATCAAAGGCACTAGACCTGGCAACATCTATATGTTATAGCACTTTCCACCTGATAGCATCTACAGAGGCCCCAGTCACACGAATACACAGCAGTAAGTATTAAGCACAGTGCAAAAAATGAATTATACTAAAGTTTTACCAGGCACATTAAACTATGTTGCAAAATGGTACAGCAGTGGTTGGCAGCAATCAGAAGTATGGAGTGCATACTATTGCTATATATTTCCACATGCAAGACAGAAGGGGCTTGTGTCATTCAGCTGCTTGCTGATAATGAATGGAGTGCATACATGCAGAGAGGATCAATTCAGAGGATGAATGATTTGGTTACCATTGCTATATATTTCCACATGCAAGACAGAAGGGCTTGTGTCATTCAGCTGCTTGCTGATAATGAATGGAGTGCATACATGCAGAGAGGATCAATTCAGAGGATGAATGATTTGGTTACCATTGCTATATATTTCCACATGCAAGACAGAAGGGGCTTGTGTCATTCAGCTGCTTGCTGATAATGAATGGAGTGCATACATGCAGAGAGGATCAATTCAGAGGATGAATGATTTGGTTACCATTGCTATATATTTCCACATGCAAGACAGAAGGGGCTTGTGTCATTCAGCTGCTTGCTGATAATGAATGGAGTGCATACATGCAGAGAGGATCAATTCAGAGGATGAATGATTTGGTTACCATTGCTATATATTTCCACATGCAAGACAGAAGGGGCTTGTGTCATTCAGCTGCTTGCTGATAATGAATGGAGTGCATACATGCAGAGAGGATCAATTCAGAGGATGAATGATTTGGTTACCATTGCTATATATTTCCACATGCAAGACAGAAGGGGCTTGTGTCATTCAGCTGCTTGCTGATAATGAATGGAGTGCATACATGCAGAGAGGATCAATTCAGAGGATGAATGATTTGGTTACCTGTGTGAAGAGAGAAGATGAATGTTAATTACTTCCCATGAATAACTGCCGTTTTCAAGATGCTTTTCTTCTGTGATGCTTAACTTCTGGGATGCATGCGCCCCCACAATGCATGCGCCCCTTAGACTACCTCATATCATACACTTTAAGGAGAAAGGAGGCCTCTAACCTGCTCAACAGTTTCCTGAATGTGCATTCTCCAACCTGACCAGTTTCCCGGGTCCTGCCTGCAACATCTACAAGTAAAGGTATGGAAAGAGATTGCCTTGTGTGAGACTGCTTTATTATCTACACTCTGCATCACCATAGACTTTGAGGGAACTGTCCCACCTGTGGGGGACTTAACATCTAGCTGCCATTAACATCCCCTCAGAGATCTACCCTGCAGCGCTGGTCTTATTGATCAGAAACCACAGGTGGCGTCACAAACTATTATTCTAAAATCCCCTGTAAATATTCCCCCATTGCATGACCGCCAGGGCCACGGACCGAGCTCTGCTGCCAGTGACATTCCCATAGACTTCCATGGGCTCGGTTCCGAGTACCCCATAGCCCTGGTACCACCACTGGTGTGCGCGTCATCTTTGGCGTCTGTTGTGAATGGGCTTGAGATGAGTTCTGAGCGGAGGCTCCCTCTGGTGGTTACAGGCAGTGCTGGTCTGTCCAGTGGAGATTGTGAGGATTGGGAGTCAGGTGTTACTGACTGGTCTTATATAAGGGAGTCACCTTCCCATCAGGGTTGCCGGTGATCAATTGTTCTGGTCTCAATCCTTGAATCCTGTTTCCCTTGTAGCCTGCTGTGTCGTGTCTGCATCTCCTGCTATCAGATAAGACATTTTCTTCTTTTTGTTTTGTGCTTGATTTTTGCATTTTGTCCTGCACTTCTGTGGGGGCCTTCAGGGTCCCCTCTGGGGGCTTTTGCCCTCTCAGTTTAGTTCAGCCACTGATGTTTGTACTTTTGCTTTTTACAGTTTTTTCAGTGGCTGCTGTTTTGATTTTGTTACACCAGAGAGCTAATTTAGGTGGTAGAGGTCGTGTGATCTCAGGTGTTTTTTGAAATTAGTAGAGTTGGTGCTTTTCAGGGTTTTCTGGGATTGCAGTAAGTGCCCTTCCTATCCTTTTCTATTTAGTTAGTTTGGGCCCCAGCGTTTGCTCATACTATTTTCTGTCTGTGTCAGTATTTCTTCTGTCTAACCGCCATTACATGTTTGGGGGCTTTCTATGCTCTTTGGGGATCTGCTCCGGGCAGATAGCTTTCCTATTTCTATCTTTAGGTGTAGTTAGTTTCTCAGGCTGTGACGAGGCGTCTAGGACCAACGTAGGAACGCTCCACGGCTGCCTCTAGTTGTGGTGGTTAGTCAGGGTACTGCAATCTCATAGATTCCAACTGCTCTGGTGTATTGCCTTTTTACCTGCACTCCTCAGTTACCGAAACATAACAGCGTCACGAACAGGATAAGAAGCTTGCAAATTGTGAGTCCTGTGTTGCCTATTTGGACTGTTTTTGTGAAAAAGACTGTGTTGCTGTTTTGTGATTTTTGGCGCCATTTTCCGCCATTTTACCGCCATATTCACGCCCTGAGGCGCTGGTGAAGAAGGTGGGAGTGCCTTCGTGGGTGTACCCCCCCCCCTGTGGCGCGAAAGTTATGGCCGCCCTCTCAAAATGCTACTATAATGTGAGATCCTACCCCACTGCAAGGGAGATCCGCCTCCTCTTCATCTTCTTTGCAAAAAAGAGGAAGCGCAAACCCCGCCTCCACGGAAGAGACCAGATTGTTCCTGATGGAAGACATAGTCTGGCCTGGAGAGAGATGGCGGAAGGACAGGAGCAGCTATGTGGGGGAGCGGCGGCGCGCAGGCCCTGTTCCCCAGAAAAGCTACTGCCTGTGCCGGAGCCGTCCCCAGTACGGGACCTTCAACAAACCATGCTGGAGTTAAAGGAGGAAAATGCGGCGCTCAGAAAATTTATACAGCGCCATGAAGACATGGAGGAAACGGAGAGATGCTGGCGTGCCCAGAAACAGCGGCTGCTGTGGGACGCAGTGCTCTCTCCTACAGGAACAACGCCATTACCTGAACTTCCTGTGTCACCGCTGCAGAAAGCTGAAGGAAAACCGGAGGCTGGCCCCAAAAGAGCTGTACCTGACCCCACCGATGGAGCGGTGGAAGAGAAGGAGGCTGAGGAGGCCCTGCCCGTTCTGGAGTGCCAGCCAGGCCAGGAGGCCGCAGCAGACTACAGTTCCCCGGTAGGAACACCGGAGGGGTCCCAGCCATCTCTGCCAGAAATCGATTGGGAGCAAATGGAGTATCTGGATGACATCACCTATGCTGCAAAAGTGGAAAACGAGCAGCGACGCAGTGATTAGGAGAAGCGACGGCAGCAGGAGGAGAGAGAAGCGCAGCAGATCCGTCAGCGGTACCATGAGGAGTTCCTCGCCGACAAGGAGAGTGTCCGCAGGAATAAAGGTATGCTCCGGGAACCGCGGCGCCAGGGGTGCATCACCGGATTCAAACTTCACAAGGGCTGGGGCTTCATCCATGAGCCGGGCCTGTATCAGGAGATCTTCGTGAGTCGCAGGGATGTAGAGTCCCACCTGCCCATCGGACACCCGGGAAGGGATCTCATAAACGGGGACATCGTTAGCTACACACGTCACTGGGGTCTAAAAGGATGGTATGCCCTAAACGTCTCTATTGTCCGCGACCCCGTCCCCGACGCCGGTAACGTACACCATGCCGCAGCGTCCCAATCCCGGGCTCCCACAGTGCCAGGCCGTGCACCAGCATCGCCCCCTGCGTACTCCTCTCCACCCAGATCTTGCTCTGCATCGCAACCTGTGATCACTTCAGCATCGCCCCCTGCGTACACTTCTGCATTGCAATCTGCGACCATTTCTGCATCGCAACCTGAATTGTACACTGTGGCACCTTCTGCAACGCAACCTGCGTTCTACTCTGAGGATGTACCCGTTGGGTCCTTGGAGATCAAACAAAAGATGTAGCTACGCAAACGTATATTGCAGGACACGATCTTCTTGTGATGGGTTCCCGAGGGCATCGTATACTTCTGGCCCCAGGGATGGAAAAAGTAATTGTCATAAGCAAGAAAGATGAAAGCCAGTAGGACCCAGACAGGGGTTTACTGCACCTGAACATGTATAAAGTTGAAGAAATTTTATTGAAGAAGAATTTGCACTTTATTGAGAAATGTTTGATAATATGTCTGATGATGTTTATCTACTCTGCTTATTTAAAGTAGAATACCCGGCTGGGTAAAGGTTGATTGAAATGTGATTTCTCTTGATATGTGAAATATGTGTTTTTCATATGCAAAGACTGCGTGGCTGTGGACTGTGCCAGCCCAAAAACTTTATTGTAAATAGTTCGCACTTCGGTGCCCCATCTTGGTTTTACATAAAGCCTTACTACCTCTGAAGAAAAACCCGTATGGTGTGGCCTAGAGTGAGGTCTGCAGCAATAAAGTCCTGCAGCCCACCCAGGACCCACGTGGGAGGTTTTTGGTGCGGGTCCTCCACAAGAATCTTGTCTTATATTGTGTATATTTATTGAAAAGTATTTTGATAATTTTCTACTGACCTATGTAAAAATTGTAACGTTCAAGAGTCCTTACCTCCCGCAAGGGATGAGTTTCTATTGTTAATGTTATATGCAAAACAAAAATGTTTTTCTTTTCTATTTCAGCCCGGGAGTGCTGAGTTTAACTAGGGGGGGATGTGTGGCCCAGCTGCGCTTGGTACACATGTTCTCTGGAAAATGCACAGATAAGGTAACTGTGAAGCCTGATATTCATTCACGTCACTCACATTTCCCAACACAACCACTAGAGGGATATAGGGATATATAAGGTAGTGACACATAGCAGAGTGAGTCTTTTCTAGTCAGAGCTCAGTCTGAGCTAGACAGAAGTAGTCAGTCAAGCCTAGGGTGGCTCAGGAGTGAGTCATCCTATCCATCTTCGGTTCAGTCTTGGAGGGAGAGGAGTGAAGACTGATTCCTACAGAGCTTTGGTAGCTCATCTCATACAGAAGTGGAGGCTAGTACGGGTGAAGTAAAACATCCTAGCCTAGTCAGAGCTACACCTCAATCTGCTACTCAGCACCAGCTGCCTGTGTTCCTAAGAACGAGGAAAGTAACTCTCGGAGCTACAGCTCTTATACAGTCTGACGAAGCGTCCTGTGAGCTGCTCTGGACAGAGTCCGTGAAGGAAAGAAGGAAGGGACTACAGCAGTAACACCAACGAGTCAACTGAGAGCAGGTCAGTGAGCACTGAAGGAAAGCTGACAACTACACTCACTGCTACCCATGCTTATGTTAAGGGCGAGAGCAGGGCGACAGGCGAGTCGAGAAGGAAGAGTGACTAAGGTGACAGATCACCCTCACTCAGTTTAACCGGACACCGGGGTCCGAAGCATTGCTAGTACTTCACGTCTAGTGATAAGAAAACCGGAGGCCTTGCTGGACTTCAAGTCGCAGAAGGTAGCCCTAAGCGCTGATACGTAACCGGAGTCAGGGAGAACAGGGACTTTGAGCCAGTGCACCGCAAAAGTAAGGACTTAGTTCTTTCCAACATCTGATAATCAGAGACATAGAAGGCTCCACCACAATGTTGGCCGGGCGTAGTTGCTACAGAAAGAGTTGCACTTGACTTTATGCAAGTTTGTACTCATATACACTTTAAGGAGAAAGGAGGCCTCTAACCTGCTCAACAGTTTCCTGAATGTGCATTCTCCAACCTGACCAGTTTCCGGGTCCTGCCTGCAACATCTACAAGTAAAGGTATGGAAAGAGATTGCCTTGTGTGAGACTGCTTTATTATCTACACTCTGCATCACCATAGACTTTGAGGGAACTGTCCCACCTGTGAGGGACTTAACATCTAGCTGCCATTAACATCCCCTCAGAGATCTACCCTGCAGCGCTGGTCTTATTGATCAGAAACCACAGGTGGCGTCACGAACTATTATTCTAAAATCCCCTGTAAATATTCCCCCATTGCATGACCGCCAGGGCCACGGACCGAGCTCTGCTGCCAGTGACATTCCCCATAGACTTCCATGGGCTCGGTTCCGAGTACCCCATAGCCCTGGTACCACCACTGGTGTGCGCGTCACATCCCTTCCAGAGGACCTGCACAGCAGCGCTGGTCACCCTGACCAGGTACTACAGGTGGCGTCACGACAAACTACACGAACACTAATCCCCTGTAAATATCCCACATTAAGGGTGAGCGCCCAGGGCCACGGACCGAGCCGTGTGCTGCCCGTGACATCCCCCATAGAAGTCGACGGGCTCGGTGCCGAGTACCCCACGGCCCTGGCGGGCGGCTCATTTTTGGTGTTACGAACAGGATTCTGAAGCTCGTGAAACGCGAGTCCTGTGTGCCTAAATTGACTGTTTTTGTGCTGAAAGACTGTATTAGCCATATGTGTGACTTTGCCGCCATTTACCGCCATTTTGCCGCCATATTCGCGCCATGAGGCGCTGGTAAAAAAGGAGGGCGTGAATTCGTGGGCGTGCACTCACTAAGTGGCGCGAAAATAATGGCCGCCCAGTCCAAGTGCTTTTACAATATACGATCATGCCCCACAGCCAAAGAGATCCGCCTCCTCATCCTCCTCAGTGGGAGGAAAAGAACGAGAAGGTCACGCCTCCATACAAAAGACCAGGCCCCTCCTGATGGAATAATCAGTTACCACTGGGAAGAGATGGCTGCATGACGGGAATCGCTGTGTGGGGGAATGGGGGAGCTGACACTCTTCCCCCACGTGGGAGCGCAACCAGAGCCTGAGCCATCTCCAGGGCTTGAATCTGATGGAGCCCTCACCCAGGAGGCCGAGGCGGATGCCGCGCTGGAGGACTTGGCCCGGCATCAGGCTGAAGTGGAGAGGATGGAGCGGAGCTGGCGGGCTCTGAAGCTGCGGCTGTAGCGGAGCCGATCGCTCCACCCACCGGAGACACCACCACCGGAGGCTGAAACGGAGGCCTGTGCAGTGGCCGAACCCGGTGCCGCTCAACCCGACCTGGCTGAAGAACCCGAGGAGGAAGGAGATGCGGAAACACCTGAACCGGTTGCGGGTATGCCGCCCGCGCCGGTACCCCAGCCAGTGCCTGAACCCGTTGCGGAGCCCATTGCTGCTGAGCACCATCCACCCGCAGGGACCCAGGAAGATCCGGAATCCCGTGCCGTGCAGATTGACTGGCAGGAGATGGAGCGGCTAGCTGCAGCTGACTACGACCGGCGTCAGGAGGAGGAGTGGAGGCACCGGGAGCAGGAAGCGGAACACCAGCGAGAAAACAGAGAGGCGCAGCAGCTCCATCAGCGGCAGCATGAGCGGGACTTGGCTGATAAAGATAAAATGAGAAAGGACAAAGGTACGCTGAGGGAGCCACGGCGCAAGGGGGCGGTGCGGGATTTCAAGCTACAGGGTGGATGGGGTTTCATCCAGTAGCCCGGGCTGTACCTAGAAATATTTGTCAACCGCCGGGATGTGGAGGCCCACCTACCGGAGGGACACCCGGGAAGGGATTTGTATGTTGGGGATCTCGTTACCTACACCCGGCACTGGGGGTACAAGGGATGGTACGCCCTCAATGTGTCCCGGTATGACCCCACTTCCCCAGAGTATGGGGAGGTACCCAGGCCCACCTCATCACCGGTCTCCTGCCCCCGGGTCTCCGCCAACACCGCCGCCCCGCCAACGGCCCAGTCAGCAACTCCCTCAGCTGCCCCTTCTGCTCCCCGCCCGGAGAGGGTGCAGGACGTTGGCCTCAGTGAGGCACCTGTCAGGCCTCGCTGCACAACCTGTGATGCCGGAGTACAGACTGTAATTTCTGGACATGACCTGGTGGTCACAAGACAGAAACGGCACCATTTTCTGGTGGCACCCGGTGTCACTGATGTTTGGGAGCTTCCAGAGGAGCACCAGTTGACCCCCGGAGGTCAGTTAACCAGCTCCAAGTAATGTTTAGCCCGGACAGGGTCCTGACTGTAAACAGATACATATCAAAAACTGACCGGCACATCCAAACATAGATCATATGTAGATCAAACATATGTTCCCATGCAGACAGACTTTTCTAAGTGAGGATTGGCATAGTTAGGACCTGGTATATGAGAAGAGCCTTAACGTGGCTATCAGGTACACATAAATTGGCCTTTTTATGCGCTAAGACTTCTCAATTTTTCATATTTCTAAGGTCGTGATGCAATTTATTTTTCATATTTTTTCATATTTTTCATATTTTTGTGTCCGCAAGTTATAGCGCTACAGTGTGCTACCTTTTATTCTTGAATGTGTATGAGTTGGTGACTCTAGGTTTAAGCACCTGTTCACATTGGATCTATGTTTGGATGTGCCGTTCAGTTTTTGATATGTATTTTTCATATTTTTGTGTCCGCAAGTTATAGCGCTACAGTGTGCTACCTTTTATTCCTGACTGTAAACAGTTGAAAGTGTTGCCTTAACCCGGAAGGGTAGTTCCCTTGAAGTTATGTGAATTTTGAACTGCGTCGCTGAGGACTTTGCCAGCCCACAAACTCTTCCTGTAAATAGTTAGCACTTAGGTGCTCCATCTTGGTTTTACATATACCTCAGAAGCTAAAAACCCGTTTGGTGTGGCCAAAGGTGAGGAAAAGAATGTCTTGCAGCCCACTCAAGACCAACGTGGGAAGTTTGGAGCGGGTCCTCCACAAGTACAAGTTTTACCTGAACTCTAATTTCATTGCTATTTGCACTATATTGAATGTTGATATTAAAAATGTTATTTATGCAACGTTTAACCTGAAGTGCCTCCCATAAAGGGATGATGAGTTTTATACTATTCTATACTTGTTGAATGCATTCATACAATTTTTGTATGTTTCTTAATACATCTTTACTCTTTTACAGCCCGGGAGTGCTGTGTTTAACCAGGGGGGAATGTGGCGCCCTGAAGATCCAGTCGCCACAGAGATGTTGCATCTCACCCAGAGGTGTGACACCTGACTCTCAGGTAAGGAGGAAGCACCCCAATGACTCCAACCACTGCATCCATCACACATCATGCTAGCTGAGTGCAGGCGGACCCTTCGGGAGGATGGTCTGACTCAGGCTGGTTAGAACAGGGTGTAGCTAGATGGGTGGGAGGGGTTTAGGTAGCATTAGGCTGCATGTGAGATTAGAGAATCCAGTTTGAGCCAGGCAGTCAGTGTGTGGGTACTGGACTGACCTGCTGCTCCTTTGAGTCCATCTCAGGGAGCCTTGCTGAGGAGAGCAAAAGGGTCCATGGCGAGACAGCAACTGAGGCTGTGCCCCATCCTGAAGCAGGAGGACCCGGCGAACATTGGGGAACGGTCCCTAGGCTAGCGGGAAAGCACCGGAGACATCGGGTCGAAGCCTGTGAACTGAAAGGGCCTAATACTGCCTTGTCTGAGGGCTCTGTGGTGGCGGGGTGCAAGGAAGGAGAGGAGAGTAGCACTGATAAGCAAGAGGCCGGAAAGGAACATAAAGGGAGTCTTTGGAAGTGTGACCAATCTATCTGAGGGTTGCTGGACTACTCACTGGAAGGACACAGTACCCAGCTGGTATCTGTATGGCATGCAACAGACTGTGAGTAAAACCTTGAAACTGCAACAGAACCGTTTCCTGATTATTCCAGCGACGCACACTCCCCTCTGCTACATCCCTCCAGCACTATTGCTTTATCGTACATCTACCTGCCCTGGAAGGACTTCGTCTCACCTGTGGGAGACTTAACAACTAGCTGCACAACACCATCCCTTCCAGAGGACCTGCACAGCAGCGCTGGTCACCCTGACCAGGTACTACAGGTGGCATCACGACAAACTACACAAACACTAATCCCCTGTAAATATCCCACATTAAGGGTGAGCGCCCAGGGCCACGGACCGAGCCGTGAGCTGCCCGTGACATCCCCCATAGAAGTCGACGGGCTCGGTGCCGAGTACCCCACAGCCCTGGCGGGCGGCTCACTCTGTACACTCCGTACACACGCGGCTCCCCTCCGTACACCTCGTACACACACGGCTCCGCTCTGTACACCTTGTACACACGTGGCTCCGCTCCGTAAACCTCGTACACACACGGCTCTGCTCTGTACACGCCGTACACATGCGGCTCCCCTCCGTACACCGCGTACACACACGGCTCCGCTCCATACACCTCGTACACACACGGCTCCACCCCGTACACCTCGTACACACGTAGCTCCGCTCCGTACACCTCGTACACACACGGCTCTGCTCTGTACACTCCGTACACAAGCGTCTCCCCTCCGTACACCGTGTACACACACGGCTCTGCTCCGTACACCTCGTACACACACGGCTCCGCTCCGTACACCTCGTACACACATGGCTCCGCTCCGTACACCTCGTACACAAACAGCTCTGCTACATCCACCCTGTAAACCCCTCCGGACCCCACACATAAACTTCTCATCCAGCACCATGACAACCAGCACAGCAGAGTCCTGCACACGGAGGGAAGAGGCGGAGCTAGTCGTGTGCTGGTCTGTAGCTACCTGGAGAGAGCTCCTTGCAAAGGGAGAATTTTTTTTTCCCTGGGCTACCTGCCTGCCCCTTCCCAGAGAGAGACTTATCCCTGGGACTGAGCTCCGGGGCTGTGCCCCTGGCTCCACCCCCCGGCAAGCCGGCTGGGGGTGGGAGGCCTCACCTACCATCAGGAGGCCATACCATCTAGCCAGTCCCAGGGAGGATGGCGAGGAAAAAGCCCTCGGTGGGCCGCAAGACCCCAGGGATCAAGACCCCTGAGGCCGGGACCGTGGCGGTTCCTCCTCCCGGAGGAGGAGGAGAGGCGGCCAGAGGAGGTGCGGCGGTGGAGCCCCCCAACATCTGGGGCTCCAAGGCGGCAGGGGAGCCTGTCACCACCTATGGCTCCCGCATCCACGCGCACCTCTGCGAATACAAGGAGGCCGCCAAACAGCTGAGGAGACTCCGGGAGGAGTTGAAGGGAGCATGCGTGATCGCAAAGAACAAGCTCCCTGCCTCAAGGAGAGCAGAGGTCTCCGCCATGGTGGAGAGGCTAAAGGGGTCCATTAAAGCTCTGGAACAGCGGAGGGCAGAGATCCTGGCGGGAAGTGGCCCCTTTGAGGAGAAGATAAAGAACGACGACCGGTTCAGGGCTCTGACCGGTGGGTCTCCTGGGGGGTCAGGAGGCCCCAGCCAGGTGGAGGAGGAGAAGGAGGAAGATGGCGGCTGTGAGGCATCTGTGCCAGTCACACCTGAAGACCTGGTGAGTGTAAACGCCCAGGTATCATGCAGCGGGATAACCCCCGAGCAAGTGGCCCTCCCACCGGACTCCAGTAATTCGGAGGAAAGTGGGAGCGAGGGAGAGGATGGAGGGAGTGGTAGCAGCAGTGAGGGGGGGCTGCCTCATCCTGCAACAAGTGCGGCAGATCGAGTCACCAGCATGGTTTGGCGAGCTGTTGTTTGGGGAAGAGATCTGCGAGGATGGGGCAACCGGGAAGAGGAAGAAAAGGAAAAAAAATCCAAGGTCACCACCATAGACAAATTCGTCTATGCCCCCTTCCTGTGGCCCCCCTGTCCCGTTGTGTGGAACCCGCTACCCACCCCGGCTCGGGCCCTGTGGTGGGTCCGCAGCAAGGGAGCGGGGAGAGGAGAGTCTGCCCGTGTCTGGGTGCCATGCCTAGTGGTGGCAGCTCGGACTCGGGCAGCGATATGGAAAGTGTCGGTGCCAGTATTGTTGATGGTGGTGGTGCTCGGGCCCAGTCCTCTGTGGCAGGGGGGGCTGACCCGGCACCTGGAGTCTATACAGCCAGGGCCGCATCTCCGGCGGTGAGAGCTGGGGTCTCTGGGCCCCCCACACATGGATCCGCTAAGACTGGATCACTTTTGGGGGTCCAGAGACCTAGAAAGGGGGCGGAGTCTGCTGTAAGGCAGCAAGTAAAGAAATGCAAGTTGTTGGTCGCTCCCCTGGTGGTGTCCGCGGCAGGGTCTGGGTCCTCTGGGCGTAGATCCAATAAGGGGTCTGCGCCGGGGGCACCGCCGCTGCTGGATTGTCACGGGTGTGTCGCTGCGAAGATCGTCGCGATTGCACACCCTGACTTCTCACAGCTGAGTTTCTGGTGCTGGGTGTTTTTCGGCAAAGAGGGAGTTAATTCTTCCTCTCTCTGTGTTGGACTACACCAGCCTCGCTCAGCTGCAATTAATGTTGTGATAATTGGTTTCCTTCAAATACCTGCCTGTCTGCTGGGGAGGTGTCGGTGAAAGCATTCATGCAGACCAGCAGAGCGGATCGTTGTATGGTGAAGGCTGAAGTTAAGAGTACCTGTGTGGTCTTTTTCCCCTCCTCGCTTTATCATTTATCTCCGTACCCGTTGGTGTCCCCTCTGTTTCCTGTGGTGTGATTTTTGTATGCAAGGTGGATTTTAGTTTACCCCTTGTACTGTCTCGTTTGTTTATTACTGTGTTTAGACATATACCTACCAGTCCCCGGTGTGTGATCAGGGTCCTTCTCAGGACTGGATCACTGAGGTTCAGGGATCCTCAGGAGGTAGGGATTACGCTGGCGGCCTGGACCTCTGTACCATCAACAGTACCTCCAGGTAGAGGGATTAGTCAGGACCCCAGCTTAGGGTCAGCATAGACCCCAGACCTCCTCTATGCAGTAACAGCGTGACATGGATGCTGAGGGGGAGTGGCTGACCTTGCCAAAAGCGAGTGGTGGATACAAGAGGGTGGTGGTGGCCTGCGAGGGGGGCGTGTCCTCCTCGGCCGCTGTCCCACTCGCTACTGTCGCGTCTGGCGGGGGGGCGTAGCCTTGCGGGCTACTGCTCCACCAGCTATGACTGCAGCTGGTGGGGGGGCTTGGCCTCGGCAGCCGCAGCTCCGCTCGCTGTGGTCGTGGCTGGCGGGGGGGCTTGGCCTTTCGGGCCTATGCTCTACCCGCCATGTCCGTGACCAGCAGGGGGGCGTGGCCTCGGCGGGCCCGCTGCCTTCTGTCCCGCCCACAAAAATCATGCCCGAGAAAGCTGGCAAGGGGTTGCCGGGGTCCCCAGCCCACTTTCCTCCATCTGGTGGTGCGGGGGCTCCGGTGCCCCAAGAGAGGCCAGCGCAGGTCTCCAGTGGGGGGCAGGGTGCACAGGCAGAGCCCGGCCCTGCTCCAAATGTGACAACAACAAAAAAAATGGAGCCAGAGAGCCCAGGAAGTGCTGTTGCTCCTGAGTCCAGGCAGAGCTTACTGAGTGGGCTCTGTTCTGCGGCTCTAAAAGGGGCAGCGGCACTCCTGGGCAAAAACAATTCGGGGCAGAGCACTGATCAGCTAGGGCCCCCAGCAGGTAAAAAAAGAAACTTAAAAAAAAAATAACGTTGATATTTTTGATGAATTGGCTGAGGTGAATGTTATGAGTGAGGTGAGTGACATGAGTGACATAGATGTGGGAGTGGATGTGGGAGTGAATGCGGAGGGAGTGAATGAGGAGGGAGTGAGTGTTGGTGTAAGTGGGAGGGAGGGGCTGGCCCATCTGGCCCAGCAGTAAGACCCTGTACTTTTGCGGGGGTCAAGGCTGGGGCTCCGGGAGGTTCTTGGGGGGTCTCCTTGCCTCCGGACTCTGTGGACGGCATTTTGCACCGCCGTTTTCTGGAGGCCCTTAAAAAAGGAGAGCGGTCGGTCAATGTAGAGGTGTCATGTGTGCATCGCCACGAAGATCGTCGCGGTTGCACAGTCTGACTTCTCACAGCTGAGTTGCTGTTTCTTTGGGTTTGGCAGTTAGGGAGTTAATTCTGTCTGTGCTCAGTTCTGGGACTGGGTGCAGGTTTCTCCCGGCTGCAATTAATTATTTGTTGATTGGTTTCCTTTAAATCTCTGGTTGTCTGTGTTGGGAGTTGCCAGTGAAATTCTTCATGCAGACCACAGATAGGATTGTATCTGTATAGACTTAAGTTAAGAGCTCCTTAGTTGTTTTTAAGCTCACCTTGCTTAGAGTTTAATATCCCAGATCATTTATGTTCCTTCTGTGTTTGAGTGTGTATGCAAGTCTGTGTTTTCTCCAGTCTGTCTTGTATGTCTAATCTGTGTATTTAGCAGAGATCAGGCCATATTCCTCTGGTGTTAATCAGAATCCTTCTTAGGACTGATTACAGGGTTCAGGGACTGATAGGAGACAGGGTTAGGCTGGAGACTTGGACCTCTGAACCATTATCAGTACCTCCAAGGTGAGGGATTAGTTAGGACCCCAGTTTAGGGTCAGGTTAGACCCCGGTCCTCCTCTTTCCTGTGACAGTGTATCAAGTCCTCAAGATTAACCCTGAGTTCAACGGATATCGTGTCAGGTAAAACTATTCTATATTTACATGCTGATGTTGCTAATCTATATGTTGTATAGAGTGTGGTTCTTTTAAGAATAGTTTACTGACATCGTACACATATCATAAGACCGCGTGACATTTTCACTGGCCCATAAAATTATTTCCAGTTGCCATGGATCCAGTAGCCCAGCTGGCTCTGCAGTTGCAGGGATTATCCATGGAGCTGACGGACATTAAGTCCAAAGTTTTGTCTCCCTCGGAGCAAACCAGATTTGAACCTAAAGTAGCTCTCCCGGACAGGTTCACTGGTGGGCGAGACAAATTTTTTACCTTCAGGGAAGCATGTAAATTGTATTTTCGGCTTCGGCCTCGATCATCTGGGAGTGAAGAGCAGAGAGTGGGAATTGTTATCTCGCTCCTACAAGGGGACCCTCAATCCTGGGCCTTCTCCCTTCCTCCGGGATCACCGGCTCTACAGTCAGTAGATCGATTTTTTACTGCCCTGGGTTTGGTATATGATGACCCAGATCGGGTCTCTCTTGCTGAGACAAAATTACGTAAGATACAGCAGGGAGATCGTCCGGCGGAGGAATTTGCTTCTGAGTTCCGTAGATGGGCCACAGATACTCAGTGGAATGACCCAGCTCTTAGGAGCCAGTTTTGTCATGGGCTTTCTGACAAATTAAAGGACGTTTTGGCTCAGTATGATTCTCCTCCATCACTGGAGGCTGCTATGGCCCTAGCTATCCGTACTGATAGACGGCTCCGGGAGAGGTGCGAGGTAACTCCGCCCCTGTTGTTACTCCACCTACTACTAAAGTCCCTTATGTTGAGGTTCCCCTTGTCTGTTCGGAGGAGCCTATGCAGTTGGGAGGGACATCATTTCGTAGGAGGGGATTGGCTGTACGCCGCAGGACTAGAAGGTGTTTCTTCTGCGGGAAAGAGGGACATTTTGTTGGGGGATGTCCATCCCGTGCCTTGTTGAGCAAAAAGTCGCCGGAAAACTGTTAATCCCAGGTTGTGTGGTGGACGACAACCTGGGAGTATGTATTTCGTCCGCTAGTTCTTCTCAGTTCCTTGTACCAGTGGAGGTGGTGGTTGGTACGAGAGTGGAGAGATTTTCTGTTCTTCTTGATAGTGGGTCCGGGGCTAATCTGGTTGACGCTCAGTTTGCTCAGGCTCAAGGTATGCATCTGAGTGTATTGGTCAAACCGATCCCTATATTCTCCATTGACGCCAGGCCTCTCGGCCAAGGTAGCTTTGTTCATGAGGTTCATAACATTGACCTTCGGGTAGGGGCAATACATAGGGAACTATTATCTTGTTATGTGTTGGAGGGTCTACCTACTCCTATTGTGTTGGGACTTCCTTGGTTGGTTAAACATAACCCTGTGATTAATTGGCAGTCCAGAGATATAAGCCAATGGGGGGAGTTTTGCAAAAGTAACTGCATAAACACAGTCATCAGTGCGGTCGTGCCTAGTACTTTGCCTACTTTTTTGGAGGACTTTGGGGATGTGTTCTCTGAGGAGGGGTGTCAGGAGTTGCCTCCTCATCGCGTATATGACTGCTCTATTAATTTACTTCCTGATGCTAAGTTACCTAAAGCTAGGTTATATAACCTTTCTGGTCCTGAGAGGCAGGCTATGAAAGATTATATTTCGGAAAGTCTGGCCAAAGGGCATATTAGACCTTCATCTTCCCCAGTGGCCGCGGGGTTCTTCTTTGTGAAGAAAAAAGATGGAGGCCTACGCCCTTGCTTGGATTTCCGCGAACTTAATCGGATTACTGTTCGAGATCCGTATCCACTCCCTCTGATTCCTGATCTCTTCAATCAAATTGTTGGCGCCAAATGGTTCTCTAAATTGGATCTCAGGGGGGCGTATAATCTGATTAGGATAAAAGAGGGGGATGAGTGGAAAACGGCGTTTAACACGCCGGAGGGACATTATGAGAACCTTGTCATGCCTTTTGGTCTGACTACTGCACCAGCAGTATTCCAACATTTTGTTAATGACATTTTTCGTCATCTGGTGGGGCTGTTTGTGGTCGTTTATTTGGATGACATTTTAATTTACTCACCAGATCTTGTGTCTCACCAGGAGCATGTGAGACAGGTGTTGCAGATCTTGCGAGACAATAAACTATACGCCAAACTGGAAAAGTGTGTATTCGCCGTACAGGAACTTCAGTTTTTGGGTTTCTTGGTGTCAGCCTCCGGTTTCCGTATGGACCCTGAAAAGGTGAGAGCAGTGCTTGAATGGGATCAGCCAGAGGATCTTAAGGCTCTGCAGCGTTTTCTGGGGTTTGCTAACTACTACCGGAAATTTATTTGTAATTTCTCATCTGTTGTCAAACCTCTCACTGACATGACAAGAAAAGGGACGGATTTTTCTAAATGGTCGGACAAAGCTTGCCAAGCTTTTTCCTCTTTGAAAAAATGTTTTGCTTCGGCACCCGTTCTCATCCAACCAGATGCATCACAGCCGTTCGTTGTGGAGGTGGACGCGTCTGACGTAGGGGTGGGTGCAATATTGTCCCAGGGTCCGTCCCCTGGTAAATGGCATCCGTGCGCTTTCTTTTCTAAAAAATTGTCGTCCGCCGAAAGGAATTATGATATCGGCAATAGGGAACTTTTGGCCATTAAGTTGGCTTTTGAAGAATGGCGTCACTTTTTGGAGGGGGCAGTCCACCCGGTCACCGTCATTACTGATCACAAGAACCTGCTGTATTTGGAATCTGCTAAGCGTCTGAATTCCAGACAAGCTCGATGGTCGTTGTTTTTTACCAGGTTTAATTTTGTTGTCACTTATCGCCCTGGATCTAAGAATGTTAAGGCGGATGCCTTGTCTCGCAGTTTCCCAGGGGCCGGGAAAATGGATGACCCGATTCCTATCCTTCAGGAGGGGGTGGTAGTGTCGGCTGTATGTTCTGAGCTTGAGGAGGAGGTGTTAGAGGCTCAGGGGGACGCCCCTGCAGGACCTTCAGGGAGACTGTTTGTCCCAAATCAGTTGAGACAAAAGGTTATTGAGGCACATCATAATTCTGCTTTAGCAGGACATCCAGGGAGTAAGGCTACTTTAGATCTCCTTTCTCGCCGGTTTTGGTGGCCTAACGTTAATAAAGATGTTTTAACTTTTGTCGCGTCCTGTGGGGTTTGTGCTCGCTCTAAGACCCCTCATACCCGTCCGTCTGGGACCCTCTTACCCTTGAAACTTCCGGAGCGTCCATGGACTCATTTGTCTATGGACTTCATCACGGACCTTCCTCAGTCGTCAGGGAAGACTGTCATACTGGTGGTTGTTGACAGGTTCAGTAAGATGGCACATTTCATTGCTCTTCCTGCCCTCCCTAATGCTAAAACTCTGGCGCAGGTGTTCATTGGGGAGATTGTGAGACTTCATGGGTTGCCTTCTGATGTGGTGTCAGATAGGGGGTCTCAGTTTGTGTCCAAGTTTTGGAGGGCATTTTGTTTACGTCGGGGGATGCAATTGTCATTTTCTTCGGCTTTTCATCCGCAGACCAATGGTCAGACAGAGCGTCTGAATCAAAGCCTAGAGACTTATCTTCGGTGTTTTGTCTCAGAGAACCAGGAGGACTGGTCTTCTTTCTTGCCTCTGGCAGAGTTCGCTCTTAACAACAGGCGGAGCGAGTCCACTGGTAAGTCCCCGTTTTTTGGGGCATATGGTTTTCATCCCCAGTTTTGTACATTCAATGGGGGGGGCCCTTCTGGGGTTCCTGAGGAGGAGCGTTTCTCGTCGTCACTTGCTTCAGTGTGGAGAGGTGTATTGAATAATCTGAGTGCTATGGGGAACCGTTATAAACGTATGGCTGATAGGAGGAGAGTTTCTGGTCCAGATCTTAATGTGAACGATCTGGTATGGTTGTCTACCAGGAATATAAAACTTAAAGTTCCCTCCTGGAAGCTGGGCCCAGATTCATCGGGCCGTACAGGATCAGTTCCATAATTAATCCTGTGGCATTTCGTCTGGACCTCCCTCCTACGTTTAAAATCCACAATGTGTTCCACAAGTCATTACTTAAGAGGTACGTGGCACCAGTCATACCATCACCTCTACCTCCTCCTCCAGTGGTGGTCAATGGTAACTTGGAGTTTCAAGTGTCAAAGATCATTGACTCACGTCTGAATCGCCGGTCCCTTCAGTACTTGGTGCATTGGAAGGGGTATGGTCCAGAGGAGAGGACGTGGGTTCCTGCGTCTGACATTAACGCAGATCGTTTGGTGCGGACCTTCCACAGAACTCACCCGGGCAAACCTGGCCCTGAGGGTCCGGAGGCCCTCGTAGAAGGGGGGGTACTGTCATGTGTGCATCGCCACGAAGATCGTCGCGGTTGCACAGTCTGACTTCTCACAGCTGAGTTGCTGTTTCTTTGGGTTTGGCAGTTAGGGAGTTAATTCTGTCTGTGCTCAGTTCTGGGACTGGGTGCAGGTTTCTCCCGGCTGCAATTAATTATTTGTTGATTGGTTTCCTTTAAATCTCTGGTTGTCTGTGTTGGGAGTTGCCAGTGAAATTCTTCATGCAGACCACAGATAGGATTGTATCTGTATAGACTTAAGTTAAAGAGCTCCTTAGTTGTTTTTAAGCTCACCTTGCTTAGAGTTTAATATCCCAGATCATTTATGTTCCTTCTGTGTTTGAGTGTGTATGCAAGTCTGTGTTTTCTCCAGTCTGTCTTGTATGTCTAATCTGTGTATTTAGCAGAGATCAGGCCATATTCCTCTGGTGTTAATCAGAATCCTTCTTAGGACTGATTACAGGGTTCAGGGACTGATAGGAGACAGGGTTAGGCTGGAGACTTGGACCTCTGAACCATTATCAGTACCTCCAAGGTGAGGGATTAGTTAGGACCCCAGTTTAGGGTCAGGTTAGACCCCGGTCCTCCTCTTTCCTGTGACAGTGTATCAAGTCCTCAAGATTAACCCTGAGTTCAACGGATATCGTGTCAGGTAAAACTATTCTATATTTACATGCTGATGTTGCTAATCTATATGTTGTATAGAGTGTGGTTCTTTTAAGAATAGTTTACTGACATCGTACACATATCATAAGACCGCGTGACAAGAGGGAAGAGAGGTGGACCTGTATTTCTGGTTGGAGAGACATGGCCTGGCCGCCTTCCAAGATAGAAGGGAGGGGGAAACCATTTGGTCCCTCCCGACAGCCGGGCAAGGGCCGGCCAGGAGGAATGTGGTCCGTCTTCTTTGGAGGGGCGGTGAAGCTTGCCCACCAAGTAGTAGGGTGGTGGAGCTCCTCCTGAAGATGGGCTTCAGGGCGACGGACATCTTTGCCCTGATCCATCCCTTGGCCACCCTATTCTTCGACATCAGTTTCGTCTGGCTGGAGGGGCTAGAGCTCTTCTTGTCGAATTACGAGCTGGCGAAGGGGGAGCCTGGATGACATCATGACGTGGCTTTCCCGTTATGGGGAAGTCACGGATTTCCCAAAAAAAATTGGGACGAGTTTGGTATCTGGTCGGGGGGCTGGACCTTCATGATGAAGTTGATGGTCTCAGGGGGTACCGTCACCCACATCCCTTCCTCGGCGTTCCTAGGGAGAGACAGGATCCTGGTCTTCTACCAGGGACAGCCGAAGGTGATCCCCGCCACTTCAGCGCAAGCTGCAAGGTGCAGAAATGTGCCTTGTGTGGTGGGGTAGGTCATCTCGCCACATCTTGCAAGGCCATTCGGTGCCACCTGTGTGGTGACCTAGGTCACCCGTATAGCCGCTGCCCTCGCTCCTTTACCAATGCCGCTTCAGGCCCGGTGGGGGGAGACCGTGAGGGGGCAACCCCTGGCGGCGCGACCTCTGTTGTGGCAAGTGGTGGTGGCGGGAGAGGGGCTAAGGGGCCAGTGAGGAAGGACAAGGCCAATAGAGGTCCCTCTTACCAGAGGAGACAGGAAAAGCGCCACGGGGGTGAGGAGTGGGGAGAGCCTCAGGCAACTGGGGTGATGCCTGCCCCCCCAGGCCGGTGGCCGGTGTCTCTGAGGCCCCAGGGGAGGAAGAGGTATGCGAGGAGATCAGGAGGATGGAGAGGGAGGAAAACCTGACTGACTCCGACAACTCCTCCCAATATGAAAGTGTGGATGAGGAGGTCACGGATCAGCCTACAGTAGAGAGGGGTGATAAAAGCGTACCGGAAGGAGGAAGAAGAAAGTGGTTAAGCCTTCCAAACCTCCTCCCCCGACCGTAAGTACGCCAAAGGAAGGGCTCACCGACTCCCCTCTGATCGCCCTTTAAAAACAGGTACCAAGCCCTCGACAACCCTGCTGAGATGGAGGTCGGGGGCGAGGGGACGGGGGCGGCATCTGGGGGGCCTTCAGGGGATGGCGGAGTCCGTCCCCAGGGGACGCCGTTTCCTCTGGGGGACAGACCTGGAGCCCGGAGGCAAGGAGACCATGGGGATGGATACCTCGTCTTCCCTAAAACGGAAGGGATCAGACCCCTCTACGGAGGGGAAAGATGGGAAAGACGGGGTGGGGAAGAAGAAGGCCATCTAACCCAATCACCCATGATGGCGGAACTCACCCGTTGACTCTGGTGTCCATTAATGTCGCCAGTATTAAGTCAGATTTGCGGCCTTTGATTTTTTCACCCGATTTGAGGCTGAAATTTTGTTTTTGCAAGAGACCAGACTAACAGACATGGGGGCCATCCATAAAGCCAGGAGGGAGTGGAGGTGTGGGCCCTCATACTGGTCTCTTGCAGCCGAGCCGTATAGCCGGGAGGCGGTCCTTTTTAGGACCGCGGAGGTGGAATGCCGACGGGTTATTGAGATAGAAATGGGGAGGTGCCTGGTGTTAGACATTTTCATGAGGGGACAGGAGCTTCGGCTCATAAACATCTATGGTCCACAATCCAGGTGGGACCGTAAATGTCTCTTCATGAAGATCAATGTCAGTATTCCGGGTTTTCTAGGTAACTTTGTCAATGATTTTGCCCTTTGTTAAAATGGAGTTTGCTGTTTTGTGTGCCCTACTTCCTGTTCGTTTGTTTAAAACCCTGCTCAGGTGCTGGCTTCACTGCTGGAGTATTCTGCTTCCGTTTCCCTGCAACCCAGCTGCTTTGTTCCTCACAGATCTTTTGTGTGTTTACCAGGAAAGTGCATAACCTTATCTTCAGGTGTTTCTCAGCCACAGCAGTTTCTACCCATGGCTCTGGACATTCTCTGCATATGTAAGTTGCAAGTACTGTGTTATCATTAACCTGTTGACTTGGGAATTTAACCCTTGGTTCACTCCTTCTGGTAAGAACTGTGTTTCTGAACTGTTGCTGTTTAACCCTTCGTGCACTCCCTCTGGTGAGAGCTGTTGGAACTGTTACTGGAATCTTACTGACATATGAACTTGTTGTTGGACTTCACTGAATTTAGCCACAACTGAGATTAACTTGTTCCTGGACCTCCCTGTGTTTTCTGCATACCTGGATCTGACTCTTCACACACCAGCAGTGTGTAAATCCAGCCACGTTACCTGTGCATCAGACTTACCTTGTGGTCACATTTGTGTGAGGACTCCGTCGTAAGAACTTTACCGCCCTCGCTATAGAGGTTCAAGGACTTATATATCCGGATTCATATAACTGGACTTGTGTATATATATATGGACTCATTGCATGTCACTACGGGTTGTTTGAATATTGTTTTTGGGTGTTTTGCTGTTTCACAAATACATTATTTGCATTCAAAGAAACCCGTCTCTGATTGTTCATTGCCCCACGCTATCAGAATCCTCGAGTTCCTACAATAGTATTACAATCAATCCCTTTCTTTTTACAAGCCGGCAGGTGGTCTTCGGTGGGGATTTTAACACCATTACGAGATCCCGTGATAGGGGGGGTCCCGGAGGCCACCTGGCTTATGATAGTATGGCATTAAATAGTATAGCTAGTGAAGCTCGCCTGGTGGATGTCCACATCCGGCACACCCCAGGTCACAGGGGTTTCACCTTTCATAGAGGTAGCTGTAGGTCTAGGATAGATAGTTTTTTTTTTGAAGGAGGATGCCATCTTTTTTGCAGTGTGCGCCATTGAGGTGGAATTCTCCGATCACTGTTTAATTTTCTTTTCTCTGAATGTTACAGAGACACCCCGGATGGGAAGAGGGCTGTGGAAGCTGAATTCATCCCTCTTGGAAGAAGCGGAAGTGAGACAGTCCTTTGAGGAATTTCTTCAGAGCCAGGTACCGCTTTTGGATCTCTGTAGCAGTAAGTCTGAGTAGTGGGAGATCTTCAAAGAGAGGGTGGCGGGGTTCTTCCGTCAGCTCTCGAGCCTCAGGAGTCTGAACACACACCGCTTGTATCAGGCCTTGGGGAGGAAACTCGAGCAGCTCGTCTCGACTGGGGGTGACCGTGAGGAGATCTCCAGGGTGAAGTCTTTGCTCTAGAGGTGTCAGTATGATAGGCACACATCTTTGGTTTTTGAGAGGGATTTCGGGAGGTACCACTCGCCTGACCCTTACAGAAACTGTAAGATGTCAGTGAATTGTAAGATGGCGACAGGACTGATCGACAGTACGGGTTCCCTGAACCAATCAAAATCAGGGATCCTGGAGGTGGTCAGATCCTTTTACTCATGCCTCTTGGGAAAGAGAGATCTCGATCGAGACTTTCCTGGCTGAGACCATTCCTGAGCCAGGAGATGACCCATCTCTTGATGTTTTGGTAGAGGCAATCAGGGAAGAGGAAGTGAGACTGGCCATTGATGGGCTTCGGCCCAAAAAATCGCCAGGTCCGGATGGCTTAGCATCCTAGTTTTACAAGACCTTTAGTAACTCCTTGGTCCCTGTTATGAATGTGTTAGAGATGGTTTCTGAGCAGGGGCTCCCTCTGGTGGTTACAGACAGTACTGGACCTTTCAGCGAGGAGTGGCAATCTGGGTTCACTGACTGGTCTGATATAAGGGAGGTTCCCTCCCTTGATGGTTGCCGGTGATCAATTGTTCTTGTCTCAATTGTGGTTCCTGGTTCATTTGGAAGTTTGCTGGAGTCTTGCCTGCATCTCCTGCTTTCAGATAAGATATTTTTTGGTCTTCTTTTTGTGCTTGCGTTTTGCATTGTTTTCTGCACTTTTGTGGAGGTCAGCCAGGTCCCCTCCTGGGGCCTGAGCTCCTCGCAGTTTGTCTGCAGCCACTTTTGTTTGCTCATTTGCTTTTTCCTGTTTTTTCAGCGGCTGCGGCTTGGTTTTTGTTCACACTGAGATCTGATTTAGTGGGTGGTGAGATTGTGTGATCTCAGTATTTTTGTAATCAGAATTGTTGGATTTTTGTAGGGTTTTCTGGGTTGCAGAAAGTAATCTCTCCTGTCCTATCCTATTTAGTCAGCTTGTGGCCCCAGCGTTTGCTCAGTCTATTTTCTGCCTATGTTTGTATTTTCATCTTGTCTAACCGCCATTGTTGTGAATGGACTTGAAATGAGTTCTGAGCAGAGGCTCCCTCTGGTGGTTACAAGCGGTACTGGACTGTCCAGTGAAGATTGTGAGGAGTGGGAATCAGGTGTTACTGACTGGTCTTATATAAGGGAGTCGCCTTCCCATCAGGGTTGCCGGTGATCAATTGTTCTGGTCTCAATCCTTGAGTCCTGTTTCCTTTGTAGCCTGCTGTGTCGTGTCTGCATCTCCTGCTAACAGATAAGACATTTTCTTCTTTTTGTTTTTGTGTTTGATTTTTGCATTTTGTCCTGCACTTCTGTGGGGGCCTTCAGGGTCCCCTCCGGGGGCTTTTGCCCTCTCAGTTTAGTTCAGCCACTGATGTTTGTACTTTTGCTTTTTCCAGTTTTTTCAGTGGCTGCTGTTTTGATTTTGTTACACCAGAGAACTAATTTAGGTGGTAGAGGTCGTGTGATCTCAGGTGATTTTGAAATTAGTAGAGTTGGTGCTTTTCAGGGTTTTTTTTGGGATTGCAGTAAGTGCCCTTCCTATCCTTTTCTATTTAGGTAGTTTGGGCCCCAACGTTTGCTCATACTATTTTCTGTCTGTGTCAGTATTTCATCTTGTCTAACCGCCATTACATGTTTGGGGGCTTTCTATGTTCTTTGGGGATCTGCTCCGGGGCAGATAGCTTTCCTCTTTCTATCTTTAGGTGTAGTTAGTTTCTCAGGCTGTGACGAGGCGTCTAGGACCAACGTAGGAACGCTCCACGGCTGCCTCTAGTTGTGGTGGTTAGTCAGGGTACTGCAATCTCATAGATTCCAACTTCTCTGGTGTATTGCCTTTTTACCTGCACTCCTCAGCTACCGAAACATAACACGCCATTATATGTTTGGGGGCTTCCTATTTTCTTTGGGGATCTGCTCCGGGCAGATAGCTTTCATCTTTCTGCCTTTAGGTGTAGTTATCTCTCAGGCTGTGACGAGGCGTCTAGGATCAACGTAGGAACGCTCCACGGCTACCTCTAGTTGTGTCGTTAGTTTAGGATTCTGCAACCCATCAGTTACCAACATCTCAGGTGTTCGGCTGCCCTGCTGTTGTTCCTGTCCTCAGCTACCGAAACATAACAATAGTGTGTGTATGAGATACTCACAACTTTGGAGGACATGGAAATCGCCACCCCTCACACAACCACCAGCATACAGGCGATACTTTCCAGGATGTCTCATGCTACTCGAACAAGAAGATGCATCAAAACAAATGGGTAGGAAGGAGACATGAGGGCAAGGGAACGACAAGGACTAGACAAGACAAAAGAAAAAATAAACAATTGCACTCATTTGAAAGGAAAAGAGAAAAAAAAAGAATCCTATTTCCAAGGTACAAGTTACCTGGCCCAATGGTACTCCTGTGAATCAAAATGAGCCCACTAAGAGATCAAATTAAATAAAACAGCGTAGCCCCAGGAAAAATTACTAAGCTGGGAGAGCCAGAGCCCAGAGTGTAACCCGCTCAGAAAAGAGGGAAAGAAAAAGAGAGTCCTTCCAGTGGGACAGACCAGGGCTCCCCCAGGCAAACAACAACCCTATTCTGTGGCGATATCCACATAAAAATTTGAACGGCTTTCAATTTCTTACAAAACATAGAAATAAGCCTGCATTGGCTAAAACTGCTAGTGAGACAAATGCAACTTCAATATGCTGATTTGTGTTTAAGAGAATAATTAACAAATTAGGTTGTCAGGTCAGCAAAGTCCATCATTGGATGATCCTCTTTTGCCTCCTCTGGGACCCGGGCCTCCTCGTTCCTTTTTTCTTTTCTGGGACCACACCGGTGGAAAATGCGTATCTTCAGGTCCAGGAGCGTCCCAAACAGCGATCTTAGGCATCTGAAGCCCCAATGAGTCACAAAAAGCCGAGAGATCCTCTAAGGAGCGCAGGGTTGACGAAATTCCCTCTCTCCGGGCCGTTAAAGCAAAGGGGAAACCCCATCTGTACGGACTACAAAGACCCTTTAGTATGGTCAGTAAGGGTTTGAGATGGCGCCTTTTTTGCAGGGTAATGCGTGACAAGATAGGGAATAACTGGACCACATTTCCTTGATACAATATCTTGTTCTGGGACCTGGCTTTTGTCATAATTTGTTCCTTGGTTTCAAAATCATGGAGACAGCAGATATGTTGTGGGAAAGGTGATGATCCTTTGGGCTGCAAGGCCCTATGAGCTCGATCAAACTTAATAGACGTCGAGATAATGACATCCAAGATGGAATAAAAGATATCCTGCAGAATTATTTTGGCATTCTCTTGTTGATTTGCTTCTGGAACGCCTCTCACGCTGAAGTTACATCTCCAGCCCCGGTTATCCAGATCCTCCAATTGAACCCTAAGTTCTTTAACAGTTTTTTACTGCAGAATAGATGTCTGGTGTAGTTCAGCCAAGTGAGATCTGGTGAGATCGTGATCCCCTCCAAAGAATCAATCTGACCAGACAAAAGCTGCAGGTCCTGACATATACAAGCAATTTCAGATCTGCATGCGTCTTTAACTTCTGCTATCAATGGTATAAAATTGTCTTTTGAGGGAAAACGCGAAAAAAATTTCATCTATGGTAGGGGAGGGTGATCTCCCATGTAGGCCTCATCTTCCTCAGAGGTCTCCCCTGTTAACTTAGAGGAATCCTTTTTAAGGGCTCATACTCACATGCGAGGAAATCGTCCGACGCTCGCATGTGAAATCCCAGCTCTGACGCCGGCACTTGGTTATATGCAGCCGCTCGCTCCACTCCCGAGTGCCGAGTGCCAGAGCTAGGATTTGACATGCGAGCGTCGGACGTTTTCCTCTCCAGTGAGTATGAACCCTATGAAGCATTTCCCCCGCTTCTCCATCATTACTTCACTGATCCATGAGGGACTTTGTGGATCCGGAGGGAAGCAAGGGGATCAAGGAATAGATCTTCTGGGAGCGGGAGAAGGAACGCCCTCCTTCCTCATCCTGTGGCTTACCACCATTTTCTGTAGTGAACTGTCCAGAGGACATCAACTTCCCCTGATCCCCTCCAGCCTGCTCCTGCTGAGACAGAGTCCACCAAGCATGGCAGCTAATACCTTTCATCCAAGGTGCCGGACCCCTCCCACTCCGAGCAAGATAGCGCCCGGGCTGACACGCCACTGAAGCAGCTCCGGTAGCCGCCAAGGTCCTCGGTCTCCTGGGACCCATCGAAAGAGTGGAGAAAACGCCAGTGCAGGCTCGGCAAGCCAGAAAAGCAGGAACCCTGGCGGCAGCTCTGTAAGTATGCGTCCGCTCAGCCTGACATCTAGACACCCCCCCCATATTATAGCCATTTTAAAGCACCGAAGTTCAGGTTCCCATTGACTTCAATTGAGCTCAGGGTTAACCTCCTCAGACCGAGAAGTCCCAGAACCCATAAACCGTTGTACACAACAGTGTATGCGAGGACTAAGGAGGATATGTTTTGGTCAAGTTCTGATGCCAGAACCGAACTTTGAACTACAGTTTGGCCAACCCCGACCATCCACGTGTCCGCTCTTCTCTAATAGAGATACATTGTATATAACAATATATTTTGTCTCTCTATTCTAAAGGGAGAATAATTTTTTTTCCTATAAAAATAATAAAAACAATAATGTCATTTTTAATGCGCTTTATAAAAAAAAATCACCATTTCCCAAATAACATCGACATATTTGTTGTCCCTGTAAGCGTAACGAGTCGACCCTCACAAAACAGCGATCAGATTATTTACGGGGATCGGAAAATGGCGTGATTGATATTCTCTTTCTATTAAACCAATACTTTTTTTTAAATAAAAAAATTTATTTTCTTCTGCGGTTTATTTCACACATTTTCTTCAGGTGTCTGCAGCACACGACGTAATAGCAATCTTCTCTGATTGTTACGTGTTCTTTTATGCATATTCCCCTTATTTGATTAGTTTTTGGTGCAGATGCATTTTTCTTTGATGCTCCACATAGAAATCTATAGAGGAAAAAAAAACAGCAAAACCGTAGCATTCAGCAGCGTCTTTAGACCACAGGGGGCGCAGTTTTCATTAAATCAGATCCACTTGTATAAACATTTAGTCCATATTCACATGTAACGTAAACTCTGCATAATTTCTGCAGCTTTTTTTTTGCACAGAAATTCTGCTGTGTAACTATCCAAGCAAAGTGGATGTGATTTAATGAAAACTGCGCCCCCTGTGGACTAAATATGCCGCTGAATTGTGCAGTTTTGGTGTTTTTTTTTTTTTTATACAGAGGCTTTTATGTGGAGCCTAAAAAAATGCAGGTAAAATACTGCAAATACTTTTTTATACTGTTAAAACGCAGCTTCACATCTGCACCAGAAATGCATCAAATAAGGGGGAAAGGCCTAAGAAAATGCAGCAAAAGTTATTGCGTTGTAGAAAACACCTCGTACACATGCGGCTCCGCTCCGTACACCTTGTACACACGCGGCTCCGCTCCGTACACCTCGTACACACGCGGCTCCGCTCCGTACACCTCATAAACACACGGCTCCGCTCCGTACACCTCTTACACACATGGCTCTGCTCCCTACACCTCGTACACACGGCTCCGCTCCATACACCTCGTACACACACGGCTCCGCTCTGTAATAATAATAATATTCATTTTTTATATAGTGCCAACATATTCCGCAGCGCTTTACAGTTTGCACACATTATCGTCGCTGTCCCCAAAGGGGCTCACAATCTAGATTCCCTATCTGTATGTTTTTGGAGTGTGGGAGGAAACCAGAGAACCCGGAGGAAACCCACGCAAACACAGGGAGAACATACAAACTCCTTGCAGATGTTGTCCTTGGTGGGATTCAAACCCAGGACTCCAGCGCTGCAAGGCTGCAGTGCTATCCACTGAGCCACCGTGCTGCCCACACATACTGCTCCGCTCCATACACCCCGTACACAAGCGGCTCCACTCCGTACACCTCGTATACTACGGCTCCGCTCCGTACACCTTGTACACACACTGCTCCGCTCTGTGCACCTTGTACACACACTGCTCCGCTCAGTACACTTTGTACACACACGGCTCCCCTCCGTACACGGCTCTACTCCGTACACCTCTTACACTCGCATGGCTCCGCTCCGTACACCTCGTACACACACGGCTCTGCTCCGTACACCTCGTACACACGCTGCTCTGCTCCGTAACCTCGTACACACACGGCTCCGCTCCATACACCTCGTACACACACGGCTCTGCTCCGTACACCTCGTACACACACGGCTCCGCTCCATAACCTCGTACACACACAGCTCCGCTCCATACACCTCGTACACACACGGCTCTGCTCCGTACACCTCCTACACACACGGCTCCGCTCCGTACACCTCGTACACACACTGCTCTGCTACATCCACCCTGTAAACCCCTCCTGACCCCACACATAAACTTCCCCTCATCCAGCACATGACAACCAGCACAGCAAGTCCTGCTACATGAGCCTGACATGACCCTGACTCCCTCTGTACTCATCACAGGTCCTTGCACAGACGCCTCCTCTGCGTATAGGTGAGATCCCATTACTGGGCACGAACACCATATATGTGGGTGCGGCTCTGCAGGTGAGGTAGTGCTGGAGATTCCCCATTACTGGCACAGAACAGCCATATATGTGGAGTGCGGCTCTGCAGGTGAGGTAGGTGCTGGAGATCTCCCATTACTGGGCACAGAACAGCATATATGTGGTGTGCGGCTCTGCAGTGGAGTAGGTGCTGGAGAATTCCCCATTACTGGGCACAGAAACAGCCATATATGTGGTGTGCGGCTCTGCAGGTGGAGTAGGTGCTGGAGATTCCCCATTACTGGGCACAGACCCTGTGGGTCGCTCTGAGTGAGGTTGCTGAATTCCCATTACTGCACAGAACAGCCATATGTGGGTGGGCCTGCAGTGGAGGTAGGTCGAGATTCCCTACTGGGCACAGACAGCCATATATGTGGGTGCGGCTCTGCAGGTGAGGTAGGTGCTGGGATTCCCCATTACTGGGCACAGAACAGCCATATTGTGGGTGCGCTCTGCAGGTGAGGTAGGTGCTGGAGATTCCCATTACTGGCACAGAACAGCCATAATTGGTGCGGCCTGATGAGTAGTGCTGGATTCCCCATTACTGGGCACAGAACAGCATATGTGGGGGCTCTGCAGTGGAGGTGTGCTGGAGATTCCCATTACTGGGCACAGAACAGCCATATATGTGGTGTGCGGCTCTGCAGGTGGAGGTAGGTGCTGGAGATTCCCATTACTGGCACAGAACAGCATATATGTGGGTGCGCTCTGCAGTGGAGTAGGTGCTGGAGATTCCCATTACTGGCACAGAACAGCCTATATGTGGTGTGCGGCTCTGCAGGTGGAGTAGGTGCTGGAGATTCCCCATTACTGGGCACAGAACAGCCATATATGTGGTGTGCGGCTCTGCAGTGGAGGTAGGTGCTGGAGATTCCCCATTACTGGGCACAGAACAGCCATATATGTGGTGGTGCAGGAGGTCGTCTTACTGCAGTTAGGGGGGTAGTGCTGAGATTCCCCATTACTGGGCACAGAACAGCCATATATGTGGTGCGGCTCTGCAGGTGGAGGTAGTGCTGGAGATTCCCCATTACTGGCACAGAACAGCCATATATGTGGTGTGCGGCTCTGCAGGTGGAGTAGGTGCTGAGATTCCCATTACTGGCACAGAACGCCATATATGTGGGTGCGGCTCTGCAGGTGGAGGTAGTGCTGGAGATTCCCCATTACTGGCACAGAACAGCCATATATGTGGGTGCGGCTCTGCAGGTGGAGGTAGTGCTGGAGATTCCCCATTACTGGCACAGACAGCCATATATGTGGGTGCGCTCTGCAGGTGGAGGTAGGTGCTGGAGATTCCCCATTACTGGCACAGACAGCCATATATGTGGTGCGGCTCTGCAGGTGGAGTAGGTGCTGAGATTCCCATACTGGCACAGAACAGCCATATATGTGGTGTGCGGCTCTGCAGGTGAGTAGGTGCTGGAGATTCCCCATACTGGGCACAGACAGCCTATATGTGGGTGCGGCTCTGCAGTGAGGTAGGTGCTGGAGATTCCCCATTACTGGGCACAGAACAGCCATATATGTGGTGTGCGGCTCTGCAGGTGAGTAGTGCTGGAGATTCCCATTACTGGCCAGAACAGCCATATATGTGGTGTGGGCTCTGCAGGTGAGTAGGTGCTGGAGATTCCCATACTGGGCACAGACAGCATATATGTGGGTGCGCTCTGCAGGTGGAGGTAGTGTGGAGATTCCCATTACTGGGCACAGAACAGCCATATATGTGGGTGCGCTCTGCAGTGGAGTAGTGCTGGAGATTCCCTACTGGCACAGACAGCCATATATGTGGGTGCGGCCTGCAGTGGAGTAGGTGCTGGAGATTCCCCATTACTGGCACAGAACAGCCATATATGTGGTTGCGGCTCTGCAGGTGAGGTAGGTGCTGGAGATTCCCCATTACTGGGCACAGAAACAGCCATATATGTGGTGTGCGGCTCTGCAGGTGGAGGTAGGTGCTGGAGATTCCCCATTACTGGGCACAGAACAGCCATATATGTGGGTGGCTCAGTAGGCTCTGCAGGTGGAGGTAGGATGCTGGAGATTCCCCATTACTGGGCACAGAACAGCCATATATGTGGTGTGCGGCTCTGCAGGTGGAGGTAGGTGCTGGAGATTCCCCATTACTGGGCACAGAACAGCCATATATGTGGAGTGCGGCTCTGCAGGTGGAGGTAGGTGCTGGAGATTCCCCTTACTGGCACAGAACAGCCATATATTGTGGGTGCGGCTCTGCAGGTGGAGGTAGGTGCTGAGATTCCCCATTACTGGGCACAGCACAGAACAGCCATATATGTGGAGTGCGGCTCTGCAGGTGGAGGTAGGTGCTGGAGATTCCCCATTACTGGCACAGAACAGCCATATATGTGGTGTGCGGCTCTGCAGGTGGAGGTAGGTGCTGGAGATTCCCCATTACTGGGCACAGAACAGCCATATATGTGGAGTGCGGCTCTGCAGGTGGAGGTAGGTGCTGGAGATTCCCCATTACTGGGCACAGAACAGCCATATATGTGGTGTGCGGCTCTGCAGGTGGAGGTAGGTGCTGGAGATTCCCCATTACTGGGCACAGAACAGCCATATATGTGAGTGCGGCTCTGCAGGTGGAGGTAGGTGCTGGAGATTCCCCATTACTGGGCACAGAACAGCCATATATGTGGTGTGCGGCTCTGCAGGTGGAGGTAGGTGCTGGAGATTCCCCATTACTGGGCACAGAACAGCCATATATGTGGTGTGCGGCTCTGCAGGTGGAGGTAGGTGCTGGAGATTCCCCATTACTGGCACAGAACAGCCATATATGTGGGTGCGGCTCTGCAGGTGGAGGTAGGTGCTGGAGATTCCCCATTACTGGGCACAGAACAGCCATATATGTGGTGTGCGGCTCTGCAGGTGGAGGTAGGTGCTGGAGATTCCCCATTACTGGCACAGAACAGCCATATATGGGGTGGCTCTGCAGGTGGAGGTAGGTGCTGGAGATTCCCCATTATGGCACAGAACAGCATATATGTGGTGTGCGGCTGCAGGTGGAGGTAGGTGCTGGAGATTCCCATTACTGGGCACAGAACAGCCATATATGTGGTGTGGGCTCTGCAGGTGGAGGTAGGTGCTGGAGATTCCCCATTACTGGCACAGAACAGCCATATATGTGGAGTGGGCTCTGCAGGTGGAGGTAGGTGCTGGAGATTCCCCATTACTGGGCACAGAACAGCCATATATGTGGGTGCGGCTCTGCAGTGAGTAGTGCTGGAGATTCCCCATTACTGGCACAGAACAGCCATATTGTGGGTGCGGCTCTGCAGTGGAGGTAGGTGCTGGAGATTCCCATTACTGGCACAGACAGCCATATATGTGGTGTGCGGCTCTGCAGGTGGAGGTAGTGCTGGAGATTCCCATTACTGGGCACAGAACAGCCATATATGTGGTGTGCGGCTCTGCAGGTGGAGGTAGGTGCTGGAGATTCCCATTACTGGGCACAGAACAGCCATATATGTGGGTGCGGCTCTGCAGGTGGAGGTAGGTGCTGGAGATTCCCATTACTGGGCACAGAACAGCCATATATGTGGGTGCGGTCTGCAGGTGGAGGTAGGTGCTGGAGATCCCATTACTGGCACAGACAGCCATATATGTGGGTGCGGCTCTGCAGGTGGAGGTAGGTGCTGGAGATTCCCATTATGGGCACAGAACAGCCATATATGTGGTGTGCGCTCTGCAGGTGGGTAGGTGCTGGAGATTCCCATTACTGGCACAGAACAGCCATATATGTGAGTGCGGCTCTGCAGGTGGAGGTAGGTGCTGGAGATTCCCATTACTGGCACAGAACAGCATATATGTGTTGGCTCTGCAGTGGAGGTAGGTGCTGGAGATCCCCATTACTGGGCACGACAGCATATATGTGGGTGGGCTCTGCAGGTGGAGTAGGTGCTGGAGATTCCCCATTACTGGGCACAGACAGCCATATATGTGGGTGCGGCTCTGCAGTGGAGGTAGGTGCTGGAGATTCCCTTACTGGGCACAGAACAGCCATATATGTGGTGTGGGCTCTGCAGGTGGAGGTAGGTGCTGGAGATTCCCATTACTGGGCACAGAACAGCCATATATGTGGTGCGGCTTGCAGGTGGGTAGTGCTGGAGATTCCCATTACTGGCACAGACAGCCATATATGTGGTGTGCGGCTCTGCAGGTGGAGGTAGGTGCTGGAGATTCCCATTACTGGCACAGAACAGCCATATATTGGGTGGGCTCTGCAGGTGGAGGTAGGTGCTGGAGATTCCCTTACTGGCACAGAACACCATATATGTGGGTGCGCTCTGCAGGTGGAGGTAGGTGCTGGAGATTCCCATTACTGGGCACAGAACACCATAATGTGGGTGCGGCTCTGCAGGTGGAGGTAGGTGCTGGAGATTCCCATTACTGGGCACAGAACAGCCATATATGTGGTGTGCGGCTCTGCAGGTGGAGGTAGGTGCTGGAGATTCCCATTACTGGGCACAGAACAGCCATATATGTGGGTGCGGCTCTGCAGGTGGAGGTAGGTGCTGGAGATTCCCATTACTGGCACAGACAGCCATATATGTGGTGTGCGCTCTGCAGGTGGAGGTAGGTGCTGGAGATTCCCCATTACTGGGCAGAACAGCCATATATGTGGGTGGGCTCTGCAGGTGGAGGTAGGTGCTGGAGATTCCCCATTACTGGGCACAGACAGCCATATATGTGGTGCGGCCTGCAGTGGAGTAGGTGCTGGAGATTCCCATTACTGGGCACAACAGCCATATATGTGGTGTGCGGCTCTGCAGGTGGAGGTAGGTGCTGGAGATTCCCCATTACTGGGCACAGAACAGCCATATATGTGGTGTGGGCTCGCAGTGAGGTAGGTGCTGGAGATTCCCCATTACTGGACAGAACAGCCATATATGTGGGTGCGGCTCTGCAGGTGGAGGTAGGTGCGAGATTCCCCATTATGGGCACAGACAGCCATATATGTGGTGTGCGGCTCTGCAGGTGGAGTAGTGCTGGAGATTCCCCATTACTGGGCACAGACGCCATATATGTGGTGTGGGCTCTGCAGGTGAGTAGGTGCTGGAGATTCCCATTACTGGGCACAGACAGCCATATATGTGTGCGGCTCTGCAGTGGAGGGAGGTGCTGGAATTCCCCATTACTGGCACAGAACAGCCATATATGTGGGTGCGGCTCTGCAGGTGAGGTAGGTGCTGGAGATTCCCATTACTGGCACAGACAGCCATATATGTGGGTGCGGCTCTGCAGGTGGAGTAGGTGCTGGAGATTCCCCATTACTGGCACAGAACACCATATATGTGGTGTGCGCTTGCAGGTGAGGTAGGTGCTGGAGATCCCCATTACTGGCACAGACAGCCATATAGTGGTGTGGCTGCAGGTGGAGTAGTGCTGGAGATTCCCCATTACTGGGCCAGAACCATAATGGATGCGGCTCTGCAGGTGGAGTAGTGCTGGATTCCCATTATGGGCACAGAACAGCCTATATGTTTGCGGCTTGCAGTGAGTAGGTGTGGAGATTCCCCTTACGGGCACAACAGCCATTAGTGGTGTGGGCTCTGCAGTGGAGTAGTCTGGAGATCCCCATTACTGGGCACAGAACAGCCATATATGTGATGCGGCTCTGCAGTGGAGGTAGGTGCTGAGATTCCCCATTACTGGCACAGAACAGCCATAATGTGGTGTGCGCTCTGCAGGTGAGGTAGGTCTGAGATCCCATTACTGGGCACAGAACAGCCATATATGTGGGGGCTCTGCAGGTGGAGTAGGTGCTGAGTTCCCATTACTGGGCACAGAACAGCATATAGTGGTGTGCGCTCTGCAGGTGGAGTGGTGCTGGAGATTCCCCATTACGGGCACAGACACCATAATGTGGGTGCGGCTTGCAGGTGGAGGTGGTGCGGAGATTCCCATTACTGGCAAGAACAGCCATATATGTGGTGTGCGGCTCTGCAGGTGGAGGTAGGTGCTGGAGATTCCCCATTACTGGGCACAGAGCAGCCATATATGTGGTGTGCAGCTCTGCAGGTGGAGGTAGGTGCTGGAGATTCCCCATTACTGGGCACAGAACAGCCATATATGTGGAGTGCGGCTCTGCAGGTGGAGGTAGGTGCTGGAGATTCCCCATTACTGGGCACAGAGCAGCCATATATGTGGTGTGCGGCTCTGCAGGTGGAGGTAGGTGCTGGAGATTCCCCATTACTGGGCACAGAACAGCCATATATGTGGTGTGCGGCTCTGCAGGTGGAGGTAGGTGCTGGAGATACCCATTACTGGGCACAGAACAGCCATATATGTGGTGTGCGGCTCTGCAGGTGGAGGTAGGTGCTGGAGATTCCCCATTACTGGGCTGGGGCGGGCAGTAACCCCTTCAGCGCTGAGACTTTTGGTGCTTTTATGTTTTGTTGCCACGTTATTAGTGATGAGCGAGTATACTTGTTGCTCGGGGATTCTCCGAGTATTTGGGCGTGCTCGGAGACTTAGTTTCTGTCGCAGCTACCTGATTTGCTGCTATTTGACAGCCTGAATACATGTAGGAATTCCCTAACAAACAGGCATTCCTCACATGTGTTCAGGCTGTCAAATAGCAGCAAATCAGGTAGCTGCGACAGAAACTAAGTCTCCGAGCACGCCCAAATACTCGGAGAATCCCGAGCAACAAGTATACTCGCTCATCACTACATGTTATAAGAATCCTGATGTTTTTGTTCCTCTTCCTCTGATACAGGGGTGGGCAATAAATTTTCCCAAGGGGCCACATGAGACCATGATGACTGTTGTGGAGGGGCAGAACCAATAGACCGAAATTAATTCTACTTAATATTAATATTGATATATTATAATTATTGATGATTATATTAATATTAATTGCATCACTTAATGTTGAGCAGAATTAAGTATACTGACATCCCGCTATATTTCGTATGAGCCCCCCAACAGCACCTTATATACTGCATGAACCCCACACAGCCTCCCTATATATATACTGCATGAGCCCCACACAGCCTCCCTATATATATACTGCATGAGCCCCACACAGCCTCCCTATATATATACTGCATGAAACCCACACAGCCTCCCTATATACTGCATGAACCCACACAGCCTCCCTATATATATACTGCATGAGCCCCACACAGCCTCCCTATATATATACTGCATGAAACCCACACAGCCTCCCTATATACTGCATGAACCCCACACAGCCTCCCTATATATATACTGCATGAGCCCCACACAGCCTCCCTATATATATACTGCATGAGCCCCACACAGCCTCCCTATATATATACTGCATGAGCCCCACACAGCCTCCCTATATACTGTATGAGCCCTACACAGGTTCCCAATATACTGCATGAGCCCTACACAGAATCCCTCACACACAGTATAATGTTCCCACAGTACCACCATCTCCCACACACAGTATAATGTTCCCACAGTACCGCCATCCCCTACAACAGTAAAATGTTCCCACAGTACCGCCATCCACCCACATACAGTATAATGTTCTCACAGTACCTCCATCCCCCACACACAGTATAATGCTCCCACAGTACCCCGCCATCCCCCACACACAGTATAATGTTCCCACAGTACCGCCATCCACCCACATACAGTATAATGTTCTCACAGTACCTCCATCCCCCACACACAGTATAATGTTCCCACAGTACCGCCATCCCCCCAAACAGTAAAATGTTCCCACAGTACCGCCATCCACCCACATACAGTATAATGTTCTCACAGTACCTCCATCCCCACACACAGTGTAGTGTTCCCACAGTACCGACATCCCCCACACACAGTATAATGTTCCCACTGTACTGCCATCCCCCACACACAGTATAATGTTCCCACAGTACTGCCATCTCCCCATACACAGTATAATGTTCCCACAGTACCACCATCCCCCACACACACACTATAATGTTTCCACAGTACCGCCATCCCCCCACACACAGTATAATGTTCCCACAGTACTGCCATCTCCCCATACACAGTATAATGTTCCCACAGTACCGCCATCCACCCACATACAGTATAGTGTTCCCACAGTACCGACATCCCCCCACACACAGTATAATGTTCCCCCAGTACCGCCATCCCCCACACACAGTATAATGTTCCCACAGTACCGCCATCCCCTCACACAGTATAATGTTCCCACAGTACTGCCATCTCCCCATACACAGTATAATGTTCCCACTGTACCACCATCCCCCCACACACAGTATAATGTTCTCACAGTACCTTCATCCCCCACACACAGTATAATGTTCCCACAGTACTGCCATCTCCCCATACACAGTATAATGTTCCCACAGTACCCCCATCCCCCCACACACAGTATAATGTTCTCACAGTACCTTCATCCCCCACACACAGTATAATGTTCTCACAGTACCTTCATCCCCCCACACACAGTATAATGTTCCCACAGTACTGCCATCTCCCCATACACAGTATAATGTTCCCACAGTACCCCATCCCCACACACAGTATAATGTTCTCACAGTACCGCCATCCCCCACACACAGTATAATGTTCTCACAGTACCTTCATCCCCCCACACACGTATAATGTTCCCCAGTACCACCATCCCCGCACACACACATTGATAGTACCAGTTGCCCCCCACAACATGGCACCACCCTCCTAATAAATAAATCCTCCCTTCCCCCACTCCTGGTGCAGATACCGGTGACCCGGGACACAGCACCGACCTCCTGGATCAGTTTCCCAGGTCTGGAGATGTGGCCCCGGGGCCGGTGCTATAGATGTATGAGGGGCTATTTGTTTTCGCTTCATAATTTTAACCCCTTCACGACATTTGCAGTATATATGTGTCATGGTTGGAAAATACTTCCCAATCGATGCAGTATAGATACATCATGAAGCTCATAGAAGGCTGTCCGCCGATTCTGACAGCTGAATAATTATTTTTAATGAAAAAATAAAAGATATAAACAAAAAAAGTACACATTTGGTTTCGCCGCATCCGGAATGACACGACCTATAAAACTGTCTAACTAGTTAGCACTGGTGAACACTGTAAAAAAATAAATAAAAAAATGAGGCAAAAAACAATGCTTTATCATCATACCGCCAAACAAAAAGTGGAATAAAACACGATCAAAAAGACGAATAAATTCTGTATGTTATCTCTGAAAACGTCATCTTGTTCCGCAAAAAAATAGACCCAATACAGCTCCATCAGCGGAAAATAAAAAAGTTAAAGCTGTTAGAATAAAGCGATGCAAAAATACCGTAATTAGTTTTTCTATAAAATAGTTATTGTTTTTAAGCACCAAAGCATAAAAAGTAATATGGTATCGCTGTAATCGTACTGACCCAACAATAAAGCTGCCTTATCAATTTTAACAAACTCGGAGTGGCATGGAAAACCCAAAAATCAATTCTTGAATTCCTATTTTATCTTCTGCCTCCCAAAAATCGGAATAGAAAGTGATGTCATGTGACCAAAAATGGTACCAATAAAAACATCAACTCGTCCTACAAAAAACAAGCTTGACATATTCCCAGAAGAATAGAATATTTGGGCATGACCAAAACAAATGGGGCAGGTCACCTCATGCATTCCCACATCTCCAGCAACAACCAGGGTTGCGTTTATGCAGGAAGGAAGGAGTACGATACCAGAACATGAGTAGTGTGTACTGGTTTTTCTTGTACGTGTAACATGTAGATGTTTTGACTGCGTTTTTTCAGATCTCCTGCCAAATACAGGGTGGAAGAGGTTCTCCCCCCAAATCCTTCCCATTTACTCAGATAAGAGTATCTCTCAAAATGTGTGGGGTTTGAGACTTTAACGGTGGAGTAAAGAGAATGCATATAGTGTCTGATCTGCAAGATAGATTATGCCTGGTGTATAACGTGTTAAAAGGTAATAGGGTTCTAGAGTGCTTGTTAGACCATGGCTTTGTCTGATTACCATTCAGACTGTCCAGTATCGCTGGATAAGATAGGAATGAAGTCAAATGGGAATGTTCTGATATTAGTTGGAGTTTTTTTGAGCATTGATTCCAAATTGTTTTGGTAAAGCTTATTTGGCCCAGCATGTGTGAATCTTACTTATTGGAAGAGGTTCCCCAAAGGTAGAAGTTCGGGTGCACTGGGGCTAGCCAGAGTTTCTCAACCTCCATCTATCTAGAAAATGCTCTGGGATTAGACCACACTGGGATATGTTGAAGAGATGAGCCTGTGTTTTCTCTTTTTAAATCATAATGACAACCCAAAACATCCAAATGTCCCTGATCAAAAGTTTACATACCCTGGTGATTTTGGCCTGATAACATGCACGGAAGTTGACACAAATGGGTTTGAATGCCTACTAACGATAACATCCTCACCTGTGACCTGTTTGCTTGTAATCAGTGTGTGGCATAAAAGCTGAGTGAGTTTCTGGGATCCAGACAAACTCTTGCACTGATGTTTCTGGATTGTGAGTCATGGGGAAAGCAAAAGAATTGTCAACGGATCTATGGGAAAAGGTAGTTGAACTGTATAAAACTGGAAAGGGATACAAAAAGATATCCAAGGAAGTGATAATGCAAGTCAGCAGCATTCAAACTGTGATTAACAAATGGAAAATCAGGGGCTGTGTAAAAACAAAACCATGGTCTAGTAGACCAACAAACATTTTGTCTACAACTGGCAGGAAAATTGTTTGGGATGCAAAGAAAAAGCCACAAATTACATTAGCTGAAATACTGGATGATCTGAAAACTAGCGGTGTGGCTGTTTCAAGATGCACAATAAGGAGGCCCTTGAAGAAAAATGGAACTCGGCACACCAGGGATGAAGAGTATCCAATGTGAATTTTAATTTAAAATAGTACATACAATAGACGTTTCGGTCAAAAAAGACCTTCATCACAGTACCATATTTATGTGCTGTAAATAAGTTACAGACACGCTCCCATTTAGCCGCTGAGCCCCGTTTGTGGAGAGCTGGCAGAAAGAGGCAAGTGTCATCGGTACAGGAGGGGCACGGCACAGAAGGTGTGGACGCGGTATCCACCGCTTGTCGCTGGTGCCAGCTCTCCACAAACGGGGCTCAGAGGCTAAACGAGAGCATGTCTGTAACTTATTTACAGTACATAAATATGGTACTGTGATGAAGGTCTTTTTTGACCGAAACGTCTATTGTATGTACTATTTTCAATTAAAATTCACATTGGATACTCTTCATTCCCTGGTGTGCCGAGTTTCTCTCTATTTGACACAGGGTTAGGACCCTACTTATGCACCCTTTTACACGGTTGTGCTAAAACGTCATTGTACACTTGAAGAAAAATGGGCTGCATGGTCGAGTCGTCAGAAGAAAGCCATTACTGCACAAATGCCAAAAGTATCTCTCCTACAATACGTAAAACAGCACAGAGACAAGCTTAAAATCTTCTGGAACAAGGAAATTTGGAGTGATGAGACCAAAATTGAACTTTTTGGCCACAAACATAAATGTTACATTTGGAGAGAGGTCAACAAGGCCTATGATGAAAGGAACACCATTCCTACTGTAAAGCATGGAGGTGGATCGCGGATGTTTTGGGGATGCGTGAGCTACAAAGGCACAGGAAAAGTTGAAGAATAGATGAAAGCGAGCAGTTCATGCTAGACAGCCCAGGAATTTACAGGAACTGGAGGCTTTTTGACAAGAAGAGTGGACAGCTTTACCATCTGGGAAAATAAAGAACCTCATCCACAACTACCACAAAAGACTTCAAGCTGTCATTGATATTAGAGGGGGCAATACACGGTATGAAGAAATGGGGTATGTAAACTTTTGAGCAGGGTCATTTGGATGTTTTGGGTTGTCTTTATGACTTAAAATGAGAAAACAAGTAGATTGACAACAAATGGCTTCACCTAACCAATAACCACGAGAATTGTCATCAAAGTGGGTAAACAGCTGATTTTCACAGATTTTAATAAGTAACTGATGTTTTTAAGGGGTTAAATGATTTTGGGTCACTGATCACACACAAAGAATACACAGACATTGATGCCCTGCATGAAACCCAGGTCCCTCCAGCCTGGCCCAAATGGGTTCTGGGCATCAGAATTGGCATCAAAGTGGGTAAACAACTAATTTTCACAGACTTGAATAAGTAACTGATGTTTTAAGGGGTATCACTATGTATGTAATGGTGGTGTGGAATCAGTGGCCCAAAGTCATTTAACCTTTTAAAACATCAGTTACTTATTCAAATCTGTGAAAATTGTCTGTTTTCCCACTTTGTTGCCAATTCTGATGCCCAGAACCCATTTGGGCCAGGCAGGAGGGACCTGGGTTTCATGCAGGGCATCAATGTCTGTGTATTCTTAGTGTGAGATCAGTGGCCCAAAATCATTTAAAGCCTTAAAAACATCAGTTACTTATTCAAATCTGTGAAAATTGGCTGTTTTTAACCTATTGATTAAGGCACGAGGGATTGGGGAAGACAAGACACAAAAAACATTCAAAAAAGAATATGTACACATCAATGATATGTAGTGCAGCAGGGTTGGTGCAATGTGATAGACAGACAGTGACCACAGTAAAGTTCCCCCAAAAAAAGTCTCTTCAATATGCAGAGTACTCAAAACGTAGAAACACCAAAAGGAAATCCGCGGGAAACAAGACAGTTCATATACAGTATGTCCTGTTGCTGATGGCAACTTCACCACCGTAACCAGCTGCAGGGTGCCAGGAGTTTGCTCTGCTTGGCCTTGTCTTTCCTCACACCGACTGAGCCTTTTGCCGAGCTGACTGCTCCACAGGTTGCAAGCTCCAAACTGGCACACCCAAAACCCTCCTGCAGGGTTTTTTTCCCTCTCCACTAGACTCTGTCACCATGAGCCGCTTGTAAGATCCGGGCTGGAGGAAACAGACCGGCCCCACTACCTTCCTGCAGTCCGTTTCAAAATTAAAAGCCCATACCGGGTTTTCTTGAACAATTCCTTGGTCAAATAACTTGACCAGGTTCCAGCATACTTTTATTCTGCCTTGTGACTCATAGGCATCCTGCTATGACCACAAGGCACTCCAGTGGATCTAATACACTTCTGAGCGCATCCTGAGGGACACATAGCGATCTTCACATATGACACCGGTCACTGCCTCACAGATGTTACCATTAGAGAGGAAGAGCAGGAGAGCAGAACTTAAGGGTATGCCACACTAAACAATATCGCTAACGGGATCGCTAAAAAACGTCACTATTTAGCGATCCCGTTAGCGATATTGTTCAGTGCGGCAGCTTCCAGCGACGAGCTTCCTGCTGTGATCTCGCTCGTCGCTGGAATCGCTCCGGACCCTATTTCATCGCTGGCGCTCCCGCTGGGTAAGTATCTTATCGCTGTGTGGCACCTTTTCTTAGCGATTTAGCGGTACTTTTGTACCGCTAAAGTCGTTAAGAAGATCGCTAACGGCGATAGCGTCGTTAACTATATCGCTAAATGCGGCAGCATTTAGCGATATAGAAACAATCCCGCTAGCGATCTCATTAGTATGCAACGCTAACGAGATCGCTAGCGGGATAGCTCAGTGTGGCAGTACCTTTAGTCAGCTCTCAAACTCCCCCCTCCTCTGGTACAGGTTAAATCAAAGTTTAAGAAAATCAGTGGTGTAGAGATCTACTATCTCCCTAACCTCCCCCCGCCCCGAGACACTCTCAAGGGAGGATTAAGGAAAAGACAAACCCTTGTGAGGGAGTAGTTACACTGGAAACTGTGAAACATCACCTAACAAAGCACTAAGGAAAGTCGGCTGAGCTGTTCCCAGCTTACCGTCCGGATATATAACAAGCAAATACAGCATTAAATATCCTAGAAAAAATATCAAGTGAAAGGTATCTTCCATGGCTTGGAGGTAAAAGAATCTCTCAGGTTGTCTTCCATTGTGGTGTTGCTCTGGATGGAGGTCTGCTTCTCCTGGGGCTTTTTCTTTGCCAAATTGGTAATGGTGAAGACGTTCGAGTTCCCAGGTTAGGATGCGGGATCTCCAAGTCCAAACTGATACCTGGAAGGTCTTTGAGGGAACGTAAGATAGTAGATAGCCATCTTTCACCACTATAAGTGCAAATGGGAAACCCAAATGGTACTTAAGATCTTTGTTTTTCTAGGATAGGAGTGGTTTTAGGTGTCTTCTTTGGAAGGTAATCCAGGAGAGGTCAATATATAATTGAATGGGAGTCCCTTTGAAGTCAATCCTACGGAGAGTGCGGGCTTTAGACATTATGGCCTCCTTTAATTGAAACACAGCAGATCACATCATGTGGTTGAGCTTGAGAGATTTTAGGACGGAGTGCTCTTTGTGCTGTCTAGTTTTTTTTTTTTTTTAATGTGACGCAGGAGATGGAGGTGAACACTGATTCAAGTCCTGCAGCTTCAGGAATGCCTTTCACCCCTATGTTGTTGCACAGACCCCTATTGTCCAAGTCCAAAATGTTTGTTTGTTTCATCTATAACTTAAGCGTTTGTGGTGTCTCAGCTCTGTAGTCTAGAAAGATATCTCCTGGTAATATCATGTTCAGAGTCCACTCTGTCCGTGAGTAACTTAACATCTTGGAGTATAGAGTTAAGGGTATGCCACACTAAACAATATCGCTAACGGGATCGCTAAAAAACGTCACTATTTAGCGATCCCGTTAGCGATATTGTTCAGTGCGGCAGCTTCCAGCGACGAGCTTCCTGCTGTGATCTCGCTCGTCGCTGGAATCGCTCCGGACCCTATTTTCTCGTCGGCGCTCCCGCTGGGTAAGTATTTAATCGCTGTGTGGCACCTTTTCTTAGCGATTTAGCGGTACTTTTGTACCGCTAAAGTCGTTAAGAAGATCGCTAACGGCGATAGCGTCGTTAACTATATCGCTAAATGTGGCAGCATTTAGCGATATAGAAACAATCCCGCTAGCGATCGCATTAGTATGCGTCGTTATCGCGATCGCTAGCGGGATTGTTTAGTGTGGCAGTACCTTTACTCTCTACTCTGCAAGCATCCTTAACTTTTAAGACAAGGGATTTGAAGTCTTCTTTGGTGGGGAGATTACTGAGATACTTCCCCGGAAATTTATGTCCTGAGGTGGAATCCACATCTGTTGATTTAGCATCTGATGGGGGGGGGGGGGTCCTGAGAGCATTCTCCAGCATCCTGGGGGAAACTAAGGGATGGTGATGGTGTTGCTTCTAAGTCCATATCAGGAGGGTCTGACCAAGTGCCTTCATTTTTTTTCTGATCCTCCATTGTGAATTGGTGGTCTTTGCGACTTTGGTGGTATAACAACTCCGGTACTGTGAGCTTTTTTTTTTTTTTTTAACAAAAACTTGTCCAAGTTGGTTAGATAGGACTTTTTTCTCCACACCCTCCATAATGGTTCAGTTTGCCTCTTCTCTTCTGTTTTGGCAGACGTGCTTCATCTGAGTATCATCCTATTCTCTCTCTGTGGATGTGTCATGGGTGCATCGCCACGAAGATTGTCGCGATTGCACATTCTGACTTCTCGCAGCTGAGTTGCTGTTTCTTTGTGTTTGGTAATGAGGGAGTTAATTTTACCTAGCTCTTTGCTAAGACTAGGTCCAGCCTCGCCCGGCTGCTTTTGATTATGTTCTAATTAGCTTCCTTTATATACCTGCCAGTCTGCTGGTTAGATGCCGGTGAAAGCATTCATACAGACTGCAGATAGGATCGGTTCTGAGAAGACTTAAGCTAAGAGCTCCTTTGTTGTTTCTCCTCTCCTTGCTTATAGTTTATCTCCTAGACCTTTGGTGTTCCCTCTGTGTTTATATGTTGTATGAAAGACAGTATTTACTTTATCCCTGTCTGTCTCGTTTGTCTATACTGTTTGTTAACCTTTACCTGTCCATTCCCTATGGTGGTAATCAGGGTCCTTCTAAGGACTAGATTACAGTGGTCAGGGATTTATAGGAGACAGGGTTTACGCTGGTGGCCTGGACCTCTGTACCATTAACAGTACCTCCAGGTAGAGGGACTAGTCAGGACCCCAGTTTAGGGTCAGCATAGACCCCGGTCCACCTCTAGCCAGAGACAGCGTGAAAAGGATTCAGTATTGACCCACAGGATATTATGTCAGGTAATACTATGCTATATATACATGTTAATGTTACCTATTTATATGTTATATAGAATGTTGTCCCACTTGATAGATTACTGACATTATATATTTATACATCTGCTAGACAGCGTGACATATTCACCGGCCAAACTATAGATTCTCCCCAGCTACCATGGATCCAGTAGTCCAGCTTGCCCTGCAGTTGCAGAAATTGTCCATGGAGTTTACGGACATTAAGTCCAAGGTTTTGTCCCCCCCGGAGCAAACCAGATCTGAACCTAAGGTGGCTCTCCCGGACAGGTTCACTGGTGGGCGGGACAAATTTTTTACCTTCCGGGAGGCATGTAAATTGTACTTTCGGCTACGGCCTCGGTCATCGGGGAGTGAGGAGCAGAGGGTGGGAATTGTCATCTCGCTCTTACAAGGGGACCCTCAATCCTGGGCGTTCTCTCTTCCTCCGGGCTCCCCGGCCCTCCAGTCAGTAGATCAATTTTTTGCTGCCCTGGGGCTGGTGTATGATGACCCGGATCGGGTCTCCCTTGCTGAAACGAAGTTACGTAGGATACAGCAGGGAGATCGTCCGGCGGAGGAATTTTCTTCTGAGTTCCGTAGATGGGCCACAGATACTCAGTGGAATGACCCAGCTCTTAGGAGCCAGTTTTGTCAAGGGCTATCTGACAAATTAAAAGATGTTTTAGCTCAGTATGATTCTCCTCCGTCACTGGAGGCTGCTATGGCCCTTGCTATTCGTATTGATAGACGGCTTCGGGGGAGGTGCGAGGTAACTCCGCCCCCTGTTATTACTCCACCCACTACTAAAGTCCCTTATATGGAGGTTCCCCTGGTCTGTTCTGAGGAACCTATGCAGTTGGGTGGGACATCATTTTGTAGGAGGGAATCGGCGGTGCGCCGCAAGACAAGAAGGTGTTTCTTCTGCGGGAGAGAGGGACATTTTGTTGGGGGGTGTCCCTCCCGTGCCTCATTGAGCAAAAAAGTCACCGAAAAACTGTTAATCCCAGGTTGTGTGGTGGACGACAACCTGGGAGTAGGTATTTCGTCCCCAGGTCCATCTCAATTTCTCGTGCCTGCGGAGGTGGTGGTTGGTGCGAGAGTTGAGAGGATTTCTGTTCTTCTTGATAGTGGGTCTGGGGCTAATATGGTGGACGCTCGGTTTGCCCAGGTGCAAGGTATGCAACTGAGTGTATTGGCCAAACCGATCCCTATACTTTCTATTGACGCCAGACCTCTCGGTCAAGGTAGCTTTGTACAAGCTGTTCATAACATAGACCTTCGAGTAGGGGCAATACATAAAGAACAGTTGTCTTGTTATGTGTTGGAGGGTCTTCCTACTCCTATTGTGTTGGGACTTCCCTGGTTGGCTAAACATAACCCAGTGATTGATTGGCAATCCAGAAAGATAAGCCAGTGGGGTGAATTTTGCAAGAATAACTGCATGAACACGGTCATCGGTGCGGTCGTGCCTAGGACTTTGCCTCCTTTTCTGGAGGACTTTGGGGAGATGTTCTCAGAGGAGGGGTGTCAAAAGTTACCTCCTCATCGCACGTATGACTGCTCAATAAAATTGCTTCCTGATGCCTTATCTCGTAGTTTCCCAGGGGCCGGAAAGACGGATGACCTGGTTCCTATCCTTCAGGAAGGAGTGGTGGTGTCGGCTGTGTGCTCTGAGCTTGAGGAGGAGGTGTTGGAGGCTCAGGGGGACGCCCCTGTAGGACCTCCAGGGAAACTGTTTGTTCCTAATCAGTTAAGACAAAAAGTTATCGAGGCACATCATAGTTCTGCTTTAGCAGGACATCCAGGGAGTAAAGCAACTGTGGATCTCCTTTCTCGTCGGTTTTGGTGGCCTAACTTAAATAAAGAGGTAATAACTTTTGTTGCGTCCTGTGGAGTTTGTGCTCGCTCTAAGACCCCACATACCCGTCCATCTGGGGTTCCTGAGGAGGAACGATTCTCGTCGTCACTTGCTTCAGTTTGGAGAGGAGTGCTGAATGGTCTGAGTGCTATGGGGAACTGTTTCAAGCGGAGGTCTGATAGGAGGAGAGTGTCTGGTCCGGACCTAGGTGTGAACGATCTGGTGTGGTTGTCTACCAAGAATATAAAACGCAAAGTTCCCTCCTGGAAACTGGGTCCCAGGTTCATCGGTCCATACAGGATCAGTTCTATAATTAATCCTGTGGCATTTCGTCTGGACCTCCCTCCTACGTTTAAAATCCATAATGTATTCCACAAATCGTTGCTTAAGAGGTACGTGGCGCCAGTTATACCGTCACTTCTACCTCCTCCTCCAGTGGTGGTCAATGGTAACTTAGAATTTCAAGTGTTGAAGATCATTGACTCACGTCTGAATCGCCGGTCCCTTCAGTATTTGGTTCATTGGAAGGGATATGGTCCTGAGGAGAGGACGTGGGTCTCTGCGTCTGAGATTAACGCAGATCGATTGGTTCGGACCTTCCACACGACTTACCCGGACAGACCTGGCCCTGAGGGTCCGGAGGCCCCTCGTAGAAGGGGGGTACTGTCATGGGTGCATCGCCACGAAGATTGTCGCGATTGCACATTCTGACTTCTCGCAGCTGAGTTGCTGTTTCTTTGTGTTTGGTAATGAGGGAGTTAATTTTACCTAGCTCTTTGCTAAGACTAGGTCCAGCCTCGCCCGGCTGCTTTTGATTATGTTCTAATTAGCTTCCTTTATATACCTGCCAGTCTGCTGGTTAGATGCCGGTGAAAGCATTCATACAGACTGCAGATAGGATCGGTTCTGAGAAGACTTAAGCTAAGAGCTCCTTTGTTGTTTCTCCTCTCCTTGCTTATAGTTTATCTCCTAGACCTTTGGTGTTCCCTCTGTGTTTATATGTTGTATGAAAGACAGTATTTACTTTATCCCCTGTCTGTCTCGTTTGTCTATACTGTTTGTTAACCTTTACCTGTCCATTCCCTATGGTGGTAATCAGGGTCCTTCTAAGGACTAGATTACAGTGGTCAGGGATTTATAGGAGACAGGGTTTACGCTGGTGGCCTGGACCTCTGTACCATTAACAGTACCTCCAGGTAGAGGGACTAGTCAGGACCCCAGTTTAGGGTCAGCATAGACCCCGGTCCACCTCTAGCCAGAGACAGCGTGAAAAGGATTCAGTATTGACCCACAGGATATTATGTCAGGTAATACTATGCTATATATACATGTTAATGTTACCTATTTATATGTTATATAGAATGTTGTCCCACTTGATAGATTACTGACATTATATACTTATACATCTGCTAGACAGCGTGACAGGATGGTGAGGTTTGGAACATCACTTTTATGTATCCAATAGATATTTTTTCCTTTTCCCGACCTCTGTCTAAACAACATAAACTTTAAGTAAGTGAGGTCTTCTGTAGAGTGGTCCAACTTTTGGTATAATGAGAGAGTCCTTTGGTCTGAATATTTAGTCAATAGTGTAATTAGATATGCCACATGATGGCAGCAGGGTGCAACAAATAGTAGGTTGTATTATGTATCTGATACTATTATTTATGAAGTCTTATGTATTTCTCTAAACTGCCACTAGATGCCAGGAAAGGATTATGAATTCAGTAGCTAATTATACAACTTTCACAATGCTGGGTAGGAGAGTTCTGTTCTTTTTCCTTTTTCAGCCCTTATAGTGGTTCTTAAGGGATGCTGGAGGGGGCTTTCTATATGATAGGTGCCCTCAAGATCTGAATAGATGAGGCACAGGTGTCTTCTCACGTGGATCACCCCACCGGACTCCAAGCCTGCTGTATTAAGCTGGCTGAGAGGGAATAGTACAGCACCTGTGTTTCCATGTGCTGCTAAGTCCACTGACCTCCAAGATGGCCGCTTTGGTACCAAAGTCGTGTAATGGCATCCCACATAGGGCGTCCCCAAACATGAAGGGACAGGAGAGCCCCTCCGAATACCACAGGAACAAGTATTTGTTTCAGGGCTCTGAATCACAGTGAGCAAGCTTATGGATTACAAAGTAGTTACTCTTTATTATTATTATTATAGATTTTTGTAGCGCCATTTATTCCATGGCGCTTTACATGTGAAAAGGGGCAAATATAGACAAGTACAATAAACATGAGCAATACAAGGCACACACAAGTACAGAAGAAGAGAGGACCCTGACCGTGAGGGCTCACAGTCTACAGGGATGGGTGAGGATACACTAGGAGAGGGTAGAGCTGGTCGTGCGGTGGTTCAGTAGAGTGAGGATCACTGCAGGTCGTAGGCTTGTCGGAAGAGGTAGGTCTTCAGGTTCTTACTTTTGGAAGTCCTTCCCCTCTGTCTCAGCGCACGCGCTGATAACTGTGTCTCCCAGACTCTGTCGAGGAATTCCCGTCTCCTCACCTCTGCTGCAGGTGTGATAACCCTTCAGAAGCTCAGTCTCGGTTCAGTGCTTTAGCTGGAGGGGCGGGGGAACACCCAGTCTCTCTCTTTGGCCGGGATCACACTTGCGTGTGTGATGCGAGAAACTCGCACGAGTCTCTCACATCAACACCCAGCGCTGCCGCCGGCACTCGGGACCAGAATGTGCGGCTGCATAGAAATACATGCAGCCGCATGCTCTGGTCCGAGTGCCGGCAGCAGTGCTGGGTGTTGATGCGAGAGACTCACATGAGACTCGTGCGAGTTTCTCGCAAGTGTGACCCCGGCCTTTCTGTGAAACTCAATGAGCAAGAGCAGTGCCTCCTGGCTCAAACTAGCGTGTAGGCTCCGGACATTAAAGTCAGTCTCCTGGTCCTCTCGCCTGAGATGGCAGGCTAAGCAGAGCTGTAAACACATCCAGAGTGGTGAATGGCTCTGCCAAGTTAGTTTTGACCCACTTTTAGTGTGGAAAACCTGTAAAATGTAATCTTAGAGCAGGAGCTGTTCACACATGCGTACTCTGTTTGATGACCAGGCCACGCCCACCTCACCTGAATAACGATAATCAGAGATTTAGATGGAAACCCCAGATGTAAGTGCTCAGCATAGAGCACAGGATAAATGTGATCCAAAACCTTATGTAAAATGTTCCCAATAAAAGCTTCAACTCAATCCACAAAAAAGCAAGCCCTCACTCCGGTCCATCATCTGTTAAGGAAATCTAGAGGGCTTCCATGTTACTGTTAGTACAAAGGCACTGGAAAAGTGAAATGACTCTATGCACCCCAAAAGAAATCCAGCTAATTCTGCACTCCCAAATCCCAATGCCCCCCTCCTTCTGAGCCCCAGTGTGCTAAACCACATTTAGTGTTCACATGTTTGGCATTTTTGTAGCAATGAGAACTCGCCTAATTTACAGGTGTGTGACTCCAGAAACATGAGCTGGGCACTACCATGTACTGGTCACTACAACTTACTGGGCATTACAATGGCAGTTTTCAATTTTTACATCCACTGCTGCCTGTTTCTGGAAAATGCCCATCGAGTCAAAATCGTCACTACACCTTTAGAAAAATGCCCAAAAGGGCATAATTTCCAAAATAGGGTCATTTGAGAAGGGATTCTACTCTTCTAGGAACTATTTTAGGAAAATATTCACTCCAGGAGGCAAATAGCGCTGCGTCCCTCCCGAGTCTCGTCATATGGCTAAACAGTACTGTACAGCCACATATGGGGTATTTCTACATTCAGCAGAAATTTTGGGACAAATTATGGTGCCATATTTACAAACTTTTCTGTGTGAAAATGTAAAATCTGGGGCTAAAACAAAATTTTTGTGGTAAAATTGTAATTATTTTTTCTTCACTGCCCAATGGTATAAAATTTTGTGACACACCTGTAGTGTCAGTATGATCACTGGACCCCTAGATGAATTAATATAGCGGTGTAGTTTGTAAAATGAGGTCACTTATGGGGGGGGGATTCTGCTGTACTGGAACCTCAGGGGCTTTGGCAATGTGACATGGTACCTCAAACCAGTCCAGAAAAATGTGAACTACAACATTGCGTTTATTTCCTTCAGAGCATTGCACTGTGACTCAAAAGTAGTTTTCAACCCCATATGAGGTATCGGCGTGCTCAGGAGAAATTGCACAACAAATTTTAGGGTTTTTTTTTCCTGTTATCCTTGTGAAAAAGGAAAAAATTTGGGTTAAAATAACAATTTTGTGTGAAAAACATTTTTTTTAAATTTTTACAGATCAACGTTGTAAAATTTTGTAAAGCACCTATGGGTTTAAGGAGCTCACCACTTGTCTAGATAAATTCATTGAGGGGTCCAGTTTTCAAAATGGGGTCATTTGTGGGGGATTTCCACTGTTTAGACACATCATAGGCACTCCAAATGCGAATGACACCAGCAGGCCATTCCATTAAAGTTTGCATTTCAAAACATTACTCCTTTCTTTCTGAGCCCTGCCGTGTGCCACATATGGGGTATCTGCGTACTCAATTTTGTCCAACTAATTATGGATTCCATTTTCTTCTGTTACCCTTGTTAAAATGCAAAACTTGGGGCTTTTTGTTGGAAAAATGATATTCTTTTATTTTCACGACTCAACATTATAAACTTCTGTGAAGCACCTGGGAGTTCAAAGTGCCCACCACTCATCTAGATAAGTTTCCTAAGGGTCTAGTTTCCTAAATGGTGTCACATTAGGGTGATGTTTCCACTGTTTAGGTACATCTGGGGCTCTCCAAACGCAACATTGGTATCTGATAATCATCCCAGCAAATTTTGCATTCAAATTCTTCCGAGCCCTGCCATGTCCCCAAACAGTAGTTTTCCCGCACATATTGGGTATCAGTGTACTAAGGAGAAATTGCACAACAACTTGTATGTATGGTACAATTTCTCCTGTTACTCTTGTGAAAATAAAAAAAATGGGTCTAAATTAACATTTTTGTGACACAAGGTTCATTTTTCCTTCCACATTCTATTAATTCCTGTGAGGAACCTGAAGGGTTAATACATTTCTTCTATGTGGTTTTGAGCACCTTGAGGGGTCCTGTCACTTTGGGTATTTTCTGTCATATAGACCCTTCAAATGTGATGTGGTCCCTAAAAAATGGTTTTGTAAATTTTGTTGGAAAAATTAGAAATTGATGATCAACTTTTAACCCTTATAACTTCCTAACAAAAAAAAGTTTGAAAAATTGTGCTGATATAAAGTAGGCATGTGGGAATTGTTATTTATTGACTATTTAGTGTGACATAACTCTGGTTTAGGGCATAATAATTAAAAGTGTGAAAATTGCAACATTTTCAAAATTTTCGCCAAATTTTCTTATTTCACAAATAAACGTCAGTGATATCGAACAAATTTTACCACTATCATGAAGTACAAAATGTCACGAAAAAACATTCTCAGAAATCAATGGGATCTGTTGAAGAGTTCAAGAGTTTTTTGCCTCATTAAGTGACAGTGGTCAGAATTGTAAAATTTGGCCTGGTCATGAAGGTGAAAAATAGGCTCGGGTGAAGGGGTTAATTACGTCATTCTAGGACTCCAGTGAAACGGTCACAGGAACAAGGGCAAACTAAACTAGGCTAACGAGACTCAGTATCTGGGATAAAGATGAACAGACTAGGGACGGGAGACTGTTATTTCGGTAGCTGAGGAGTGCAGGTAAAAAAGGAAATACACCAGAGCAGTTGGAATCTATGAGATTGCAGTACCCTGACTAACCACCACAACTAGAGGCAGCCGTGGAGCGTTCCTACGATGGTCCTAGACGCCTCGTCACAGCCTGAGAAAAACAACTACACCTAAAGATAGAAATAGGAAAGCTATCTGCCCCGGAGCAGAACCCCAAAGATAATAAAAAGCCCCAAACATGTAATGGCGGTTAGACAAGAGGAAATACTGACACAGAAAGAAAATAGTATGAGCAAACGCTGGGGCCCAAACTATCTAAATAGAAAAGGACAGGAAGGGTACTTACTGCAATCCCAGAAAACCCTGAAAAACACCAACATACTAATTTCAAAATCACCTGAGATCACACGACCTCTACACCTAAATTAGTTCTCTGGTGTAACAAAAACAGCAGCCACTGAAAAAACTGCAAAAAGCAAAAAGTACAAAACACAGTGGCTGGACTAAACTGAGAGGGCAAAAGCCCCCGGAGGGGACCCAAAAGGCCCCCACAGAAGTGCAGGACAAAATGCAAAAATATAGCAAAAACACAAAATAAGAAATTGTCTTATCTGACAGCAGGAGATGCAGACACGACACAGCAGGCTACAAGGGAAACTGGAAAGAAGGATTCAGACCAGAACAATTGATCACGGCAACCCTGATGGGAAAATGATTCCCTTAAATAAGACCAATCAGTAACAACCTGATTCCCAATCCTCACTAGTACCGCTTGAACCACCAAGGGAACCTCTGCTCAGAACTCATCTCAAACCCATTCACAACAGTACCCCCCCCTTGAGGAGGGGTCACCGAACCCTAATTGAGCAACCAGGTCGGTCAGGATGAGTTCTATGATACGCACGGATAAGTCTCCTAGCATGGATGTTCCGAAGCAAACACCCAAGAATTATCTTCCTGACCATAACCTCTCCATTTAACCAAATACTGGAGTCTTCGTCTAGAAAAACGAGAATCCATTATTTTCTCAACCACATACTCCAGATTGCCCTCAACCAAACGGGTCAGGAGGCACGCAGCAGGAAACCACTGGCTCAACAAACCTCTTCAACAAGGACTTTGTGGAACACGTTATGGATCTTAAATGTCCCTGGAAGAAGCAAACGAAAAGAAACAGGATTAATAATCTCCATGATCTTATAAGGTCCAATGAACCTAGGCTTAAATTTAGGAGATGCTATCTCATAGGAATATTCTTGAGGACAACCAGACCAAGTCCCCCCACTTTAACCGGGACCATCAGTCCTATGCCGGTTAGCAAACCGCTGGCCTTCTCCTGAGAGAGGGACAACCTCTCCACTACCTGGTCCCAAATCTGCTGCATACGCTCAACAACAGGAGTCAACACCTGGACAGACAGAAGCCTCCGTCTGTCCTGAAGAAAATCGAGGGTGAAACCCAGAATTACAGAAAAACGGAGACATCAAAGTGGCAGAGCTAGCCATTATTAAGAGCAAACTCAGCCAAGGCAAAAAAGAGACCAGTCATCCTGATCAGCAGACACAAAAGCATCTTAGATAAGTCTCCAATGTCTGTTTGTTCTTCAGTTTGACCATTGGTCTGAGATGAAATGCCGAGGAGAAAAGGAACAATTGAACACCCAGTTTAGAACAAAAAGTCCTCCAAAATCTGGAAACAAACTGGACTCCTCTGTCAGACACAATGTTCTCAGGAATGCGTGTAAACGAACCACGTGCTGAAGGAAAAACCGGCACCATTTTTCAGAGGAGGAAGGCACTTTGGTAATGGCACAAGATGTATCTTTTGGAAAACCTATCACAAATTACCCAGATGGTGGTCATTCTGAGAAACAGTAAAGTGGAAATGAAATCCATAGAGATATGGGTCCATGGTCTCTTGGGCACAGGCAATTGGCATCAACAAACCACTAGAGCGAGAGCAAGCTTGGAGCGAGAGCAAGTCCCGCAGGACTGCACAAATTCCTGACATCGCGAGACAAGGTAGGCCACCAAAAGGACCGACTAACCAAGTCTCTGGTACCAAAAATTCCGGGATGCCCAGCCAATGCGGAACAATGAATCTCAGACATCACAATCTTTTTCCATTGGTCGGGACAAAACAATTTTCCCAACAGGGCAGCGCTCGGGCCTATCCTCCTGCACCCCTCCAGAGCAAGTCTCAAATTAGGCGAGATGGCGGGAAAAGAACTACACCCTCTCCTTCAAAATAACAGAGGGATCAGATAGCTCAGGAGAGTCCGCAAGGAAACTCCTCGAGAGGGCATCCGCCTACATTCTTAGTGCCAGGAAGAAAGGAAACCACAAAATTAAAACGTGTGAAAAACAAGGCCCACCGGCCTGTCTAGGATTGAGTCGCTTGGCAGATTCCAGATAGACCAGATTCTTATGGTCCGTAAGGACCACCACCTGATGTTTGGCTCCCTCCAGCCAATGTCTCCACTCTTCAAAAGCCACATTCTGGCCATAACTCCCGATTACCACGTCATAATTACGTTCAGTAGGAGAAATTTTTCGAGGGGAAAAAGGCACAAGGGTTACTTTTGAGCTCTCTGGATCTTTTTGGGACAAAACGGCCCCTGCCCAATTTCAGAGGCATCAACCTCCCCCTGAAATGGCAGAGAAAACATCAGGCTGCCGTAGAACAGGAGCAGAAGTGAATCTCTTGCTTAAGTTCCTGAAACGCAGAGACTGCTCAGGAGGCCAATTCACCACATCAGAACCCTTTCTGTCAAAATCAGTTATGGTTTAACAATAACCGAGAAATTACCAATAAATTTACGATAAAAATTGCAAAACCCAAAAAAACTCTGAAGAGCCTTTAATAAGTAGGTTGGACCCATCACAGATGGCCTGAACCTTGGGCCGGGTCCATTTTCAATAACAGATGGGGACAAATGAATCCCAGAAATGAGATCTTCTGTACGCCAAAAAAGACACTTTGATCCCTTCACATACAGAGCATTCTCTCTCAAAATCTGGAATACAGTTAGAACATGTTTCACATGAGAGTCCCAGTCATTAGAAAAAATCAAGATATCATCCAATAAAAAAATCAGAAACTTGTCCACAAAATCCCTGAAAATGTCATTCATGAAGGACTGGAAGACGGAAGGAGCATTAGTGAGCCCAAAGGGCATCACAAGGTACTCAAAATGCCCTTCAGGGGTGTTAAATGCCGTCTTCCATTCATCCCCCGTGCTTAATGGCGAATAAGGTTTTACGCCCCCTAGGTCAAGCTTGGTAAACCAAGTAGCGTTTTTCACCCGAAAACAGGCAAAATCAAGGGTAACGGTTTTGAAAATTTCAAGAATAAATTTTTCAAGAACGATAATCAATCCACGGCCTTAATGGAACCATCTTTTTTGCCACAAAGAAAAACGGCACCTAAAGGGGGAAGAGGATGGTCTGATATGACCCTTCTCCAATGATTCCTTGATATAAGACCGCATAAACGTCATGTTTAGGTACAGACAAGTTAAAGAGGCGACCCTTAGGGAATTTCTACCTGGCACTAATTCCAATACGCAGTCATAGCTCCTATGGGAGGGTAGGAGCAGATTTACTTTCGCTAAACCCCATCAAAAATCAAACAAAAAGTCGGAACATCCTCCTGGGGGGAGGCAAAAAAACAGGAGTGTTGGTATTAAACACATTGGCAAACCCCCTGGTTACAGACACAGATTTCCAATCCAAAACAGGGTTATGAGACTGTAACCAAGGGAAACCCAGCACGATAATGTTCTGCAGATTTATAGGACCAAAAATTTGCAGCACTCCTGGTGATCAGGTTCAACCCTCATTATCACCTGAGTAGAAAACTGGGGTTTATTCTCAGCCAAAGGGTAGAATCGATCCCCAGTAGGGGAATAGACTTCTGTAGGGGTATCAAGGGAAATCCACAACGTTTAGCAAAATCATAATCCATCAGGTTAATAGCTGCTCCAGAATCAACGAAAGCCTGAGCAGAAATTGAGGACAGAGAGCATATCAGAGTGACAGTTTAATAAAAACTTAGTCTGAACACTACCCAAGACAACTGAGCGTGCAAAACGTCTTCCCCGCTTAGGGCAGACTGAAATAGCATGAGAGGCATCACCACAGTAGAAACATAACCCATTGCGCTTTCGAGACCATGACGCTGGTGCCCCAGACACCACTCCATCACACTGCATGGGCTCAGCAGCTGCTCACAAGGCAACACCACTCCACGCATCTTCTCCGCTCACACGCAAACGTCTGTCAATTTGAATCGCTAATGACATAGAATCATTGAGACCAGAGGGATAGGGAATCCCACCATAACACCTTTACATTATCCGACAGACCCTTCCGGAAAAGGGCCGCCAAAGCGTCGTCATTCCATTTGGTCAGGACTGCCCAACCTACGGAATCTCTGACAGTATAACTCAGCGTCATCAAGCCCCTGAATTTAATGCCAACAAGGCTTTTTCAGCTTGATCAGTGACATTAGGCTCATCGTACAATAACCCAAAGCCTGAAAAAATACATCAACATCACTCAAAACAGGATCCCCAGGTGTCAGGAAAAAGCCAATCCTGAGGATCGCCGCGCAGGAAGAGATAAATAATTTGAACCTGCTGCGCTGCGTTTCCTGAGGACTTAGATTTTAAGGCAAGAAACAATTTACAATTTTTTTTTGAAATTCTGAAACTTAGCTCGATCCCCTGAAAACAAATCTGGCATGGGGATCCTAGGTTCCACAACAGGCAACCTAGCAAGATATGCAGCAATACTCTGAACCTCAGTGGCAAGCTGATCCACACGGCCAGACAACTGTGCAAACTCCATTGGGAGAAAAGATCCTCCCCAGCACCCAGAGATACAGAGGAAAGGAAAAAAAAAAAAAAATGCAACAAACAGAAAAATATCTCTGACAACTTTTCTTCCTTCAAAATATTTTTATTTTTTTTTTCCTTCTGTGAGTACCATACAATTTTTATGGCCGGTGATACTGTTATGTTACGGTAGCTGAGGAGTGCAGGTAAAAAAGGAAATACACCAGAGCAGTTGGAATCTATGAGATTGCAGTACCCTGACTAACCACCACAACTAGAGGCAGCCGTGGAGCGTTCCTACGATGGTCCTAGACGCCTCGTCACAGCCTGAGAAACTAACTACACCTAAAGATAGAAATAGGAAAGCTATCTGCCCCGGAGCAGAACCCCAAAGATAATAGAAAGCCCCCAAACATGTAATGGCGGTTAGACAAGAGGAAATACTGACACAGAAAGAAAATAGTATGAGCAAACGCTGGGGCCCAAACTATCTAAATAGAAAAGGACAGGAAGGGTACTTACTGCAATCCCAGAAAACCCTGAAAAACACCAACATACTAATTTCAAAATCACCTGAGATCACACGACCTCTACCACCTAAATTAGTTTCTCTGGTGTAACAAAAACAGCAGCCACTGAAAAAACTGCAAAAAGCAAAAGTACAAAACACAGTGGCTGGACTAAACTGAGAGGGCAAAAGCCCCCGAGGGACCCAAAAGGCCCCCACAGAAGTGCAGGACAAAATGCAAAAATATAGCAAAAACACAAAATAAGAATTGTCTTATCTGACAGCAGGAGATGCAGACACGACACAGCAGGCTACAAGGGAAACTGGAAAGAAGGATTCAGACCAAAACAATTGATCACCGGCAACCCTGATGGAAAAATGATTCCCTTAAATAAGACCAATCAGTAACACCTGATTCCCAATCCTCACTAGTACCGCTTGTAACCACCAGAGGGAACCTCTGCTCAGAACTCATCTCAAACCCATTCACAACAGGAGACCTGGCAACATAACAAGTGCAACACTAAGCCACCTAACAGAGCTATAGGGATTGCTCAGGCACCTCCCAGTTGACACTTTGCAAGGTGAACACATTACTTACATGTCTCCCAGCTGATGTATTTACCAGGTGTGCACAGTGCCCCTTTAAGAACAGGGGAGCATGCACTAGGCATGCCACCGAGAACACAGTGCAAAGTGCACACCATGAAGTGACCGGGCCGGAACACGCCGAGGACCAGAGCAGTGAATAAGCATGCATCCATGCATGGGGAGAAGGAGACACCATGTAGGGGCACTGGCAATAACGCTACACTGCTATATATGGCTCCCATCCATGTTCTTGTATACATGGCTCTTCATCCTGGTATAGATTATCCCCATCAAGGTATATATGGCCCCTATCACTATCCTGGTATATATGGCCCCTATCCCCATCCTGGTATATATGGCCTCATTCCCATCCTGGTATATATGGCCTCATTCCCATCTTGGTATATGGCCCCCATTCTCATCGTATATATGACTACCATTCCCATCCTTGTATACATGGCCCCCATCCCCATCCTGGTATATATGGCCCCCGTCCCCATCCTGGAATACATGTACCCCATACCCATCCTGGTATATATGGCCCCCAATCCTGGTATTCATGGCTCCCATCCAATCCTGGTATAACATGGCCTTCCATTTTACCACTATGCTGCAAGCAGGTTGCAATATTGCCTCAGTATTACAATGAGGCTCTCTCTTTGCCTCAAACCTTTTTATGTTGTGCTTTAGCCGTGCTTCATTTATCAGGCTTTTCCAATATCCTCTTATTATTCATGTTTATAATTCTTCATCTAGATACATACATCTAGGCCATTTTTTCTCTGCTTATTGCACTTCCAAATCTGTATACAGACATTGTGCCATGGTTTACAAATGTATATGCTTTTGTTTGATTGTCTTGTGGAGCTTTCATTATAATCTCATGTAGCATTATCTGCATATGATAGGCTTTGTGTTTCTATATTTGACTTTCTTTTTCTTGCACATTTTGGATATAGTAACTACCAACTATTGCCAAGTGTTTTTTTTTCATTATAGCACAAATGTACTTAGCTAGCACTTTGGAGGAGGATTGGTTGGTCCCTATACAGACCTTCTGGTGGTCATTTGTTCAGCCATTTTTGGCTTTTAATTGTTTTTATTCATATGTTGTTCATCTGTGTTGATAATAAAAGTTATTTGATGTAATCATTTTTGGTGATCTTAACTACTATTTATACACTTATTTTCTCTTTAGTCTTTTCAGCAGTTTATTAAAGTGTGTGGTCATGATCCCCCAAATATTTGTTGTGCACTCAAATTTTTTTGATATAGCACTGCATGTGGGAGAGGGTGACACCATGCTGGGGCACCAGCAATAGCGCTACACTGGTATATATGGTCTCCATTCCCATCCTCTTATATATGGCCCCCATTCCCATCCTCTTATATATAGCTCCCATTCCCATCCTGGTATATATGGCCTCCATTCCCATTGTATATATGGCCCCCATCCCCATCCTGTTATATATTGGCCCCCATTCCCATTCTGGTATATAATGGCCCCCATTCCCCATCCCGTTATATATGGCCTCTATTCTCTTCCTGGTATATATGGCTCCCATGCCCATCCTGGTATATGTGGCCCCCCTTCCCATTTTGGTATATATGGCCTCCCATCCCCATCATGGTATATATGGCCCCCCCATCCCCATCATGGTATATATGGCCCCCATTTCAATCCTAGTATACATGGCCCCCCATTTCAATCCTAGTATACATGGCCCCCATCCCAATCCTGGTGTACATGACACCCATCCAAATCCTGGTATACATGGTCCCCCATCCTGGTATACATGGTTCCTCATCCTGGTATACATGTCCCCCATCCTGGTATATATGGCCCCCCTCACACTGCACACAAAATAAATGATTCTACTCCCCTACCCTTTGCTGCCTCACAGCGCGGCATCCTTTTCTGATGCCAGCTGCTGATTTCAACATGTAAGCAGTGCATGATGTCACTGCCATGCGCCTCCACACACTGAAGTTAGAAGCCGGAATATTGACTGCTCCCACACCCGGGACTATGGGAGTTTGGAGCAGTGAATATTCTTTCTCTTAATAGTGGGAACACGTGGTAGCCGCCACCTCCTCTCAGCTCCGTTTTCAGTCATAGAGGTGGGGGGGTCTAGGGCGTGGGAAGCCATGAATATTCATTCTCTTTAACAGCGGGCTCAAGTGTTGGCTGCAGCCGCCGGCTCCTGCTTCCTGTGATCTGCTCCTCCGCCGGTTCACACCTCCCCCACAGCCGGACTATAAGATACATATGGACCAGTGTTTCCCAAACTCCAGTCAAGTAAGAGAGAAAGGAACTACCGCAGTATGCACACTACTCAGATAATGGAAAGTAGAAAAACAGTCAATTTTATTGGTATACAAAGAGTAAAGTAAAACACAAGTAAAATCAGAGTGACTCTGGTCCCAAACGCCCGCCCCTAACCATGATCAAGGTATATAATGAATAATGTCTCAAAAATAACAAAAACATGAAAAATAACTGGAAAAACATATGATCATAAAATAAACATTTGGAAATATGTAATGGTCCCACCTATGATGAGAGAACCTGTATGGATAGCAGAAAAAATATTAATGATACAAAAAATATATCAAATAATTATAAGCAAGCCCAAATAAGGGGTAAAATAGTCCCCCACCTGTGAACTAAAAAGATGGCTCCAAATCAATAATTGTGAAGAGAAAACAAAAGCCATGAAAAAATCACTAGCACATGATATAAACCAGAACAAACCTCATGATAAAGGCATGAGAGAGCAAACGGGCAGTCAGGACCAGAGGACACCAAGGTCCCACGCGTTACGCCGCAGCCTGTGCGGCTTCCTCAGGGAAAGTGTGAAGACAAACGCCAACAGGGTTTTAAATACCTTAAGAAGATGGAAACAAGGGAGTCAGCTGTGCGCTGTACCTGATAAGTCTGACAGGAAGCAATTTGGGTGTGAGTCAAATGGCCAAAAAAAGGAAGTGCAGACGTCTCTGCAAATATCTAAGTACCACGCATGCGCGCAGTGGAACGCAAATAGCGTCCACTGACACGCAAGTGTGGAGGTAGAGAGGATGAACTGCGCGTGCGCAACATCGGGTCAGAAGGCAAAAAAAAAAAAAAAAAAAAAAAAAGCTAATAAAGCAATAGCCCCATAGTGGGAAACAATCAGACCCCATTCATACCGAGAGCATACATATCTAGATTAACTAACGATGTTGAATCTTGTGAGCCTGTATGGAAGTAAGAGGAATGATTAGTTAAGAAAAATAAGGTCAATGAAAACATAAAGTAAAATAAACCATATTATATGAAAATAAATAAATAATAAATAGTGAAAAAGCAATTAACAGGAAAAAATATTTTATAATGGAAAATAAATAATATCAAACAATAATAAATAAACATGGTAAGAGATCAAAAAATAAAAAATAATAAATAAAAATAAAAAATTAATAAATTAAAAAATTAATAAAAAATAAATAAAAAATAAAGAATAGTAAATAGTAAAATTAATAAAAAATAAATAAAAAATAAAGAATAGTAAATTTATTTACTATTCTTTATTTTTTATTTATTTTTTATTAATTTTTTAATTTATTAATTTTTTATTTTTATTTATTATTTTTTATTTTTTGATCTCTTACCATGTTTATTTATTATTGTTTGATATTATTTATTTTCCATTATATATATTTTTTCTGTTAATTGCTTTTTCACTATTTATTATTTATTTATTTTCATATAATAATGGTTTATTTTACTTTATGTTTTCATTGACCTTATTTTTCTTAACTAATCATTCCTCTTACTTCCATACAGGCTCACAAGATTCAACATCGTTAGTTAATCTAGATATGTATGCTCTCGGTATGAATGGGTCTGATTGTTTCCCACTATGGGGCTATTGCTTTATTAGTTTTTTTTTTTTTTTTTTGCCTTCTGACCCGATGTTGCGCACGCGCAGTTCATCCTCTCTACCTCCACACTTGCGTGTCAGTGGACGCTATTTGCGTTCCACTGCGCGCATGCGTGGTACTTAGATATTTGCAGAGACGTCTGCACTTCCTTTTTTGGCCATTTGACTCACACCCAAATTGCTTCCTGTCAGACTTATCAGGTACAGCGCACAGCTGACTCCCTTGTTTCCATCTTCTTAAGGTATTTAAACCCTGTTGGCGTTTGTCTTCACACTTTCCCTGAGGAAGCCGCACAGGCTGCGGCGTAACGCGGGGGACCTTGGTGTCCTCTGGTCCTGACTGCCCGTTTGCTCTCTCATGCCTTTATCATGAGGTTTGTTCTGGTTTATATCATGTGCTAGTGATTTTTTTCATGGCTTTTGTTTCTCTTCACAATTATTGATTTGGAGCCATCTTTTTAGTTCACAGGTGGGGGACTATTTTACCCCTTATTTGGGCTTGCTTATAATTATTTGATATATTTTTTGTATCATTAATATTTTTTCTGCTATCCATACAGGTTCTCTCATCATAGGTGGACCATTACATATTTCCAAATGTTTTTTATGATCATATGTTTTTCCAGTTATTTTTCATGTTTTTGTTTTTTTTTGAGACATTATTCATTATATACCTTGATCATGGTTAGGGGCGGGTGTTTGGGACCAGAGTCACTCTGATTTTACTTGTGTTTTACTTTACTCTTTGTATACCAATAAAATTGACTGTTTTTCTACTTTCCATATCTGAGTAGTGTGCATTACTGCGGTAGTTCCTTTCTCTCTTACTTAGCTGTTGTTTTTTCTACCGATCTGCACCTCCTTATTTAATTGTGTATAATTGGTGCGCCCTGCATTTCACATTATTATATATCCCAAACTCCAGTCCTCGCGGCCCCCACGGGTCATGTTTTCAGGATTTCCTTTGTATTGCGCAGATGGTGGAAGTGTCATCAAGGCATCAGGAATTTTCTCACCTGTGCAACACTATGGAAATCCTGAAAATATGACCCATAGGGGCCGTGAGGACTGGAGTTTGGGAAACACTGATATGGACTATAAGACGCACCCCCCATTTCCCTCAAAATTTTGGAGGAAAACAGTGCATATTATAGTCTGAAAAATACGGGAATTTATTGTCCAGTTCACAGAGTTTGGAGCTTTCCTTTTCTACCATAAAAACAAATGTGATACATTTCCTTATAATTTATTGATACACTTTAAGCTGTGTGAATATAACAACTGTAACTATGGAATGGCCCCTAGGGAAATCTAAGCTGAAAATCACAGAAAAACATCATATCTAGAATAAAAAAAACAAAAACAAAAAAATGCTACATTCCGCGGTGTTTCTGTAAAGAGCTTTTATAAATGCCTCAAACGGATGGTCTCTGGCCAAATATGTTTCTAGAGCCGTAGGTAGAATATGAGATGTCGTCCTCATCATGAAGTAGTTATTTCTCATGTCACGTGTAATAATATCTCCTGCAGTATTACTAATGCCGATTCCAGTGTCTGTAAATGAGATAAGAATTAGCGTTATGGAAGAGAGTCTGAGAAACGTATCAGATGCCGACTCCGAGGAAGTAACTGCTTGTTGTCTTGGTGTAAAATATAAAAGGATTTATTAGTAGATGTAAAAAGAAAGAAAAGAAAACTAAATACTGTAAAATAATAAATATCCTGATGTTTCCTTTATTAACTACAGTAATTTTATTTTTACATGGGATTCTTTATGATGTTGCATCGGTTCATCTTCTCATTCAGATTCCTACAACATCAGATCCTCTCAGTGGAAATCTTCAGTATCAGTGGGTTTTTCTGATTTACCCATCAAGGATGGATATGGACAGAGACCAGATGGTGGAGAGGATATTACACCTCACCCTAGAGATCCTCTTCCGGCTTACTGGAGAGGTGAGAGATTCTGATGACGTCACATTACATCATTCTTATCTATGGGAATAGCAGATGGACAGAACTGGAGAGGTGAGGACTCTGGAAATGTCTGTAGTTAGATTTATTAATGTGTCTCTCCATAACCAGGATTACACAGTAGTGAAGAAGACATCTAGTGAGCGCTGTCAGGACCCTGTGTCTGAGGGATGGGGAAGACCACTGAGCCCAATCACGGGGCCTCCACCTCACCCTCTGATACATGAGGAAATCAATGACCAGAAGATTCTAGAACTCACCTACAAGATGATTGAGCTGCTGACTGGAGAGGTGAAAATGCTGGAATGATGGGACATTATACAGTAACACTATGAAGGGATTGGTGGGATGACGGTATCATAGTATGTGTCAGGTTCCTATAAGATGTCAGGATGTCGCCGTCTATTTCTCCATGGAGGAGTGGGAGTATTTAGAAGGACACAAAGATCTGTACAAGGACGTCATGATGGAGGTTCCCCAGCCCCTCACATCACCAGGTAATAGAGAGGACTAAATACACACGGCCTATAATTATCTGTATGTAAAGAATGAATTCAGTCCCTGTATTGTTTTCCTCCAGTTCTATGCAGTAAGAGGACAACACCAGAGAGATGTCCCCATCCTCTTCTTCCACAGGACTGTAAACAGGAAGAACCCAATATTCCTCAGGATCATCAGGTAGATGGAGAAAAGGTGTCATGAGATCTCCCCTATGATGTGTAGACGGCTGTGAAGGTCTTGCGTTCAATCTTGTTTTATCCACCAGTATTATATGTTTTATACTTGTATAATGAGAAGGGTGGAGATGCAGGATTAGAGCTGATCATAGATGTCACTTCTCCATCTGTCTGTGACTTTTACAATATTTATTTCAGGGTGAAGATCTGTCCCATATTAATATTATAGAGATACATGTAAGGAGTGATGAGCGGTGTAAAGAGGAGATTCCTACATATGACTACCCAGGTGAGTAGTGACCACTAAATACAGAGAAGTCACAGATTCTTCTCAGTCACTGGCTGTCATGATAATTGTGGAGCATGGTTGCAATCCAGTGGCCAGAGGAGCACAAGCGGGAACAGCAAGCAGTAGTTCCAGTTCTTGGAATTAGCACTAGGAATCGTAGGATATAAAGAGGAGTGGGAACCGTCTGGAAAAGGACACGTTCACACGTTCAGTATTTGTAAGCCAAAACCAGGAGTGGGTGAAAAATGCAGAAGTGGTGACATTTTTTTTATTATACTTTATTCCTCTGATTGTTCCACTCTTCGTTTTAGCTTACAAATACTGATGTTATATACTGACTTAATACTGAAAGTATGATCAAGGACCAAGACAATTCTCAGGAGCTGGAGACAGGAACTAGACTAAAGGCTAGACACAATACTCAAGCAATGAGTGAGAGTTCCATGTGGCTATAAGTAGGCACAAAAACTAAATAAGATGGCTTCCACAGCTTCAACATCGGCCATCTTACAGAAAGGTGATTGTAGAAACACAATACAAGCCTCTAGCTTAACCCTTAACGAATGCCGATACGCCTTTTAACGGCGGTGGTTGAGGGTACTTAAACCACAGTGCAGTGAATTCACGGCACTGTGGAAAAAGTATATAGTGCCCCCCAGAGTCGGATTTTCTCCGGGGTCTCGGCTACCAGGGGTAGCCGAGACCCCAAAGAACGTGATTCAGGTCGGTTTTTAACCATATAACGGCAACCGCAAAAAAGAAATAAGCCGCGATTCTGCTTTATCTTTCTCTCTCCTCTGATGTGATCGCACATCAGAGGAGAGAGAAATAGGGTCCCCGGTCCCCCCGGTACCTCCCGCTGTCCCCAGACCCTCCTGCCTCCTCCAGTGGGTGCCGGCATCTTGGTCCGGGAAGAAAATGGCGGGCGCATGCCATCCGGCAGATTCATTCATTCAGTGAAGGTACATTTTGATCACTGTGATAAACCCTATCACAGTGATCAAAATAAAAAAAATAGTAAATAAACCCCCCCCTTTGTCACCCCTTAGTTAGCGAAATATAATAAAACAAAGAAAATATATTTATTTTCATTTTTCCATTAAGGTTAGGGTTATAATTAGGGTTAGGGTTGGAATTAGGGTTAGAATTAGGGTTACATTTAGAGTTAGAGTTACAATTAGGGTTAGGGTTACAATTAGGGTTGGAATTAGGGTTGAAATTAGGGTTGGGATTAGGGTTAGGATTAGGGTTAGGGTTGGAATTAGTGTTAGGGGTGTGTTGGGGTTAGGGTTGGAGCTAGAATTGATGGGTTTCCACTATTTAGGCACATCAGGGGGTTTCCAAACATGACATGGCGTTCAAAAAGTCAAATGGTGCTCCCTCCCTTCCGAACCCTGCCGTGCGCCCAAACAGTGGTTCCCCCCCACATATGGGTATCAGCGTACTCAGGAAAAATTGCACAACAAGTTTTGTGGTCCAATTTCTCCTGTTACCCTTGGGAAAATAAAAAAAATAGTGGGCTAAAACATCAATTTTGAGGAAAAAAATTATTTTTTATTTTCACGGCTCTACGTTATAAACTTCTGTGAAGCACTTGGAGGTTCAAAGTGCTCACCACACATCTAGATAAGTTCCTTAAGGGGTCTAGTTTCCAAAATGGGGTCACTTGTTGGGGGTTTCCACTGTTTAGGCACATCAGGGGCTCTCCAAACGCGACATGGCGTCCAGCCAATTCTGCGTTGAAAAAGTCAAACGGCGCTCCTTCCATTGCGACCTCTGCCGTGCACCTAAAAAGTGGTTTGCCGCCACATATGATGTATCGGCGTATTCAGGAGAAATTGCACAACAAATTTTGTGGTTCATTTTCTCTTTTAACACTTGTGAAAATAAAAAAAAAATTGGTTCTGAAGTAAATTTTTTGCAAAAAGAGTTAAATGTTAATTTTTTTCTTCCACATTGCTTCAGTTCCTGTGAAGCACGTAAAGGGTTAATAAACTTCTTGAATGTGGTTTTGAGCACCTTGAGGGGTCCAGTTTTTAGAATGGTGTCACTTTTGGTTATTTTCTATCATAAAGACCCCTCAAAGTGACTTCAAATGTGATGTGGTCCCTAAAAAAAAATGATGTAGAAATGAGAAATCGCTGGTCAACTTTTAACCCTTATAACTTCGTAACAAAAAAAATTTTGTTTTCAAAATTGTGCTGATGTAAAGTAGACATGTGGGAAATGTTATTTATTAAGAAATTTGTGTGACATATCTCTCTGATTTAAGGGCATAAAAATTTAAAGTTTGAAAATTGCTAAATTTTCAAAATTTTCCCATATTTCTGTTTTTTTCATAAATAAACGCAAGTCATATCAAAAAAAATTTACCACTAACGTGAAGTTCAATATGTCACGAAAAAAACATTCTGAGAATCAGCGGGATCCGTTGAAGCGTTCCAGAGTTATAACCTCAAAGTGACAGTGGTCAGAATTGTAAAAATTGGCCCAGTCATTAAGCTGCAAATTGGCTCTGTCACTGAGGGGTTAAGGAGTGGAAATGCTTCACAATAATGAAAGTAAATAATAGCAGCCACAAGGGGTCAATCCGTAGAAAGACAACAGAACTCCGACACCAGCGTTTCTCCTTTTCAGCAGTATAGTCCGGCCACATTGTATTCATATGATCACCATTTTACCTCTAAACCACCATAATGTTCTTCACCCGAAACTTTCAAAATACTTTGGGCATTGAAAGTCCTTATTCTATACAGTTTACAACCAGGAGGATCCTCCTACCTCCTGGAATTAGAAGATGCTGACCATTACCTGTTCAGATCTGTAAACTACAAAACCAAATGACTGCGAACGTAGAATGTGCTGACAAGCTAGAAAGTCTCTTAGAAGATAAGATCGACCTCTAAAAGAAAGTGGAGGGTAATGATTGCCTCTTCCAAATGCCTGAGATTTAAATTTAAGACACCTCTGTCCATAGACTCCCCAAAGCACAAACAGTCTGTCTCTCTCTATCTCTGTCTCTATGATGAGGAATAGTTTGTGCTTTGGGCAGGCCTGTGGGCAGGTCTCTTCTTGGTTTCTCTGGCTTAGAGCAGGAAGATAAGACTCTGCAAACTTGTAACACTGATTACACAAGAACCACAAGACCTATTTCTTCACCTCAGGTATCTTTTTAATCAGTTTAACACTGCAAACCTGGCAGTGCCTGTAGTTTACTTAAAGCGAACCTGTCAGTAGGATTTTGGTAAGTTATTTATGTAGTGGTAGAACAAATGAAAGACAGCACTTACATATATCTTTAAAATAAGAGTCATTTAATCCATGCTCCAGTACATTTTGTACTGCACACTTCCCTGATTCACCTGTATGCCACAGAAAATGTCCTGGAGTATGGATTGAACGACTTTTATTTTAAGGATCTGGTGAATGCTGTCTTTCATTTGAACAAACAATTGAACATCACTCTCCACTGGTTCATGCCATAAGGTCTTCAATTAGACTGTGAGCTGTCATTGTCTTAGTGAATAATTCAGTTTTACTACATAAATTCCCATTTCTATGGACATTTTAAATAGACATGTTCAAAAATATGAAATTCAAGGATGTTTTATTCAAAAACAATAATTGGCATTGGAATTTAATTCTTGGCAGATGACGGTCATAGGAGATCAGAAGGACAAATGACAGCTTCAATTTTTAAATCAGATGAACTTGCGATCACACAGGATATGACTGAAGTGAATGCCATTACTACAGATATACCATCATCCTTTCACAGCAAAGATGTATCATCTGATCCTTTGAAACAAGTCCATGACCAAATTAATACTGGAGAGAAGCCATATTCATGTTCAGAATGTGGGAAATGTTTTAAAGAGAAATCAAAACTTATCAGACATCAGACAACTCACACAGGGGAGAAGCCACATCTATGTTCAGACTGTGGGAAATGTTTTAACCGGAAATCTTATCTTGTTATTCACCAAAGAACTCACACAGGGGAGAAGCCTTATTCATGTTCAGAATGTGGAAAATGTTATGGACACAGATCACATCTTGTTACACACCAGAGAACTCACAAAGGGGAAAAGCCTTTTTCATGCCCAGAATGTGGGAAATGTTTTGTAGAGAAATCAAACCTTGTTAGACACCAGAAAACTCACACAGGGGAGAAGCCTTTTTCTTGTTCAGAATGTGGGAAATGTTTTAACCGGAAATCTCGTCTTGTTGTTCATCAGAGAACTCACACAGGGAAGAATGCACATTCATGTTCAGAATGTGGAAAATGTTATGGACAGAGATCTTATCTTATTAGTCACCAGAGAACTCACAAAGGGGAAAAGCCGTTTTCGTGTTCAGAATGTGGGAAATGTTTTGTAGAGAAATCAAACCTTGTTAGACACCAGAAAACTCACACAGGGGAGAAGCCTTTTTCATGTTCAGAATGTGGGAAATGTTATGGACAGAGATCATATCTTTTTAGTCATCAGAAAACTCACAAAGGGGAAAAGCCTTTTTCATGTTCAGAATGTGGGAAATGTTTTGTAGAGAAATCTCACCTTGTTAGACACCAGAAAACTCACACAGGGGAGAAGCCTTTTTCATGTTCAGAATGTGGGAAATGTTATGGACAGAGATCATATCTTGTTATTCACCAGAGAACTCACAAAGGGGAGAAGCCTTTTTCATGTTCAGAATGTGGGAAATGTTTTACAAGTAAATCATTTCTTGTTGCACATCAAAAAATTCACACAGGGGAGAAACCATATTCATGTTCAGAATGTGGGAAATGTTTTTTATATAAATCATATCTTGTTAGACACCAGAAAACTCACACAGGGGAGAAGCCTTTTTCCTGTTCAGAATGTGGAAAATGTTTTCTACATGAATCACATCTTGTTATACACCAGAGAATTCACACCGGGGAGAAGCCCTTTTTCTGTTCAGTATGTGGGAAATGTTTTACCCAAAAATGGCACGTTCTTGAACATCTAAAATCCCACATGGGGGTAATCCGTTATCAAACCTAGAATGTGAAAAATCAATTACTGGAAATTATATTTTGCAGACCATCAAAATTTATGCACACAGGGAGAAACTGTGTTATTGACAAATTTTACAAAAAACATATGAAAAGGGAAATTTCTTTAGAACTTACTGTACTTCTTGGACAATTAGTCACATTTTTAATAAGAAAAAGTCTTGCTAATAACTGAGTGTCTCTTATAGTCTGGAGGCAGCTTTCTGTAATGTAGGAGAACGTTGAGACAGTGTAAATATGCATATATGAACCAATTAAATCTGTGATATGCTATATCCCAGAAATAAGAAGAGATCTATGATAAGTTTTAATTCTAAGCTTTTTGAATAATTACAATATTAAAATCACATAAAACAAGGAACACCTCTGAGGGACATCACACACCTTGATGCCTAAATATTGCTTGCAAAATCAGAGTACAAGTGAATTTCTATAGGTATAAATCATAGTACTTTGCCAATACATAAAACTTTCCTACCCATAAAATAGAAATTTTGTCCCGATTACAAGCTCTATCAAATCCACCACTATTTCAAGTGAACCTGTCAGCAGGATTTTGATAAGTAACCTACACACACTGTCAGGTTGGCAGTGTTAAACTGATTAAAATGATATTTGGGGTAAAGAAATCCATCTTGTGGTTCTTGTGTTAACAGTGTTAGAAGTTTGCAGCTAATGATATGCTTGTGCTTCAGGGCGGGACGGAGTCTTATCTTCCTGCTCACTGGCCGCCCCGAAGCACAAACATATTCCTCATCATAGAGACAGAATGTTTGTGCTTCGGGGCAGCCTGTAGGTATATCTCTCTTTGGTTTCTCTGGCTTAGAGCAGGAAGATAAGACTCTGCTTACAGTCCCGCCCTGGAGCAAGAGCTTATCATTAGCTGCAGACTTCTAACACTGATTACACAAGAACCACAAAACTGATTTCTTCACCCCAGTTATCATTTTAATCAGTTTAAAACTGCTAACCTGACAATGCCTGTAGTTTACTAAGCAAAATCCTGATGACAGGTTCACTTTAAAACATTACCCAATAGATTCTATAATATAGAGGTAGTTTATCTGAACATAGAAGAGTAACTGTCTCTGTGGGTCTGATGTGTCCCTGCTGCCGGGACACACATTTTTAACAGACCCTTAGAGACAGTTACCCTTCCATTTTCAGGTAAAATACCTATATGTTATACAATCTATTAGGTAATATGTTAATTGGTGGTTTTGATAAAGCTTGTAAAAAGGGCAAAATCTCTGTTGTATGGGTTGGAAAGTTGTTATGCACTCTCAAAGTACTATGAGTTATACCTATAGAGATTCACTTGTACTCTGATTTTGCAAGCAATATTTTTGCTTCCAAGTGTGTGATGTCCTCCAGTGGTATTGCTTATTTTATTTGATTTTAATTTTATAATTATTCAATAAACTTAATAGTTTTAATTCTGTCATAGAGCTCTTCTTATTTCTGGGATATGGCTTATCACACATCTAATTGATTCTGTATTTTTGAAATGCTAATGATTATTGTGGGACAAGTATTGAAAAGTGTAAATGTGCATATGTAGCAGAGCTGCGTATCTAAATGTGCCGATGTAGCAGAGCCGAATGTGCATTCACTGTCCAGCAGTGTTGTGTGTGTATATATGTGCTCTGCAGAGTGCGCTCAGTAATGTATGTGCTGTGACTCTATATGTAAATAAATGCATGGTTCAGAGAAACGCTAACAATAGATTTATTACTTCCCTATCCTACACTAGTGTATTACGATTAGTGATATCGACCACTACAATTTACACCACCAGGGAAGGTTTAATTAGTAGAATTATTTTTTTCCTTTTTTCTACTGTCTAAACCTGGGTGTGTCTTATGGTAAAGTGCGTCTGTAAAGTTGGTGGGTGTGGATCCACTGCGCCACAGGCTGGGCTTACCCTGGAGGGGCATGACTAAGTGTCTACTGTGTCTTCACTAGGACCTCTGATGGTGAGGATAGGCTGGGCGTACAGTAGACACCAAGTACCACTTCAGAGCCGTCACCGGGACTACAGCAGCTGACTGCAGAGTCAGAAGTGCAGGTACAAATTCCAGGAGGGCGAGAGAGAAGCACAGTCAGATGGTCCATGGTTGGGGCAGACATCATGGGTTTTCTGTACAAAGCCGGAGTCAGGGATAGAGAAGTCATGCAGAGAGAGGGTAGACAGGCCTTGTTGATAATTGGAGACAGAATAAGTAGATATGCATAAGCATGGTGCTAGCAGGCTAAGTACCAATGTTCGGGCAAAATGAGTGGTGGGAGGAGCTACCTAATATAGATCTTGCTGGCACGAGTTAGGCTAGGGAACCTAATCATTGCAGGAACCAGCAGGATTAAATTCCTACAGAGACTGGCCAAATTGAAACTACATGCTGATGCAGCAGTGCTGAGGATTTCTGCTAAAGGCAAACTAAAAGCAAGGCGGCCTGACACAAGGATAAGCCCACGATGACCACAGTGAGTAAGGCGGCGCTGAGGAGGCCTGGAAGTTACCGCCGTGACATAGCTACCCCCTCATTACGCCCCCTCTTCTATAGGCCAGCCCAATGGAGGAAATCGCTCAAGAATAGTAGGGGCAAAGATGTTGTCGTCCGAATCACAAGACCTCTCCTCAGGACCGAAACCTCTCCAATTGACTAGAAAAAAGGTCCTCCCTTGAACTTTCTTGAAATACAGCATGTCCTTCGCTTCATACATGTCCTAAGGACCCTCAAGATCAATTATAGCGTCAGGAGTAAGGGGCTTGGAGAAGCGGTTTAGGACCACAGTTTTTAGGAGTAAGACATGGAAGAAATTGGAGATCCGTAGGCTCACCAGGAGCTGAAGTCTGTAGATCACCACATTGATTTGCCTGTGAACCTTGAATGGCCCAAGGTATCGACGAGTGAACTTATAAAATGGCATCTTCAGGCAAATTTTATTTGGGAGCCAAATTTTATTTCCGGTAGCAAAAATAAACAAGGCCTTTCTGGCCAAAGGAAAAACGAAACAACATGCAGCACAGTCCAAGCTGATGCAGGGATCCTCCCGTTCAGGAAAAAAACAACATCCACTAGTTCAGCCTTCCTTGTCAGGACACATAGCACTGGAGTTTCACTCTCCAGGACTACTGAACACTGAGTGTCTTCAGAAGGCCCACTTATTAAATCCTAGACCACAACCTGGGATGGAGATGTGGAGAACAACCTACGTCCCACTCTATGGTTGTTCTCAAAAACCCAGTCCTTTTAAAATGGCTGTTTAACCCCTCTCAACACTTAGTGTGCTGGAGCAAACCTTTTGGGTTTCAAATCACTGAATCTATTAGCCTCAGTGAAACATATCTCCCCTCTAATACTTTTCCATTGACATTGTCACAACATATACAGGGAGGTCCAAAAGTAGGTGGACACAAAATAATAACATTTATTTTGATTTACATATAAAATTATATTTACTAACACAAGCATAACATTGACAATTACATTTTATTCTGAACAATATTACAAAAGCCCTTAAATATTATCAACGCAGGTGCTCAAACTGTTTTTCATCACAATTTTCACAGCTTTGAAATCTGCCTCTTACGCTGTGACAAACATTTTTGCACAAGTCTCTTTGGGTAATAATTTCTTGAAATGCATCTCTTGTGTAATTTTTCAAATCACTGACACTTTTTGGTTTTCGACTATAAACTTTGTCGCTGAGTACTCCCCAAAAGAAAAAATCCATTGGGGTCAAGTCTGGTGAACGTGCCGGCCAATCAAGTGGGCCTCTTCGGCAATCCATTTATTAGGAAATGTTTAATCAAGACACTCGCGGACTACTCTTGAATAATGTGGAGGGGCCCCATCTTGTTGGAAATAAAGGTCATTTGAATTAGGCTGTTGCTGTAACTGGGGAACAACTTGATTCATTAGAATTTCCAGATACTTCTCTCCTGTGACTGTTCCATAAAAAAAAAGGTCCAAAAACACCAAAACTTGAAATACCACCCCAAACATTGACACCAGGCTCATTTAGTTGTTGCTCTAATGGTAAATGCATGTTCTCATTATACCAGTAAATACAATTCTGTCTGTTAATATGGCCAGATAATGTGAAAGAAGCTTCATCACTCCACATAATGTTATCTACAATTACTGGATTTTCTTCAGTTTCATTAAGCATAATCTCAATAAATTGTAGCCGCCTGTCTGGATCATCCTCCAATAAACCATGAATGGACGATAAGCTTTCCACCCAATAGATTTCAGGATTCGCATGATGGAAGCTCGTGAAATTCCCAATTTTAAAGAGACTTCTGGTGGACTTTTTTGAACTCTGAACAAATGTTTCAGCAACAAGTTGTTTATTATTTTCTGTACAGGCTGTTTTGGGTCGACTAGTTTTTGGAGCATTAAGGATTCAACCAGTGGCAATGAATTTGTCACGAATGCGGTAAATGGTTTGTTTCTTTGGGGCTTGAGTACCAAATGTTTCAACCCAATTTGCTCTAACTGTTTCAGCATTTTGAGATTTCCAATAATCTTTTAAAATCCATTTTCTTTGATCTGTATTTAAATTATTTGCCATTTTGGGGGAGATTTATCTGTGAAAACTGGATCTGTGAAACTGACTCAGTTGCCCTTAGCAACCAATCAGATTCCACCTTTCATTTTCCAAAGAGTCTGTGAAGAATAAAAAGTGGAATCTGATTGGTTGCTAAGGGCAACTGAGTCAGTTTCACTTTACACCATGTTTGATAAATCTCCCCCATCATAACCCTATTACACATACTGTCCACCTACTTTTGGACCACCCTGTGTGTGTATGTATATATATATATATATATATATATATATATATTTATTAATAATATATTTTGAAGAATATTTCATTTTAAAACTATGTGTAAATGATTTTGAACATTTTTATATGCAAATGCTCATGTTAAAATCGCATTGCAGTCTGATAGCAATCGCACTGAATTCGGATGTAAATCGGATGCTAGGTGTGAAAAATTGGATTGTACTCACATAAAAAACACCTGACAATCAAATGACAATTGCATTACACTCATCCAACTCTCCTGAATCAAAATCGGACCAATTTTTAAATCGCTAGTATGTCTCCAGCCTTACTGTGTATGTATTGGTGGTGTGAGATCAGTGGCCCAAGGTCATCTAACCCCTTAACCTCTTTCTGCCATCAGACGTACTATTCGGTCCATGTGCCCTGGGACTTAATTCCCAAGGACGGAATAGTACGTCATATGCGATCAGCTGTGCTCCCAGGGGGAGCGCAGCTGATCGCGGCCTGGTGTCAGCCGGGTGTCAGCTGATTATCACAGCTGACCAATTGCCAGGAGTGGTCACGGACCGCTCCTGGGACACTAACCCCGGCACACTGCGATCAAATATGATCGCAGTGTTCCGGCGGTACAGGGAAGCATCGCGCAGGGAGGGGGCTCCCTGCGTGCTTCTCCAAGACCCTCAGAACAGCGCGATGTGATAGCGCTGTTCCGAGGGCCTCCTCCCTGCAGGACCCTGGATCCAAGATGGCCGTGGAGTCCTTCCGAGTCCTGCAGGGAGGCGGCTTCCTCAGAAAGTCTGCTGCACTGCCTGTGAGATTGCCGATCTGACACAGTGCTGTGCACAGTGTCAGATCAGCGATCTAACTCTATACAGTGATGTCCCACCCTGGGACAAAGTAAAAAAGTAAAAAAAATAAAAGTAATGTGTAAAAAAAAAAATTCCTAAATAAAGAAAAAAATATATATTCCCCAATAAATTCATTTCTTCATGTAAATAAAAAAACAATAAAAGTACACATATTTAGTATCGCCGCGTCCGTAACGACCTTCCCTATAAAACTGTCCCATTAGTTAACCCCTTTATTGAACCCCTTAAAAAATAATAATAATTTATCATCATACCATCGAATAAAATGTGAAATAACACACGATCAAAAGACGGATATAAATAAACATGGTACCGCTGAAAATGTCATCTTGTCCCGCAAAAAACGAGCCGTCATACAGCATCATCAGCGAAAAAATTAAAAAGTTATAGCTCGCAGAATAAAGCGATCCAAAAATAATTATTTTTTATACATAATTATTTTTATTGTATAAAAGCGCCAAAACATAAAATGATATAAATGAGGTATCGCTGTAATCGTACTGACCCAAAGAATAAAACTGCTTTATCAATTTTACCACACGCGGAACGGTATAAACGCCCCCCCAAAAGAAATTCATGAATTGCTGGTTTTTGTTAATTCTGCCTCCCAAAAATCGTAATAAAAAGCGATCAAAAAATGTCATGTGCCCAAAAATGGTACCAATAAAAATGTCACCTCGTCCCGCAAAAAGTAAGACCTCACATGACTCTCTGGGCCAAAATAAGAAAATATTATAGCTCTCAAAATGTGATGATGCAAAAACTATTTTTTGCAATAAAAAGTGTCTTTTAGCATATGACAGCTGCCAAACATAAAAACTCACTATGAATAGTAAATCAAACCCCCCTTTATCACCCCCTTAGTTAGGGAAAAATAATAAATTAAAAAAATTTATTTATTTCCATTAGGGTTAGGGTTGGGGCTAAAGTTAGGGTTGGGATTAGGGATAGGGGTGTTCTAGGGTTAGGTTTGTGGTTAGGGTTATGATTAGGGTTGGGATTAGGTTTAGGGGTGTTTTGGGGTTAGGGTTGGAGTTCGAGTTGGGGAGTTTCAACTGTTTAAGAGAAAAAGGTAGCACACTGCAGCGCTATAGCTTGCAAACACGAAATATGAAAAATGAATTGCATCATTACCTTAGAAATATGAAAAATTGAGAAGTCTTAGCGCATAAGATGGCCAAATTATGTGAGCCTGATAGCCACGTCAAGGCTCTTCTCGTATATCAGGTCCTAACTAATGCCTATCCTCGCTTAGAAAAGTCTGTCTGCATGGGAACGTATGAATCCTCTCTTCAGACTAAAATCTACATCTCTGTGGAGGGGTGATGAACCTGTTGTAATTAAAAAGCCTGTGACCACCAGGTGGAGTGCTCAGGTAGAAGGTAAATGAATACATATCAAAAAACTGACTGGCACATCCAAACATAGATTCAGTGTGAACAGGTGCTAAACCTAGAGTCACCAACTCATATACATACAGGAGAAAAAGGTAGCACACTGCAGCGCTATAGCTTGCAAACACGAAATATGAAAAATGAATTGCATCATTACCTTAGAAATATGAAAAATTGAGAAGTCTTAGCGCATAAGATGGCCAAATTATGTGAGCCTGATAGCCACGTCAAGGCTCTTCTCGTATATCAGGTCCTAACTAATGCCTATCCTCGCTTAGAAAAGTCTGTCTGCATGGGAACGTATGAATCCTCTCTTCAGACTAAAATCTACATCTCTGTGGAGGGGTGATGAACCTGTTGTAATTAAAAAGCCTGTGACCACCAGGTGGAGTGCTCAGGTAGAAGGTAAATGAATACATATCAAAAAACTGACCGGCACATCCAAACATAGATTCAGTGTGAACAGGTGCTAAACCTAGAGTCACCAACTCATATACATACAAGAGAAAAAGGTAGCACACTGCAGCGCTATAGCTTGCAAACACGAAATATGAAAAATATGAAAAATGAATTGCATCATTACCTTAGAAATATGAAAATTGAGAAGTCTTAGCGCATAAGATGGCCAAATTATGTGAGCCTGATAGCCACGTCAAGGCTCTTCTCGTATATCAGGTCCTAACTAATGCCTATCCTCGCTTAGAAAAGTCTGTCTGCATGAGAACGTATGAATCCTCTCTTCAGACTAAAATCTACATCTCTGTGGAGGGGTGATGAACCTGTTGTAATTAAAAAGCCTGTGACCACCAGGTGGAGTGCTCAGGTAGAAGGTAAATGAATACATATCAAAAAACTGACCGGCACATCCAAACATAGATTCAGTATGAACAGGTGCTAAACCTAGAGTCACCAACTCATATACATACAAGAGAAAAAGGTAGCACACTGCAGCGCTATAGCTTGCAAACACGAAATATGAAAAATATGAAAAATGAATTGCATCATTACCTTAGAAATATGAAAAATTGAGAAGTCTTAGCGCATAAGATGGCCAAATTATGTGAGCCTGATAGCCACGTCAAGGCTCTTCTCGTATATCAGGTCCTAACTAATGCCTATCCTCGCTTAGAAAAGTCTGTCTGCATGGGAACGTATGAATCCTCTCTTCAGACTAAAATCTACATCTCTGTGGAGGGGTGATGAACCTGTTGTAATTAAAAAGCCTGTGACCACCAGGTGGAGTGCTCAGGTAGAAGGTAAATGAATACATATCAAAAAACTGACTGGCACATCCAAACATAGATTCAGTGTGAACAGGTGCTAAACCTAGAGTCACCAACTCATATACATACAGGAGAAAAAGGTAGCACACTGCAGCGCTATAGCTTGCAAACACGAAATATGAAAAATGAATTGCATCATTACCTTAGAAATATGAAAAATTGAGAAGTCTTAGCGCATAAGATGGCCAAATTATGTGAGCCTGATAGCCACGTCAAGGCTCTTCTCGTATATCAGGTCCTAACGCCTATCCTCGCTTAGAAAAGTCTGTCTGCATGGGAACGTATGAATCCTCTCTTCAGACTAAAATCTACATCTCTGTGGAGGGGTGATGAACCTGTTGTAATTAAAAAGCCTGTGACCACCAGGTGGAGTGCTCAGGTAGAAGGTAAATGAATACATATCAAAAAACTGACCGGCACATCCAAACGTAGATTCAGTGTGAACAGGTGCTAAACCTAGAGTCACCAACTCATATACAAGAGAAAAAGGTAGCACACTGCAGCGCTATAGCTTGCAAACACGAAATATGAAAAATGAATTGCATCATTACCTTAGAAATATGAAAAATTGAGAAGTCTTAGCGCATAAGATGGCCAAATTATGTGAGCCTGATAGCCACGTCAAGGCTCTTCTCGTATATCAGGTCCTAACTAATGCCTATCCTCGCTTAGAAAAGTCTGTCTGCATGGGAACGTATGAATCCTCTCTTCAGACTAAAATCTACATCTCTGTGGAGGGGTGATGAACCTGTTGTAATTAAAAAGCCTGTGACCACCAGGTGGAGTGCTCAGGTAGAAGGTAAATGAATACATATCAAAAAACTGACCGGCACATCCAAACATAGATTCAGTGTGAACAGGTGCTAAACCTAGAGTCACCAACTCATATACATACAAGAGAAAAAGGTAGCACACTGCAGCGCTATAGCTTGCAAACACGAAATATGAAAAATGAATTGCATCATTACCTTAGAAATATGAAAAATTGAGAAGTCTTAGCGCATAAGATGGCCAAATTATGTGAGCCTGATAGCCACGTCAAGGCTCTTCTCGTATATCAGGTCCTAACTAATGCCTATCCTCGCTTAGAAAAGTCTGTCTGCATGAGAACGTATGAATCCTCTCTTCAGACTAAAATCTACATCTCTGTGGAGGGGTGATGAACCTGTTGTAATTAAAAAGCCTGTGACCACCAGGTGGAGTGCTCAGGTAGAAGGTAAATGAATACATATCAAAAAACTGACCGGCACATCCAAACATAGATTCAGTGTGAACAGGTGCTAAACCTAGAGTCACCAACTCATATACATACAAGAGAAAAAGGTAGCACACTGCAGCGCTATAGCTTGCAAACACGAAATATGAAAAATGAATTGCATCATTACCTTAGAAATATGAAAAATTGAGAAGTCTTAGCGCATAAGATGGCCAAATTATGTGAGCCTGATAGCCACGTCAAGGCTCTTCTCGTATATCAGGTCCTAACTAATGCCTATCCTCGCTTAGAAAAGTCTGTCTGCATGAGAACGTATGAATCCTCTCTTCAGACTAAAATCTACATCTCTGTGGAGGGGTGATGAACCTGTTGTAATTAAAAGCCTGTGACCACCAGGTGGAGTGCTCAGGTAGAAGGTAAATGAATACATATCAAAAAACTGACCGGCACATCCAAACATAGATTCAGTATGAACAGGTGCTAAACCTAGAGTCACCAACTCATATACATACAAGAGAAAAAGGTAGCACACTGCAGCGCTATAGCTTGCAAACACGAAATATGAAAAATATGAAAAATGAATTGCATCATTACCTTAGAAATATGAAAAATTGAGAAGTCTTAGCGCATAAGATGGCCAAATTATGTGAGCCTGATAGCCACGTCAAGGCTCTTCTCGTATATCAGGTCCTAACTAATGCCTATCCTCGCTTAGAAAAGTCTGTCTGCATGGGAACGTATGAATCCTCTCTTCAGACTAAAATCTACATCTCTGTGGAGGGGTGATGAACCTGTTGTAATTAAAAAGCCTGTGACCACCAGGTGGAGTGCTCAGGTAGAAGGTAAATGAATACATATCAAAAAAACTGACCGGCACATCCAAACATAGATTCAGTGTGAACAGGTGCTAAACTAGAGTCACCAACTCATATACATACAAGAGAAAAAGGTAGCACACTGCAGCGCTATAGCTTGCAAACACGAAATATGAAAAATATGAAAAATGAATTGCATCATTACCTTAGAAATATGAAAAATTGAGAAGTCTTAGCGCATAAGATGGCCAAATTATGTGAGCCTGATAGCCACGTCAAGGCTCTTCTCGTATATCAGGTCCTAACTAATGCCTATCCTGAAGAGAGGATTCATACGTTCCATGCAGACAGACTTTTCTAAGCGAGGATAGGCATTAGTTAGAACCTGATATACGAGAAGAGCCTTAAACAATGGTTTACCCCCACATATGGGGTATCAGCGTACTCAGGACAAATTGCACAAGTGACTCTTGAGGTCCAATTTCTTCTGGTACCCTTGGGAAAAAAAAAATTGGGGACGAAAATATCATTTTTGTGGAAAAAAATGATTTTTTATTTTTATGGCTCTACGTTATAAACTTCTGTGAAGCACTTGGGGGTTCAAAGTTCTCACCACACATCTAGATAAGTTCCTTTGGGAGTCTAGTTTCCAAAATGGGGTTACTTGTGGGGGGTTTCCACTGTTTAGGCACATCGGGGCTCTCCAAACCCGACATGACGCCCGCAGACTATTCCATCAAAGTTTGCAATGCAAAACGTCACTACTTCCCTTCCGAGCCCATACAGTAGTTTTCTCCCCACATATAGGGTATCAGCATACTCAGGACAAATTGAACAACAACTTTTGGGGTCCAATTTCTCCTATTACCCTTGGGAAAATAAAAAACTGGGGACTAAAAGATGTTTGTGGAAAAAAGATGATTTTTTTATTTTCACGCCTGGGCATTATAAACTTCTTTGAAGCACTTGGGGGTTCAAAGAGCTCACCACACATCTAGGTAAGTTCCTTAGGTGGTCTAGTTTCCAAAATTGTGTCACTTGTGTGCGGTTTCCACTGTTTAGGCACATCAGGTGCTCTCCAAACGCGACATAGCGTACAGCCAATTCTGCGTTTAAAAAGTCAAACTGCGCTCCTTCCCTTCGAGCTCTGCCATGCACCCAAACAGTGGTTTACCCCCACATATTGGGTATCAGCTTACTCAGGACAAATTGCACAATAACTTTTGAGGTCTTGTTACCCTTGGGAACATAAAAATTGGGGTGAAAAGATCATTTTTGTGGAAAAAATGATTTTTTCATTTTACGGCTCTACGTTATAAACTTGTGTGAAGCTCTTGGGGGGTTCAAATTGCTCACCACAGATCTAGGCAAGTTCCTTAGGGGGTCTAGTTTCTAAAATGGGGTCACTTGTGGGGGTTTCTCACTGTTTAGGCACATCAGGGGCTATCCAAATGCGACATGGCGTCTAATCTCGATTCCAGCCAATTTTGGTTTGAAAAAGTCAAATGGCGCTCCTTCCCTTCCGAGCCGTGCCGTGCGCCCAGACAGTGGTTTTCCCCCACATATGGGGTATCATCGTACTCAGGAGACATTGCACAACCACTTTATCTGTCCATTTTCTCCTTTTACCCTTGTTAAAATAAAAAATTGTTTGTAAAAGATCATTTTTGTGACTAAAAAGTTAAATGTTCATTTTTTCCTTCCAAGTTGCTTCAGCTCCTTTGAAGCACCTGAAGGGTTAATAAACTTCTTGAATGTGGTTTTGAGTACCTTGAGGGGTGCAGTTTTTAGAATGGTGTCACTTTTGGGTATTTTCTGCCATATAGACCCTCAAACTGACTTCAAATGTGAGGTGGTCCCTAAAAAATAGTTTTGTACAATTTGTTGTAAAAATGAGAAATCGCTGGTCAACGTTTAATCCTTATAACTTCGTAACAAAAAAAATTTTGGTTCCAAAATTGTGCTGATGTAAAGTAGACATGTGAAAAATGTTATTTAGTCACTATTTTATGTGACATATTTCTCTGTTTTAAAGGAATAAAATTAAACGTTTGAAAATTGCGAAATTTTCCAAATTTTCGCCATATTTCCATTTTTTTCATAAATAACTGTAAGTTATATCAAAGAAATTTTACCACTATCATGAAGTACAATATGTCACGAGAAAACATTCTGAGAATCGTTAAGATCCGTTGAAGCGTTCCAGAGTTATAACTTCATAAAGAGACAGTGGTCATAATTGTAAAAATTGGCTCGGTCATTAACGTGCAAACCACCCTTGGGGGTTAAGGGGTTAAAAACATCATTTACTTATTCAAATTTGCCCACTTTGATGCCAATTCTGAAGCCCAAAACCCATTTGGGCCAGGCTAGAAGGATCAAAGATTGATGGGAGGCATCACTATCTGTGTATTATAAGTGTGAGATCAGTGGCCCAAAGTCATTTAACCCTTAAAGTTAACCTGTCACCCCCCCCCCCCCCCCCCCGGGGCGTTTTTAACTAAAAGAGCCACCTTCAGCAGCACTAAGGCTGCATTCTGTGAAGGTGCCTCTTATGTTTCTGAACCGCAGTAACACCGTAACATACACTTTTATAAATAGGTCCCCATACCTGTACTGAGTCCATACGTATGATGTGTCCCCCTGAATCATCCGCCTCCCAGCCGTCCATCATCCCCTTGTTGCGTCACCTCACCGCCTCCTCCTTTGTTTCTGTTGGCGTTACATGCTGTGGGGCGCCTGCGCTGTGCGAACAGTTCTCAGGCATGCACAATGTGTGCTGCCCGGGAACTGACATCAGGCTATCGCGCTTGCATCAGATCCCGCCCCGCAGTGTGTTATGATGTATTCACACTGCAGGGCTGGGAATCTGGCACCTGCACATTGAACAACTCAGCTCATCAGACGCTGCGAGGGAGGAAAACGAAAGAGGAGGAGGGAGAAGGGGGCAGGCGCAGCTATAGTTATATAGAAGGGGACCTATTTATAAAAGTGTATGTTTCGGCGTTACTGGGGTTCAGAAACATAAGAGGCACCTTCACAGAATGCAGCCTTAGTGCTACTGAAGGTGGCTCTTTTAGTTAAAAACGCCCCGGGGGGGGTGACAGGTTCCCTTTAAAACATCAGTTACTTATTCAAATGGCCAAAATTGGCTGTTTGCCCACTTTGATGCCATTTCTGATCCCCAGAACCCATGTGGGCCAGGCTGGAGGGACCTGGTTTTGATGTGGGGCATCACTATCTGTGTACTCATAGTGTGAGATCAGTGGCCCAAAGTCATTTAACCCTTTGATTAACGCCCTTTGGTGCCCACTTTAATGCCCATTTTTGTGCCAGTTTTACAATTTTTTAGCAGTTTTTTTAAGTGTAGTCACATCAGGGCTCCTCGCTGCTTTGTATGTTATTATTGTGATGATTATTTTTTGTTGTTAAATCTATAAAAAAACAGAAAAGAAAAAATTGCCGAATAAGAAACCAACTTCAGCATCGTTAGGCCTCTTTCACATTTCCGGCGGGCGCCTGGCGGCGCCCCCGGCATTTTGCCGCAGCGCCGCATCTGAAAATCTGATGCGCCGCATGCGGCTTTTTTCGCATTGACATGCATTAGCGCCGGATGGCGCCGCATGTCAATGCGTTGCATGCGGTTTTGTCCGGATGCGGCGCAAATGTACATTGCGGCGTCCAGAAAAAACGCTGCATGTAACGTTTTTTGTTTTTGCGGATGATTTCTTATCTCTCCAAGCATCAGAAACCATCCGGCAAAAAAACGCATTTTGGCCGCCGGAAGTGTGAAAGGTTTTCACATGCGGCGCTGCGGCAAAATGCCGGGGGCGCCGCCAGGCGCCCGCCGGATGTGTGAAAGAGGCCTTACTGGACATGTGAACATAGCCTAATAGAGAGGGCTGGGGCTGTAAGGTCAAAACTGGATGTGCCAAGGGGGAAACACAATAATGTACACACATGGCTCCGCTCCGTACACCTCGTACACACACGGCTCTGCCCCGTACACCTCGTACACACGGCTCTGCCCGTACATCCTGTTCACACGGCTCCACTCCGTACACCTCGTACACACACGGCACCGCTCCGTACACCTCGTACACACACGGCACCGCTCCGTACACCTCATACATACACGGCTCGGCTCCGTACACACGGCTCCGCTCCGTACACCTCGTACACACACGGCTCCGCTCCGTACACACACGGCTCCGCTCCGTACACCTCGTACTCACGCGGCTCTGCTCCGTACACACACGGCTCTGCTCCGTACACCTCGTACTCACGCGGCTCTGCTCCGTACACCTCGTACACACATGGCTCTGCTCCATACACCTATGGCTCCGCTCCGTACACCTCGTACACACACGCCTCTGCCCCGTACACACGTCTCTGCACCGTACACACGGCTCCGCTCCGTACACCTCGTACACACACGGCTCCGCTCCGTACACCTCGTACTCACTCGGCTCTGCTCCGTACACACACGGCTCTGCTCCATACACCTCGTACTCACGCGGCTCTGCTCCGTACACACGCGGCTCCACTCCGTACACCTCGTACACACATGGCTCCGCTCTGTACACCTCGTATACACATGGCTGCGCTCCGTACACCTCGTACACACCGGCTCCGCTCCGTACACCTCGTACACACATGGCTCCGCTCCGTACACCTTGTATACACATGGCTGCGCTCCGTACACCTCGTACACACACGGCTCCTCTCCGTACACCTCATACACACATGGCTCCGCTCCGTACACCTCGTATACACATGGCTCCGCTCCGTACACCTCGTATACACATGGCTGCGCTCCGTACACCTCGTACACACACGGCTCCTCTCCCAACACACTGTACACACAGCTCTGCTCCGTACACCTCGTACACACACGGCTCTGCTCCGTACACCTCGTACATACACGGCTCTGCCCCGTACACCCTGTACACACAGCTCTGCTCCGTACACCTCGTACACACACGGCTCCGCTCCGTACACCTCGTACACACGCGGCTCCGCTCCGTACACCTCGTACACACACGGCACCGCTCTGTACACCTCGTACACACACGGCTCTGCACCGTACACCTCGTACACACACGGCTCTGCTCCGTACACCTCGTACACACACGACTCTGCTACATCCACACTGTAAACCCCTCCTGACCCCACACATAAACTTCCCCTCACCCAGCACCATGACAACCAGCACAGCAGAGTCCTGCATCCACTGAGGCCCCTGATCATGTGACCCCTGACTCCTCCCCTCCTGTGACCTCATCACAGGTCCTGTGCGCACAGAACAGCCATATATGTGGAGTGCGGCTCTGCAGGTGGAGGTAGGTGCTGGAGATTCCCCATTACTGGGCACAGAACAGCCATATATGTGGAGTGCGGCTCTGCAGGTGGAGGTAGGTGCTGGAGATTCCCCGTTACTGGGCGCAGAACAGCCATATATGTGGAGTGCGGCTCTGCAGGAGGAGGTAGGTGCTGGAGATTCCCCATTACTGGGCACAGAACAGCCATATATGTGGTGTGCGGCTCTGCAGGTGGAGGTAGGTGCTGGAGATTCCCCATTACTGGCACAGAACAGCCATATATGTGGTGTGCGGCTCTGCAGGTGGAGGTAGGTGCTGGAGATTCCCCATTACTGGGCACAGAACAGCCATACATGTGGAGTGCGGCTCTGCAGGTGGAGGTAGGTGCTGGAGATTCCCCATTACTGGGCACAGAACAGCCATATATGTGGAGTGCGGCTCTGCAGGTGGAGGTAGGTGCTGGAGATTCCCCATTACTGGGCACAGAGCAGCCATATATGTGGTGTGCGGCTCTGTAGGTGGAGGTAGGTGCTGGAGATTCCCATTACTGGGCACAGAACAGCCATATATGTGGTGTGCGGCTCTGCAGGTGGAGGTAGGTGCTGGAGATTCCCCATTACTGGGCACAGAACAGCCATACATGTGGAGTGCGGCTCTGCAGGTGGAGGTAGGTGCTGGAGATTCCCCATTACTGGGCACAGAACAGCCATATATGTGGAGTGCGGCTCTGCAGGTGGAGGTAGGTGCTGGAGATTCCCCATTACTGGGCACAGAGCAGCCATATATGTGGTGTGCGGCTCTGCAGGTGGAGGTAGGTGCTGGAGATTCCCCATTACTGAGCACAGGGGGCAGTAACCCCTTCAGTATTGATATTGTTTTGGTGCTTTTCCTGTGATAGATCCATACCAACCAAGTATGAAAACAAGAAGCTCACACAGTACATTGCCTCTTTCTCCCCCCACACAGTATAATGTTCCCCCACACATTATTATAGTACCAGTTGCCCCACAATATGGCCCACCTCCTCCTAGTAAATAAATCCTCCCTTCCCCACTCCTGGTGCAGATACAGGTGACCCCGGGACACAGCACCGACCTCCTGGATCAGTTTCCCAGGTCTGGAGATGTGGCCCCGGGGCCGGTGCTATAGATGTATGAGGGGCTGCTATCTGCGGTAGGAGCTGTACATGTAATGGAGACATTCTGGGGACAGATTATCCCAGAAGTAGAACTCTTTCTCTTTAGTGAATGTCGCTGGATTTTACCTTGTTGTTTTCTCTTTATAATTTAATGACCTCGTTCTAGGGCCCCATTGTTAGGCCCCGGCTGTCATGGCGATATATTGGGAGGTGTCTATGGGGAACACAGGACTCCCCTCTCTGTGCCCCAGATATAATGGAGGAGGCTCTCTGCCGCTGTCTTTCTGCCTCAGATACAATAATGGATGTCGTCTCTCAGTGACCTCAGATATATAGAAGATGTCTCCTCTCTCTCCTCATCAAGAATGGAGAATGTTCTTTCTCTTTTGGTAAAACTGTGATATTTCTTTTTCCATTACATGGAATCTGTCACCCATTTTTCGACCATCAGCTGCAGCCACCGCCATCAGGGGCTTATCTACAGCATTCTGGAAAGCTGTAGATAAGCCCCGATGTCACCTGAAAGAGAAGAAAAACGAGTTACATTATACTCACCTAGGGACAGTCCGCTGTCCGATCCGGTCCGATGGGCATCGCAGGTCCGGTCCGGCGCCTCCCATCTTGTAGCGAAGCCATCCTCTTCTTAGCTTCCCGTCGCACTGATGTGTCCTAGTGAGGGCAGAGCAGAGTACTGCAGTGCGCAGGCGCCGGACCTCTCTGACCTTTCCCGGCGCACTGCAGTACTCTGCTCTGCCCTCACTAGGACACATCAGTGCGACGGGAAGCTAAGAAGAGGATGGCTTCGCTACAAGATGGGAGGCGCCGGACCGGACCTGCGATGCCCATCGGACCGGAGAGCAGGCCGTTCCTGGGTGAGTATAATATAACTTGTTTTTCTTCTCTTTCATTACAGAATGCTGTAGATAAGCCCCTGATGGCGGTGGCTACAGCTGATGGTCGAAAAATGGGGTGACAGATTCCCTTTAAAACTTTTTTCCACAATCCCCATTAGTGCGATCATACAACATACAAGCCTCTGATTGCTGTCCCTGCCTGTCACTGTAATACTAATGGCCCGTACACATGAGATACAGTTAGGTCCATATATATTTGGACAGAGACAACATTTATCTAATTTTGGTTCTAGACATTACCACAATGAATTTTAACCCCTCTCTGCCATCAGACGTACTATTCCGTCCATGTGACCCTGGACCTAATTCCCATGGACGGAATAGTACGTCATAGGCGATCAGCTGCGCTCCCGGGGGGAGCGTAGCTGATCGCCGCCGGGTGTCAGCTGTATATCACAGCTGACACCCAGCACTATGTGTCAGGAGCGGTCACGGACCGTTCCGGCACATTAACCCCTAGCACACGCGATCAAACATGATCGCGGTGTGCCCGGGGCACAGGGGAGGATCGCGCAGGCAGGGGGCTCCCTGCGCGCCCCCTGAGACCCTCAGAGCAGCGCGATGTGTCGCACTGTTCCGAGGGTCCGTCCTCCCTCCAGGTCCCCGGATCCAAGATGGCGCCGGGGTCCTGCAGGGAGGCGGCTTCCTTAGTGCCTGCTGAGAGCAGGCGCAGAGGAAGCCTGCAGCGATGCCAGAGCGATCGCTGGCGTGACAGAGTGCTGTGCACACTGTCACACCAGCGATCTGCTAAAATACTGTGATGTCCCACCTGGGACAAAGTAAAAAAGTAAAAAAAAATGAAAATAAAGTGGTAAAAAAAAATTATAAAAAAAAAAAAAATATTCCCCAATAAATTCATTTCTTCCTGTAAATAAAAAAAAACAAAACAATAAAAGTACACATATTTGGTATCGCCGCGTCCGTAACGACCCCCCCTATAAAACTGTCCCCTTAGTTAACCCCTTTAGTGAACCCCTTAAAAAAAAAAAAACTAAGCAAAAAATCAATGCTTTATCATCATACGCCGAACAAAAAGTGGAATAACACGCGATCAAAAAGACAGATATAAATAAACATGGTACCACTGAAAACGCCATCTTGTCCCGCAAAAAACGAGCCGTCATACAGCATCATCAGCGAAAAAATAAAAAAGTTATAGCTCGCAGAATAAAGCGATGCAAAAATAATGATTTTTTATATAAAATTGTTTTTATTCTATAAAAGCGCCAAAACATAAAAAAATGATATAAATGAGGTATCGCCATAATCGTACTGACCCGAAGAATAAAACTGCTTTATCAATTTTACCACATGCGGAACGGTATAAACGCCCCCCCAAAAGAAATTCATGAATTGCTGATTTTTGTTCATTCTAACCTCCCAAAAATCGAAATAAAAAGCGATCAAAAAATGTCACGTGCTCAAAAATGGTACCAATAAAAACGTCACCTCGTCCCGCAAAAAATAAGACCTCACATGACTCTGTGGGCCAAAATATGCAAAAATTATAGCTCTCAAAATGTGGTGATGCAAAAAACTACTTTTTGCAATAAAAAGCGTCTTTTAGCGTGACAGCTGCCAATCACAAAAACCCGCTATAAATAGTAAATCAAACCCCCCCTTTATCACCCCTTAGTTAGGGAAAAATAATAAAATTAAAAAAATGTATTTATTTCCATTTTCCCATTAGGGTTAGTGTTGCGGCTAAAGTTAGAGTTAGGATTGGCGCTAAAGTTAGTATTAGAGTTATGGTTGCGATTAGGGTTAGGGGTGTGTTAGGGTTAGGTTTGTGGTTAGGGTTGGGACTAGGGTTAGGGGTATGTTGGGGTTAGGGTTGGAGTTAGAATTGGGGGGTTTCTGCTGTTTAGGCACATCAGGGGCTCTCCAAATGTGACAATTCTGCCAATTCTGCGTTGAAAAAGTCAAACGGTGCTCCTTCACTTCTGAGCTCTGCCATGCGCCCAAACAGTAGTTTACCCCCACATATGGGGTATCAGCGTACTCTGGACCACAAGAGTTATTGTGCAATTTGTCCTATTTCTTCTGTTACCCTTGGGAAAATAAAAAACTGGGGGCGACAAAATAATTTTTGTAAAAAAAAAAAATGATTTTTTTGTTTTTACGGCTGTATGTTATAAATTTTCTGTGAAGCACTTGGGGCTTCATAGCGCTCACCACACTTCTAGATAAGTTCCTTGTGGGTTCTATTTTCCAAAATGGGGTCACTTGTGGGGGGTTTCCACTGTTTAGGTGCATCAGGGGCTCTCCAAATGCGACATGACGCCCCCAGACCATTCCATCAAAGTCTGCAATCCAAAACGTCACTACTTCCCTTCCGAGCCCAGACGTGCACCATACAGTCGTTTTCTCACACATGTTGGGTATCAGCGTACTCAGGACAAATTGGACAACAACTTTTGGGGTCCAATTTCTCCTGCTACCCTTGTGAAAATAAAATATTGGGGGCGAAAAAAATCATTTTTGTAAAAAAAAAAAGGATTTTTTATTTTTACAGCTGTACGTTATAAACTTCTGTGAAGCACTTAGGGGTTCAAAGTGCTCAACATACTTCTAGATAAGTTCCTTGTGGGGTCTATTTTCCAAAATGGGGTCACTTGTGGGGGGTTTCCACCAGTTTAGGCGCATAAGGGGCTCTCCAAATGCGACATGACGCCCCCAGACCATTCCATCAAAGTCTGCAATCCAAAACGTCACTACTTCCCTTCCGAGCCCAGACGTGCACCCATACAGTCGTTTTCTCACACATGTTGGGTATCAGCGTACTCAGGACAAATTGGACAACAACTTTTGGGGTCCAATTTCTCCTGTTACCCTTGTGAAAATAAAATATTGGGGGCGAAAAAATCATTTTTGTAAAAAAAAAAAAAAAAAAAGATTTTTTATTTTACGGCTGTACGTTATAAACTTCTGTGAACACTTTGGGGTTCAAAGTGCTCACCACACATCTAGATAAGTTCCTTGAGGGGTCTAGTTTCCAAAATGGTGTCATTTGTGGGGGGTTTCCACTGTTTAGGCAGTTCAGGAGCTCTCCAAACACGACATGGCATCCAGCCAATTCTGCGTTGAAAAAGTCAAACGGCGCTCCTTCCCTTCCAAACTCTGCCATGCACCCAAACAATGGTTTACCCCCACATATGGGGTATCAGCGTACTCAGGACAAATTGCACAATAACTTTTGGAGTCTTGTTACCCCTGGGAAAATAAAAATTGGGGTGAAAAGATCAATTTTGTGGAAAAAAATATGATTTTTTAATTTTACGGCTCTACGTTATAAACTTGTGTGAAGCACTTGGGGGTTCAAATTTCTCACCAAAGATCTAGATAAGTTCCTTAGGGGGTATAGTTTCCCAAATGGGGTCACTTGTGGGGGGTTTCCACTGTTTAGGCACATCAGGGACTCTCCAAATGCAACATGGCGTCCAATCTCAATTCCAGCCAATTTTGGTTGGAAACAGTCAAATGGTGCTACTTCCATTCTGAGCTCTGCCATGCGCCCAAACAGTGGTTCCCCCCACATATGGGGTATCAGCGTACTCAGGACAAATTGGACAACAACTTTTGAGGTCCAATTTCTCCTGTTACCTATGGGAAAATAAAAAATTAGTGACTAAGAGATAATTTTTGTGGGAAAAAAATAGGATTTTTTATTTTCATGCCCGGTCATTATAAACTTGTGTGAAGCACTTGGGGGTTCAAAGTGCTCACCAAAGATCTAGATAAGTTCCTTAGGGGGTCTAGCTTCCAAAATGGGGTCACTTGTGGGGGGTTTCCACTGTTTAGGCTCATCTGGGGCACTACAAACGGAACATGACCCCATCAATGTTTGCATTCCAAAACGTTACTGCTTCCTTTCCAAGCCCTGCCGTGCGCCCAAACAGTTTCCCCCCCCCACATATGGGGTATCAGCGTACTCAGGACAAATTGGACAACAACTTTTGGGGTCCGATTTCCTTGGGAAAAATCAAAAATTTGGGACTAAAAAATCATTTTTGTGGAAAATTGTTTTTTTTTTTTTTTTCACACCCAGGCATTATAAACTTTTGTGAAAACTTTGGGGTTCAAAGTGCTCACAACAGATCTAGATAAGTTCCTTAGGGGGTCTAGTTTCCAAAATGGTATCACTTGTGGGGGGTTTCACTGTTTAGGCGCATCAGTGGCTCTCCAAACACGACATGGCGTCCAACCTCAACTTCAGCAAATTTTAGTTTGAAAAAGTCAAACGGCGCTCCTTCCCTTACGAGCTCTGCCGTGTGCCCAAACAGTGGTTTTCCCCACATATAGGGTATTGGCGTACTCAGGAAAATTGCACAACAACTTTATCTGCCCATTTTCTCCTTTTACCCTTGTCAAAATAAAAAAAAAGTTTGTAAAAGATCATTTTTGTGGCTAAAAAGTTAAATATTAATTTTTTCCTTCCACGTTGCTTCAGCTCCTGTGAAGCACCTGAAGGGTTAATAAACTTCTTGAATGTGGTTTTGAGTACCTTGAGGGGTGCAGTTTTTAGAATGGTGTCACTTTTTGGTATTTTCTGCTATATAGACCCGTCAAAGTGACTTCAAATGTGAGGTGGTCCCTAAAAAAAATGGCTTTGTAAATTTTGTTGTAAAAATGAGAAATCACTGGTCAACTTTTAACCCTTATAATTTCCTAACAAAAAAAAATTTTGGTTCCAAAATTGTGCTGATGTACAGTAGACATGTGGGAAATGTTATTTCTTAACTATTTTGTGTGACATATTTCTCTGTTTTTAAAGGGACCAAAAGTAATTGGACAGATTAAATAATTGTAAATAAAATGATCATTTCTAGTACTTGGTTGAAAACCCTTTGTTAGCAATGACTGCCTGAAGTCTTGAACTCATGGACATCACCAGACACTGTGTTTCCTTCTTTTTGATGCTCTGCCAGGCCTTCACCACGGTGGTTTTCAGTTGTTGTTTGTTTGTGGGCCTTTCTGTCTGAAGTTTAGTCTTTAACAAGTGAAATGCATGCTCAATTGGGTTGAGATCAGGTGACTGACTTGGCCATTCAAGAATATTCCACTTCTTTGCTTTAACCCCTCTCTGACATTAGACGTACTATCCCGTCCATAAAACCCGTGCCATTCTGCCCATGGACGGGATAGTACGTCATAGGCGATTAGCTGCGCTCCCGGAGGGAGCGCAGCTAATCGCCGCCGGGTGTCAGCTGATTATCACAGCTGACACCCGTGACTGTGTGTCAGGAGCGGTCACGGACCGCTCCCGGCACATTAACCCCTTGCACACCGCGATCAAACATGATCGCGGTGTACTGGGGCACAGGGGAGGATCGCGCAGGGTGGGGCTCCCTGCGCGCCCCCCTGAGACCCTCAGAGCAGCGCGATGTGATCGCGCTGCTCTGAGGGCTTCCTCCCTCCCAGGACCCGGATCCAAGATGGCGCTGGGGTCCTGGAGGGAGGCGGCTTCCTCAGTGCCTGCCGAGAGCAGGCATGAGGAAGCGTCCTGCACTGCCTGTCACATCGCTGGTGTGACAGAGTGCTGTGCACACTGTCACACCAGCGATCTGATGAAATACAGTGATGTCCCACCCTGGGACAAAGTAAAAAATTAAAAAAAATATAAAAATCCAAAATAAATAAAAAAAAATATATATATATTCCCCAATAAATTCATTACTTATTGTAAATAAAAAAAATAAAACAATAAAAGTACACATATATGGTATCGCCACGTCCGTAACAACCCCCCCTATAAAACTGTCCCACTAGTTAACCCCTTTTGTGAACCCCTTAAAAAAAAAATAAATAAAAACGAAGCAAAAAATCAGTGCTTTATCATCATACCGCTGAACAAAATGTGGAATAACACGCGATCAAAAAGATCGATATAAATAAACATGGTACCGCTGAAAACGTCATCTTGTCCCGCAAAAAACGAGCCGTCACACAGCATCATCAGCAAAAAAATAAAAAAGTTATAGCTCGCAGAATAAAGCGATGCAAAAATAATTATTTTTTTATATAAAATTGTTTTTATTCTATAAAAGCGCCAAAACATAAAAAAATGATATAAATGAGGTATCGCCGTTATCGTACTGACCCGAAGAATAAAACTGCTTTATCGATTTTACCACACGCGGAACAATAAAAACGCCTCACCCAAAAGAAATTCATGAATTGCTGATTTTTGTTCATTCTAACCTCCCAAAAATCGAAATAAAAAGCGATCAAAAAATGTCACGTGCTCAAAAATGGTACCAATAAAAGCGTCACCTCGTCCCGCAAAAATTAAGACCTCACATGACTCTGTGGGCCAAAATATGCAAAAATTATAGCTCTCAAAATGTGGCGATGCAAAAAACTACTTTTTGCAATAAAAAGCGTCTTTTAGCGTGACAGCTGCCAATCATAAAAACCCGCTATAAATAGTAAATCAAACCCCCCTTTATCACCCCCTTAGTTAGGGAAAAATAATAAAATAAAAAAATGTATTTATTTCCATTTTCCCATTAGGGTTAGGGTTTCGGCTAAAGTTAGGGTTAGGGTTGGCGCTAAAGTTAGGATTAGGGTTAGGGTTGGGATTAGGGTTGGGACTAGGGTTAGGGGTGTGTTGGGGTTAGGGTTGGAGTTAGAATTGGGGGGTTTCCGCTGTTTAGGCACATCAGGGGCTCTCCAAATGTGACATGGCGTCTGATCTCCATTCCAGCCAATTCTGCGTTGAAAAAGTCAAACGGTGTTCCTTCACTTCTGAGCTCTGCCATGCGTCCAAACAGTAGTTTATCCCCACATATGGGGTATCAGCGTACTCTGGACCCCAAGAGTTATTGTGAAATTTGTCCTATTTCTTCTGTTACCCTTGGGAAAATAAAAAACTGGGGGCGAAAATATTATTTTTGTAAAAAAAATAAGATTTTTTTGTTTTTACGGCTGTACATTATAAACTTCTGTGAAGCACTTGGGGCTTCATAGCGCTCACCACACATCTAAATAAGTTCCTTGTGGGGTCTATTTTCCAAAATGGGGTCACTTGTTGGGGATTTCCACTGTTTAGGTGCATCAGGGCTCTCCAAATGCGACATGACGCCCCCAGACCATTCCATCAAAGTCTGCAATCCAAAACGTCACTACTTCCCTTTCCGAGCCCTGACATGCGCCCATACAGTAGTTTTCTCCCCACATATTGGGTATCAGCGTACTCAGGACAAATTGGACAACAACTTTTGGGGTCCAATTTCTCCTGTTACCCTTGTGAAAATAAAATATTGGGGGCGAAAAAATCATTTTTGTAAAAAAAAAAGGATTTTTTATTTTTACGGCTGTGCGTTATAAACTTCTGTGAAGCACTTCGGGGTTCAAAGTGCTCACCACACATCTAGATAAGTTCCTTGTGGGGTCTATTTTCCAAAATGGGGTCACTTGTGGGGGGTTTCCACTGTTTAGGCGCATCAGGGGCTCTCCAAATGCGACATGACGCCCCCAGACCATTCCATCAAAGTCTGCAATCCAAAGCGTCACTACTTCCCTTCCGAGCCCTGACATGCGCCCATACAGTAGTTTTCTCCCACATATTGGGTATCAGCGTACTCAGGACAAATTGGACAACAACTTTTGGGGTCCAATTTCTCATGTTACCCTTGTGAAAATAAAATATTGGGGGTGAAAAAATCATTTTTGTAAAAAAAAAAAGGATTTTTTATTTTTATGGCTGTGCGTTATAAACTTCTGTGAAGCACTTCGGGTTCAAAGTGCTCACCACACATCTAGATAAGTTCCTTGTGGGGTCTATTTTCCAAAATGGGGTCACTTGTGGGGGGTTTCCACTGTTTAGGCGCATCAGGGGCTCTCCAAATGCGACATGACGCCCCCAGACCATTCCATCAAAGTCTGCAATCCAAAGCGTCACTACTTCCCTTCCGAGCCCTGACGTGCACCCATACAGTAGTTTTCTCCTACATATTGGGTATCAGCGTACTCAGGACAAATTGGACAACAACTTTTGGGTTCCAATTTCTTCTGTTACCCTTGTGAAAATAAAATATTGGGGGCGAAAAAATCATTTTTGTAAAAAAAAAAAAAAAGGATTTTTTATTTTAAGGCTGTACGTTATAAACTTTAGTGAAACACCTGGGGGTTCAAAGTTCTCACCACACATCTAGATAAGTTCCTTGAGGGGTCTAGTTTCCAAAATGGTGTCATTTGTGGGGGGTTTCCACTGTTTAGGCAGATCAGGAGCTCTCCAAACACGACATGGCGTCCAGCCAATTCTGCGTTGAAAAAGTGAGACGGCGCTCCTTCCCTTCCAAACTCTGCCATGCACCCAAACAGTGGTATACCCCCACATATGGGGTATCAGTGTACTCAGGACAAATTGCACAATAACTTTTGGAGTCTTGTTACCCTTGGAAAAATAAAAATTCGGGTGAAAAGATCATTTTTGTGGAAAAAATATGATTTTTAAATTTTACGGCTCTACGTTATAAACTTGTGTGAAGCACTTGAGGGTTCAAATTGCTCACCAAAGATCTAGATAAGTTCCTTAGGGGGTCTAGTTTCCCAAATGGGGTCATTTGTGGGGGGTTTCCACTGTTTAGGCACATCAGGGGCTCTCCAAATGCAACATGGCATCCAATCTCAATTCCAGCCAATTTTGGTTGGAAAAAGTCAAATGGTGCTCCTTCCCTTCCGAGCTCTGCCGTGCGCCCAAACAGTGGTTCCCCCCCACATATGGGGCATCAGCATACTCAGGACAAATTGGACAACAACTTATGTGGTCCAATTTCTCCTGATACCCTTGGGAAAATAAAAAATTAGTGACTAAAAGATAATTTTTGTGGGAAAAAAATAGGATTTTTTATTTTCATGCCTGGGCATTATAAACTTGTGTGAAGCACTTGGGGGTTCAAAGTGCTCACCAAAGATCTAGATAAGTTCCTTAGGGGGTCTAGTTTCCAAAATGGGGTCACTTGTGGGGGATTTCCACTGTTTAGGCTCATCTGGGGCACTGCAAACGGAACATGACCCCCATCAACGTCTGCATTCCAAAACGTTACTACTTCCTTTCCAAGCCCTGCCGTGCGCCCAAACAGTTTTCCACCCCTACATATGGGGTATCAGCGTACTCAGGACAAATTGGACAACAACTTTTGGGGTCCAATTTCCTTGGGAAAATTCAAAAATTTAGGACTAAAAAATCATTTTTGTGGAATTTTTTTTTTTTTTTTCACACCCAGGCATTATAAACTTTTGTGAAACACTTGGGGGTTCAAAGTGCTCACAACAGATCTAGATAAGTACCTTAGGGGGTCTAGTTTCCAAAATGGTGTCACTTGTGGGGGGTTTCCACTGTTTAGGCGCATCAGAGGTTCTCCAAGCGCGACATGGCGTCCAATCTCAACTCCAGCCAATTTTAGTTTGAAAAAGTCAAACGGCGCTCCTTCCCTTACGAGCTCTGCCGTGTGCCCAAACAGTGGTTTTCCCCCACATATGGGGTATTGGCGTACTCAGGAGAAATTGCATAACAACCTTATCTGTCCATTTTCTCCTTTTACCCTTGTGAAAATAAAAAAAAAGTTTGTAAAAGATAATTTTTGTGGCTAAAAAGTTAAATATTCATTTTTTCCTTCCACGTTGCTTTAGTTCCTGTGAAGCACCTGAAGGGTTAATAAACTTCTTGAATGTGGTTTTGAGTACCTTGAGGGATGCAGTTTTTAGAATGGTGTCACTTTTGGGTATTTTCTGTCATGTAGACCCCTCAAAGTGACTTCAAATGTGAGGTGGTCCCTAAAAAAAATGGCTTTGTAAATTTTGTTGTAAAAATGAGAAATCGCTGGTCAACTTTTAACCCTTATAACTTCCTAACAAAAAAAAATTTTGATTCCAAAATTGTGCTGATGTAAAGTAGACATGTGGGAAATGTTATTTCTTAACTATTTTGTGTTACATATTTCTCTGTTTTAAGGGAATAAAAATTCAAAGTTTGAAAATTGCTAAATTTTCAAAATTTTCGCCATATTTGCGTTTTTTTCAAAAATAAACGCAAGTTATATGGAAGAAATTTTACCACTAACGTGAAGTACAATATGTCACGAGAAAACAATCTCAGAATCGCGAAGATCCGTTGAAGCGTTCCGGAGTTATAACCTCATAAAGAGACAGTGGTCAGAATTGTAAAAATTGTCCCGGTCATTAACGTGCAAACCACCCTTGGGGGTGAAGGGGTTAATAAACTCCTGGGTTGCTTTGGCTTTATGTTTTGGGTCATTGTCCATCTGTAGTATGAAACAACGACCAATCAGTTTGGCTGGATCTGAGCACACAGTATGGCTCAGAATTCATCCGGCGGCTTCTGTTCTGTGTCACATCATCAATAAACACTAGTGACCCAGTGCCACTGGCAGCCATGCATGCCCAAGCCATCACACTGCCTCCGCCGTGTTTTACAGATGATGTGGTATGCTTTGGATCATGAGCTGTACCACGCCTTCACCATACTTTTCTCTTTCCATCATTCTGGTAGAGGTTGATCTTGGTTTCATCTGTCCAAAGAATGTTCTTCCAGAACTGTGCTGGCTTTTTTAGATGTTTTTTAGCAAAGTCCAGTCTAGCCTTTTTATTCTTGATTCTTATGAGTGGCTTGCACCGTGCAGTGAACCCTCTGTATTTAATTTCATGCAGTCTTCTCTTTATGGTAGATTTGGATATTGATACGCCTACCTCCTGGAGAGTGTTGTTCACTTGGTTGGCTGTTGTGAAGGGGTTTCTCTTCACCATGGAGAGTATTCTGCGATCATCCACCACTGTTGTCTTCCGTGGGAGCCCAGGTCTTTTTGCATTGATGAGTTCACCAGTGCTTTCTTTTTTTCTCAGGATGTACCAAACTGTAGATTTTGCCACTACTAATGTAGCAATTTCTCGGATGGGTTTTTTCTTTTTTTACAGCTTAACCCCTTCATGACTTTGCCATTTTTGCAATTCTGACCAGTGTCCCTTTTTGAGATAATAACTCAGGAACGCTTCAACGGATCCTAGCGATTCTGAGATTGTTTTTTCGTGACATATTGGGCTTCATGTTAGTGGTAAATTTAGGCCGACAATTTTTGCGTTTATTTGTGAAAAAATGGAAATTTGGCAACAATTTTGAAAATTTCGCAATTTTCAAATTTTTAATTTTTATTCTGTTAAACCAGAGAGTTATGTGACACAAAATAGTTAATAAATAACATTGCCCACATGTCTACTTTACATCAGCACAATTTTGGAACAAATTTTTTTTTTTGTTAGGAAGTTATAAGGGTTAAAAGTTGACCAGCGATTTCTCATTTTTACAGCAAAATTTACAAAACCATTTTTTTTAGGTACCACCTCACATTTGAAGTCACTTTGAGGGGTCTATATGGCAGAAAATACCCAAAAGTGACACCATTCTAAAAACTGCACCCCTCAAGCTACTCAAAACAACATTCAAGAAGATTATTAACCCTTCAGGTGCTTCACAGTAACTAAAGCAACGTGGAAGGAAAAAATGGACATTTTAATTTTTCCAACAAAAATTTTATTTTAGCATCAATTTTTTCATTTTTGCATGGGCAACAGGAAAAAATGGATCCTAAAATTTGTTGGGCAATTTCTCCTGAGTACACAGATACCTCATATGTGGTCATAAACCACTGTTTGGGCGCACGGCAGGGCTCATAAGGGAAGGAGCGCCATTTGACTTTTTGAATGGAAAATATGCTGGAATATTTAGCGGTTGCCATGTCTCATTTGGAGCTCCCCCACAAGTGACCCCATTTTGGAAACTAGACCCCCCAAGGAACTTATCTAGATGCATAGTGAGCACTTTGAACTCCCAGGTGCTTCACAAATTGATCCGTAAAAAAAGAAAGTACCGTATATACCCATGTATAAGCCGAGATTTTCAGCCCATTTTTTAGGGCTGAAAGTCCCCCTCTCGGCTTATACGCGGGTCATATACGGGGTCGGCGGGGGAGGGGAGCGGGGGTGTCGGATCATACTCACCCCTCCACCGGCGCGGTCTCTGCAGCCCCCCTTCTTCTCCCACGATCTCCGGCTCCTTCCTGCAGCGGTCACATGGCACCGCTCATTAAAGTCATGAATATGCACATATTCATGACTTTAATGAGCGGTAGCACGTGACCGCTGTAGGAAGGAAGCGCTGCGGAGAGCGCCGGGAGAAGAGGAGAGGCTGCAGGAACGCACGGCGGAGGGGTGAGTATAGCTATATTTACCTGTCCCCCTGCCACCGATGCGCGTCGCTCCCTCGGTCTGACTCCTCTGTGTGATGATCAGAGGGCGCGATGACGTCGTTAGTGCGCGCCCCGCCCCCTGCCAGATCATTCACAGCCAGGAGTCAGACCGAGGGAGCAGCGCGCAGCGAGGACAGGTAAATATCTCAGGTGCCGGGGTCCTGAGCGAGCGATGACACTGGCACCTGTCCCCCATAGCGCGCCGGTGTCCCCGCCTGCTCAGGACACTGGCACCTGGCCCCCAGCGACAAGAGGTGAGTATGTCATTTTTTTTTTGCAGCAGCAGCATATGAGGCCTATACTATGGGGCACAATTGTGCAGCATATGGGGGCATAATCTGGAGCATATGGGGGCATAATCTGGAGCATATGGGGCATAATCTGGAGCATATGGGGGCATTAACTGTGGAACATATGGGGCATAATCTGGAGCATATGGGGGCATAAGCTGTGGAACATATGGGGCATAATATGGAGCATATGGGGGCATAAGCTGTGGAACATATGGGGCATAATCTGGAGCATATGGGGCAGGGTGGATTTGATTTAAATCAAACTGATTTAAATCACGATTTAAATCACTAGTCAGTAAGGCTTGATTTAAATCAGTGATTTAAATCAAAGTTTCTACCTAAACTAGTTCTTGCTACTTTAACATGCAAGTAGATGAAGATTTTTAGAATCACTTTTTATATTACTTTTTTCTCCCCAGTTTAATGGGTTAATCATTCATATTTGGACACCACTGTTCTGTTGTACTTAGGAAGGAGAAAAATAATCCTGACCTTAATAACAATTTAAATAGATTTATTCAACTGAAACAATAACAACATTACAGCATAAGTTATTTGCTTAAACAAACATCCATGTTTGTTAACTAATTTGGCTAAACAAAATATATATATATTTTAAGAAACTTAGACTGTCAGCCCAGCCGACACATGAAAAACTTAAATACTACTGTCCCTGCTGTCCTCTGTAGCTCACTCGTCGTCATCTTCATCATCATCTTCTTCTTTGTTCCTATTCATAATCTGGAAAAGAAAAACAAGCTTTCCTGCTTTTTTGGGTCCCAACCGATTTCTCAATTTAGAATGAATGAGTCCAAAGGAAGAGAATATTCTTTCAACGCCTGCAGAAGAAGCTACTGCTGTTAAAAGTGAAATCATTACTTGAACAGTCTCTAAATCCAAGCGCTTAAGTGACTTCCACCAGTTTACTGGTGTGACCTTCCTTAAAATATCTTCAGCAAACATATATTTCTTGAATGGTTCCCCCTTAGCTCTGAAGTTTATTATAGTTGGCATTAAAGATGGATGATTGCTGGATACCCATGTCATAGCTAACTCCTCTTCCTCAGCACTTAGGTTTTGACCCTGATATTGGATATTGACAATATTTGCCAAAAAATGAGCTGGAGTCAGTGCTTGTCCCATTCGTTTGTTTACTGCTTGTAATTTAATTCTGTCCATGTGTAGTTCTGTTTTTAAGTGTTCACTCAGTTCCTTCCAAATTTCAACAGCATCCGCAATAAAACAGCTATTTTTCTGTATTTTGTTTAAAGCTTGAGAGATGGGTTTCAGGAAGCTCAGCATATGTTCAACATTTCTCTTAAGCCCAATGTTGAGGATTTTGGCCGTGACAGTGCCATCTATTTTATCTCGATTTTCTTCACAAAGTGTCATCAGAATAGGCCAGTTTTTGATATACTGCTCAAAACAGTCCACCACAGAGTTCCATCTAACATCTTGTGGGAGCGTTAGCTTGGTTCCGCCCATCCTTTTCAGAGCTGCTGCAGCAAAATGATTATTACGGAAGTATTTAGCAATTTCAACAACATTAGCCTTTATTTCTGGAACACTTTCACTTAAGTCTTTGGCTAAGAGGTGCAGCAAATGAGCACTGCAACCATATGTTATTAGCTTTGTATTCCCTCCCTGCTCTTCTAAATTTCTTCTCATCTTGGATACGTTTGCAGCATTGTCAGTGACCAAACTGCGTACTAGACATTTGAATTTTTGTTCACATGTTGTTATAGCTTTTACTGCCACTTCTTGTAAGTATTCTGCTGTGTGTGCATTTCCTGACGTATCAGTTGTTTGTGCAAGGAAGACTTTACCTTCTTCTGTTGTTATACAAGCACATACAATAGGATCATTGTGGACATTACTCCACCCATCAATACTTAGGTTAACAATTTTACCCTCCAGAGCTGTTGCACATTGCTCCATTTCTCTGTCATACATTTGATCCAGCAGTTTCCCTGCAACATCAGCTCTGCTGGGTGGACTGTATCCTGGTCTCAGTGACTGAACCATATTAATGAAATGTGGGTTCTCAGTCAGACGGAAAGAAGAGTTCGTTGCATAAATAAACTGGGCAATTTTTTCATCAATCAACTCTTTTTCTAATCTGCTAGTTCTTATCACAAACCTATCTATGGTGGTTCCAGGAGGTAAAGGTTTTTTCTTCCTTTTGGGTGGTGGTGATATGTGGCTGTGGGTGTCTGATGATGATGCTGCTGCTAATGAAGCACTATCCTGGATGGATAACTCTGAAACTGTAGAACAGGATGATGGTGATCTTGGAGGTGGATAGTTTCCAGAATCCATGAATTCCCCTAAACAAAAAAAGTCAATGCTGTTATTTTATTGTTTATACAATTTCTGCTTATTGTACACAACACAGCACTGCCCCAAAAGGAATATTTGTTTTTCTTCATAACTGTACCAAATGACAGTAACATGCAGTAATAATAAGAAATATAATTTTTCTCACACATGACAGTTCAGTCTTTAGAAATAGGATTCAATAAAAATGTTTACCAACCTGAAGATCCTGCCTGTTCAGAAGTGTTTCTTTGGTCATCTTCATCACCGCACTTCTCATGATGTTGCCTCATTCGCGCCACCAGGCCTTGCATCTCTTTGTTGCATCGTTTGCATTTTGCACGCATGCCTGCCTTACCGATAGGCGAAGGAGCTTCATTAAAATATTCCCAAACTGGGTCTCTTTTACGGCCTGCTGCCATTATAAGGAAAGAATGTAATAAACCTCAGATCGTACACACAAACAGATCCAGACTTGTCTGTCTGTGGCTATGCTGCAGTATTGTGCTCAAAGTTTCACTTTCATTTTCTTGTCTGCTTGCCCTTCCTCCTCCTCACACTTAGATTCACATTCTTCTTGTGTTGTGCAGATCTATTCCACTCCAAACAATCAGAAACATATTGTCTAACTTCTTGGACTTGGCACTGAAGGGGTTGATTCTGTATTCATATAGGTTTGTAGAACAATAGGATTAAGGTCTTTTTCTCAACTCTGTTCATGTTGTAACATTTTTGCCGTGAAGAAGAGGCTGGGACCTCTGCGGAGTCAAATTCAGTTTTGAGAACTGCGTAAGTAAAGCGAGCGTCTGTGATAATATAGGAGAGAAACTGCCCACTAATCCTACAGAAACCTCTGGAAGAGCATGGCATTGTGAATGTTACACATATACAGCCTTTATTCTACTGAGTTAAACAACTCAGCTTTATCTCATGATGGAAGAACCTTTGGATGGTAAAATATTTTCCTCAAAAAGCAGTTTATTGAAAAAAATCCGATTTAAATCAAAAAAATCCGATTTAAATAAAAAAAAATCCGATATTTTTGATTTTTTTTTAAAAAAAATCATTGATTTTTATCTACCCTGATATGGGGGCATAATATGGAGCATATGGGGGCATAATCTGGAGCATATGGGGGCATAATCTGTGGAACATATGGGGGCATAATATGGAGCATATGGGGGCATAATCTGGAACATATGGGGCATAATCTGTGGAACATATGGGGGCATAATCTGGAGCATATGGGGGCATAATCTGTGGAGCATCATATGGGGCATAATCATTTTTCACCCTAGGCTTATATGCGAGTCAATAAGTTTTCCCAGTTTTTTGTGGCAAAATAAGGGGGGTCGGCTTCTACACGGGTCGGCTTATACATGAGTATATACGGTACTTTTTTTTTACCAAATTTTATGTTAGCCTCAGTTTTTTTCATTTTCACATGGGCAACAGGATAAAATGGCTCCTAAAATTTGTTGGGCAAGTTCTCCTGAGTACACAGATACCTCATATGTGGTCATAAACCACTGTTTGGGCACACAGTAGGGCTCAGAAGGGAAGGAGTGCCATTTGACTTCTTGAATGGAAAATTAGCTCCAATCGTTAGCGGACACCATGACGCGTTTGGAGAACCCCTGTGTGCCTAAACAGTGAAAACCCCCACATGTGACCCCATTTTGGAAACTAGATCCCCCAAGGAACTCCTCTAAATGTATGGTGAGCACTTTGAATCTCCAAGTTCTTCACAGAAGTTTATAACGCAGAGCTGTGAAAATAAAAAAATAATTTTTTTTCCACAAAAATAATTTTTTTTGTCCCTAATTTTTTTTCCCAAGGGTAACAGGAGAAATTAGACCCCCAAAGTTGTTGTGCAAATTTTCCTGAGTACGCTGATACCCCATATGTGGGGGTAAACCACTGTTTGTATACACGGGGCTCGGAATAAAGGGAGCACTGTTTGACTTTTTGAACGCAAAATTTGCAGGAATCAATGGTGGCGCCATGTCGTGTATGGACACCCCCTGATGTGCCTAAATAGTGGAAACCCCTCAATTCTAACTCCAAACCTAACCCCTACACACCCCTAATCCAAATCCTAACCATAACCCTAACACCAACACATCCCTAACCCTAATCCAAACTCTAACCATAACCCTAACCACAAGCCTAACCCTAATCCCAACCCTAACCACAAAACACCCCTAACACTTATCCTAACTCTAACCCTAATCCCAACCCTAACCCCAATTCCAAACCTAACCCTAATGCTAACCCTAAGGCTAACCCTAGTTCTAACCCTAACCCTAGTTCTAACCCTAACCCTAAGGCTGGGTTTATATTGCGTTTTACCAGCCCGTTCAACACATAGCGTTGACGGGCGGGTAACGGTATAGCATTACGCGATCGCGTTATGCTTTTCCCGCTAGCGCAGATGAATCAGCAGATGATTAATCTGCTCTAGTGGTGACGGAGCCCAGAGGCTGCAGGCCGCGTCCGAGTCTCCGTCACTGAATGACGGCACGTCGCGAACGCATGCCGCATTACGGCATGCGTCACGATGTGCCCGCAAATGGGGTGAACGGCAGCATTAACGGACTGCGTTACACCGCGTTATACCGCGGTGTAACACAGTCCGTCTAACGGACTGCCATAACGCAATATGGACACAGCCTAAGGCAGGGGTCGACAAAGTTGTTCAGAAACTAGGAGCCAGCCAAAAAATTTAGGAGCCAGAATTTTTTTTTCATTTCATCATCATCGCCTCCCCATCAACATCATTGACTCCTCATCATCATGGCCTCCCCATCATCATCATGGCCTCCCCATCACCATCAATGCCTGCCCATCATCATCATTGCCTCATCATATCATCTCCTCCCCATCATCATCATCTCCTCCCCATCATCATCATCGCCTCCCCATCATCATCATCGCCTCCCCATCATCATCAATGCCTGCCCATCATCATCATCGCCTCCCCATCATCATCATCGCCTCCCCATCATCATCATCGCCTCCCCATCATCATCCATTCCTCCCCATCATCATCAATGCCTTCCCATCATCATCAATGTCTCCCCATCATCATCAATGCCTCCCCATCATCATCAATGCCTCCCCATTATCATCAATGCCTCCCCATCATCATCAATGCCTCCCCATCATCATCAGTGCCTCCCCATCATCAATGCCTCCCCATCATCAATGCCTCCCCATTATCATCAATGCCCCCCCATCATCATCAATGCCTCCCCATCATCATAAATGCCTCCCCATTATCATCAATGCCTTCCCATCATCATCAATGTCTCCCCATCATCATCAATGCCTCCCCATTATCATCAATGCCTCCCCATTATCATCAATGCCTCCCCATCATCATCAATGCCTCCCCATCATCATCAGTGCCTCCCCATCATCAATGCCTCCCCATCATCAATGCCTCCCCATTATCATCAATGCCCCCCCATCATCATCAATGCCTCCCCATCATCATCAATGCCTCCCCATTATCATCAATGCCTGCCCATTATCATCAATGTCTCCCCATCATGAACAATGCCTCACCATCATCAATGCCTCCCCATCATCATCAATGCCTCCCCATTATCATCAATGCCTCCCCATCGTCATTAATGCCTCCCCATCGTCATCAATGCCTCCCCATCGTCATCAATGCCTCCCCATCGTCATCAATGCCTCCCCATCGTCATCAATGCCTCCCCATCGTCATCAATGCCTCCCCATTATCATCAATGCCTCCCCATTATCATCAATGCCTACCCATTGTCATCAATGCCTCCCCATTGTCATTAATGCCTCCCCATCATCACTGCCCTCCCCCCACCACCATCACACATGCAGCACACAAGCACTCTCTCACATACACATACACACACACACACACACACACACTGATGCACACAGACACACACACACACATCACATCTCACCTGTCCGGCGTCCGCGCTCTCTGCCACAGTCGGCCGCTGAATGATGACGTCATTCAGCGGCGCTGCTGTGAAAGGAAGCGCCGGCGCCCCCTGGAGCCCGGAGCTGCGGCAGCGGAGGCACGGGAGAGGTAAGTATTGTGCCAGCTGCTGCCGGGGCCCTGAGCAGGCGGGGGCGGGTGGCGGCGCTGACACCGCTCTCCTCCGCTAACGGGCGCCGGGGTGCCCGACGGCGAGTGGGCCCCCCCGCCTGCTCAGGGCCCCGACAAACCCGGGCGCCAGGCATGATTTTCTAGGCGCCACTGGCGACCTGGCGCCCGAGTTTGTCGAACCCTGGCCTAAGGCTATGTGCAGACGGTGCGGATTCTGCTGAGGAATTTTCCGCGCAGATTTTGATAAATCCGCAGGTAAAATGACCTGCGTTTTACCTGCGGATTTGATGCGGATTTTACGCGTTTTTTTGTGCGGATTTCCCCTACGTTTTCAGACCTGCGGATTTCTATTTAGAGCAGGTCTGACAACGCTGCGGAACTGCACAAAAGAAGTGACATGCTGCGGATTTAAATCCGCACCAAATCCGCGCGGAAAAATCCGCAGCATGTGCACTGCGTTTTTTTTTTTTTTTTTACATTGAATCTAATGCTACTGTACATCACTTGCAGTTCTGCAGCAGAATCCGCAACGTGTGCACAGACCCTTATAATCGTAACCCTAACCCTAATAAAAAGATAAAAAAAATATATATTTTTTTTTATTTTATTTGTCCCTACCTATGGGGGTGATAAATGGGGCGTTTATTTACTTTTTTTTTTATTTTGATCACTGTGAGAGTTTATCACAGTGATCAAAATAAATTTCTGGACTCTGGAGGGCACACTGCGCATGCGCCCGCCATTTTGCAAGATGGCGGCGCCCATGAAACATCCTGGACGGACGCCGGGACGGATCCAGGGACATCGGACATCGGAGGACCGGGAGAGGTGAGTAGGGGGGGTCGGAAGGTAAGGGGGGATCGGAAGGTGGGGCAGCGGAGGCAAGGAGGAGGGGAGCATTTAGTGACGGCGGTGACCGATCGCCACCATCTATCGCCGTGACTCGGCGTGGGGGGTCGGATCTCGGTCTCCAGCCATGGCAGATGCTATTGCAGCATCGGCCATGGCTGGATTGTAATATTTCACCAAATTTCATTGGTGAAATATTACAGATTGCTCTGATTTGGCTGTTTCACTTTTAAGAGCCAATCAGAGCGATCGTAGCCACGTGGGGGTTAAGCCAACCCCTCTGTGGTGAAGCACAAAGAGTCTTGTGCCTGCGGGTCGTGTGACCTTTCAGTGACCCCGGTCACCCGACCCGCAGGAATGCGATCCTTTCATGACACATATGCTGTGTCACACTTCGGGAAGGGGTTAAGGATGGCTTGTTTCACCTGCATGGAGAGCTCCTTTGACCGCATGTTTCCTTCACAGCAAAACCTTCCAAATGCAAACACCACACCTCAAATCAACTCCAGCCCTTTTATCTGCTTTATTGAGAATGACATAATGAAGGGATTGCCCACACCTGTCCATGAAATAGCCTTGGAGTCAATTGTCCAATTACTTTTGGTCCCTTTAAAAACAGGGTGGCACATGTTAAGGAGCTGAAACTCCTAAACCCTTCTTCCAATTTTAATGTGGATACCCTCAAATGAAAGCTGAAAGTCTGAACTTCAACTGCATCTGAATTGTTTTGTTTAAAATTCATTGTGGTAATGTCTAGAACCAAAATTAGATAAATGTTGTCTCTGTCCAAATATTTATGGACCTAACTGTAACTGTTGGCCGGACAGTCATTTGGGTGATGTCTATTTCTCCCGACTCCCCCACACACAACTGCCCTACTCGGCCGGGCTTTCCTGTGGTCTCTATAAACCTGTCTACCATTTGGCATATAAGGTGCACCATGTGTCTCACGCTTCTTGTATGGTGTTTTACAAGAGTTGTTGGAGCCAATTGTATTTTGTAACATTTTAACACCTGTTTATTTCTGGTGTTTTTCATGTAATTTAGGGACACATAATGAGAAAATCCCAGAATACCACATCATATCCTGAAAAAAAAATAAAACACTGTACATGTACAATTTGGCATCAAATCCCTCCTTTCTGCGATGTTCTTACAAACAGCTTTTATAAATGCCTCACGCTTCTATGTGTGCATTAGATATGAGACCTAACATGATTAGATTACAGTGCGGGGAAGACGGGAAACATTCATATAGACGGCTGGTGGTGATGGAGTCAGTGACGGATTCTGGCTTCATATGTTTAAAGAAGTTATCCCTTACCCTAACTCATTTCATTTTTTATTCATTAATCTTTCTAATATGTGCCAGTAAATGCATCCATGCTCTTATTATGGTAATATATCCCTTTATCATGCACAAAGCATCACTTTGTGTCCGCCAGCTGCAGCTCTGCTGTTTTCATCGATCCCTTCCTGGCTCCAGGCTTAATGTGTTCTAATACTACAAGTTCCATCATGCATTGCAGTAGCCTGTGAGCCAGCACTTATCACACCCATTCCGTTCTCCACCCAAACTCCTTCCTCCCTCTAAATATATAGAGAATATACCTTCCTTTTCTCTAGTTGCCTTCCAAGACCGCATAGGAGGTTGTCTCCATACCCTAATGGGGGACAGGAAGCACAAGGAGGTTAAAAACCCCTCCCACCTCCCATTAGCCAGTGTCTTCCTGTCTCCCATGGGGCATGGAGAGGTTCCTGGTACGCTGCATGGTCGGCTGAGGCAGTGGTACCTGTCAGTTCTAACGATTGCCGGGCAGTGGTGGTCGGGGCTTGACCTTCCTCCTCCTTGCTGCTCCCTTCTCCTTCTCGGATTCTGGGACCATTCTCCTGGCCCACCTGCGTCCCCTTGCGGGGGTAAAGCGGGCCAGTGATCCCCTCTCCCGGAGACCTTCCTGAGCTCTCCGGCGTCTCCCCCTCCTGTGGCACGCTGTTCAGTTACCCAGAAAAAACCCTATCAAAAATACTTTATTGATAAATTACCTAAATATGTGGCACCAAACAAAACGACATACAATGAAAAGCATATTTTGTTCCAAAACTTAAAAATTGGGCACTTCTGAATGTCCCTAGTAAACACTAGGCTATCACCTGCCTGGCCGCGGAGGTTGGCACCCTAGGGGGGAGCGTTGTGGCGCCCCCGCTCACCGATGGCTATCTCTAGTGGCCCTGATACACCCTAGGGAATCCCTCTGCCCAATAGCTAAGGGGACCCCTATATATAGACAAAGACCTACTGTGCTAGTACATCCCTATGCCCCAATGATGTAAAAACAATGAACACAGGTGGTATATATATAGTGGTAGCTGTGGATGGTTATTACCATCAATGAATGTTAGCATGCAACAACCGTTTGGTGAGAGCATATCAAATATAAAGTTATATAGCCTGGTTGACAACAGGCTTATAGTATACCGCTTATTTAATAGATATTCTGATGGAAATGTATCTGCTCACAAAATATCAATCTCCAAAAATTGGACTCGTTTCTGCAAAGAGAAAATATATTGATCACATAATTCTCTAGTGCCACTGAGTTGTGAATTTCACATAGTATATATCATTGAAATTTTCTAGTGTCTCATAAGATGGACATAATTTCTCATTAAACCAGAAAACCTATTGTTACATAAATATTGACACTGATTGCTGTGCCACTAGGTTGTGAGTTTCGCATATAATATATCATTGAAAGAGATTAATGCGGTTACATGTACTACTCTTATTCAGCGATGCGGTTATCATCTTAGTTCAATGCTAATAATGTGCAGCTTCATTGATGTTCTAAAAAAGCAATTCATGGGGACAAATGATAAAGCCTACAGGCTTTTGGGTCCCGTGGGGAGTATAACAAATCTCAACTTTAGTGTCAGCCATATGCAGAGTTTCAATACATTAAATATCAATGGGATACCACATAGTTCCCATAGTTTCAACCTTTTTATGCCGTTACTCTCCCGGCCATATATAAAGGATATGGCGTCCGCATCCGCTCACACCAACCAATTATAATCGCATAAACGATAATGTGCAATATAGAGCGATACTTAGCTCTCTCAGCTCTCTCAGCTACCACTATGGAACCATTGCTTTAGCGCCTCAACGCGTTTCGCCAAGTCAGGCTCATCAGGAGGATTACGATGTCCTGTGCGTGGTGCAGTAACTGGTGCAGTAAAACCTATGTGGTATCCCATTGATATTTAATGTATTGAAACTTTGCATATGGGCTGACACTAAAGTTGAGATTTGTTATACTCCCCACGGGACCCAAGAGCCTGTAGCCTGTAGGGTCTATGACGGCTTGTATCCAGTCGGTAGCTTGGGCTCAGGCCCACTCCAGAATATTGCAGGCGCACATTCTGGAAAACTGGGACGGGAACCCCAACTCTTTAAACAGAAGAACCCAAACGACAGGGAGAGTAAAGTCCTCCTTGGCCTGGTGGCTAAGTCTGGCAAATCTATGCAGAGGGGTGAACTGGATACAAACCCCCCTGGTGACAGTAACAACAGATGCCAGTAGAAGAGGCTGGGGGGGCAGTGGTGTTACAAGTCCCATTCCAGTGTCTCTGGATTCAGCAGGAAAGTATCAAATCCAACTTCAGGGAGTTAAAAGCGGTGGAGAAGGCCCTTCTAGCAGCAGACAGTGTGATCTCAGGTCACCATGTCAGAGTATACTCGGACAATATGACTACTGTAGCCCATCTCAAGCACCAGGGAAGCCCGAAATTCAACAGTCTGAGAAGTATCTCAAACCGAATCTTCTACTGGGCTGAGAAACATCTCTCTTTGACAGGAGTACACCTGAGGGGGTCCGAAAACAAACAGGTAGACCTTCTAAGCTGCCAGGCCATCCAGACGGGAGAATGGAGCCTGAAAAAGGAGGTCTTCAACATGTTAGCAGACAGATGGGGCCTACCCGAAGTGGTCCTGCTGGCCTCAGGCCAGAATACGCAAGTCGAGGCCTACTTCTCCCTAAATCCCAGAGACGTTTCTCAGGGAGTCGACTCCTTTGCCCACATATGGAAGTTTCGGCTGGCATATGCGTTTCCCCCGATACCCTTACTGGCAAGGACCCTTCGGAAAATTCGGGACTATCTAGTTCCAACTATCCTGGTAGCTCCAGCATGGCCAAGAGGAGCTGGTACTATCTCATCTTAGAACTCCAGGTGGACGGACCGATCCTACCACCATCAGACGACTGCAGGGTCGCCTTTGTCACCCAAATCCCAGAAGGCTGAACCTAGCTGCCTGGCTGCTGAAGCCCAGGTGCTACGAGCTGAAGGCCTCTCAGAATCAGTAATTTCCACCTTACAAAAGTCCAGGAAACCTGTTACCAATGCCATATATAACAAGGTATGGAAGAAGTTCTCCTCGTGGTGTCAGCCTAATACACCTGACCCCTTCCACACAAATATATCTCAAATACTGGACTTTTTGCAAAAAGGGCTCGAATTGGGTCTTAAACCAAGCACGCTAAAAGTCCAGGTGTCTGCTCAAAGCTCTGTTTTTGACCAGGATCTAGCTAACCATCGGTGGATAAAGAGATTCATGGTCTCAGCACTTAGGCTTCACCCCAAAAGACAAATCATTGTCCCATCCTGGGACTTAAACCTGATGCTCAGAGGCCTCACGGGCCCTATCCTCTTGCACTCCTCAGCTTCTTTCGTACAAAGCAGCATTCTTGGTTGCCATATCTACAGCAAGACGAGTAGGGGAATTGCAGGCTCTATTGATCAGGGAACCTTACCTAAGCATCAAAGACGACTCCATTATTTTTCGTCCTGATCCATCTTTTCTGCCAAAGATAGTATCCTATTTTCACTGATCACAGGACATAGTTCTTCTGTCATTTTGCCAAAACCCAGCAAATCCAAAGAAAGAAGAGCTCCACACTGGATGTCCAACGGATAATCTTAGACTACCTGAGACATTCTGAATCTTTCAGGATTGATCAAAATCTCTTCATCCATCTGTTCGGCAGAAACAAAGGCAAAAATACAATTGCCAACTGGATAAAAAAAAGGCCATAGCTGAAGCATACCATGCACAGAACATGACGGTACCTGCGGGCTTAAAAGCTCACTCCACCAGATCCACTTCAGTATCCTGGGCTGAAAGAACTGGCACATCTACGGAGCAGGGCTGTAACATGGTCTTCCTTACACACTTTTACCATACATTATAGATTGGACTTTTGGTCCAATCAGGATCTAGTCTTTAGCCGGAAAGTACTCCAGGCTGTAGCCCCTCCCCCCAGTGCAGAATTGGTTGGTATTCCTCCTATGCTCTCGTGGAAGGCAACTAGAAAAAATAGAATTAGACCTACCGGTAACTCGGTTTCTAGGAGCCTTCCACAACAGCACTAATTCCCTCCCGACATTCTTGGATTAATTTCTGAGAATCTAAAGGTAACCGGTGCTATGGTGTTGGTTGTAAGTCACTGGCTAATGGGAGGTGGGAGGGGTTTTTAGCCTCTTTGTGCTTCCTGTCCCCCATTAGGGTATGGAGACAACCTCCTATGCTGTCGTGGATTTATACTTTGAATAGCAATAAGGCTACCAATAATGTCACTTATCATAAACCTATGCAGAAATACAACACTGCAGACTAATCAGCATTTCGGCATGTGATGCCTCTTTTTACTCTGATTACATGCAACCCACTGTTTGTTATTCCTGATGAGTGAATATGCTCGGTTAAGATGTTATCTGAGCATGCTCGTGTGCTAACCGAGTGTCTTTGGGGTGCTTGAGAAATATATTCGAGTCTCAATGCCTGCATGTCTCACGACTGTTTGAGAGCAGCAACACATGCAGGGATTACCTAACAAGCAATCCATGCATGTGTTGCGGCTGTCGAACTTTGAAGACACTTGGTTAGCACACGAGCATGCTCGGATAACACCTGTCACGACTGTTGTCGGGTGTCCCGGGACCAGGGGCTCTTTCCCTGTCGCTAGGGGCGCCCTGTTCCCCGCATTACTTCTAATGGTGAAGACACCGGGGCAACGTACCTTGCCTTAGTTCCTGAATCAGCCCTCAGTATGTACATTTCCCCCACCAAGGGAAGAGGACATTAGTAGTGTACCATAATACACCAACCAGACTAACAAGGTAATACAAACAGGGATAACGAAAAATACAAAACATACAAATATACTCATACATACAACAGAGAAATTCACTGGGGAGTGGAGCATGTGGTTAAGCTAAAGTTGGAGAAGAAGAGGAATTATCACACACTCAAAACCTAGCTAGAGTCACACGGGAATCCACCAAATGCCATCTCCAATAATAACCACCTACAACCTCCAGCCAAGCAGCAAAAGCTACCTCTGACAATGAGTGATAGTCAGCACCCAGATTATATAAAAGATGGGAGTTGCTAACTGTGCACAGCTGAGCCTTGAGGTACTGTCACACTAAGCGAGATCGCTAGCGATATCACTTAAGCGACACCGATTTTATGACGCAGCAGCGATATCGTTAGCGATGTCACTGTGTGTGACATGTAGCAGCGATGTGGCCCCTGCTGCGATGTCGCTGATCGTGCACGAACGTTCTGGACCATTTTTTGATCGTTGGCGTCCCGCTGGTGAGCCTGAATCGCTAAGTTTGACAACCTTTATGAACTACGAGCGACCTCGTTGGCAACTCATGACAGGGGCGCAGGCGGGACTAGGTTTTAACGCCCCTCAGCTCGGATTGGTGGCCTCAACATCTAGTCCTTTGTGCATTGTTGCGAGGATACTATCGTGTGTGGGGTTTTGCGATCCTGTCAGTCGCTACAGCGCTTCATCTTTGCCATTTATACAAGACGTTTTTGGGATCCTGAAAAATGAATCCGGGGCAAACGCAATAGCGGCACAGACTGGATCGCAGTAGCTGCAAAGCAGAAGGCTAGCAGGGCGCAGTGTGGAACGATGCTGGAAATTCGTATGAACCACTTGCGTCGTCTTTTATGACGCGGACGTCCAATCACTAAGCGAGAGCTGTGACATATGACATACAGTGACCACCAATCTGTGCTGAGGGGCGTGGAAAAGGTTGCGCTCAATCACGCCTATCGAGGTCCGGATCTTTAACAATACATGCTGTGTGACAGGTCCCAACGACCGCCGAGGTCGTTATACAGATCGCTGATGTGTCGTTTATGAGATCTTCCTGTTTGGAAGCTACTAGTGACCATATAGCGATCACACCAACGATCTCGCCAGGTCGTGTCGTTGTCGTGATCGCTGGTGCGATCGCTTAGTGTGACAGTACCTTAAATGCAGGAAAACTTCCAGAAACTCTCAACTGAGCAGATTAAGGGTATGTTTCCACGTTCAGGAAACAGTCCGGATTAGCTGCGTGTTTGACGCTGTGCGTTGGCGCAGCGTCAAACACGCAGCGTCCAGATGTTACAGCATAGTGGAGGGGATTTCAAGAAATCCCGTCTCCACTATGCTTACAAACACGCAGGCGGAAGACCTGCGTTTCCGGACATGCGTCTTTTTAGACCGCAGCATGTCCTGTTCCCTTGCAGCGACGCTGCGTCGCCGCAAGGGAAATAACACAGGGCTATGTAGCCCTGCGGTCATTCCGGATGTGTTCCGGATGTGTTCCATGAACACATCCGGAATGAACACGCGTTCAAAAGGGAGCGGGACTTTGGGCGGAGCGGACTTTCCGCTCCGTCCAAAGCGCTGTGTTTCCTGAGCATGGAAACACAGCCTTAGGGAATGTTTCCACGTTCAGTTTTGGCAGCGCTTTGAACGCAGCGGATGCCCGCTCCGTCCAAAGCGCTGCCGGCTTTTGTACGCTCGGTGATTTTGCATGTGTTTATTGAATCACCACATCCTATACATAGAACGGTGCTATTTATCATGTGGAGACTGTGCATCTCCGCAAGATAAATTGACATGCTGCGGTCTAGAAAGACGCGCCGCATGTGCGTATACACAGGTCTGTCATCCAGGGCTGTGGAGTCTGAGTTAGTTTTGGTTGGAGTCAGAGTCGGTAGAAATGTTCCGACTCCAGCTTTAAAAAAAAAATGTGTTAATATTTCATAATTGAACTTTAATATGAATTTTATAAATGTTACTCAAACATATATGTTCTATCAAACTATGAACAACAGTGATAAGCAGTTCTGCTGGAGATAGAGACATTTCTTAAGCCCGGGTCTCACATAGCGATACACCAGCGATCCCGACAACGATCAGGATCACTGGTGTATCGCTACATGATCGCTGCTGAGCTGCCAAACAGGCAGCTCAGGCAGCGATCAGCACAGCGACACTGCGGGTAAACATCGCTTAGTTACCCGCAGTGTACGTTGGATACCAGCGCCCTGATGCAGGGAGCTGGTAACCAAGGTACATAGCGGGTTTCCAGGCACCGCGCAGCGCCTGGAAACCCGATGTGTACCTTGGTTACCAGCTCCCTGCATCAGGGCGCTGGTATCCAAGGTACACAGCGGGTTTCTAGGCACAGCCCTGCGCCTGGAAACCCGCTGTGTACCTTGGTTACCAGCGGATCGCTGGTCTCCCGCCTGTCACACGCAGCGATGCGTGCCTGCCAGCGGGAGACCAGCGATCAAAAAAATGTCCAGGACATTCAGCGACGATCAGCGATACCCAGCAGGGTGGCTGATCGTCGCTGAATGTCACACGCAGCGATATCGCTAGCGAGATCTCTGTGTGAGACTGAGGCTTTAAGGGTATGCCACACTAAGCGAGATCGCTAACGAGATCACTACTGCGTCACCATTTATGACGCAGTAGCGATCTCGTTAGCGACTTAACTGTGTGTGACATGTAGCAGCGATGTGGCCCCTGCTGAGATGTCGCTGATCGCTCATAAACGTTCTGAACCGTTTTTTGGTCGTTGATGTCCCACTGGTGAGCCTGAATCGCTGAGTGTGACACCCTTTATGAACGACTTCACCGTCGCAGATGGGATTAGGTTTTCCCAACGACCGCAGAGGTCGTTATACAGATCGCTGATGAGATGTGTTTGGAATTACAGATCGCTGATGAGTTGTGTTTGGAATCACACAGCTAAGTCGCTAACGAGATCACTACTGCGTCATAAATGGTGACGCAGTAGCGATCTCGTTAGCGATCTCGCTTAGTGTGGCATACCCTTTACTTCTTGTGTGTCACTGTTCTCCACTGCCCTTATCTAATCTTATACTTGGTTAACCTCATGCTGCCCCAACCCCCCTACTTACAATGTATGAAACTGAAAGTGAAAATGTGTTGCAAATTCTTAGTAGTAAAGCTCCTCCTCTAGACTAGATGTTTACTAGGTGTGCGTCTTCCAAGCATTTCACAGCTGCTACTCAGAAGAGGAAGACTGTAAGAAGTATTATCCTTTCAACAAACTTTGCATCAGTTAACTGTGAGTACATGAGGAATAACAGTATTACTGACCACTATATCAGTTGTACGACCTGGCAATAATTTTGTACAATTGTTTTTAGGAAAAACAATTGTCATTTGAATTGTGAATGCAAAATTAAAAACCTCAGAATGTCAAAGAAGCGTCACATTAAATCAGCTGTATTTGAACATTTCACCATCACTCAAGATAGAAAACATTTTGTCTGTCAGTGTATGACAAATGATCCAGACGAAAACAAATGCTGTGAAGCCAAGATCAGTGCATATTCAAGCAAAGATAAAAATGCTCCTACCAGAGCTTCTAATCTAAAGAGACATTTACAGCGCTTTCATCCAGAAGTACTGAAAGCAGTGGATGAGAAAGACTGCATCCAAACCAATGAACCAGTGCCCAGTTCTTCCAGCCAAACAAAGGAGCAGAGAACTTTGCAGCCATCAGTTGCAAGATATTTTGTCAGTGACAAAGTTACTGTGACAATGACCGTAGATACATTTAAAAAACAGATCATAGAGCTTGTTGTAAAGGATAGTGTGCCTATTTCATTATTTTCACTACCAGCTTTTTATGTGTTTGAATGGGGAAATGGCCCGCAAGCTTGGTGTTTCTCTGGAGATAGAGAGTATTAGAAAATTAGTAATCGAAGAAGCTTTTAAACAAAAGGAAGAACTTAAAAAAACTCTCAAGGGACGCTTTCTGTTTCTTAAAATGGATGCCTGTACACGTCACAGAGTGAAGTATTTTGCCATCAATGTCCGATTTGTTTGTGACAAAAATGAAATAGTTACCAAGACATTGGCAGTAAAAGACACCAAAGCTCATCACACCAGTTTCTCCAGGTCTTGGTGGAAAAGGTTCTGCAAGACTATAAACTTAAAAAAGAGCAAGTTCTTTCTGTCGTAACTGACAATACTTCAAATATGATAAGTACTATTAAGCTAATGAATGAGAGTAATGATAGTGACCAGCAGCTAGAAGAACATTCTGGGTCCACAGACACAGAAATGTTTGAAATAGAGGAACACAGTATTGTAACTGAGGCGCAAACTGAAGTTGCTTCAGATGAACAGCAACATGATAGTTTAGATGATCGTGTTGAAACTGTGTCAATACGTTCTTTCATTCATCACATGCGCTGTGTTGTGCATACGCTACAGCTGGCTATAAGAGACAGTCTGCAAGAAGGACATGCTGCTGCACTGATTGGCAAGGTGAGAAAATTGGCCCTAAAGTTGACTCAATTTTGAAGAGACGAAGGGGCAATTATTGATCAATCCACACGATGGGGCAGTACTTAATGATTCAGCGCTTGATTGAACTGAAAACCTTTCTTGTAGACATGGCTAACCCTCAACTGACGCTAAATGAAAGTCAGTGGAATCATGTGACTGAGCTGGAAAAATTGCTAGAGCACCCATTTACAGTGACTAAAAAATTACAAGCAGAGGACTTAACTCCAGATATTTTTTTCTTAAAGGAGTGGAAGAACCTGATGTTTCGCCTGTCCCAAAGAGGAGGGTTAATTGCAAGTGGCATTGCTACATCAATGAAACGGAGAGAGGAGCTACTATTACAAAATAACATTCTTTTGGCAGCCGTTTATGTAGACCCAATGCATCGGATTCTTCTAGATCAGGGGTCTCAAACTCAATTTACCCGGGGCCACTGGAGGTAGAATCTGGGTGAGGCTGGGCCGCATCAGGTTTTCCACAAGAAAAGCTCTTACAAAAACATTCCAATGTTATCAAATGTCCCAAAGGGGACAGTGTTGATGATGTATGTATAGTGCTGTGAAGTTAATAGCGCAATATCAATGAATAAATATTATCCTTAATATTATGTTACAATACCAGGATCTGAGGATTTTCTGTTTCGAGGTCAAGAGCTCTCTGATGTGATGTTGCTGCCTGTCTCGCTGTCTTCCTCTTTTGACACTGCAGTGTGGTGGACAAGTAAACATTAACTGGTTAACAGCAAGAAGTCATCCTCCCCAGCGCTCATCCTCCCCAGCGCTCATCCTCACCCAGCGCTCATCCTCCCCCAGCGCTCATCCTCCCCAGCGTTCATCCTCCCCCAGCGCTCATTCCCCCCTATTGCTTTTTCCCAATCACTCCCATCATTGCTTTTCCCTCATCACTCCCATCATTGCTTTTCCCCCCATCACTCACATCATTGCTTTTGCCCATTGCTTTTCCCCATTACTCCCATCATTGCTTTTCCCATCACTGTTTTCCCCATTGCTTTTCCCCATTACTGTCATCATTGCTTTTCCCCATTACTGACATCATTGCTTTTCCCCATTGCTTTTCCCCATTACTCCCATCATTGCTTTTCCCCATTACTGACATCATTGCTTTTCCCCATTGCTTTTCCCCTTTACTGCCATCATTGCTTTTCACCATTACTCCCATCATTGCTTTTCCCCATTACTGCCATCATTGCTTTTCCCTATTACTCCCATCATTGCTTTTCCCCATTACTGCCATCATTGCTTTTCCCCATCGCTCTCCTACACACAGACACACACATACACCACCTCTCACCTGTCCACACACACACAAACACCACCTCTCACCTGTCCACACACACACACACACACACACACACACCCTCTCACCTGTCCACACACACACACCACTCACCAGTCCGCAGCATCACCGCCGGTGCCTGCGCTTCCTCGCTCTGTCAGAGCAGGCCGCTGAATGATGACGTCATTCAGCGGCGCTGCTCTCTGTGTCAGAGACAGGAAGCGTGGGCAGCAGCAGGAGATGAGGTGAGTATGCCCGGCGCCGCCATCTTTCTGTAGTACCGCTCATTAAGCTTATGAATATGGGCGGCACGCCTATGAGAGGAGTGGCGTCCATATTCATGACCTTAATGACCGGTACTACGAGTGACTGGGATTTCACATGCGGTGTTTCTCGCTTGTGAGATCCCAGCCGAGGGCCGCAAAGTATATACCGTGGGCCCATGAGGTGGGGGCCGCAAACTCGTGTCCCGAGGGCCGCAGTTGGCCCGCGGGCCGCGAGTTTGAGACCCCTGTTCTAGATGATCAACAGCTAAGTAAAGGAAAAGAAGCTCTGTTTGAAATAGCAGTAAGGATGAAAGGGTTGCAGAACAGTCAGGAGGAACAAGAAGAATTTGGTCGTCCTGCCACATCTTCACCCTCATCAACTGATGAAGAATTTAATTTTGAAAAATATTTGGATCACAAGGACCGTGCAAAGCGTTCCCGCATAGAAGAAGAGTCATCCCCATCAAAGAACACAGCCAGTGCATTTCAGCAGAATTTTTCATGTGCACTAAAAGAAACTGAGAAATTTGACCGTTCATCAAAAATAACAGTGCAACAAGCGATTCCTCTGTATCCTGACATTGTCAGAGATGTTGCCCGAGTGGTTACTGCTTTGCCACCAACCCAAGTTAGTGTAGAGGTTGTTCTCTGCTCTCAAAATAATTAGATCAGATTTGAGGACATCCATGAAGGAGGATCTGACAGAGGCAATACTTTTCCTGAGGACAAATTTATAGATTTCTTCTTATTAACTGCATAACAGTGTTTATTGCATATTTGCTTGCAAGAGTTTAGAAAAGTTTATAAAAGTTATTTGCTATATTCTAATTGTATTCTAATAAATATAGTTTTTGCTCTAAGTGGTCTGATTACTTATAATATGATGGTGAGAAACTGAATAAGCACGATGTTAATATTTTACAACAGTAAATTTATTGTTACGAATTGGCCATTTATGAAGGAGTCGGAGTCGGAACCTGATAAAATCCAGGAGTCGGAGTCAGAGTCGCAACTGTAGCTTACCGACTCCACAGCCCTGCTGTCATCTGCGTGTTTGTACACATAATGGAGATGGGATTTCATAAAATCCCCTCCACTATGCTGTAACATCTGGCCGCTGCGGATTGGACGCTGCAGCTGTACGCAGCGTCCAATCCGCAGCAAATACTGAACGTGGAAACATACCCTAAGGGTATGATTCCACGGTCCGGAATCAATGCGCTTTGGACGGAGCGGAAAGCCCTCTCCGCCCAAAGCCCTGCCCCCTTCTGAACGCGCAGTGATTCCAGATGTGTTCATTGAACACATCCGGAATCGTGGCACCAATACATAGGACTGTGTTTACCTTGCGGCGAAGAAGCGTCGCCGCACGGTTAATAGACATGCTGCGATCTAAAAAGACGCGCCGCATGTCCGATTTAGCGGGTGTGTCACCCGTGTAATCGGATGCATAGTGGAGACAGGATTTCATAAAATCCCCTCCACTATGCAGGAACATCTGGCTGCTGCAGATTAAACGCAGCGGGAGGACGCAGCATTCAATCCGCAGCTCATACTGAGTGTTTCCTGACTGTGGAAACATACCCTTACCCTTGCACTGCGAAAAGAAACACCATTTTATATGAAGGGGAAGTGTTTCTAATCAGTGCAGGAGAATTAGAAATCAGACACTGCTGGCTCTTCTCTGTCTTGGTAAACCCATGACAACAACTTATCCAAGCATGTTCCACTCATCACTGTTATGCATATTTCTGTACTTTTTAGGTGAAGGTGTCCATGACAGTATCTAAAGCAATAGCCGTTCACTGAGATTTGATTACATAACCCCTTTTCTTTTGAAATGCAGATCACAGCACTTCACTAGCAAAGGTGTCAACCGCTGCTCTGCTGTTGAATCTGTCTGCTCAGCTTCCAAGATTGTGTCTTCAAGAGGCATGCTCAGGCAAGCTGTCATTTAATCCAAAATGTCTACACACACCATCAGGAGCACAGTGACGACTTCCTTTCATTTCGTAGGATTCCTGTGCTAGAAAAGGGAAGTATTTGACAAAATAGAGGAAGAATAATCTCCATAACAATCCAGTATCATGTGATCCCAGCTGAGGTGTGCTCATAGAAGTTATACATGTAATACAAGTATATGACAAACGGTATTGTTTTGAAGAACTGTGATATATAATGGGGGTGAAAAAGTAGTAAAAAAAACCCTTTAAAAAAGCCGTAGTAGAATATGAAGATGTTGTCCTCATCATGAAGTAGTTATCTCTCATCTCACGTGTAATGAATATCTCCTGCAGTATTACTAATGCCGATTCCAGTGTCCGTAAATGAGACGAGAATTAGCGTTATGGAAGATGAGTCTGAGAAACGTATTCAGCTACCGACCCCAAGGAAGATACTGCTTGTTGTCTGTGGTGTAAAATATATAGGATTTATTAGTAGATTTAAAGGAAAAAAACTAACTACTGTAAAATGATAAATCTTTTGATATGTATCCCTTAATATCTCCATTCATTGTACTATTACCTGGGATTCTTTATGGTGTTATGTAGGCTTCATCTTCTCCCCATTCAGGTTCCTATAATATTGGATCCTCTCTGTAGAGATCTATATAAAATAATTTTCCTGATTTACCAGTCAAGGATGGATATGGACAGAAACAACATGGCGGAGAGGATATTACACCTCACCCTAGAGATCCTCTTCCGGCTTACTGGAGAGGTGAGAGATTCTGATGACGTCACATCACATCATTCTTATCTATGGGAATAACAAATGGACAGAACTAGAGAGGTGAGGACTCTGGAAATGTCTGTAGTGAGATTTATTAATGTGTCTCTCCATAACTAGGATTACACAGTAGTGAAGACCTCTAGTGAGCGCTGTCAGGCCCCTGTGTCTGAGGGATGGGGAAGACCTGTGAGCCCAATCACGGGACCTCCACCTCACCCCCTGATACATGAGGACATCAATGACCAGAAGATCCTAGAACTCACCTACCAGATGATTGAGCTGCTGACTGGAGAGGTGACACTGCTGGGAATGCTGGGACATTATACAGTAACGCTTATGAAGGGATCGGGTGATGACAGTATCATTGTATGTGTCAGGTTCCCATAAGGTGTCAGGATGTCGCCGTCTATTTCTCCATGGAGGAGTGGGAGTATTTAGAAGAACACAAAGATCTGTACAAGGACGTCATGATGGAGGTTCCCCAGCCCCTCACATCACCAGGTAATAGAGAGGACTAAATACACACGGCCTATAATTATCTGTATGTAAAGAATGAATTCAGTCCCTGTATGTGTTTCCTCCAGTTCTATCCAGTAAGAGGACAACACCAGAGAGATGTCCCCATCCTTTTCTTCCACAGGACTGTAAACAAGAAAATACCAGTGTTCCTCAAGATGATCAGGTAGATGGAGGGAAGGTGTCATGAGATCTCCCCTATGATGTGTAGACGGCTGTGAAGGTCTTGTATTCAGTCTTGTTTTATCCACCAGTATTATATGTTTTATACTTGTGTAATGAGAACGGTGGAGATGGCAGAATTAGAGCTGATCATAGATGTGACTTCTACATCTGTCAATGATTCTTACAATATTTGTTTCAGGGTGAAGATCTGATCCATATTAATACTACAGCGACATATGTGAGGCGTGATGAGTGGTGTAAAGAGGACATTTTTACATATGACTACCCAGGTGAGTAGTAACCATTAAATGCAGAGAAGTCACATTCTTTTTTTAGTCATTGGCTGTTGTGATAATGGTGAAGCACAGCTGAAATCCAATGGCCAGTGAAGCACGAGCAGGGAACAGCAAGTGGTAGCTCAAGTTCTTGGAATTAGCACTAGGAATTATAAGAACAAGAGAGGGGAGGATTGGGAACAGTCTATGTAAGGCCACGTTCACATATTAAGTATTTGGTCAGCATTTTCCCTCAGTATTTGTAAGCCAAAAGCAGGAGTGGGTGAAAAATGCAGAAGTGGTGACGTGTTTCTATTAAACTTTTCCTCTGATTGTTCCACTCCTGATTTTGGCTTACAAATACTGACGGAAAATACTGACCAAATACTGAACATGTGAACATAACCTTAGACAGTTCTCAGGAGCTGGAGACTGGAACTAGACTTAAGGCTAGACACAATACTCAAGCAATGAGTGAAAGATCCATGTGGCTATAAGTAAGCTAAAAAAGGAAGCAAGATGGCTTCCAAAGGTTCAACACCGGCCATCTTAGTAAAGGGCGATTGCAGAAACACCATAGAAGCCTCTAGTGGTAAGGACTGGAAGTGCAGCACAATAAAGTGATCGATAGCAGTTACTGGTGGTCAATACGCAGAAAGACAACAGAATTCTGACACCGGCTTTCCTCCTTTACCAGTGGTGTAGAACGGTCATATCTCAATCATGTGATCACCATTTTACCGCTATACCGCCACATTCTTCTTCACCCAAAACTGTTCAAATTACTTTCGGCATTGAAAGCCCTTCTATAGAGCTTACAACCTGGAGGATCCACCTACCCCCCAGAATTTGCTGACCCTTACCTGCCCAGATCTTTAAACCAGGGTTCCCCAACTCCAGTCCTCAAGGCCCACCAACAGATCAGGTTTTCAGGATTTCCTTTGTATTGCACAGGTGAGGCAATTATCACCTGAGCAATACAAAGGAAATCCTGAAAACATGACCTGTTGGTGGGCCTTGAGGACTGGAGTTGGGGAACCCTGCTTTAAACCACAAAGCCAAATGCCGGCGTACGTAGAATGTGCTGACAATTTAGAAAGTCACATGAAGAAAAATATGATGGGCCTCTAAGAAAAAGCGGAGGGTAATTTTGCTCTGAGAACCAAGTGTCAATTTCTCTACAATAACAAGAGTTTCCCTTTATCCTGACATTTCAATCTCTATTACAACTGACTAACTTCAAAAATGATAGCTATAAACTGTGCACAATCATTGCACTGTGCCATGATATATCTGTTCTGTTCCCACTTAAGGCGTGTAGGTGTGTAGTGTGGCGATAGTGTGAGAAGTCCTACCTTCATGTCCTTGAAGCGGGGCAGACAGAACCATGTGTCGCTCCTGGGTGGATGGATTAAAATGTGGACGCAGTGAGATGAATCAGTTGTGGTTTATTTGAACCATAGCCCAAACACATGAGGTGGTACGATGCAGACGGTACAAGTAGCCGTTTCTGTGGTTGTCTTGTGGGTGTTCACCCTGGGGTCACTACTGAGTGTGGTCAAAAGACTTTGATTTCTGCAGGCCAAAAGAAATGTGTACTTCTCACACGGTGGCTGAAAGTAAAATGGATGCCAGGAAGTGAGCTCACACACAAGGCTGCAGGGCACTCCCACAAGCTAGAAAAATCTAAAAGGAGGAGCGAGGGATGACACAAAGCTTCTGGTCAGTAGGTGGCAGCAGCAGACAAACATGAAAACAGGACAATAATACAACAGTAAAATCAAAGATATGAAAGGGACATGATGGGAACAAGCACACTCCCCATCTGAAATTAACTTAGGGGATTTCACTACTAAAATCCATAACAAAACAATCTGTAAAGGAAAAGCATGTTAAAATGCAACATTAAACATAACTCAAGTCCATATCACGAGGAAGACTCAAAAGTTCAAAACTGGTACTGTTCATCCCGCAAGGATACTCTCGACAGGCAACAACAGAAAAAGTTTGTGGATGGATCTTGTAGAAGTCTTTGTCTCTCCTTGCTTGATGACCTTCAAATCCACCTTCTGAACGTTGCCATCCTGGCTAGGGAGTATCTTCGTAATTAGTTCCATAGGCCAATCAGACCTTTCTATGGGTTGGTCTTTCATGAGCACTAGGTCTCCTTTGAGATTCGGCTTGGGGTGTTGCCATTTCCTTCTCCCTTGAAGAATGACAATATACTCCTTTCTCCACCTGTTCCAGAAGTAGTCCGCCAAGTATTGAACACGTTTCCAATGCTTCTGATAGGTGTTTGCATGGGTAAGTGTGGTTTACTTTGTAAAATGAGGCTTGTTTGTGTCTCACAAGTCATTGTGTGGCTTTGTTAAAAGACTGAGAAGCCGGACTCTGTGCTAAGTGGGCAAACCAACACTACTATATGGAGTATTTACTTTGTTTCATTTTGTGCTGGACAAAGCTGTATTTTGTTTATGAGGACTGCAATAAACCAGCCATACTTTTAAAGAAAACCGTTCCTGAAATACCTCACATTGCTTCCAAGTGAGTAGTATTGCTACATTATATATAAAGCAAAAAATCTGTGTGTGGTGTCCCGTTGAATAGAAAGCCACATTTTTCACCCGATTTGAGTGAAATTTTGCACTGCCCATCTTTAACACCAGACTAAAAATACTATGAACATTAAGGTCGGGTGCACACGATCCGAAAGTAGCAGCGCTTGGGACGCAGTGCATGTTCACAGCGTCCAAAGCGCTGACATTCATTGAACTCAGGTGAATCCGCATGTGTTCACTGAACCATGCTGATTCATCTCGTTCAATACATTCTATTGGTGAAATTTCTAGTCTCCGCAAAAGAAATTGACATGATGCGGTCTGGAAAGACGCGCCGCATGTCAGTTTCCGTGGGTGACCCGCAGGCGTCTGTGGACGCATAGTGGACATGGGATTTCTCAAAGTAAAAACCTGCATCAGATCTAGATTGTGGGCAAATACCCTTAAAGTCAAAATCCCCCCTTATGAGATTTGCCCCCCCCCCTCTTTAGGCGCTATAGAATTAAAGGAGAAGATTGGGGTCTGTGTGTTGAGTGTAAAACCACAGTTTTTGCCCAAAGAGTCTTAAGGAATTAAAGCGACAGTGCCCGATGAGTCGCTCTTAAAGTGGTAGCAACCATATAGTCGATAAGGTGGGACAACCTGATTTCTCGAAATTCTGTAATTATAGCAACAGCTTTTTCAGAAGTAACTGGGGCCATAGTTATGGGAATTGTCTCACAGTAAGATCATTCTTGTTGCCTTCAGCCTCTGCAGAAGTAACTGAGGCCTCATTTATGAAAATTGCTTACAGTAAGATCGTTTTAGTTTCCTATAGCAACAATAGTGCAGCTTTCGGCATTGAGGCTGCTGAGGTAAAGTGAAAGCTGAGCTCTGATTGGTTGCAATGAACAATTAGAACAGTCTGACTGTGAGGCAGTCACACATTTTCTGCTTGATATATATAAATTGACCTACTAGATCTCGGATCAGTGTGAGATGATTAGTAAGGATTATAATATGAAGGACTGTTTGTTTTTTTTTTGTTTTTTTTTTAAATGCTACCAAAAAAGCGGCCATCTATTCGGCAAATTAAGAAGCAAAGCTGTCTCAAACAGCTGAGACAAGTGAACAACTCGAGTCCCGACTTGAAAGGAAACGGATGAGACAGGCTGAAACATCTGAACAAGAGGATGAATGTTGTCAAAATGTCCGCATACAACATATGCAAAGATGTAGGCAGGTTGACTTGAGTTTGAAACTGTTTCACTATGACCCAATTCATGACTATAGGTCATGTCTGAAAGTCATAATATGTAAAATGGATGTAATATGCGAACATTGTTAAGCAAAATCGTTTAACTTGGAATCATCTGGTATGTGCTGCTCGAATGGCCAAGTAAGTTTGCCACCTTTAAATCAACCTCCCAAACTACTACTTTCATACATGTCGAGAACAACTCTTGAGTCCAAGCATTTTCTGCAAAGTATCAGGAGATACAATTCATCTTTCCAGATGACATCCTTTGGTTCAGCTGGACTTAAGGAAGCAGGATTTATGCCATTTTTATAGTCCAGGCCAAATACTACTAGTACATCACAAAATAGGTTTCATTCTTCCTGAAGCAATTGAAGACCCCAAATTTTTACTAATTTACTTTTTTGGAGACAAGCAGATTCAAGCTGGTCGATGTTGTGAAGCTACACCTGAGACAAAAAAAGATATTGATTTGAATTTGCAAAGATTTTTCCATCAACACAATCCATTAGTAAACCTTAGAAAGAATGTCAATTGATGAATATCAGATTGTAATCAGAGCAGACAAGACACCGGTTGGTGAGTCCAAAAAATGATTTAATTCTCCCAGTGTTAAGGAAGTAGCTATTGTAATAGTTGGACAGGACTTTAAGCTGAGATATAATTAATCAGCGAAAGGATGGTGAGAATGAGGTCCAAGGTCAGGCAGCAATAGATCAATAAACAGAGCACAAAAATACAAGGCACACCACTGAGGAGATGCTACGTCTGACAGAAATCTGGGACCGACAGCTCCGCTAAGTAGCTGGGTAATTACCTGGAACAGGGAACACCAGTAAGAAGCTCAGCACCTCCCAGACTCCGTTTGGATGACTGAGCTTTTAGTCACTGTGTTCCAAACACACTGAATGGTGGAATCGTGACACCCTATTGCTTTTCCAGAGCTTTTCAGCCCCTATTAATGTGGAAACCTCGTTTTTTCCACTGACGGATGATGAACCTGCATTGGGACTTGTTTTTTGCAGGATGAGTAGAAGTTTTTATTGGTATCATTTTCCCCTACATAAATTTTTGGGTGGCTTTATATTTCAATACTAGGGAGACAGGATTAACAAACAGTTGAACACCATGCTCTACTGGTTCATGCTATGAGATTTTCTATTAGTCTGTGAGTTGGTATTGTCTTAGGAAATAATTAAATTTTGCTCCATAATTTGCCATTTCTATTGACATTTTAAGTAGAAGTGTTAAAAAATGTAAATTTCAAGGATATTTTATTCAAAACTAATACTTGGTTTTATTATTGGCAGATGAATGTACCACAAGACCAGAGGGACAGCTGACATCTTCAATTTTTAAATACGATGACCTTGAGATCACACAGGATACATTTGAAGTGAATGTCATTACTCCAGATATACCATCATCCATTCACAGCAACGATCTATCATTTAATCCTTTGAGACAGTTCATATCTTCTGATTCATTAGAGGCAATTAAGAAATATAAAAGTCACAAAAGAGACAAAGAAAGACAAACTGATCATAAAGCAAAGAAGACATTTTCACATTCAGAAAATGGAAATAGTTTTCCTCTCAAAACGTGTTTTGTTAAACATCAAAAAAGTGACACAGAGGAGAAGAGATTTTCTTGTTCCAAGTGTGAAAAATATGTTAACCAGAAATCAATTTTTGTTACACATGAAAGAATTCATAATGGGGAGAAGCCATATTCATGTCTAGAATGTGGGAAATATTTTAATCAGAAATCAATTCTTGTGAGGCATGAGAAAATTCATACTGGGGAGAAGCCGCATTCATGTTCAGAATGTGGGAAATATTTTAATCAGAAATCAATTCTTGTGAGGCATGAGAAAGTTCATACTGGGAGAAGCCACATTCATGTTCAGAATGTGGAAAATGTTTTAGCCAGAAATCAATTCTTGTGAGGCATGAGAAAATTCATACTGGGGTGAAGCCATATTCATGTTCAGAATGTGGAAAATGTTTTTTACATAAATCGCACCTTGTTACACATAAGAGAAGTCACACAGGGGAGAAGCCATATTCCTGTTCAGAATGTGAGAAATGTTTTACAGAGAAATCAAATCTTATTGCACATCACAGAACTCACACAGGGGAAAAACTATATTTATGTTCAGAATGTGGGAAATATTTTATCTGCAAATCTCATCTTGTTAAGCACCAGAGAATTCATACAGGGGAGAAGCCTTTTTCATGTTCAGAATGTGGGAGATGTTTTACAGAGAAATCACATCTTATCTCACATCAGAAAACTCACACGGGTGAGAAACAATATTTATGTACAGAATGTGGGAAATATTTTAACCGGAAATCAATTCTTGTTAGACACCAGAGAATTCACAGAGTGGAGAAATCTTTTTGATGCTCAGAATGTGGGAAATATTTTAACCCCAAATGGTACCATTTTAAACATCTTAAATCCTGCATGGGGAAAATCCATTATCATACCTTGAATGTAAGAAATTATTTACTTGAAAATAATACTTTGTCAATAAAATATATAGTTTTTCCCCGTAGGAGTTAATTTTGATTCAACAAATTGTACAAAAAACATATAAAAGACAGTTGTGTAATTAATCCCTTCATGACTTGTGAACTACATGTACCTCAAAAATCGTGTCCCTGTCTTTAATGCGAGCTTGCCGGCCGAGCCCACATCTTTCAGAGCACATGATGGCTGATTTATTTAGCTATCATGTTCCTTTAACAGCTATGGGTAGAGTGGAGCTCCACTATTTTGTATTTAAAAATGAAACAAAGAAGATGTTTGTTTTCAATGTTTTATTTATTCAGAATCGTAGGTTAAATGACAGCAACATCAACAAGTGCACCAGTGCAGATAAGAAATACATAAGGAACAATTAATACATTGTTCAGTCACGTCGGCCTTAGAGGTATAAATGATATCTGGTAATTTTCCAAATTTACAAGAATGAAAATGCAAACACCTCCTCCGAGATATCCATGGTGTACACAATGAATGATTCTTGGTTACTATTAACAGGAAAAACAAGCTTAGTAAGTTAACTAACTAGAAACAGAGTCAGACACACAAGGCAATGGGGTAAGCCAAGGGAAAATATCACGGAAATGCGAAGGGGAGGAAGGTAGGAGGGGGAGTAGTCCACTGACATATTGGTCATGTCCACAATCAAGATGTGGTATCAGGCACACACTGAGATATACATTTATCTGTATTCCTAAACACCCAAGGATCCAGACACGCGAAAAGGAGAGAAAGCTATGTGTCGAAAGTGCTGCTAATTCCTCAATATGGTATAATCGGTCAACTTTAAGAAACAGCTGGTTTGTGCTTGGGATATTAGACAAATGCCATAACGTAGGTATAAGTAGTTTGCCAGCTGTTAGTATGAAGGAGACCAATCTAGACATAAGTTTATTATTTGGAACTGTTGGGAGATTCAGGAAAACATGTTCCGCTGTTAATTCTATATGAGTACTGTTGTGAACACTTTGGAGATGACTTCTGAGCTGAGGCTTCCTCTGGTGATTGCTGATGGTATTGAAGCTATGTTGAATAACAGAGGTCCATCACCTGGGAGCGAGGAGTGGAAATCAGGGGGGACGGATTGGGCAGATATAAGTGAGCTGCCTTCCCATGATCCTCGCCGGTGATTTGTTTCTCTTCCTGGTCCAGTTTGGAAGTCAGCTGGTTTTCTGCTGTCTCTTGCTAAAATTCAGAAGTTATTTTCTGCTTGCTTCTGTGGTTTTGCTTTTCTTTGTTTTTGCTGCCCTTCTAAGTGAGGTCAGCCGTGTCACCCCGCTGGGGCCTGCGCTGGTCTCTTTCTCATTTATTTCTGTTCATTTGCTCTGTCCCTATTATTTCAGTGGCTGCTGGGTAGCTGCTTGTTCACACCAGAGTTCTGGTTTAGCGGGGGGTGAGATCGTGTGGTCTCAGCATTTTTGGAATCAGAAGTGTTGGAATTTTTCCTAGGGTTTTGTTGGGTTGCAGACCGTATTCTTTCCTGTCCTAGCCTATCTAGACAGTTTTGGGCCCCAGCGTTTGCTTACTCTATTTTCTGCCTGCGTTTGTATTTCATCTTGTCTAACTCTATTTTCTACCTGCGTTTGTATTTCATCTTGTCTAACCGCTATTATATGTGTGGGGGCTACCTATTTCTTTGGGGCGCTACTCCGGGGCAGTTAGCTGTCCACTTTCTATCTTTTGGCTTAGCTAGCTCTCCAGCTGTGTTGAGGCGTCTAGGTCAATGTTGGTACGTCCCACGGCTGCTTCTAGTTGTGCAGTTAGTTTAGGGGTCTGCAACCCATTAGTTCCCAACCTCTCTGGGTGACTGGCTGCCTTGGCTACTTTTGTTACGGTCCTCCTTGTCCACCAAACCATAACAGAATCACCTGCCTGACTGTAAATTCTATGGTATTCAAAAGGAAAAAATAAAAAAGTAGTCAGAATTTTTTTTTTATATATATATATATATTTTTTCCTCTTTTTCTCTGAGGGCTAGAGGAGATGTTTTTTCTCCAATGGAAATCAAGCATTTGTCCGATCGTGTTGAGCAGCTTGCTGCTTAAGTTCGGAGTATTGTTAGTTACCTCACTCGGTTGCCTGCTGTAGAACCTAAGATCCCTATTCCAGATTTATTTTTTGGGGATTGGTCTAAATTTTTGAATTTTAAAAATAACTGTAAGTTGTTTTTTGCCTTGAAACCTAAGTCCTCGGGGAACGCAGCACAGCAGATGTGAATTGTCATCTCCCTGTTGCGCGGCGACCCTCAGGATTGGGCCTTTTCCCTGACTCCTGTGGATCCTGTTTTGACTGATGTTGATGTGTTTTTTCAGGCTCTGGGGTTGTTGTACGATGAACCTAATGTTACTAATCAAGCTGAGAAAACCTTGTTGGCATTGAATCAGGGTCAGGAAGCGGCAGAGCTTTATTGTCAGAAATTTCGAAAGTGGGCAGTCCTTACTAAATGGAACGATGATGCCCTGGCAGCTCTTTTTCGGAAGGGTCTGGCAGAGACCGTAAAGGACGTTATGGTGGGATTTCCTGTCCCCTCTGGTCTCAATGACTCTATGTCATTAGCTATTCAAATTGACAGACGTTTACGTGAGCGTAGAAATATACGAGAGGTAGCAATGTCTTGCGAGCAAACCTCTGAGCCCATGCAGTGTTATGGAGTTGTTTCTGGGGCTCAGCGTCGAGAGTTTCGAAAGCGTAATAAGTTGTGCTTCTATTGTGGGGACGCTTCTCATACTATTTCCGTCTGCCCTAAGCGGAGAAGACGTTTTGCACGCTCATTTGTTTTGGGTAATGTTCAGACTAAATTTCTCTTGACTGTTACCTTGATTTGCTCCGTTTCTACATTTTCTGCTCAGGCTTTTGTTGATTCAGGAGCAGCCCTAAACCTGATGGATTTTGATTTTGCCAAACGCTGTGGTTTTCCCATAGTACCCCTGCAGAGGTCTATTCCTTTGCTGGGTATTGATTCTACCCCTTTGGCAGAGAATAAACCCCAGTTTTCGACCCAGGTGATAATGCAGGTAGACCCGGACCACCAAGAGAATTGTACATTTTTGATGTTACATAATTTACATGACATTATTGTACTGGGTTTTCCTTGGTTGCAGACCCATAATCCTGTTTTAGATTGGAAGTCTGTGTCTGTGGTCAGTTGGGGTTGTCAATGTGTTCGTAGTGATAGTCCTGTTTTTTCTACCTCTCCCCAGTCTCAGGATGTCCCTGACTATTTGGCTGATTTTTCTGATGTGTTTAGTTAGAGTAAGTCTGCATCCTTACCTCCCCATTGGCATTATGATTGCGCGATTGAGTTAGTACCCGTTGTAAATTTCCCAAGGGTCGGCTCTTCAATTTGTCGGTACCTGAGCATGATGCTATGCGATCTTATATCAAAGAGTCTTTGGAGAAGGGTCATATTAGACCATCCTCTTCACCCTTGGGCGCCGGCTTTTTCTTTGTGGCCAAAAAGGATGGTTCATTGAGGCCATGTATTGACTATCGTCTCCTTAATAAGATCACTGTTAAATATCAATATCCGTTACCCCTGATTTCTGACTTATTTTCCAGAGTGAAAGGTGCTGGTTTTTTTACCAAGCTTGACCTTAGGGGGACGTATAATCTTATTCGCATCAAGCACGGTGATGAATGGAAGACGACGTTTAATACCCCTGAGGGTCATTTTGAGTACCTAGTGATGCCTTCTGGGCTCACTAATGCCCCTTCCGTCTTCCAATCTTTCATGGACGATATTTTCCGGGATTTTGTGGATAAATTTCTGATAGTTTATTTGGATGATATCTTGATATTTTCCAATGACTGCGATTCTCATGTGGAACATGTTCGGATGGTATTCCGGATTTTGAGAGAAAATGCCTTGTATGTTAAGGGATCAAAATGTCTCTTTGGCGTACAGAAGGTTTTGTTTTTGGGATTCATTTTGTCTCCGTCTGCTATTGAAATGGACCCGGTCAAAGTTCAGGCCATATGTGATTGGGTTCAACCCACTACATTCAAGGCTCTTCAGAGATTTTTGGGTTTTACTAATTTTTACCGTAAATTTATAAGTAATTTCTCTGGTATTGTGAAACCACTGACTGATTTGACCAAAAAGGGTTCTGATATAGTGAATTGGTTTCCTGACGCAGTTTCTGCGTTTCAGGAGCTTAAGCGAAGATTCACTTCTGCTCCTGTTCTACGGCAACCTGATGTTTCTCTGCCATTTCCGGTGGAGATAGATGCTCCTGAGATTCAGCGGAAAGTAGTTATGATGTGGGAAATCGGGAGTTATTGGCTATGAAGTGGGCTTTTGAAGAGTGGAGACATTTGCTTGAAGGAGCTAAACATCAAGTGGTGGTCCTCACGGACCATAAGAACCTGATCTATCTCGAATCGGCCAAGCGACTTAATCCTAGACAGGCCAGGTGGGCCTTGTTTTTCACGCGTTTTAATTTTGTGGTCTCCTTTCTCCCGGGCGCTAAGAATGTTAAGGCGGATGCCCTCTCTAGGAGTTTTTTGGCAGATTTTCCTGATGTGACTGAGCCTACTGTCATTCTGAAGGAGGGTGTGGTTCTTTCCGCTATCTCGCCCGATTTGAGACTAGCTCTGGAGGAATTTCAGGGGTATAAACCTGAACGCTGCCCTGTTGGGAAATTGTTTGTCTCAGACCAATGGAGGAAGAATGTGATGTCTGAGATTCATTGCTCCGCGTTGGCTGGTCATCCCGGTATTTTTGGTACCAGAGATTTAGTGAGTCAGTCCTTTTGGTGGCCCACTTTATCTCGTGATGTCAAGAATTTTGTGCAGTCCTGTGGGACTTGTTCTCGTTCCAAACCCTGTTCTCGCTCTAGTGGTTTGTTAATGCCGCTGCCGGTGCCCAGGAGGCCATGGACCCATATCTCTATGGCAGGGTTTGACAAATCCGGTCGCCAGTGGCGCCTAGAAAATCATGCCTGGCGCCCGGGGAATTAAAGAGGGGCCCTGAGCAGGCGGGGGGGCCCACTCGCCATCGGGCACCCCGGCGCCCGTTAGCGGTGTCAGCGCCGCCACTGGGCCCCCCCGCTTGCTCAGGGCCCCGGCAGCAGCCGGCGCAATACATAGCTCTCCCCGTGCCTCCGCTGCCGCAGCTCCGAACTCCAGGGGGCACCTGCGCTTCCTCTCTCACAGCAGCGCCGCTGAATGACATCATCATTCAGCGGCCGGCTGTGGCAGAGAGCGCGTGGACGCTGGACAGGTAAGGCGTGTGTGTGTGTCTGCGTGTGCGTGTGTGTGTGTGTGTGTCTGCGTGTATGTTAGAGAGTGCTGCCTGCCATGCTGTATTTGTGATGGTGGTGGGGGGGAGGCAGTGATGGTGGTGAGGAGGCGATGATGATGATGATGGGGAGGCAATGATAATGGGAAGGCAATGATGATAATGATATTAATGGGGAGGCAATGATAATGATGATGATGGGGAGGCAATGATAATGGGAAGGCAATGATGATGATGATATTAATGGGGAGGCAATGATAATGATGATGATAGGGAGGCAATGATAATGGGAAGGCAATGATGATATTAATGGGGAGGCAATGCTGATGATAGGGAGCAAATGATGATGATGATGGGCAGGCAATGATGATGAGGGGAGGCAATGAAGATGATAATGGGCAGGCAAAAATTCTGGCTCCTAAATTTTTTGGCTGGCTCCTAGATTCTGAACAACTTTGTCGACCCCTGCTCTATGGATTTTATCTCCGACCTCCCTGTCTCTCAGAGAATGACTGTCATTTGGGTGATCTGTGATAGATTTTCCAAGATGATCCATCTTGTGCCACTGCCGAAGTTACCATCCTCTTCCGAGTTGGTACCCTTGTTTTTTCAGCAGGTGGTTCGTTTGCTCAGCATTCCGAGAACATTGTGTCTGACAGGGGAGTCCAGTTTGTGTCCAGATTTTGGAGAGCCTTTTGTTCTAAACTGGGAATTCAGTTGTCGTTCTCCTCTGCGTGTCACCCTCAGACCAATGGGCAGACTGAGAGAACAAACAGACTTTTGGAAACCTATCTGAGATGTTTTGTGTCTGCCGATCAAGATACCTGGGTCTCTTTTTTGCCCCTGGCTGAATTC
>JARQOD010000003.1:32360110-32561235 GCA_033576555.1 Oophaga sylvatica | reverse complement strand
GAATAGAAACATGTGGAGATCGCTATCAATACCATAGCATAGAAAGTGCAGCGTTCACCAAGCAAAAAATAAACAAATAATACAAAGTGTCCAGAACGAGGTCTTACCATGTGAAGTCCACTTAGATAGGAAGAGTGAAGTGATCGCTAAATAAGTACAGCAGTAAGGCTATCAGGAAAGGCGCTGTGTGAGGACAATCACCATGTGTATATATAGGAGCCCGGCGTTACCATGTGACCGGAAGTGACCTCAGTGTGCTGAGACGCTTTCGAAACGCAGTCATGGGAACTAGACCGGAAATAGGTCATAATCCCTCTCCTCTAGGTGGTGGCACGCTCTGTAGAACGCAAAAAACAGCAGTGCACTGTGACTGTGATCATAGCAGGTTCTAGGAATCACTGGAACGATGTGTAGTGGTAATAGAGGATTTTTATTGATTCGCCTATGAAAGATGAGAGAGAATCATTAATTAATTATAGGAAATCAGATGTACATTATAATTAGAAAAATAATAATAAAAAATAAAATTAAAGTAGTAAATAGAAAAATCAGAAAAAGCCCTCTATGAATGCAATTTATGCAAAATAAAGTCAGAGTCATATGAAGAATCCAAAGAAGAAACATATGCACATAAATTTATAAAGGGGTGGGAAACCTGAAAATCCCATTAAAAATAAAATGAGGGATATAGGGGCCACTTTTTGGATATCTATGAACTAACACCATGAAAATTTAAGTTATAAGGAAAGAATTAATTCAATATAGACCAACTGTGTCAAATTCCCTATTAAGGCCCTTTGGCTCGAGAGTCTCGAGTCGATGTATCCAGTAAGCCTCCCTATACCGTAATTTTTGAATCAGGTTACCACCCCTTCTACTCAATTGTACTTGTTCTAACACCAAAAATCTAAGTTGTGCTATGGAATGTCCCGCTGAGTTGAAGTGATGTGGGACAGGTAAGTAATTACCAAAGGAAGATTTTGACAATATTCAGATTCGGACAAAGGAGAACTTAGATTCCTTCAGGAAAGAGACGGAAAAAAGGAAGCGTCAAAAATTTATTCGGGACACTCAAGACTATTTAAATAAAAGGGTCTATAGATGGCAGAACTCCTCCTCCCGTCCATATCAGCGCTTTCACAAATATACAGGCGGCACTTCAGCTTCAAGTTCCGACAGCGACCGGGGAGACTACAATCGGCCGTCTATGTTGTCCTCTTCTTCCTCTTCCTCTTTTTTAGGCTCCAACAGGAATCCGCCAACAACGAAGAGGACGAGGCGGGGGGCCAATGCCACAGACATCAATCGACGGGGGGCATACACGAGGTCCCAGGTACAACCAATTTAGTAATAAATATATCATCCAAGTGCTTGAGTAATACACAACTCAATGTATTACAGAAAGGCCTGTCATTCTGTCCATCATACAGATTTAACTCTTTTCAATTAAATCTAGATTTACAGAGGTTCTATAGAAATGTTAGATTAAAGGCACATTTTCATAATAAACCTTTTATATCTACTACAATTGTCCAACCTACACCTATTAATATTTCAGACCTAGGCCTGAGGTTGCGTAGTAATTTTTTACCACCTAGGAATCAACACCCAGTAGAAACATTTATTTCACTCATTGATAGAGAAGTGGCAGATTACACTAAACGAATCTCCAGAGGTGATTTTGTACTGCACCCTAACCTCAGTCCTGAGGATCACCTAGCACTTAGGTCATTAATAGAGGACAAGGAAATAGTCTTAAAACCAGCGGACAAAGGGGGTGCCACTGTAGTAATGGATCGTTCCTTTTATGTCAGTGAGATTTTGTCACAGTTATCAAATCAACATATTTATCTACCCCTTCCTCATAATCCAACATTACAACTCAAAGGGGAAATAACCCGAGTCTTATCTAGGGTCTAGATGACAATATCATTGATCCCAAAACACTAGAATACCTTACAAAAGTGGACCCCCTCATTCCAGTATTCTATGTGTTGCCCAAGATTCACAAGAGGTTGGACAGACCACCGGGACGTCCTATTGTTGCGTCCACAGATTCCATACTCTCTCCACTGTCCATCCTGTTAGAAAAGGTTTTAACTCCATTAGTTAAAACCTCACAATCTTTTCTTCTAGATACTGGATCGTTTGTACACCTCATTAGAGGTTTTAGTGCACTCCCCAAGCAAACGCTGCTGGTCACATTAGATGTGAATAGTTTATATACTTCGATTTTACATACTAAGGGCATTACAGCCACTAAAAGGATGTTAGAGGAATCTTCCTCTCATTCTGACCGGACTATTTCATTTCTACTGGAACTCCTTACATTAGTCCTCACAAAAAACTTCTTTATCTTTGAGGACCAATTCTACTTACAGACACAGGGCACCGCAATGGGGTCTAATGTAGCGCCCCCGTACGCAAACTGCTACATGTCCTGCTTTGAGGTTGATTATGTCTATTCAAATACTTTATACCAGAGACACTGTCTGCTATGGCGACGCTATATCGACGATATTTTTTGCTTATGGCATGGATCCATTGACACTTTAAATCAATTTTTTGATTCTATAAATGCAATTTGGCCTGAATTAAAATTCACTCTAAATTATAGTGACACGAAAATCAGTTTTCTTGATACATCTGTTTTATTGGATGGTGAAGGTAATCTGTCTTTGGATCTATTTGTGAAAGATACAGATCGTAATAACCTTTTACTATTCCAGAGCTGCCATCCAAAGGCAGTAAAGAAATCAGTACCGGTTTCACAATTTGACAGGATACGCAGAGTCGTTAGTGACCCACCCACACGCACCAAACGTTTGGATGAAATGGAGAAAAAATTCTTGGAAAGGGGATATCCAAAATCACTTCTGCGTAACTCTCGTCAGCCACGAGTTACTTCTTCACCACCCGTAACTAATAGGATCCCATTCGTTCATACTTACCATCCTCTTATGTATGGTCTTCATCATAGAATCCGTAGGCATTGGTATGTCCTTCGGGATAGCTTCCCTGAAATTCCTGAGTTCCAGGTTCCATTTTTACCATGCTTCAGAAGGCCCGACAATTTAAAGAATAAACTAATAAGAGCGGATATAGGCTCATCCCAGACGGTATCAAGACAAACTTTTTTTCGGACTCAAAGGAAAGGCACGTTTCCTTGCCTACACTGCGCTCAATGTGCTAATATCTTAAAAGGCCCAAAATTCGCACATCCTTGTACAGGCATTGATATTTCAATAAGAGGTTTTTTCACATGCAATTCTGCAGCTGTGATCTATGCCATAAAATGCCCATGTGGGAAAATGTATGTTGGTGAAACCACCCAAGCCGTCAAAGACAGAATCTCACATCACAAATCGGACATCCGTTGTCAAAAAAATTACTTACCTGTCCCACATCACTTCAACTCAGCGGGACATTCCATAGCACAACTTAGATTTTTGGTGTTAGAACAAGTACAATTGAGTAGAAGGGGTGGTAACCTGATTCAAAAATTACGGTATAGGGAGGCTTACTGGATACATCGACTCGAGACTCTCGAGCCAAAGGGCCTTAATAGGGAATTTGACACAGTTGGTCTATATTGAATTAATTCTTTCCTTATAACTTAAATTTTCATGGTGTTAGTTCATAGATATCCAAAAAGTGGCCCCTATATCCCTCATTTTATTTTTAATGGGATTTTCAGGTTTCCCACCCCTTTATACATTTATAAATTTATGTGCATATGTTTCTTCTTTGGATTCTTCATATGACTCTGACTTTATTTTGCATAAATTGCATTCATAGAGGGCTTTTTCTGATTTTTCTATTTACTACTTTAATTTTATTTTTTATTATTATTTCTCTAATTATAATGTACATCTGATTTCCTATAATTAATTAATGATCTCTCTCATCTTTCATAGGCGAATCAATAAAAATCCTCTATTACCACTACACATCGTTCCAGTGATTCCTAGAACCTGCTATGTTCACAGTCACAGTGCACTGCTGTTTTTTGCGTTCTACAGAGCGTGCCACCACCTAGAGGAGAGGGATTATGACCTATTTCCGGTCTAGTTCCCATGACTGCGTTTCGAAAGCGTCTCAGCAGGCAGTCTCAGCACACTGAGGTCACTTCCGGTCACATGGTAACGCCGGGCTCCTATATATACACATGGTGATTGTCCTCACACAGCGCCTTTCCTGATAGCCTTACTGCTGTACTTATTTAGCGCTCACTTCACTCTTCCTATCTAAGTGGACTTCACATGGTAAGACCTCGTTCTGGACACTTTGTGTTATTTGTTTATTTTTTGCTTGGTGAACGCTGCACTTTCTATGCTATGGTATTGATAGCAATCTCCACATGTGTTTCTATTCACAGAAACTCACCTCTCAGTACATTTGCAATTTGGTAAGGTATCTGTCTCCCCTTTTTTTAGGAGCTACATAGCACATGTTACATCTGTTTATTTTCCCATGTGTTCATATGATCTCTACATAGTACTTTGTCTAGACATAGCAACAATTTTTAAAGACTATGTATAGGAATTGAACATCAGTAAATCTGTTTATTTCTACTTTATTATTTTTTTACCCTCTATGACTCATAATGGCAAAGAGTTTACTCATACACTAGAACCTGCGATATAACTTGTTGTATATTACTTAATACCGCCATATAGTGCACGCTAAAACTTGGTACATTTGACTTAATTTTGTATTTTCGGTTTTCTTATGTGCATATAAATTACATAATTGTTGTTAAAAGAGACGAATATTGTTTGATCCATTTATTTGATATATTTTTCCTCAGTCTGAAGAAGGTCAGATGTTTGACCGAAACGTTACAAATTTTGAGGATTGCACATTGTAATAAAGGAATTTTCTTTCAAATTACCTACATTGAGTGCCGGATTTATCTTTTTCATTATTGAGTTGTTAGCACTCCTATCAATGGATATCTACACTGTGTTCCAAATTATTATGCAAAAATTGTTTAGGAGTGATAAGGTAAGAATTTTTTTGTTTGTCAGTTAAACTCATTGATGGTGATGTGTGTCAGGGCTCTTTATATCACTGTAAGCAATAGCAGACACCTGTGCTAATTAGTTTGGCAGGTGTGTCCAATGAAAGGCAAGACTACTTAAGAAGGCTTTTCCACATTATTAAGCAGCCTATATTTTCTGCCAAAATGGGAAAGAAAAAAGGATGTGTCGGCTGCTGAGAAGCAACAAATTGTGGAGTGTTTAGGTCAAGGCATGACTACAATCAACATTGCCAAGACACTTCATCGTGATCATCGCACAATCAAGAAGTATGTAGCTGATTCACAGTACACACGTGTGCGTGCTGATAAGGGAAAATTGAGGACTCTTTCCTACAGGCAATTACGTCAGGTTTAAAGAGCAGCGTTGCCGCAAGGGAATAGGACATGCTGCGATCTAAAAAGACGCGCCGCATTTCCGTTAACGCAGGTCTGCCGCCTGCGTGTTTTTACGCATAGTGGAGACGGGATTTCTTGAAATCCCCTCCACTATTCTGTAACATCTGGACGCTGCTGTTTGACGCTGCGCCAGTGCACAGCGTCAAACACGCAGCAATTACTGAGTGTTTCCTGACCGTGGAAACACACCCTTAGGATTGCATAAAAGTGCTGTCGGCCACAGTTTTATACACCTCTGAAAAGAAGGACATTGCTGACCAGAGACCAGACAGAGTCCAGAGTAACTGTGCAGCTTCGTTATGGTGAATGGATCCCTCTGGGGTTTCATCTGAATCACGTCACTCAGAGATTTCGATGGAAGCCACAAAGTAAGTGCTCAGCATTGCACGCCGGATAAATGTGATCCCAAATATTATGTAAAATGTTCCCAATAAACGCTTCAACTCAATCCACAAAAAAAGCAAGTCCCCACTCAGATCTGTCATCTGATAATGGAAATATATATAGGGGCTTCCACGTTATTGGTAGCACAAAAGTTCTGGAAAAGCGAAATGGCCCCTCACTCTCCAAAAGAAATTCAGCAAATTCTGTGCTCTCAAATCCAAATGCCCCCCCTCCCTTCTGAGCCCCAGTGTGTCTAAACCACATATAGCTTCCACATATTTGGCATTTCTGTAGTGATGAGAGCCCGCCTAATTTACAGGTGCTTGTCTCCAGAAGCACAGTCTGGGCATAACGTACTGGTCACAATGGCAGTTTGTAATTTTCAGTCAGCAACATCCACTACTGCTTGTTTCTGGAGAACACCCATAGAGTCAAAATCATCACTACACCTGTAGATTTATTTCTCAAAGGGGTATAATTTCCAAAATGGGGTAATTTGAGGGGGGGATTCTGCTTTTCTAGCACTTAGGGTCTCCGTATCTGGAGTTTACAAACTGAAAATCTGCGTTCTATTAGGCAAATAGAGTTCCATCCCTCCTGAGTCTCTCCTTATAACTAAGCAGTACTGTACAGCCTCATATGGGGTATTTCTACATTCAGCAGAAATTGTGGGATAAATTTTGGTGCCATTTTTACCCACTTCTCAGTATGAAAATGTAAAGCTTTGGGCTAACACACAATCTTGGTGGTAAAAATGTAAATTATTTTTTCTTCACTGCCCAAAGGTATAAAAGTCTGTCACACACTTGTGGTGTCACTTGTGGTGTCAATATAATCACTGCACCCCTAGATGAATTAATTGAGAGGTTTAATTGGTAAAATGGGGTTACTTATGGAGGGTTCTGCTGTTCTGGCACCTCGGGCTCTGCCAATGTGACATGGCACCCTCAAACAAGTGCAGCAAAATCTGCACTGTAATATGCCGCTACTTCCCTTCCGAGGTTTGCACTGTGCCTCAAAAGTAGTTTTCGACCTCATATGGAGTATCGGTGAACTCAGGAGAAAGTGCACAACAAATTTTGGGGTCTATTTTCTCCTGTTATCCTTGTGAAAATGCAAAATTTGAAGCTAAAAAAGTTTTTTGTTGCAAAAACTGTGATTTTTCTATTTTCACGGCATAACGTTATAAACATTTGTGAAGCACCTGGGAGTTCAAGGTGCTCAATACACATCTAGATAAGTTCCCAAAGGGGTCTAGTTTCCAAAATGGTGTCACTTGTGGGGGGTTTCCACTGTTTAGGCACATCAGGGGCTCTTCAAACGTGACATGGCAAACGCTAAAAATTCCAGCAAATTTTGCATTCAAAAAGTCAAATGGCACTCCTTCCCTTTCGAGACCGTGTGCCCAAACAGTTGTTTTCCTTCACATATTGGGTATCGGCCTCCTCAGGAGAATTTGCACAACAAATTGTATGTTTATTTTTTCCTTCCACATTCCAAAAATTCCTGTGAAGCACCTGAATGGTTAATAAACTTCTTGAATAGTTTTAAGCACCTTGACGGGTGCAGTTTTTAGAATGGTGTCACTTTTGGGTATTTTCTGTCATATAGGCCCCTCATAGTCACTTCAATTGTGCAGAGGTCTCTAAAAAAAAAAAGGTTTTGCAAATTTTGTAAAAATTAGAAATCGCTGGTCAACTTTTAACCCTTATTATTTCCTAACAAAAAAAATGTTTCCAAAATTGGGCTGATGTAAAGTAGACATGTGGGAAATGTTATTTAGTAACTATTTTGTGTGATAGAATTCTCTGATTTAAGGACATGAAAATTCAAAGTTTGAAAATTGTGAAGTCATATCAAAGAAATTTTACCACTATCATGAAGTATAATATGTCACGAGAAACCGATCTCAGAATCAGTGGAGTTCATTGAAGCGTTCCAGAGTTATAACCTCATAAATTGACAGTGGTCAGAATTGTAAAAATTGGCCCGGTCAGGAAGGTGAAAACAGACTGTGGGGTGAAGGGTTAACCAGGTTCACCATGCTCACTGATATTGCTTGCTGGCTCATGGCAGCCTTCACCCTGGACATGCAGGACCTCTGTAGCAACCAATCACACATGTTCCCTGAGAATGCTGCTGCCACTTCTAACCCCAAGTGTGGGAATTCTACTCTCTGGATGCAAGATGAGGTAACACAGGAACCATTTCCATTTTAACCCCTTCCCGACCCATGACGCCTACGTCGGCGTCATGGTATAAAAAATGTTCCTGCGGGTCGGGTGACCGGGGTCACTGAAAGGTCACCCGACCTGCAGTAACAAGACCCTTTGTGCATCACCACAGTGGGGGTGGCTTAACCCCCACGTGGCTATGATTGCTCTGTTTGGCTGTTAAAAGTGAAATAGCCAATCAGACCGATTTGTAATATTTCACCAATGAAATTTGGTGAAATATTACAATCCAGCCATGGCCGATGCTGCAATAGCATCTGCCATGGCTGGACACCGAGTTCCCACCCTCCCCACACGGAGTGACGGCGGTGATCGGCCGCCGCCACGATTCATGGCAGCGATCGGTCACCGCCATTTCTATCTGCTGCCCTGCGCTCCGGTCCGCTCCCCCGCCTTCTGATCACCCCCCGTCTCTTCTCACCTCCCCCGGTCTTCTGGTGCCCGTGGATCCGTCCGGCGTCCGTCCGGGACTCTTCATGGGCGCCGACATCTTGGAAAAGGGAGGGCGCATGCGCAGTGCGCCCGACGGCCAGCGCATGCGCATTGCGCCTTCCAAAGTCCAAAAATTTATTTTGATCACTGTGATAAACTCTTACAGTGATCAAAATTAAAAAAATGAAAATAAACACCCCCTTTATCACCCCCATAGGTAGGGACAAAACATAAAATAAATTTATTTTTTTTTTTCTATTAGGGTTAGAATTACAGTTAGGGTTAGGGTTAGCATTAGGGTTAGGCAGGATTTATATTGCATTATGGCAGTCCGTTAACGCTACCATTCACCCCATTTGCGGGCGCATCACGACGCATGCCGTAAAGTGGCTTGCGTTCGCGATGTGCCGTCATTCAGTGACGGAGACTCGGACGCGGGCTGCAACGTCTGGGCTCTGTCACCGCTAGCCCAGATTAATCATCTGCTGATTCCTCTGCGCTAGCGGGTATAGCATAACGCACTCGCGTTATGCTATACTGTTACCAGCCCGTCAACGCTATGTGTTGTACGGGCTGGTAAAACGTAATGTGAACCTAGCCTTAGGGTTAGGTTAAGGTTAGGATTAGGGTTAGCATTAGGGTTAGGGTTATAGTTAGGGTTAGGCTGTATTCATATCACGTTATGGCAGTCTGTTAGACGGACTGCGTTACACCATGGTATAACGCGGTGTAACGCAGTCCGTTAACGCTGCCATTCACCCCCATTTGAGGGCGCATCGCGACGCATGCCGTAAAGCGGTATGCGTTCACGACGTGCCGTCATTCAGTGACGGAGCCTCGGACGCGGCCTGCAGCGTCTGGGCTTTGTCCCCGCTAGCGCAGATGAATCATCTGCTGATTCCTCTGCGCTACCGGGTATAGCATAACGCGTTTGCGTTATGCTATACCGTTACCAGCCGTCAGCGCTATGTGTTGAACGGGCTGGTAAAACATAATGTGAGCCTAGCCTTTAGCATTAGGGTTAGAATTAGGGTTAGGGTTAGAATTAGGGTTACGGTTAGAATTAGGGTTAGGGTTGGAATTAGGGTAACGGTTAGAATTAGGGTTAGGGTTGGAATTAGGGTTAGGGTTGGGGTTAGGGTTGGGATTAGGCTTGTGGTTAGGGTTATGGTTGGGATTATGGCTAGGGGTGTGTTGGGGTTAGGGTTATGGTTAGGGCTTGGATTAGGGTTAGGGGTGTGTAGGGGTTAGGGTTGTGGTTAGGGGTGTGTTGGGGTTAGGGTTGGAGTTAGAATTGAGGGGTTTCCACTATTTAGGCACATCATGGGGTTTCCAAACGCGACATGACGCCACCATTGATTCCTGCAAATTTTGCGTTCAAAAAGTCAAACAGTGCTCTCTTTATTCCGAGCCCTGACGTATGCCCAAACAGTGGTTTTACCCCCACATATGGGGTATCAGCGTACTCAGGAAAAATTGCACAACAACTTTGGGGTTCTAATTTCTCCTGTTACCCTTGTGAAAATAAAAAATTGTGGGCTAAAAAATCATTTTTTGAGGGAAAAAAATGATTTTTTATTTTCATGGCTCTGGGTTATAAACTTCTGTGAAGCACTTGGGGTTCAAAGTGCTCACTACACATCTAGATAAGTTCCTTGGGTGGTCTAGTTTCCAAAATGGGGTCACTTGGGGGGGTTTCCACAGTTTAGGCACATCAGGGGCTCTGCAAACGTAACATGACTCCCGCAGACCATTCCATCAAGTTGGCATTTCAAAACGTCACTACTTCCCTTCCGAGCCCCGACGTGTGCCCATACAGTAGTTTTCTCCAACATATGGGATATCAGCGTACTCAGGACAAATTGGACAACAACTTTTGGGGTCTAATTTCTCCTGTTACCCCTGGGAAAATAAAAAAATTGGGGACTAAAAGATCATGTTTGTGGAAAAAATATGATTTTTTTATTTTCATTACCGGGCGTTATAAACTTGTGTAGCCCTTGGGGATTCAAAGTGCTCACCTTACATCTAGATAAGTTCCTTGCGGGGTCTAGTTTCCAAAATGGGGTCACTTGTGGGGAGTTTCTACTGTTTAGGCACATCAGGGGCTGTGCAAATGTAACATGACGCCCGCAGACCATTCCATCAAGTCGGCATTTCAAAACGTCACTACTTCCCTTCCGAGCCCCAACGTGTGCCCGAACAGTGGTTCCCCCCCACATATGGGGTACTAGTGTACTCAGGACAAACTATGCAAGAACTTTTGGGGTCCAATTTCTCCTGTTACCCTTGTGAAAATAAAAAATTGCGGATTAAATGTATTTATAACCCATCCCCAGCTAATATATCAATCGTCAGAAAGGCGGTAAGCTTTGTCTTAAATTATCCAGATGCACTAGTTATATGTATGGGGGATTTTAACTTAGTCATGAACAATGATCTGGATAGACTTAAGGTACTGCCACACTAAACGCTCCCGCTAACGATCACGATAACGACGCATACTAATGCGATCGTTTTTGTGATCGTTTAAATGTCGCTAGTAGCTGCCACACTTAGCGATCTCGTTAACGACGCATAAGCGGTTAGCGATCTCCTTAACGACTTTGGCGGTCATTGCGATGTAAAAAACAGCACACATCGTTCACAAAAGGTGCCAGACACAGCGATATAGGCTCACCAGCGGGACGCCAATGATAAAAATACGGTTCAGAACTCTAGTGAACGATCAGCGAGATCACAGCAGGGGCCACGTCGTTGCTACATGCCACACACAACAGCGTCACTAACGAGATCGCTAAATAGTGACGTATTTTAGCGATCTCGTTAGCGACGCTGTTTAGTGTGGCATACCCTTTAGACTAGACTGTGGAATATCCGGGACGGCCTGCTCTCCATCTCCGCTATCATTGCTCATTGAAGGCAGTGGTTGGTTGGACCTATGGAGAGTACGTCACCCTGACGTGAGAGAATATACATGTCACTCATCCATTAGACGCATTCTATCTCGTATAGACTATATATTTGGATCTAGCAATCTGGTAATGTGGGTGGCAGGTGTGGAACATGGGAATAAAGGCATCTCAGATCACAGCCCTATAATACTTACGCTTAGATTTGGTCAAAGGAATCGTACTTTGTTTTGGAAGCTGAACCCATTTTGGTTGAAATTGATAGGCCCCCATGATAGAACTCTAGACCAATTAGACTGCTTTATTTCTTCCCATCCGGAGCCCCAAAATATTAACTTGTTTTGGGATGCCCTTAAAGCGTATTTAAGGGGATGTCTGTCTTCCACAATTTCTTATGTTAAGCGCATGACATCCAGGGAAGATGAGGAAATGGAAAAACGATTGAGTGATTCAGAAGCAAAGTATATAGCCAATCAAACAAATGAGAATAGAAATGAATGGCTAAGCTCCCATAGATTGTATACTCAATATATGGATACTAAGTCCAAGCGTAAATTATTTTTTACTCGCCAGTCATATTTTGAGCTGGGAAACCAGTCCAGTAAGTTATTAGCATTTATGGTGCGCCAACATAACACATCTAATACCATACTTCATATTAGGAAACCAGATAAATCTTTTGCAACCTCAACAGATGACATACTTCAAAGCTTCCATGAATATTATAAAACACTATATAGCTCCAGAGGTGGTTTTAGCACCTTGGATTGTCTCAAATATTTATCAAATGTAAAATTTCCCACATTGAGCCCCGCCCAACAAGCCTTTCTAGATGCAGACTTTACAATAGAAGAAATACATGAAGTCATAGCGGATATGGCCTCTGGGAAGGCGCCTGGGCCGGATGGATTTCCCATAGAAATGTACAGGCAGTACCGACATGTTTTGGCGCCACTCCTTCTGAGGGTGTTTCAAGAGACATGGGAGGGGGGCTCTTTACCGGACTACTTTTATGAGGCAAATATAATAGTGCTTAGGAAGGAGGGAAAAGATCCTCTCGAATATGGATCATACCGCCCCATATCGCTGGTAAATGTAGATTATAAGATCTTCACTAAAATTCTGGCCACTAGATTAAATTTGGTGATATTAGAAATAATACATCCAGACCAGACCGGTTTCATGCCTGGGAAAAGTACATCCATTAACATTAGGAGAGTTCGGTGGTCCAGTACAGCTCCCTAGTGCCAGATAATGAATGGGCCTTGGCTTCGTTGGACGCGGCTAAGGCCTTCGACTCTCTCGAGTGGTCCTTTTTATCTGCATGCTTACAGAAATATAAATTCGGCCCTGAATTTAGAAAATGGATATGTGTAATGTATGCGAAACCAAAAGCTTGAATAATAATAAATAATTCTGTATCCGAATCATTCTCCTTCGCGAGAGGAACGCGCCAAGGATGCCCCTCTCCCCGTCCCTGTTTGCACTTGCAATCGAAGCACTGGCGATTCGGTTAAGATCAACTCCTGACATTAAAGGTATAGAAATAGCGGACCGATTAGATACCATTGGCTTATACGCCGATGATATGGTGATATTTATGGACAAAGCAGAAAAAGCACTACCCCATGTGATTGATACTATAGACACATTTAGTAATTATTCTGGATTATACATAAATTGGGATAAGTCTGCCCTGATGCCTCTCTCCCTGGGTCCAATGGATCATCTTGAAATGTTATCCCCATTACCTGTCGTAACTAGTTTTAAGTATATGGGAATAAATATTTCAAAATATAGTACACTAGACTTTAAAATAAATATTCTCCCGCTGATAGATCTTGTTAAACTCAAATTTGCTACCTGGAGTAAATTATCATTATCTGTCTCCGGACGTATCAACCTGATTAAAATGATCCTACTCCCCAAACTCAGTTATTCTCTCCAACATAGTGCAGTACTGATTCCTAAATCTTTTTTTTCAGGACTTAATTCATTAATTTCATCCTTTATATGGGGGAAGACTAGACCTAAACTCTACCTGTCTACCTTACACAGGTCTAAACAGATGGGCGGGGCGGCTCTGCTGGATTTTTTTTTTATACTACTTGGCCGGGCAGATCAAAGCTCTGAGTAGATGGATGCCTAATAATTATTTGCCTAACTCGGAGAGTCATTTGGCTCTCGCGGCAGGGACTGACTGTTGGGGTTTCTAGAAATAGACAAACCTAAGAGCTCTGGATTATTACCCTTACTCCGATTGGTGCGGTCAGTCTGGAGACAACTTAAACGAGAAGTCCGTTTTGTTGACGTTATAGCTGAGATGCCATTATGGAATAATCCCTGTTTCCCGAAGCTTCTGAATCACCCATCCACCCAATTCTGGAGCTCATATAATGTTTCCTTAATTAAAGATTTATATGATCACAATGTCCTAATGTCCTTTGAACAAACACAACTTAAATACAGTGTCCCATGATCACAATTTTTCCGGTATCTACAGCTTAGATCAGCAATTCAATCGTATTTGTGCAACAGAGATGCAACCCATGCAATATCATCCTTCCCCTTGATAGGAATTTTCAAATCGCAAGGCCCTCAAGGGCTTATTTCTACCCTGTACACTTATATGTTGTCCGCGGGCTCTGACTCTGCTTTAACGTCAGAAAAAGAGAAATGGAGGGCTTTAATTCCAGATATTCAGAATGAAGACTGGGAGGAGGTTCTTGATTCTCCAACCAGAGTGTCCCCATCAGCCAACAACAAAATGACGCAAAGGTACATAATACACCAATCGTATTAACCCCATTAAGGCTATTTAAGATGGGGTGGTCCCAATCCTCAGAATGTTTGAGATGCCATACAATGGAAGCAGATTTCATACATATAGTGTGGGGATGTCCAATTATTTTATCCTATTGGAGCGAGGTGACCTTGTTGTTAACCTCCCTCTTAGGCATTCCTGTTCCTCTCACTCCATTGGTATGTCTGTTTGGGGTGCTGGAGGAAGAGATATGGGGGCACCACGTCAAAATTCTTTTGTGGCAGACACTTTTTTTAGCCAGGAAAATATTGGCCTTACGCTGGATGGGTAATCAACATCCTTCTCTTGGAGCTTGGATTGAACTGGTGAATTCAATAATACCATATGAGCGGACACTATACCAGAACAGGGGTTGCTTGGGGAAATTTAATAAGATCTGGGATGTATGGAATGCATCTCACCTCACTGTAACCACGCGTAGACAGTAGATTATTATTGGCACAATAGCTGTGAAAGAAATAAATTGGTCTATACTCTACAGGTTATTATGTCATGGAAGTTGTTTTGGCAGCAGGATAGGAAGTTAGATGTGTTAGTTGTAATGTATTATTTGGAGATATGCGGAGCCAAGCATTTGTATAGATGAATAACGGGTTCTTGTGAATGCTTCCGGTTTATTCATAGGCCTCGCAAAAGAAAGAGGACCAGCGATATCAAAATCTGTATTAATGATTTTACATGCAAGCTGGATGGTTTTCATCCATTATAGATGTCATGATAACTATATATACAATGCATTGGCTGTCTACATAATGTACATGTTTGTTTGTTATTGTCTAATAAACAAAAAAAAATAAAAATATTGCGTGAAGATTTTGTGTGTGTCTAACTATTTATGTACCATTTTATCTATCTATCTATCTATCCCATATCTATCTATTATCTATCTGTCCATCTATCTATCGTTTATCTAGCTATCCATCTATCTATTATCTATCTTTGGAAATATCTATGGATATATCTAATGGAAATATCTATGGAAATATCAATGGCTATATCTATGGAAATATGTATGGAAAAATCTATGGAAATATCTATAGATATATCCATGGATATATCTATGGAAATATCTATAGATATATCTATGGAAATATCTATGGAAATATCTAATGGAAATATCTATGGCTATATCTATGGCTATATCTATGGAAATATGTATGGAAATATCTATGAAACTATCTATGGATATATCTATGGAATTATCTATGGATATATCTATGAAAATATCTATGGCTATATCTATGGAAATATGTATGGTAATATGTATGGAAATATCTATGGAAAAATCTATGGAAAAATCTATAGATATATCTATGGAAATATCTGCAAGAGAAAATCCCATAATGACATTGAAATAATGCCCAAATTATGGACCAGCATGCCCACACTAGTACACCCACTCTCAATAGATATGCACCACAGGAGGAAAAAGAGTCATCAGGTGATATAAATCAAAAAAATGTTTATTATTGAAGATCAGTATCAAAAAATAATAACATAATGATATTCAACGAACACATACATAAAAAGGCAAGTTGCAAGGAAAAAACCCCAGGATCCCCAGAGTAAAACAATTCCCCTAGATATCAACCCGATGCATAGGTATCACAAGAACATGTGTTCAAAGAAGACTAGTGCATAATATATAAAAAATGCATGGGGTTAACACCAAATCTGAAATGGCAAGTCCTGCGGTGAAAAAACCTAAGACTAATATGAGCCTGCCACTGAAAAAAGCTCCATGTCCTAATTAGAATGCCCAGTGTACTGTATAGTGTTTGCGATCCAAAGTGGATCGCAATGGGTATCCACTGCAATAAAAATTTAAATCACTAGTGAGATTGCTGATAATAAAAGAGCTCCATATCCTAGTCACAAATGCCCAGTGCGTTGTATAATATTTGTGTTCCTAGGAAAATCGCAACATATTTGCGATCCTAAGTGGATCGCAATAGGCATCAACCACAGTAGAAAAATTTTTTTTTTGGATCACTAATAAGATCGCTAAAAAAAGAGCTCCATGTCCTAGTGAGAACGCTCAGTGCGGTATATAATATTTTGCGCTCCTAAGAAAATCGCAGCAGACAGCCACCGCAGTGAAGATAAAGATCGCTAATAAGATCACTGGTAAGAGGAGAGCTCCATATTCTAGTCAGAAATGCCCAGTGCGTTATGTACTAATTGCGCTCCTAATAGGATCGCAGCAGGCATCCACCGCAGTAAAAATATGGATAGCAAGTGCTATAAGCTTACCAAAAGTGTACCAGGAGGGGAAAAGGACCCTGGGTCAGATGGTGTGGACCCCCAAATCTATGGAAATATCTATGGATATATCTATGGAAATATCTATAGATATATCTATGGAAATATCTATAGATATATCTATGGAAATATCTATGGAAATATCTATAGAAATATCTATGGATATATCTATGGAAATATCTATGGAAATATCTGTCTATCTATCTGTCTATCTATCCCATATCTAGGTTGGACAGAAATTACGTCACAAATCTTTTTTTTGTTAAATAACATATCTTTATTTAGGTTACAAAAACGCATCAAAAACTCTTCAAAAACACATCAAAAAAGCACCTGCGTTTTCTGCCAAGAGATGCGGATTCTGTGCGGAAAAATCCGCCCTAGAATCCGCAACGTGTGCACATACCCTTATAGCTTTCAGCACTATAAAGGTAAGTACACGGGTACATATTCATTATTTTTTTAAAAACAATGTCTGTGTGTGCATGCTCGTGTGTGTGTGTGGGCTCATGATGCTTGCAATGTGTTAGGGTATGTACACACCTTGCAAATTGTGCTGAGGATTTTTCCACGCCGATATTGCTAAATCCTCAAGTAAAATGACCTGCATTTTACCTGCTGATTTAGTGCAGATTTACTGCGGATTTTCTGCAGTTTTTGTGTGGATTTCTGCTGCGTTTTTACACCTGCGGATTCCTATAATGGAAGAGGTGTAAAACGCTGTAGAATATGCATAAAGAATTGACATGCTGCAGAAATGAACCCACAGCGTTTATGTTGCGGATTTTCCGCAGCATGTGCACAGTGTTTTTTGTTTTACACTGACTATAATGGTACTGTACACCGCAGGAGAATCTGCTGCGGGTCCGCAGTAGAATCCGCAACTTGTGCACGCACCCTAAGGGTATGTTTCCATGTACCGTTCTTGAAGCGATTTGGACGGAGAGGAAACCCCGCTCTGCCCATAGCCCCGCACCCTTCGGGCCGCGCGGTGATTCTAGATGTGCTCATTGAGTAGGCAGTTTACCTTGTAGAGACTGAGCGTCTCCGCAAGGTAAATAGACATGCTGCGGTCTAGAAAGACGCGCCGAATGTCTGGTTTAGCGGGTGTGTCACCTGCGCAATCAGACACATAGTCTAGACGGGATTTCATAAAATCCTCTCCACTGTGCTGGAACATCTGGACGCTGCAGATTAAACACTGCGGCTGTACACAGCGTTCAATCGCAGCTAATCCGCTAAGTGTGCACACACCCTTATAGCTTTCAGCACTATAAAGGTATGTAAATAGGTACATATTCATTATTTTTTCAGAAACAATGTGTTTGTGCGTGCTCGTGTCTGTGTATGTGCTCACGATGCTTGCAATGTATGTGTCATGGTCTGCTGAGTTTCTGGGATTAGGTGGTTTTAGGGTTAACCGGGATGGCCTTACTCTGGATTCTGGGAGGCTTTTTATAGCCTCATTGTGGGGCCATCCTCTGTCGCTTATACTCTGAACCTTGGCCGAGTGTGTGTGACCCTGTTGTGCTTGTGCCAGTGCTTTGTGCCTGTGCTACGTTCTGTTTGTCTGGTTCTGATTTGGCTGTGTCCCTGTTTTGAGTTTTGCCTGTCCCTTTTGTACTCTGCTGCCCTCTACGTGTATGACCCTTGGCTACGTTCTGACTCCGCTCTGCCTGCTCCTCTTGTACTTCGTCGCCCTCTATGTGTATGACCCCTTGGCTACGTTCTGATTATCCGTTCGGTATATGCCCCTTGGTAACTGTGTCCCATAGTTACCCTTCTAGGAGTTTTCCTTCACCTCATAGCTCTCTGGAGCTTAGGCCACGCCCACTAGCAGTCAGGTGCTTCAGGTCCTTTGGTCTGAAGCATTCTCTATCTGCTACTGCTGACTCTGAGAGACGTGTGGCCGGCTCCGCCCACTAGCAGTCATGTGGAAGGTCCTGTTACTGAGAAACACACGTCATCTCTGCTGCGGCTCTGCTACAGGTATCTTTGGGCATAGTTTGTTCACTAAGGACACACGCACTGGCTCAGTGAGCAAGTGCAGTGCGGTGTCCCTGACAGTATGACAATGCTTCAGATGGAAGATAGAGGGAGGAGGGGTTTGGGTGTGTTTTGGAGTAGGTGTGCTAGGTGCTGGCTTACAGGACAGTGCAATGCATCATGGAACTTGTAGTATTAGAGCACAGTAAGTCGGGAGAAAAGTTATAAACTAACCCCATGAGAGCTGGAGCCAGCACTGAGGATGTGCTGCTTGAGCATGATCACAAGTAATATTGCTAAAATAAACACAGTGGATGTTTTTAGTGGCACATAATAGCAAAATAATAGCAAGATTTATGGAAAAAAAAAAGTTATAGTACTGGACAACTTCTTTAATGTACAGTCTGCACCCCATCTTGACTGAAAAAGAAACAGAAATGTAGAAATTTTTGCAAATTTATTAAAAAGGAAAAACTGACTTATCACGTGGTCGTAAGTATTCAGATCCTTTGCTTAGTATTGAGTAGAAGCACCCTTTTGAGCTGGTACAGCTGTAAGGGGGTGAGATAGAATTACCTCCTTGCTTCCCTTCCTCTAATTGTTCTCAGTGTATTGATGGTTATATGTGCTAATGTTGGTAATGTCTATGTAAATATTTGTGGTACTGCTACATAGGAATATGTATTACCGCTCACTGCTTATGGTATTGCCACATTCATACATGTGTTACCATTCTCTGTAGAACTGTATTACAGTGTATATCATGTTATGTTTCTTCTAATGTAATATTATAACGTGTTGTTGTGTTTTTCATTATATATAATGTTTACTAATGCTCATGTACAGTTTAGGGAAAGTGAAGTGCATCCTTTTGGGACATTAGAGGAGGGCACTTTAGTATATAGTTCCTAAAGATAAGGGTAGATGTAGTTCGTTTATGGGCCACTAGATGGGGATATACTAGTGTGCACTGTTAGGTATAGTTGATAGGATATTCTATAGAGGGTTAAGTGTAGAAGGGGCTGCCGGGTAGTAAGAGATAACTTTTTAGGAAGTTAGTCCAGACTGGGCCAGAGTGCCTAAGTGTCCACATGGGTTATAAGACCGGACAGCTCAGCAGCCACACAACGTTAAGTGCTGCATTCCACGTTATCCACAGCCACTGTGCATCATATCAGTAGGGCAGTACAGAAAAGGAAAATGTGGTGACTCATAGCTTGGGCGGATGCGTTTAGGGCAGGAGTCGGTTGGACTGAGGAAATTAAGGAAGTTGGAGCTTCGACAAGATCAGTACAGATGGGCCGGATGCTTTACCAGGGGCAGCCAAACTGGGTGACTAATGATTTTGAGTCTGGGGTGAAACAGGCTGAAGGTCATCATGGCGAGGTCAGGCCTAGAAGGTACTGGGGAGCAGTCTAAGACAGTCCTGTCCGGGCGTGTACTGCACAAAAGTGACAGCAAAGCAGGGAAAGATAAGGACACAAGTAAAACCCATGATGTGCCAACTGTGGATGTAACGTGTGAAGAGTTAAATAAAGAGAATGTTCACGTTATCCTGGACTGAGTCTCTATTACTAAGGGTTGCCTGAAAGAGGGACCGTCGTCGCCTGGGAAGTGCCCAGGGGAGTCTGAATGGGGAGATGCATGTATGCTGAAGAGAAGAATACAGTTTACTGTAGGGGAAGGACTGGACACAGATGTTGCAATAATTCAGGTCATCACTACAGTCCTGTCCCTCCCTTACACAGCCATGAGTCTTCTTGGGAATGATCAGATCCTCTCCAGTTCCGTTGGATGGTGAACGTTGGTGGACAGCCATTTTCAGGTCTCTCCAGAGATGCTCAATTGAGTTTAGGTCAGGGCTTTGGCAGAGCCAGTCAAGAATGGTCACAGAGTTGTTCTGATGCCACTCCTTTGTTATTTTAGCTGTGTACTTAGGATCATTGTCTTGTTGGAAGGTGAACCTTCGGCCAAGTCTGAGGTTCAGAGCACTCTGGAAGAGGTTTTCATCCAGGATATCTCTGTACTTGGCCATATTCATGTTTTACTTCAATTGCTACCAATCGTCCTGTTCCTGCAGCTGAAAAACACCCCCATAGCATGATGCTGCCACCACCATGTTTCACTGTTGGGATTGTATTGGGCAGATGATGAGCAGTGCCTGGTTTTCTCCACACATACCGCTTAGAATTATCATCAAAAAGTTCTATCTTCGTCTCATCAGACCAGAGAATCTTATTTCTCATAGTCTGGGAGTCCTTCACGTGTTTTTTAGCAAACTCTATGCAGGTTTTCATATGTCTTGCACTGAGGAGAGGCTTTTGTCGTGCCACTCTGCCATAAAAGTCTGACTGGTGGAGGATTGCAGTGATAGTTGACTTTGTGGAACTTTCTCCATCTCCCTACTGCATCTGTGCAGCTCAGTCACAGTGATCTTGGGGTTCTTCTTTACCTCTCTCACCAAGGTTCTTCTCCCATGATTGCTCAGTTTGGCTGGATGGCCAGGTCTAGGAAAATTTATGGTGGTCCCAAACTTCTTCCATTTAAGGATTATGGAGGCCACTGTGCGCTTAGGAACCTTGGGTACTGCAGTATTTCTTTTGTAACCTTGACCAGATGTGTGCCTTGCCACAATTCTGTCTCTGAGCTCCCTGGCCAGTTCCTTTGACCTCATGATTCTCATTTGGTCTGACATGCACTGTGAGCTGTGAGGTCTTATATAGTCAGGTGTGCGCCTTTACAAATCAAGTCCTATCAGTTTAATTAAACACAGCTGGACTGCAATGAAGGAGTAGAACCATCTCAAGGAGGATCACAATTAAATGGACAGCATTCCTGATTTTTTTCAGTCAGGATGGGGTGCAGAGTGTACATTAACGAGGAAAAAAAATGAACTTTTATTGCATTTACCAAATGGCTGCAATGAAACAAAGAGTGAAAAATTTAAAGGCGTCTGAATACTTTCCGAACCCACTGTATAGAAACGGAGGAGACATGAAGGTAGGCGGGGATGATGAAGGGTCAAAAAAGTTATATTTAATGGTATCTGGGAAAGCTGGGTTCATACATATCAGGAATGCACGTGCATAACACAAGGTAATAATCAGAATAAATATCCGTGCAAGGAATCAATATCACAGCAGCCCTTATCACCCAATAAGTAACTTACCCATAATGAATCCAGATCACAGCAGCCCCCCGGGCAGCCCCTGACCCACGTTTCACATTTCTAGCTTTATCAAAGGGGAATATCGTTCATAGTTGTAGCAGCCGAAACCTTCTCATTTATATGGAGCTTCACTATCCGAGCTCCGGCTTATGTGCAACACAATGTGCAATCACATCTGTAAGGCCGTGTTCACAAGTTTTTTGCAGTTTTCCTCCACGTTTTCTGCAGGTGTCCAGACCAAACTGCACAATAACAATCTTCTCAGGTTATTGCATTAATAAGGCATCTTATTTATATATTTTCCCCATTATTTGAAGCTGCGTTTTTATTGTATTTTTTATAATACAGAAAAGCTGTAATTCTGCAATTAAAAAAAGCAAAAGACTGTTTTACATGCGTCTTACACATATTTTTAACAGGCTCCTAATACAAGACTATAATGGAAAAACTGAAACTGAACAATTCAGCAGCATCTTTAGTCCTAAGTGGTCATTTGTTTTCATGAAATCACATCCTTTTGTTTGGAAAGTTAAACACAGAAGGTTTCTATACAAAACTGCATATAATGTTCACCAGTACCGTCGTTCCCCACACACAGTATAATTTTTCCCCATTACCGCCATCCCCCACACACAGTATAACCTTCCCACAGTACCACCATCCCCCCACACACAGTATAATGTTCCCACAGTACCGCCATCCCCCCACACAGTATAATGTTCCCCCAGTACCGCCATCCCCCCCACACAGTATAATGTTCCCACAGTACCGCCATCCCTCCACACAGTATAATGTTCCACAGTACCGCCATCCCTCCACACACAGTATAATGTTCCCACAGTACCACCATCCCTCTATACACAGTATAATGTTCCCACAGTACCGCCATCCTCCACACACAGTTAATGTTCCCACAGTACTGCCATCCCACACACAGTATAATGTTCCCACAGCACCACTATCCCCACACACAGCATAATGTTCCCACAGTACCACCATCCCCCACACACAGTATAATGTTCCCACAGTACCGCCATCCCCCCCACACAGTATAATGTTCCCACAGTATCAACATCCCTCCCACACAGTATAATGTTCCCCCAGTACCGCCATCCCCCCCACACAGTATAATGTTCCCACAGTAGCGCCATCCCCCCACACAGTATAATGTTCCCACAGTACCGCCATCCCCTCCACACAGTATAATGTTCCCACAATACCGCCATCCCTCCACACACATTATAATGTTCCCACAGTACCGCCATCCCTCTATGCACAGTATAATGTTCCCACAGTACCGCCATCCCTCCACACACAGTATAATGTTCCCACAGTACCGCCATCCCTCCACACACAGTATAATGTTCCCACAGAACTGCCATCCCCCCACATAGTATAATGTTCCCACAGTACCGCCATCCCTCCACACACATTATAATGTTCCCACAGTACCGCCATCCCTCCACACACATTATAATGTTTCCACAGTACCGCCATCCCTCCACACACATATAATGTTCCCACAGTTACCACCATCCCCCACACACAGTATAATGTTCCTACAGTACCACCATCCCCCACACACAGTATAATGTTCCTACAGTCCCGCCATCCCTTATACACAGTATAATGTTCCCACAGTACCGCCATCCCTCCACACACAGTATAATGTTCCCACAGTGCTGCCATCCCCCTACAAGTATAATGTTCCCACAGTACCGCCATCCCCCCACACACAGTATAAGTGCTCCCCACAGTACACAGACCATCCCTCCACACACATTATAATGTTCCCACAGTACCGCCATCCCTCCACACACATTATAATGTTCCCACAGTACTGCCATCCCCCCACACACAGTATAATGTTCCTACAGTACCGCCATCCCCCCACACACAGTATAATGTTCCTACAGTCCCGCCATCCCTTATACACAGTATAATGTTCCCACAGTACCGCCATCCCTCCACACACAGTATAATGTTCCCACAGTCTGCCATCCCCCCACATAGTATAATGTTCCCACAGTACCGCCATCCCCCACACACAGTATAATGCTCCCACAGTACCGCCATCCCTCCACACACATTATAATGTTCCCACAGTACTGCACATCCCTCCACACACATTTATAATGTTCCACAGTACCCCATCCCCCACACACAGTATAATGTTCCTACAGTCCCGCCATCCCTCTATACACAGTATAATGTTCCCACCGTACCGCCATCCCTCCACACACATTATAATGTTCCCACAGTACCCTATCCCTCCCACACATTATAATGTTCCCACAGTACCGCCATCCCCCCACACACAGTATAATGCTCCCACAGTACCGCCATCCCTCCACACACATTATAATGTTCCCACAGTACCACTATCCCTCCACACACATTATAATGTTCCCACAGTACCACCATCCCCCCACACACAGTATAATGTTCCTACAGTACCGCCATCCCCCCACACACGTATAATGTTCCTACAGTTCCGCCATCCCTCTATACACAGTATAATGTTCCCACAGTACCGCTATCCCTCCACACACAGTATAATGTTCCCACAGTACCGCCATCCCTCTACACACAGTATAATGTTCCCACAGTACCGCTATCCCTCCACACACAGTATAATGTTCCTACAGTCCCGCCATCCCTCCACACACAGTATAATGTTACCACAGTACCGCCATCCCCCCACACAGTATAATGTTCCCACAGTATCAACATCCCCCCCACACAGTATAATGTTCCCCCAGTACCGCCATCCCCCCACACAGTATAATGTTCCCACAGTAGCGCCATCCCCACACAGTATAATGTTCCCACAGTACCGCATCCCCTCCACACAGTATAATGTTCCACAGTACCGCCATCCTCCACAACATTATAATGTTCCACAGTACCGCCATCCCTCTATGCACAGTATAATGTTCCACAGTACCGCCATCCCTCCACACACAGTATAATGTTCCACAGTACCGCCATCCCTCCACACACAGTATAATGTTCCCACAGAATGCCATCCCCCCACATAGTATAATGTTCCCACAGTACCGCCATCCCTCCACACACATTATAATGTTCCACAGTACCGCCATCCCTCCACACACATTATAATGTTTCCACAGTACCGCCATCCCTCCACACACATAATAATGTTCCACAGTACCACATCCCCACACACAGTATAATGTTCCTACAGTACCACCATCCCCCACACACAGTATAATGTTCCTACAGTCCCGCCATCCCTTTATAACAGTATAATGTTCCACAGTACGCCATCCTCCACACACAGTATAATGTTCCCACAGTGCTGCCATCCCCCCACATAGTATAATGTTCCCACAGTACCGCCATCCCCCACACACAGTATAATGCTCCACAGTACCGCCATCCCTCCACAACATTATATGTTCCCACAGTACCGCCATCCCTCCACACACATTATAATGTTCCCACAGTACTGCCATCCCCCCACACACAGTATAATGTTCCTACAGTACCGCCATCCCCCCACACACAGTATAATGTTCTACAGTCCCGCCATCCCTCTATACACAGTATAATGTTCCACCGTACCGCCATCCCTCCCACACAGTATAATGTTCCCACAGTACTGCCATCCCCCCACTAGTATAATGTTCCCACAGTACGCCATCCCCCACACACAGTATAATGCTCCCACAGTACCGCCATCCCTCCACACACATTATAATGTTCCACAGTACCACTATCCCTCCACACACATTATAATGTTCCCACAGTACCACCATCCCCCAACACAGTATATGTTCCTACAGTCCCGCCATCCCTCTATACACAGTATAATGTTCCCACCGTACCGCCATCCCTCCACACACATTATAATGTTCCCACAGTACCACTATCCCTCCACACACATTATAATGTTCCCACAGTACCGCCATCCCCCACACCAGTATAATGCTCCCACAGTACGCCATCCCTCCACACACATTATAATGTTCCCACAGTACCACTATCCTCCACACACATATAATGTTCCCACAGTACCACCATCCCCCACACACAGTATAATGTTCCTACAGTACCGCCATCCCCCCACACACAGTATAATGTTCCTACAGTTCCGCCATCCCTCTATACACAGTATATGTTCCCACAGTACCGCTATCCCTCCACACGCAGTATAATGTTCCCACAGTACCGCCATCCCTCCACACACAGTATAATGTTCCCACAGTACCGCTATCCCTCCACACACAGTATAATGTTCCTACAGTCCCGCCATCCCTCCACACACAGTATAATGTTCCCACAGTACCGCCATCCCCCACACACAGTATAATGTTCCCACAGTACCGCTATCCCTCCACACACAGTATAATGTTCCCACAGTACCGCTATCCCTCCACACATATTATAATGTTCCCACAGTACCACCATCCGGCCACACACAGTATAATGTTCCCCCAGTACCACCATCCCCCACACACAGTATAGTCCTCCCACAGTACCGCCACCCCCACACACACACATAGTATAATGTTCCACAGGACCTCCATCCCCTCACACACAGTAAAATGTTCCTACAGTACTGCCATGTATCCACACACAGTATAATGTTCCCACAGTACCGCCATCCCCCACACAGTATAATGCTCCCACAGTACCGCCATCCCTCCACACACAGTATAATGTTCCCACAGTACCACCATTCTCCCACACACAGTATAATATTCCCATAGTACTGCCATGCCCCACACAATATAATGTTCCCATAGCACCTCCTACCATCCCCCACACACAGTATAATGTTCACATAGTATCGCCCACCATCCCCCACGCATCGTGTAATGTTCCCACAGTACTGCCATCCCCCCCACACAGTATAATTTTCCCACAGTACCGACATCACCCCACACACTTTATGATAGTACACATTGCCCCCACAATACTGTACCACCTACTCCACTGGCTAATAAATAAACCCTCACTTATCCTCATTCTTCATGCAGACACACATGAGCCCGTCACATACCAGCAACCTCCTGTATCAGTTTCACAAGGCTGTAAATTATGGATCTGGGATGGTTGGCAAGTGCTGTAGATGTATGAGGGGCTCTATCTCTCCGTCTTTCTTTCTGCTTCAAATAAAATAATGGATGCTCTTTTTCAGTTACCTGAAGTATGTAGATGTCTTCTCTCTGTGTTCATCAATAATGGAAAATGTTCTCTTTTTCTCTTGCTGAAACTGTTATCTTTATTTTTCACTTCAAAACGTTTCTAGATTTTTTTCTCACCTGTCCTCATTAGTGCGATCATACAACATAGAAGCCTCTGATGGCTCCGGTGATGCCCTGTACTACTGTAGTGCGGGTATTATTCCTGCCTGTCAGTGTAATACTAATGGCCCGAAACACATCAGATAACTGTAGGATGAACACATGAAACACATAATGTGGGATGATACACATGAGATAGCTGTATAATTCTGCTGTCTATCATTCCCGACTCGCCCACACACCACTGTTCTACTCAGCTTTCCTGTGGTGAGAGTCTTTGGCAGATTCATTGAACTGAGGATTAACTCCAGAGAGAACAAAGGGATCAGCTTTTGAGATTCAGCATGCTAGACTATTTTCTCACCTGATATATAGAGTCCTCCCATAGATGATATGTTACATAATCAACCAGTTCCTAAAGAAATTGCGATTCTTAGAGCCAATCAGTTGCCAAAGTAATTGCCAACATAGCCAGTGATTGGAGCATGGAGATGTTTTATTCAGCAATTCAACTGATGTTCCAGTCCATGCTAGACCAGAGAGAATACAACATCAACACGTTTTATCTCCTGATTAGTTTCCCCTTATTTTCTCCAGTAATTGTATTATTACATGGGATCTTTTATGAGGTTTCATCTGCTCATCTTCTTCCTGTTCAGATTCCTACAATATCAGATCCTCTAAGTGGAGATCTTCTATATTAAGATAATTTTTCTGATTTATCCTTCAAGGTTGGATATGGAAAAGAACATGATGGCGGAGAGGCTATTACACCTCACCCTAGAGATCCTCTTCCGGCTTACTGGAGAGGTGAGAGATTCTGATGACGTCACATTACATCATTCTTATCTATGGGAATAACAGATGGACAGAACTGGAGAGGTGAGGACTCTGGAAATGTCTGTAGTGAGATTTATTAATGTGTCTCTCCATAACCAGGATTACACAGTAGTGAAGAAGACCTCTAGTGAGTGCTGTCAGGCCCCTGTGTCTGAGGGATGGGGAAGACCTGTGAGCCCAATCACGTGGCCTCCACCTCAACCCCTGATACATGAGGACATCAATAACCAGAAGATCCTAGAACTCACCTACAAGATGATTGAGCTGCTGACTGGAGAGGTGACACTGCTGGGAATGCTGGGACATTATACAGTAACGCTATGAAGGGATCGGGGTATGATGATATCATTGTATGTGTCAGGTTCCTATAAGGTGTCAGGATGTCACCGTCTATTTCTCCATGGAGGAGTGGGAGTATTTAGAGGGACACACAGATCTGTACAAGGACGTCATGATGGAGGTTCCCCAGCCCCTCACATCACCAGGTAATAGACAGGACTAAATACACACGGCCTATAATTATCTGTATGTAAAGAATGAATTCAGTCCCTGTATGTGTTTCCTTAAGCTCTATCCAGTAAGAGGACAACACCAGAGAGATGTCCCCATCCTCTTCTTCCACAGGACTGTAAACTAGAAGATCCCGATGTTCCTCAGGATCATAAGGTAGATGGAGAGAAGGTGTCATGAGATCTCCCTATGATGTGTAGACGGCTGTGAAGGTCTTGTGCTCAGTCTTGTTTTATCCCCCAGTATTATATGTTTTATACTTGTGTAATGAGAACGGTGGAGATGGCAGGATTAGAGCTGATCATAGATGTGACTTCTCCATCTGTCTGTGACTTTTACAATATTTGTTTCAGGTTGAAAATCTGACCCGTATTAATACTACAGAGACATATGTGAGGGGTGATGAGCATTGTAAAGAGGAGACTCCTACATATGACTACCCAGGTGAGTAGTAACCACTAAATGCAGAGAAGTCACTGATTTTTCCCAGTCACCGGCTGTGGCGGTGGTGTAGTCTGGACATATCACAATCATGGAATCACCATTTTGCCTCCCCGACAACTGTGTAAATTACTTTGGGCATTGAAAGCCCTTCTTCTATAAAACTTACACCCTTGATGATCCACCTACCCCTTGGAGTTAGAAGACGCTGACTCTTATCTGCCCAGATTTTTAAACTAGAAAGCCAAAAGACAGCGTACCTAGAATGTGCTGACAAGTTAGAAAATCACAAGAAAACAATTATTATGACAGGCCTCTAAGAGAAAGCGGAGGGTAATGATGCTGTTACATTTCTAGAATCCTGATATCTTATTGGATGAATCTACCTTCTCTCCCTTCTGTGCTGCTGAATGTGCTCATATGGCCCCTTCACGACCAGGTCCAGTCTTTCTGGTCAAATTTCGCAATATTAAATGTGCAGTGAGAGCAAAGTGTGAATTTCTGTATAATAACAGATTTTCATTTTGCCCTGACTTTTCAGTTTCTTTTAAAACTGACTAACTTCACTTAGGATTGCGGTTAAAGGGAACCTGTCACTCCCTCAGGGCCTTTCAAGTAAAAGAGCCACCTCCAGCAGCACTAAGGCTGCATTCCATGAAGGTGTCTCTTAGGTTTCTGATCGCTAGGAATGCTGAAATAGACAGTTTTATAATTTGTCCGACATACCGCTATTGTGTCAGAGAGGTATGTCTTCTCCCCCTGTGTCAATGGCCTCAGAGGTGTCAATCATCCCCCTCTTGTTTGCGGCCCCCGCCTCCTCTCCTTCTTGCGACGTCACCTGCGCTGCCTGTAACGGCGGCCCCAGATCCCGCCCCGCAGTGTGTTATGATGTAGTCACACTGCTGGGTTGGGAATCTAGCGCCTGCACAGTGAGGAAAGAGGTGGAAGAAAGTGGCGGAGGGAGATAGGGGACAGGATCAGAGATTCTCACTGCGCAGGCGCCAGATTCCCACCCCCGCAGTGTGAAGGTGGCTCTTTTACTTAAAAAGGCCCTGGGGGGGTGACAGGTTCCCTTTAAGTACACATAAAATATTACACCTGTGCCATGATATATCTTTTAGCTGTACATGGCTGATGGCTGTAATATACGTTTATTCACATTTGCAGGAGATGTGTTGGCATGGCTCGAGCCCTTGTTTCATGGATTACTGCACAATCTGTCCTGTAATGTTTATTCTCAATTCTGAATATTTTCCTGTAATGTGGAGCACTAATACTTTCTCTACTTTTTTGGTCAAAACTCAGACACTTCAATGGTCCATAAAAATGAATGCAACTTTCGTTTAGTGTTAGAGCTCTCTTTTCTTTTATCCTATGGTTCCTTTTTTTACAGGTTCATCCTGTATGCTATGTGTGATTGTGGTGGGATTTGCCTGCCTCACCTCTGTGAGTAGCATTTAAAAAAAAGTCTCCATTTCCTCGACATTCCCGAATTCCCAAATTCCCGACATCTAAGTCACCTCAGTTCTGCACCATTGTAAAAAGTTATCTTTGAATGTATAATATTTTTTCAAGGAACTCATATGACAGAAAATATTGGCACCAGAGATTTGCCCCTTAATCAGATAGTGATGCCAGAAAAAATAGTTAATAATTAACCATATTTCTACTGTAGGTTGGCAGCATTTTTTCAACACGCCATTTTATTCTTTCAACATTCTTTTATTTTTTTGGTTGATACAAGGATTACAGGTTTAGCAACAAGTTTTTATGTGTTCAATTATATTTACAAAACCTATTTTTGGGGGGTAAGAAATCACTTTTGAAATTACATTGAGGTGTAGATGGAACCAGAAAGTTAGAGAAAATACAAAATCAAAAGACACAAAACTATCCAGTAAATGGATCAGAATCACAATAGGATCAACTACACAGGACAGAACCAGAGGAGAACAAGGCTGTATCTGGCAGCTTTCGGCAGTATGCTTCGAGCTTTAGTAGTCAGTGGTACTTTCCAATTACCTGAAACAGGGAGCTGATTATTACAACTGGATAGCACACACACACAACCATACTGCCAGACTGGATGGGACTGCTGGTCCCGGCCACCCTATTTTAAGTGGCTGGACAGAGCCTGTGCCGCCCAGAGCTTCTGGTTACAATGTCTCTTCCATCAACAGCACCACCTACAGAATGATCAGAATGAATGATAGCAGCAGATCCCGAAGGAGAGTGTGACTCACCATTTGCAGAAGCCCTTATGTTACACAATGGCAGAAAACTAGAGCAGAAGAAAGCCCACATGAAGTGATTCCATTTTAGAAATGATAAACATCAGTGAATTATTCTATAGGTGTAGCGACTATTTTGACACCTGAGTGGGGACTTGTTCAAAAATATACATTTCAAGGATATTTTATTCACAAATAATAAATTGGTTTTATTCTTTGCAGACAACGGTAACAGGAGATTGGAGGAACAACTGACATCTTAAATTTTTAAACCAGATGACCTTGAAATTGAAATGAATGCCATTACTTCAGTTATACCATCCTATCCTCACAACAAAAAATTGTCATCTGATCCTTCGAAACAGGCCCTATCTTCCGATTCATTGTGTGAAAATAATTTTAACCAAAAATCATTTCCTGTTAAACATGAGAAAATTCACACAGGGGAGAAGCCACATTCATGTTCAGAATGTGGAAAATGTTTTAACGAGAAATCACATCTTGTTACACAGCAGAGAACACATGGAGTAGAGAAGCCTTTTTCATGTTTAGAATGTGGGAAATATTTAACTGGAAATCAGTTCTAGTTAGTCACCAGAGAACTCACACAGGGGAGAAGCCATATTTATGTTCAGAATGTGGAAAATGTTTTTTAAAAGAATTCACATCTTGTTACACACCAAAGAACTCACACAGGGGAAATGCCTTTTTCATGTTCAGAATGTGGAAAATGTTTTAACCAGATTTCACATCTTGTTAGACACCACAGAAGTCACACAGGGGAGAAGCCATATTCATGTTCAGAATGTGGGAAAGGTTTTACATATAAATCATGTCTTGTTAAACACCAGAGAATTCACACAAGGGAGAAGCTATAATCAAGTTCAGAATGTGGGAAATGTTTTGTACAGATATCGGTTCTTGTTAGTCACAAGAAAATTCACAAAAGGCCCATTATACTGTATGGAGGACTATGTGGTGCCCATAATTCTGTATGGAGGACTATGTGATGCCCATAATACTGTATAGAGGACTATGTGGTGACCATAATACTGTATGGAGGACTATACTGTCAGGTCTAAAATGAAAAGTCTGCAGTTACTCTGTGTAACTGCAGACTTTTGAATACCGCCGGAGCACACTGTGCACAGCGAGGATTCGCCGGTAGATACAGTGAAGGAAATAATTATTTGATCTTTTGCTGATTTTGTACGTTTGTCCACTGACAAAGACATGAACAGTCTAATTTTAAGGGTAGGGTAATTTTAACATTGAGAGATACAATATCAAAAATAAAATCTAGAAAATCACATTGTATAAATTAATTTGCATTTTGCAGTGAGAAATAAGTATTTGATCCCCTACCAACCATTGAGAATTCTGGCTCCTACAGACCAGTTAGACGCTCCTAATCAACTCAATACCTGCATTAAAGACAGCTGTCTTACATAGTCACCTTTATAAAAGACTCCTGTGCATAGACTCAATTAATCAGTCAGACTCTATCCTCTACAACATGGGAAAGACCAAAGAGCTTTCTAAGAATGTCAGGGACAAGATCATAGACCTGCACAAAGCTGGAATGGGCTACAAAACCATACATAAGACGCTGGGTGAGACGGAGACAACTGTTGGTGCAATAGTAAGAAAATGGAAGAAATACAAAATGACTGTCAATCGACATTGATCTGGGGCACCATGCAAAATCTCACCTTGTGGGGTATACTTGATCATGAGGAAGGTGAGAGATCAGCCTAAAACTACACAGGGGGAACTTGTTAATGATCTCAAAGCAGCTGGGACCACAGTCACCAAGAAAACCATTGCTAACACATTACGCCGTAAAGTTTTAAAATCCTTCAGTGCCCGCCGCTCAAGAAGGCACATGTGCAGGCCTGTCTGAAGTTTGCCAATGAACACCTGGATGATTCAGTGAGTGATTGGGAGAAGCTGCTGTAAGGAGGAAGACCGGGCTGCAGGTGCCTGCATCATGCTGGATCCAGGACTGCTGAGGCTGCGTCCCTTGTTTCTCGGGGGAAGGCAAAAAGGCCTGGACAGGTGCTCTTACCCGGAAGCTGGGGGGGCGGTTAAAAGTGAAAGCGCGTTCAGCATCGGGCAGTTTCCCGCCAGCCGTGAGAGAGGCCAGGTGCGGGCACGGTACACAGCCGGGCTGAGACAAAAAGCGACCGGCCATACGCCAGGACGCTGCCGAAGCCTGCCGCAATAACTGAGAGAGCCGGGAGCCCTGTTCAGCTGAGCGCCGCATGAAAGCTTAAGAGCCTGAGAGAGCGAGGTTCCGTGTACCCGGTAGTTAACAGAGAGCAAGGTGATGTGTGCTCCATGATAGTGAGTACTGCATCCGTGCCGCATAGAGAAAGCCGAATACTGGACTGACATTTGCGGCCTACCTTGCCAGTTGACACTTGCTAGTTCATGTTGGACTCTGAGGCTATGTGCACATGTTCAGGATTTTTCGCGTTTTTTTAGCGTTTTTGCGGCCGTTTTCCGCTGAAAAAATGCATGCATTAAGCATCCTATTAATAGACTGCATTCTGCAATTTTTGTGCGCATGCTGCACTTTTTTTCGCAGAAAAAGACGCAGCATGTTCATTCTTTTTCCGGAATCGCGGCGATTCCGCCGCCATAGGAATGCATTGAACCGCTTACTTTCCGCATGTGGCTATGTCCACCATGCGCAAAGTGAGCGGTTCATGTGCGGATGATACCCAGGGTCTGGAGGAGAGGAGACTCTCCTCCAGGCCCTGGGTACCATATCCTTGGTAAAACAATAATTAAAATAAAAAATAGTGATATTCTCACCTTCCGGCGGCCCCCGCAGCTTTCCCGCTCCTCAGCGATGCTCCCGGCAACTCCAGTTCCGAGGGATGCCTTGCGACAATGACCCCAGATGACGTAGCGGTCTCGCGTGATGCTACGTCATCTGGGGTCATTGTCGCCAGGCATCACTGGGAACGGGAGTTGCCAGGAGCATCGCGAGAACCAGGAAGGCTGCGGGGCCGCCGGAAGGTGAGAATATCACGATTTTTTTTTATTTTTAACATTAGATCTTTTTACTATCGATGCGGCATAGGCAGCATCAATAGTAAAAAGTTGCTCACACTTGTCAAACACTATGTTTGACAGGTTGGTCACACGAGTCAATCAGTTTTCCAAGCAATGCTACAGATCGCTTGGAAAACGCTAGCAATCTGCAAGCTAATTACGCTTGCAAAATGCTAGTTTTTAGCGGGAATGTGCATACCTATCAAATGCGTATTTCCCGCGGCAGGGAGGTGCGGGATTGCCTCGGAAATTTCCGCGGCAATTCTGACACTTATGCACATAGCCTGATAGTGCTGTGGCCTCGTTTGTTTTGGCCGCACATGCTTATGGACTAGGGGTACAGCTGAAGGTACCGGAGACCGACCGCTGCCACCAGAAGATGGACTACCGTTACAGCAGGACCTTCTTGGACAAGCACCGTGCCAGCCATTGGCGCTACTGACTTCAAAGCTTCATTTGTGGGCTGGGAAGCTTCTGACATGATAAGTGATTTAAAGATCTGCCGTTATCTTGTTCATTTATTGCTCATTAATTTTGCCTATTGCTTGCCATTGAAATGTTTAACCCTCATTTAACCATTTATCTCCCTGCGAGGAGTTAAGCGCGTTCAAGCTGTTAAATTTGTTAACCCTTGCTCTGCCTCCTGTCCGTCACTGCATCCCGCAGCCTGCTCACAGTGCTGTAGTCAGATGAGACAAAAATTGAGCTCTTTGGCATTAACTCAATTCGCTGTGTTTGGAGGAAGAGAAATGCTGCCTATGACCTAAAGAACACCATCCCCACTGTCAAGCATGGAGGTGGAAACATGTTTTGGGGGTGTTTCTCTGCTAAGGGCACAGGACTACTTCACTGCATCAATGAAAGAATGGATGGAGCCATGTACCGTAAAATCCTGAATTGCAACCTCCTTCCCTCCGCCAGGACATTAAAAATGGGTTATGGCTGGGTCTTCCAGCAAGACAATGACCCAAAACAGACAGCCAAGGAAACAAAGGAGTGGCTCAAAAAGAAACACATCAAGGACATGGAGTGGCCTAACCAGTCTCCAGACCTTAATCCCATAGAAAACTTATGAAGGGAGATGAAGCTCCAAGTTTCCAAGTGACAGCCTCAAAATCTTAATGATTTAGAGATGATCTGCAGAGAGGAGTGGACCAAAATTCCTCCTGACATGTGCACAAACCTTATCATCAATTACAAAAACATCTGACTACTTCGCTTGCCAACAAGGGTTTTGTCACCAAGTATTACGTCTTGTTTGTGTGGAGCCCAGCTGCGACTAGATTCATATCTCCCAGAAGGGTGCGCAGAAGGAATTCAACACTAGAGGTCACTATATACATTCACACACCTTCACCCAACCGTAAAACCACCAGAGGGAGCTGTATAGACATATAAAATGAGGGTGAAGACAGGAAAGTGAGCTCAGTCAGTCTGAAGGCTGCAGTCTGCAGTAAGGTGAAGTGCAGAGCGGAGATTAGAAAGACTGCGGAGCAGTTCAGTTCAATAGAGTGGAGGCTAGTAAAGTGGAGTAGAATCCACTCCAGTCTAGTCAGAGCTGAGATGAGTGAGTGCAGCTCAGTGAGAAAGCGTTCCAACGCTTAGAGAGCGGCGAAGAGGCAGCCCACCAACTGCCAGTGTGTGTGATCGTGTGAGGGCCCGGGTAGGCCGAAGGCGAGTGGAAAGAGCAGTAACAGAGGAAGAAAAGCCTTTACAGCTTACCTCAGCAAGTATTGACTGGACACCGGGGTCCGAGCCTATAGGGATCTCCACGACCATTAGGAGAACACCGGAGTTCCTGGAGGACTACAAGTCCCAGGAGTACCAAAGAGCTGATACGTAGCAGGATCAGGAGGACGGAGTCCGGCAGGATCCGCCATCAAGGACCCTGTCCTTTCAGAGAGAAGGTCCAATCACAAGGTCAGCCAGGTGCAGGACGGAGACCAAGTTAGGCCCAGCTACACGCAGGCCAGGACTTTATTACAAAAAGGCAAGGAACAGGAGGCCACACACCTACTCAGTGGGAGAATCTGGATGTGCACCCTTCACCCTGCAGTGCTTCGGGGAGTGCCTGCAACATCTTCAGTAAAGGTACCTGTAGCGCCCGCGTCCCTGCCTGCTGCCAGACAGGGACGTCGCTCTCCTCACCTGCGCTCAGCGTCCTCAGTGCTCCCAGCCCCCTCTGCGCCTATGGCGTCCTCCTTCCGCCCTGCTGGTCCCGCGCGCTCCTTCCCTGCTACTGGCCTTAGGGCGCGCGCCCGCACCCTCCCCCGCTCTTAAAGGAGCCGCGCGCATTTTCCAAATCAGTCTCCAGCCAATGCTGGAGGACTCCACCCTATATTAAGGGCTTCCTCCTTAATGTAGGTGCCCGAGCTATGTTGTTCCTGTGCAGTCTAACTCTGTTTCAGCCATCAGCTCCTGATTCCAGTTACCTGCCTGTTACCTGTCGGCTTGCCTGTCTGCCATCCGTCTGCAGTTCCATCCAGAGGTTCGGACGTCATCTGCAGAGATCCTCGGCTCTTGCCTGCTCACCTAGGAGTGATCATCTGCCATCCGACTGCAGCTCCATCCAGAAGTTCGGACATCATCTGCAGAGATCCCCGGCTCTTGCCTGCTCACCTGGGAGCGATCATCTGCCATCCGACTGCAGCTCCATCCGGAAGTTCGGACATCATCTGCAGAGATCCCCGGCTCTTGCCTGCTCACCTGGGAGCGATCATCTGCCATCCGACTGCAGCCTACCTGGAGGCTCCACCATATCAGGTCGTATATACCTGCCTGTCTAGAGCCTGCCTGGTCACTTGCTGTGACAACCTGCCTGTCTAGAGACTGCCTGGTCACTTGCCGTGACAACCTGCCTGCCCAGAGACTGCCTGGTCACTTGCCGTGACAGCCTGCCTGTCCCAGAGACTGCCTGGTCACTTGCCGTGACGGCCTGCCTGTCCCAGAGACTGCCTTGGTCACTTGCCGTGACAACCTGCCTGTCCAGAGACTGCCTCGGTTACTTACCGTTACAACCTGCCTGCCCAGAGACTTCCTTGGTCACTTGCTGTGACAAACCTGCCTGTCCAGAAACTACCTATATCCTCTGCCGTGAATCCCTGCCCTTTTCCCAGGTGCCACCCGCTCTTTTACAAGTAAAATCTCTTGTATAATAAAGCTTTGTGGTTCCACCAACCTGACCTGTCTCGTCAGTAGTTCCACCCACCAGACCCGTTACAGTTTGCTCGGGCCATGGAACCCGGTGGCACCCAAACCCCTTCACTCCCGGAACTGTGTCATGAGCTGTCTCGCCAGAGGTCTCAACAGGAGACCATCCTGGGTCACCTGCGGAACGTCAAATCCCGTCTGGACACTCTGAAATCATCACTTGCAACCATCGCTGGAGCCATGACTCATAATCCGTCAGTCCCGCTGATTCCCAATTCCGTGGTTTCCATTCCCGGACCCCGACTGTCAGCTCCTCCTAGGTTTGGAGGCGATCCTGCTCTGGCTCGGGGTTTCATTAATCTGTGCACCCTGCATTTTGAACTCCTGGCACACCAGTTTAACTCTGACCGGGCCAAAATTGCCTTCATCATGTCCCATCTCACCGGAGAAGCCCTGGCCTGGCTTAATCCTCTCTGGGAGAGAGAGGATCCTCTGGTATCTGACCTGCCTGCTTTTCTCTCGGCCTTCCGGAAGGTATTCGACAAACCTGGACGGAAGACTTCCTCTGCATCATCTCTGCTGCGTCTCCGTCAGGAGAGTCTCACCGTTGGTCAATATGCCATACGGTTCCGGACTTTAGCCTCAGAACTAGCTTGGGACAATGAAGCTCTAATTTCGGTCTTCTGGGAGGGTCTGTCCGGCCGTATTAAAGACGAACTTGCCGGTCGGGACGTTCCAACCTCTCTAGATGATTTAATAAATCTTGCCAATCGAATTGATCTACGGTTCCAGGAACGAGCCAAAGAGATCACCCGTAAAAAAGAATTTTCCCATCTTGCACCCTCGTGTCAGAGATCTATAACCTCTTCCGTTTCTCCTCAGGTGCACACTGCTGAGCCTATACAGGTCGACCAGACCAAGATGGTCAAAGCCCGTCAGGACTCACGCCGTGCCGAGAAAAGTTGCTTCTACTGCGGCAGTAAGGAGCACTGGATCCAAACCTGTCCGGAGAAGTCGGGAAAACGCCTGTGTCTAGGTTCGCTCGGAGAGGTCAATCTAGACAAAAATAAATCCTCTTCATCCCTGCTGCTGTCGGTTTCAATTCTGATCGGTAAGAACCGCCACTTCGAAATGGCCCAACTTGATTCTGGAGCAGCTGGGACTCTCGTGTCACAGGCTCTAGTAGAGAAGTATCACATTCCCACCAAACCTCTTGTTGAACCTGTATCTGTTGCTGCTGTGGATGGGGGCCTCCTACCTCGTCCCATCCGACTTATCACCGAAGTCATAACCCTGCAGGTGGGAATGTTGCATTCTGAGAGCATCTCATTTCATGTTCTGCCTGGACTCTCTCATGCTTTCTTACTAGGTCTGCCTTGGCTCCAAAAACATGCACCTGTGCTCGACTGGCAGAATGGAGAGGTTCTTCGCTGGGGACAGGACTGTCATAAAACGTGTCTGGTGCCTGTTCATCCTGTCTATTCTTCTCCTACACCTGCTAATCTACCTGGACTCCCGATTCCATATTGGTCATTTGCTGATGTCTTCAATAAAAAGGAAGCAGAGACATTACCCCCGCATAGACCATATGATTGCCCGATTGACCTGTTACCCGGTACTACGCCTCCCCGTGGGCGTATTTACCCGTTGTCTGCTGCTGAGACCAGGTCGATGTCCGAATATATCGAGGAGAACTTAGCAAAGGGATTTATCCGGAAATCTACCTCCCCAGCGGGAGCAGGTTTCTTCTTCGTTAAAAAGAAAGACGGATCTCTCCGTCCCTGTATTGACTACAGAGGCCTAAATTCGATCACGGTGAAGAATAAGTACCCTCTTCCGCTCATTCCAGAACTGTTTGATCGTCTTAGAGGGGCTAGAGTCTTCACCAAACTAGATCTTCGTGGAGCATACAACCTGGTTCGTATCCGTCGAGGAGATGAATGGAAGACGGCATTCAACACCCGGGACGGCCACTACGAGTACTTGGTGATGCCCTTTGGTCTCTGTAATGCTCCAGCAGTCTTTCAGGAGTTGGTCAACGACATCTTCCGGGACCTCCTCTATTCCTGCGTTGTGGTGTACCTTGACGACATCTTGGTCTTCTCTCCGGATCTTCAGTCTCACCGGAGGGATGTTCGTCAGGTTCTGCTCAGGCTCAGGCAGAATCACCTCTTCGCCAAATATGAGAAGTGCCTCTTTGAGCAGACATCGCTTCCGTTTCTGGGCTACATCATTTCTCAGACAGGCCTACGAATGGATCCGGAGAAATTGTCTGCCATCGAGAAGTGGCCCCGACCGGAGGGGTTGAAGGCCATTCAGCGGTTCCTGGGATTCGCCAACTATTACCGTCTCTTCATACCGCACTTCTCTTCCAGGACTGCTCCAATCTCAGCGCTCACTCGCAAGGATGCTAACCCCAAACAGTGGACGACCGAAGCAGAGGAGGCCTTCCTTTCTCTGAAACAGGCCTTCTCTTCCGCTCCAGTGCTGCATCGCCCGGATGGCAACAAGCAGTTCTTCCTGGAGGTGGACGCTTCCTCTGCTGGAGCCGGAGCGGTTCTTACCCAAAAATCGCCATCCGGGAGGATGGTGTCCTGCGGTTTCTTCTCCAAACTCTTCTCCTCCTCCGAGCGCAACTACTCCATAGGAGATCGAGAGTTATTGGCCATTAAGTTGGCATTGGAGGAGTGGCGTTACCTACTCGAAGGGGCTCTTCATCCGGTAATCATCTACACGGATCACAAAAATCTGGCATACCTCCAGCAGGCACAGAGACTTAATCCTCGCCAAGCCCGGTGGTCCTTGTTTTTTGCCCGCTTCGATTTTCTTTTGCATTTTCGCCCAGCTGACAAAAACGTCAAGGCGGATGCCTTGTCTCGGTCTTTCCTGGTGTCGGATCTCGAAGATGAGCCTAAACATATCATCGATCCCGCCAGAGTGATGCAGGTGGCTCCCGTGAGTCTAAATCGTCTCCCTCCTGGTAAGACGTTCGTATCAGAGACCGATCGGAAGAGAATCCTACATTGGGGTCACTCGTCTAAACTCGCTGGCCACGCTGGTCAAAAAAAGACCCTCCAACTCATTACTCGGCATTATTGGTGGCCTACCCTGCACAAAGACGTAATAGACTTTGTTTCTGCCTGTGTTTCCTGTGCCCGCAACAAAGTTCCGAGACACCTGCCTACCGGCCGTCTTCTTCCGCTTCCTGTACCCGCTGCCCCCTGGCAGCATATAGCCATGGACTTCATAACAGATCTGCCCGTCTCTGCCGGTTGTACGGTCATTTGGGTGGTCGCTGACCGCTTTTCCAAGATGGCTCACTTCATTCCTCTGCCAGGTCTTCCGTCTGCACCCGAGTTGGCTAAAAACTTTATCCGCCACATCTTCCGTCTTCATGGTCTGCCTCGTCACATTGTGTCGGATCGTGGGGTTCAGTTCACCTCACGTTTCTGGAGAGCCACTTGTAAGTTGCTAGACGTCACCCTGGATTTTTCCTCCGCTTACCACCCACAGTCCAATGGACAAGTTGAACGAATAAATCAGAATTTGACCAGTTATCTTCGACACTTCGTTAATGCCCACCATTCTGACTGGGTGGAGCTCCTGCCTTGGGCCGAATTCTCCTACAATAATCATGAGAGCGAATCTTCCACCAAGTCTCCGTTTTTTGTAGTCTTCGGTCAGCACCCTCGGATCCCTGTCCCTGTTTCCATCTCTGTGGACAATCCAGCTGCGGAATCTCTGGTTAGAGAATTCTCCTCCATCTGGGAGAGTACCCGGTCCGCTCTCATTCAGTCATCCGAGCGCATGAAAAGACATGCTGACAAAAAACGTCTGGATCCTCCTCAATTCCGTCCTGGGGACAAAGTCTGGCTTTCGTCCAAATATGTTCGACTCAAAATTCCGTCCTACAAGTTAGGTCCTCGGTTCATCGGTCCTTTTGAGATCATCAGTCAGATCAATCCGGTGTCCTATAAATTGAAACTCCCGGCCAATTTGAGAATTCCTAATTCTTTTCATGTATCTCTCCTCAAACCTGTGGTTCTTAACTCTTTTTTTAAGTCTACAGGTACACCTCCTGCTCCAGTGTCTGCTGATGATGAATTTGAGGTAGAGAACATTCTGGCCACAAAAAGGGTAGGAAGAAAGACTTATTTTTTGGTGGATTGGAAGGGGTTTGGTCCTGAGGAGAGAACCTGGGAACCTCAGGAGAACATCCATGCCCCTCTTATCCTAGCTAAATTTCTTTCTGGCCTAAAGAAGGGGGGGCCTAGAGGGGGGGGTACTGTAGCGCCCGCGTCCCTGCCTGCTGCCAGACAGGGACGTCGCTCTCCTCACCTGCGCTCAGCGTCCTCAGTGCTCCCAGCCCCCTCTGCGCCTATGGCGTCCTCCTTCCGCCCTGCTGGTCCCGCGCGCTCCTTCCCTGCTACTGGCCTTAGGGCGCGCGCCCGCACCCTCCCCCGCTCTTAAAGGAGCCGCGCGCATTTTCCAAATCAGTCTCCAGCCAATGCTGGAGCACTCCACCCTATATTAAGGGCTTCCTCCTTAATGTAGGTGCCCGAGCAATGTTGTTCCTGTGCAGTCTAACTCTGTTTCAGCCATCAGCTCCTGATTCCAGTTACCTGCCTGTTACCTGTCGGCTTGCCTGTCTGCCATCCGTCTGCAGTTCCATCCAGAGGTTCGGACGTCATCTGCAGAGATCCTCGGCTCTTGCCTGCTCACCTAGGAGCGATCATCTGCCATCCGACTGCAGCTCCATCCAGAAGTTCGGACATCATCTGCAGAGATCCCCGGCTCTTGCCTGCTCACCTGGGAGCGATCATCTGCCATCCGACTGCAGCTCCATCCGGAAGTTCGGACATCATCTGCAGAGATCCCCGGCTCTTGCCTGCTCACCTGGGAGCGATCATCTGCCATCCGACTGCAGCCTACCTGGAGGCTCCACCATATCAGGTCGTATATACCTGCCTGTCTAGAGCCTGCCTGGTCACTTGCTGTGACAACCTGCCTGTCTAGAGACTGCCTGGTCACTTGCCGTGACAACCTGCCTGCCCAGAGACTGCCTGGTCACTTGCCGTGACAGCCTGCCTGTCCCAGAGACTGCCTGGTCACTTGCCGTGACGGCCTGCCTGTCCCAGAGACTGCCTTGGTCACTTGCCGTGACAACCTGCCTGTCCAGAGACTGCCTCGGTTACTTACCGTTACAACCTGCCTGCCCAGAGACTTCCTTGGTCACTTGCTGTGACAAACCTGCCTGTCCAGAAACTACCTATATCCTCTGCCGTGAATCCCTGCCCTTTTCCCAGGTGCCACCCGCTCTTTTACAAGTAAAATCTCTTGTATAATAAAGCTTTGTGGTTCCACCAACCTGACCTGTCTCGTCAGTAGTTCCACCCACCAGACCCGTTACAGTACCAAAATGACTTATGTGTGTGTCTACCTTATTACCCCTACTGCCGGGATCCCATCTGTCCTGCTTCCCCATATAACTATCTGCCCTGAAGGACTCAGCCTCACCTGTGGGAGGCCTAACATCTAGCTGCACAATACCAACCCTTCAGTGGATCTGCATAGCAGCGCTGGTCACCCTGACCAGGTACCACAGGTGGCGTCACGAATCCCCATACCAATATTCAACTCCCCTGTAAATATCCCACATTAAAGGGTGAACACCAGAGCCACGGACTGAGCTGTGTTGCCGTGACATCCCCCATAATAGTTTATAGGCTCAGATCCGAGTTCCCATTGCTCTGGAGGGCGACTCATTTGCGAGAGGGATCAAATACTTATTTCTCACTGCAAAATGCAAATACATTTATATTATTATTATCTCAAATGGGTTTGTCCATGTTCGGTCTATTACTTATAATATTAGGACAGCATTGGCTGCGATTACTCATAGTTACCAGGCCAAAGCCAAGCAGCATATACTGGTCAGCCTTGATACTGATAAAGCTTTTGATCGAGTGTCCTGGTATAGATTTTTTGACTTTACTTTTCTAAACTTTGTAAAGACAATTTACACCAACCCCCAATCTTCAATTTGGCTTAATGGTATTAAGTCAATCTCTTTTTCCATCTTCAGGGATACGAGACAGGGATGTCCCCTGTCACCTCTGTTATTTAATATTGCCCTGGACTCTTTGCTAAGATACCTGGAGATGATCCTTTCCTTTGGGGGTATTGAGATCGGCCACCACACACTTAAAACATTGGCATTTGCTGATGATATTTTACTAATGATAGCCAATTCCAACGAATCCATTCCTTCTATAATGGATGCCTTTAATGAGTTTGGAGCAGTTTCGGGATTTCGCATAAATTTATGATAAACTTCATGCTTTGGCTATCTTCAAAGCTGCTCAGAAACTGTGGTTGTTCCATTTCCCCTTTTAGAGATTCCTTGCGTTATTTTGGGGTATATTTACCCTCAAACCCGAGTCATGACATTTATAAACTGAATGATCGGCCCCTCATTTCTGCAGTTGTACTGGAAATACAATCCTGGAAATCTCTTAAATTATCCTTTGCAGGAAAGGCCCATCTGATTAAAATGATCTTTCCCTAAAATACTTTTTACCTTACAGACGCTACCGGTTCTACTATCTAAAGCTGATGACAGGCTTTTGACAAAACCCTTTCGTCAAATTATTTGGGGCTCAAATTGGGGCTCTAGAATTAGTATTTTTAAGTTGCAACAAATTAAATCCTTAGGTGGCCTTAATCTCCCTAATATACGACTTTATAGTATAGCGGCTGTCTTCCGTCATTCCCTGGACTTGGATCTATGCCTTTACCCGCTTTACCAATACTCCAATAGATGAGGCGATGTGTATAACTTTTAGTCTTCCTGCTCTGCTTCACCTATGTTAAGCTCCCAATGGAGGTTAGGGATCACCCCCTACTGTGGTCAGTAATCTTGAGATGGCGCCATGCTAGCCGAATTAGTGGACTGGACTCCCATATCTCAGTGTTTCTTAACCTCCAAGGCAATCGCTCCTTTTAACAGGGAAGAACACCTCCTGTTGTGAATGGGTTTGAGATGAGTTCTGAGCAGAGGCTCCCTCTGGTGGTTACAAGCGGTACTAGTGAGGATTGGGAATCAGGTGTTACTGATTGGTCTTATTTAAGGGAATCATTTTCCCATCAGGGTTGCCGGTGATCAATTGTTCTGGTCTGAATCCTTCTTTCCAGTTTCCCTTGTAGCCTGCTGTGTCGTGTCTGCATCTCCTGCTATCAGATAAGACAATTTCTTATTTTGTGTTTTTGCTATATTTTTGCATTTTGTCCTGCACTTCTGTGGGGGCCTTCTGGGTCCCCTCCGGGGGCTTTTGCCCTCTCAGTTTAGTCCAGCCACTGTGTTTTGTACTTTTGCTTTTTGCAGTTTTTTCAGTGGCTGCTGTTTTTGTTACACCAGAGAACTAATTTAGGTGGTAGAGGTCGTGTGATCTCAGGTGATTTTGAAATTAGTAGAGTTGGTGTTTTTCAGGGTTTTCTGGGATTGCAGTAAGTACCCTTCCTGTCCTTTTCTATTTAGATAGTTTGGGCCCCAGCTTTTGCTCTTACTATTTTCTTTCTGTGTCAGTATTTCCTCTTGTCTAACCGCCATTACATGTTTGGGGGCTTTCTATTATCTTTGGGGTTCTGCTCCGGGGCAGATAGCTTTCCTATTTCTATCTTTAGGTGTAGTTAGTTTCTCAGGCTGTGACGAGGCGTCTAGGACCATCGTAGGAACGCTCCACGGCTGCCTCTAGTTGTGGTGGTTAGTCAGGGTACTGCAATCTCATAGATTCCAACTGCTCTGGTGTATTGCCTTTTTTACCTGCACTCCTCAGCTACCGTAACATAACAGTATCACCGGCCAAAAAAATTGTATGGTACTCACAGAAGGGAAAAAATATTTTGAAGGAAGAAAAGTTGTCAGAGATATTTTTCTGTTTGTTGCATTTTTTTTTTTTTTTTTCCCTCTGTATCTCTGGGTGCTGGGGAGGATCTTTTCTCCCAATGGAGTTTGCACAGTTGTCTGGCCGTGTGGATCAGCTTGCCACTGAGGTTCGGAGTATTGCTGCATATCTTGCTAGGTTGCCTGTTGTGGAACCTAGGATCCCCATGCCAGATTTGTTTTCAGGGGATCGAGCTAAGTTTCAGAATTTCAAAAATAATTGTAAATTGTTTCTTGCCTTAAAATCTAAGTCCTCAGGAAACGCAGCGCAGCAGGTTCAAATTGTCATCTCTCTCCTGCGCGGCGATCCTCAGGATTGGGCTTTTTCCCTGACACCTGGGGATCCTGTTTTGAGTGATGTTGATGTATTTTTTCAGGCTTTGGGGTTATTGTACGATGAGCCTAATATCACTGATCAAGCTGAAAAAGCCTTGTTGGCATTAAATCAGGGGCTTGATGACGCTGAGTTATACTGTCAGAGATTCCGTAGGTGGGCAGTCCTGACCAAATGGAATGACGACGCTTTGGCGGCCCTTTTCCGGAAGGGTCTGTCAGATAATGTAAAGGATGTTATGGTGGGATTCCCTGTCCCCTCTGGTCTCAATGATTCTATGTCATTAGCGATTCAAATTGACAGACGTTTGCGTGAGCGGAGAAGTATGCGTGGAGTGGTGTTGCCTTGTGAGCCAGCTGCTGAGCCCATGCAGTGTGATGGAGTGGTGTCTGGGGCACAGCGTCATGAGTTTCGAAAGCGCAATGGGTTATGTTTCTACTGTGGTGATGCCTCTCATGCTATTTCAGTCTGCCCTAAGCGGGGAAGACGTTTTGCACGCTCAGTTGTCTTGGGTAGTGTTCAGACTAAGTTTTTATTAACTGTCACTCTGATATGCTCTCTGTCCTCATTTTTTGCTCAGGCTTTCGTTGATTCTGGAGCAGCTATTAACCTGATGGATTATGATTTTGCTAAACGTTGTGGATTTCCCTTGATACCCCTACAGAAGTCTATTCCCCTACTGGGGATCGATTCTACCCCTTTGGCTGAGAATAAACCCCAGTTTTCTACTCAGGTGATAATGAGGGTTGAACCTGATCACCAGGAGTGCTGCAAATTTTTGGTTCTATATAATCTGCATGACATTATCGTGCTGGGTTTCCCTTGGTTACAGTCTCATAATCCTGTTTTGGATTGGAAATCTGTGTCTGTAACCAGTTGGGGCTGCCAATGTGTTAATACCAACACTCCTGTTTTTTCTGCCTCCCCCCAGGCTGAGGATGTTCCTGACTTTTTGTTTGATTTTTCTGATGTGTTTAGCGAAAGTAAATCTGCATCCTTACCTCCCCATAGGAGCTATGACTGCGCTATTGAATTAGTGCCAGGTAGTAAATTCCCTAAGGGTCGCCTTTTTAACTTGTCTGTACCTGAACATGACGCTATGCGGTCTTATATCAAGGAATCATTGGAGAAGGGTCATATCAGACCATCCTCTTCACCCTTAGGTGCCGGTTTTTTCTTTGTGGCCAAAAAAGATGGTTCATTAAGGCCGTGTATTGATTATCGTCTCTTGAACAATATTACTGTGAAATATCAATATCCGTTACCCTTGATTTCTGACCTGTTTTCCAGGGTGAAAAACGCTACTTGGTTTACCAAGCTTGACCTCAGGGGGGCGTATAACCTTATTCGCATTAAGCACGGGGATGAATGGAAGACGGCATTTAACACCCCTGAAGGGCATTTTGAGTACCTTGTGATGCCCTTTGGGCTCACTAATGCTCCTTCCGTCTTCCAGTCCTTCATGAATGACATTTTCAGGGATTTTGTGGACAAGTTTCTGATTGTTTATTTGGATGATATCTTGATTTTTTCTAATGACTGGGACTCTCATGTGAAACATGTTCGAACTGTATTCCAGATTTTGAGAGAGAATGCTCTGTATGTGAAGGGATCAAAGTGTCTTTTTGGCGTACAGAAGATCTCATTTCTGGGATTCATTTTGTCCCCATCTGTTATTGAAATGGACCCGGTCAAGGTTCAGGCCATCTGTGATTGGGTCCAACCTACTTCATTAAAGGCTCTTCAGAGATTTTTGGGTTTTGCCAATTTTTATCGTAAATTTATTGGTAATTTCTCTGTTATTGTTAAACCATTAACTGATTTGACCAGAAAGGGTTCTGATGTGGTGAATTGGCCTCCTGAGGCAGTCTCTGCGTTTCAGGAACTTAAGCAGAGATTCACTTCTGCTCCTGTTCTACGGCAGCCTGATGTTTCTCTGCCATTTCAGGTGGAGGTTGATGCCTCTGAAATTGGGGCAGGTGCCGTTTTGTCCCAAAAAGATCCAGAGACCTCTAAAAGTAACCCTTGTGCCTTTTTCTCTCGAAAATTTTCTCCTACTGAACGTAATTATGACGTGGGTAATCGGGAGTTATTGGCCATGAAGTGGGCTTTTGAAGAGTGGAGACATTGGCTGGAGGGAGCCAAACATCAGGTGGTGGTCCTTACGGACCATAAGAATCTGGTCTATCTGGAATCTGCCAAGCGACTCAATCCTAGACAGGCCAGGTGGGCCTTGTTTTTCACACGTTTTAATTTTGTGGTTTCCTTTCTTCCTGGCACTAAGAATGTTAAGGCGGATGCCCTCTCGAGGAGTTTCCTTGCGGACTCTCCTGAGCTATCTGATCCCTCTGTTATTTTGAAGGAGGGTGTAGTTCTTTCCGCCATCTCGCCTAATTTGAGACTTGCTCTGGAGGGGTGTCAGGAGGATAGGCCCGAGCGCTGCCCTGTTGGAAAATTGTTTGTCCCGGACCAATGGAAAAAGAGTGTGATGTCTGAGATTCATTGTTCCGCATTGGCTGGGCATCCCGGAATTTTTGGTACCAGAGACTTGGTTAGTCGGTCCTTTTGGTGGCCTACCTTGTCTCGCGATGTCAGGGAATTTGTGCAGTCCTGCGGGACTTGCTCTCGCTCCAAGCCTTGCTCTCGCTCTAGTGGTTTGTTGATGCCATTGCCTGTGCCCAAGAGACCATGGACCCATATCTCTATGGATTTCATTTCCGATCTTCCTGTTTCTCAGAGAATGACCACCATCTGGGTAATTTGTGATAGGTTTTCCAAAATGATACATCTTGTGCCATTACCTAAGTTGCCTTCCTCCTCTGAATTGGTGCCGTTGTTCCTTCAGCACGTGGTTCGTTTACACGGCATTCCTGAGAACATTGTGTCTGACAGAGGAGTCCAGTTTGTTTCCAGATTTTGGAGGACTTTTTGTTCTAAACTGGGTGTTCAATTGTCTTTCTCCTCGGCATTTCATCCTCAGACCAATGGTCAAACTGAGAGAACAAACCAGACATTGGAGACTTATCTAAGATGCTTTGTGTCTGCTGATCAGGATGACTGGGTCTCTTTTTTGCCTTTGGCTGAGTTTGCTCTTAATAATAGGGCTAGCTCTGCCACTTTGATGTCTCCGTTTTTCTGTAATTCTGGGTTTCACCCTCGATTTTCTTCAGGACAGACGGAGGCTTCTGTCTGTCCAGGTGTTGACTCTGTTGTTGAGCGTATGCAGCAGATTTGGGACCAGGTAGTGGAGAGGTTGTCCCTCTCTCAGGAGAAGGCCCAGCGGTTTGCTAACCGGCATAGGACTGATGGTCCTCGGTTTGAAGTGGGGGACTTGGTCTGGTTGTCCTCAAAGAATATTCCTATGAGAGTAGCATCTCCTAAATTTAAGCCTAGGTTCATTGGACCTTATAAGATCATGGAGATTATTAATCCTGTTTCTTTTCGTTTGCTTCTTCCAGGGACATTTAAGATCCATAACGTGTTCCACAAGTCCTTGTTGAAGAGGTTTGTTGAGCCAGTGGTTCCTGCTGCTGTGCCTCCTGACCCTGTTTTGGTTGAGGGCAATCTGGAGTATGTGGTTGAGAAAATATTGGATTCTCGTTTTTCTAGACGAAGACTCCAGTATTTGGTTAAATGGAGAGGTTATGGTCAGGAAGATAATTCTTGGGTGTTTGCTTCGGACATCCATGCTAGGAGACTTATCCGTGCGTATCATAGAACTCATCCTGACCGACCTGGTTGCTCAAATGAGGGTTCGGTGACCCCTCCTCAAGGGGGGGGTACTGTTGTGAATGGGTTTGAGATGAGTTCTGAGCAGAGGCTCCCTCTGGTGGTTACAAGCGGTACTAGTGAGGATTGGGAATCAGGTGTTACTGATTGGTCTTATTTAAGGGAATCATTTTCCCATCAGGGTTGCCGGTGATCAATTGTTCTGGTCTGAATCCTTCTTTCCAGTTTCCCTTGTAGCCTGCTGTGTCGTGTCTGCATCTCCTGCTATCAGATAAGACAATTTCTTATTTTGTGTTTTTGCTATATTTTTGCATTTTGTCCTGCACTTCTGTGGGGGCCTTCTGGGTCCCCTCCGGGGGCTTTTGCCCTCTCAGTTTAGTCCAGCCACTGTGTTTTGTACTTTTGCTTTTTGCAGTTTTTTCAGTGGCTGCTGTTTTTGTTACACCAGAGAACTAATTTAGGTGGTAGAGGTCGTGTGATCTCAGGTGATTTTGAAATTAGTAGAGTTGGTGTTTTTCAGGGTTTTCTGGGATTGCAGTAAGTACCCTTCCTGTCCTTTTCTATTTAGATAGTTTGGGCCCCAGCTTTTGCTCTTACTATTTTCTTTCTGTGTCAGTATTTCCTCTTGTCTAACCGCCATTACATGTTTGGGGGCTTTCTATTATCTTTGGGGTTCTGCTCCGGGGCAGATAGCTTTCCTATTTCTATCTTTAGGTGTAGTTAGTTTCTCAGGCTGTGACGAGGCGTCTAGGACCATCGTAGGAACGCTCCACGGCTGCCTCTAGTTGTGGTGGTTAGTCAGGGTACTGCAATCTCATAGATTCCAACTGCTCTGGTGTATTGCCTTTTTTACCTGCACTCCTCAGCTACCGTAACATAACAACCTCCCATCTATCGTGTGCTTGAGAAAAATGGATGTAGACTGGTTTGTGACATGTTGGCGGACAATGTCCTTTTACTTTGGAAGACACTGTCTTTAAATACCCAATCCTGTGGGAGATAATTTTACTATTACCCAAATTAGATATTATGTAGGCTCGGTGCTGCGGGATATACTGGACAACATTAGAGCGCACCCTGTAAACTCCATTAAACCTCAACGTGGAATTATTCTTTGAGTCTTGTATAGAAATCAATAAATCCTTCCATACAGTGGTCACACTCTTCACCAGGCCCAGGGAGATGGGTTTCTCAACTAACCAACTGTCAGGTAAGAGACCTCTTGAAAGCCACATTACGTATTAAGTTTATGTTACCGTATGATAGTTACACATCCATGAATCTCATGATATTCCATAGGGCCTATATCTCCCCAGAGATTAAATTTAACCCCTTCATGACCCAGCCTATTTTGACCTTAAAGACCTTGCCATTTTTTGCAATTCTGACCAGTGTCCCTTTATGAGGTAATAACTCAGGAACGCTTCAACGGATCCTAGCGATTCTGAGATTGTTTTTTCGTGACATATTGGGCTTCATGTTAGTGGTAAATTTAGGTCGATAATTTTTGCGTTTATTTGTGAAAAAAATGGAAATTTGGCGAAAATTCTGAAAATTTTGTAATTTTCAAATTTTTAATTTTTATTCTGTTAAACCAGAGAGTTATGTGGCACAAAATAGTTAATAAATAACATTTCCCACATGTCTACTTTACATCAGCACAATTTTGGGAACAACATTTTTTTTTGTTAGGAAGTTATAAGGGTTAAAAGTTGACCAGCGATTTCTCATTTTTACAGCAAAATTTACAAAACCATTTTTTTTAGGGACCACCTCACATTTGAAGTCACTTTGAGGGGTCTATATGGCAGAAAATACCCAAAAGTGACACCTTTATAAAAACTGCACCCCTCAAGCTACTCAAAACTACATTCAAGAAGATTATTAACCCTTCAGGTGCTTCACAGGAACTAAAGCAATGTGGAAGGAAAAAATGGACATTTTAATTTTTCCAACAAAAATTTTCTTTTAGCATCAATTTTTTCATTTTTACATGGGCATCAGGATAAAATGGATCCTAAAATTTGTTGGGCAATTTCTCCTGAGTACACAGATACCTCATATGTGGTCATAAACCACTGTATGGGCGCACGGCAGGGCTCAGAAGGGAAGGAGCGCCATTTGACTTTTTGAATGGAAAATATGCTGGAATATTTAGCGGTTGCCATGTCACATTTGGAGAGTCCCTGTGTGCCTAAACATTGTAGCTCCCCCACAAGTGACCCCATTTTGGAAACTAGACCCCCTAAGGAACTTATCTAGATGCATAGTGATCACTTTGAACCCCCAGGTGCGTCACAAATTGATCTGTAAAAAAAAGAAAGTACTTTTTTTTCACAAAAATTTTCTTTTAGCCTCAGTTTTTTCATTTTCACATGGGCAACAGTATAAATTGGATCCTGAAATTTGTTGGGAAATTTCTCCTGAGTACACAGATATCTCATATGTGGTCATAAACCACTGTTTGGGCGCACGACAGGGCTCAGAAGGGAAGGAGCGCCATTTGACTTTTTGAATGGAAAATATGCTGGAATATTTAGCGGTTGCCATGTCGCATTTGGAGAGTCCCTGTGTGCCTAAACATTGGAGCTCCCCCACAAGTGACCCCATTTTGGAAACTAGACCCCCTAAGGAACTTATCTAGATGCATAGTGAGCACTTTGAACCCCCAGGTGCTTCACAAATTGATCCGTAAAAAAAAGAAAGTACTTTTTTTTCACAAAAATTTTCTTTTAGCCTCAGTTTTTTTCATTTTCACATAGGCAACAGTATAAATTGGATCCTAAAATTTGTTGGGCAATTTCTCTTGAGTACACAGATACCTCATATGTGGTCATAAACCACTGTTTGGGCGCACGGCAGGGCTCAGAAGGGAAGGAGCGCCATTTGACTTTTTGAATGGAAAATATGCTGGAATATTTAGCGGTTGCCATGTCGCATTTGGAGAGTCCCTGTGTGCCTAAACATTGGAGCTCCCCCACAAGTGACCCCATTTTGGAAACTAGACCCCCTAAGGAACTTATCTAGATGCATAGTGAGCACTTTGAACCCCCAGGTGCTTCACAAATTGATCCGTAAATAAAAGAAAGTACTTTTTTTTCACAAAAATTTTCTTTTAGCCTCAGTTATTTTCATTTTCACATGGGCAACAGTATAAATTGGATCCTAAAATTTGTTGGGCAATTTCTCCTGAGTACACAGATACCTCATATGTGGTCATAAACCACTGTATGGGCGCACGGCAGGGCTCAGAAGGGAAGGAGCGCCATTTGACTTTTGAATGGAAAATATGCTGGAATATTTAGCGGTTGCTATGTCGCATTTGGAGAGTCCCTGTGTGCCTAAACATTGGAGCTCCCCCACAAGTGACCCCATTTTGGAAACTAGACGCCCTAAGGAACTTATCTAGATGCATAGTGAGCACTTTGAACCCCCAGGTGCTTCACAGAAGTTTATAATGCAGAGCCGTGAAAATAAAAAATCATTTTTTTTTCTCAAAAAATGATTTTTTAGCCCACTATTTTTTATTTTCACAATGGTTACAGGAGAAATTGGACCCCAAAAGTTGTTGTCCAGTTTGTCCTGAGTACGCTAGTACCCCATATGTGGGGGGGAACCACTGTTTGGGCACACGTCAGGGCTCGGAAGGGATGTAGTGACGCTTTGAAATGCCGACTTGATGGAATGGTCTGCGGGCATCTTGTTACGTTTGCAGAGCCCCTGATGTGCCTAAACAGTAGAAACTCCCCACAAGTGACCCCATTTTGGAAACTAGACCCCGCAAAAGAACTTATCTAGATGTGTGGTGCGCACTTTGAACCCCCAAGGGCTACACACAGGGCTGCCATCAGGGCATTACAGCCCTTACTACTGTATGGGGCCTGGTGATTAGGAGCAAAAAAGGGGGGCCCGAGCACGCTGGCAAACGGATCCGCGCTCGGGCCCCCTCCTGACATTTTGTTCAGGCTTCTGATTCTGAACGCTGATGTATAACAACACTGTGGCGTTTACAGTGTGGTAAATGCAGACGGTGAACAGAAATAGGCACTGTAGCTTTAAGCTGCGGCCGGTGCATTATGGTCCATCCTGACATGACAACACATGCTGCTCCACTTCCTCATTCCGGAGCAGAGCAGCGTGTGTGTGCCATGTGTGGGTGGACAGCAGACGGCCAGGCAGACCAGTGAGGCAGCAGGGCAGGCTGACTGGATGAGCAGGTGGAGGCCCCAGGCGAGCAGGGTGAGTACCATGAGTCTCTCTCCAGTGAGAAGAGGCTTGGCTCAATGGTGACTAGGGGGGCAGGTGCCAGCATCTAACAGGGCCCAGGCAGCAGGGGGCCCGCATCTAACAGGGCCCAGGCAGCAGGGGGCCCGCATCACCACAGGGCCCACAGGCAGCAGGGGGCCCGCATCTAACAGGGCCCAGGCAGCAGGGGGCCCGCATCTAACAGGGCCCAGCAGCAGGGGCCCGCATTCTAACAGGGCCCAGACAGCAGGGGCCCGCATCTAACAGGGCCCAGGCAGCAGGGGACCCGCATCTAACAGGGCCCAGGCAGCAGGGGGCCCGCATCTAACAGGGCCCAGGCAGCAGGGGGCCCGCATCTAACAGGGCCCAGCAGCAGGGGGCCCGCATTCTAACAGGGCCCAGACAGCAGGGGCCCGCATCTAACAGGGCCCAGGCAGCAGGGGCCCGCATCTAACAGGGCCCAGGCAGCAGGGGGCCCGCATCTAACAGGGCCCAGGCAGCAGGGGGCCCGCATCAACAGGGCCCAGGCAGCAGGGGGCCCGCATTCAACAGGGCCCAGGCAGCAGGGGGCCCGCATTCAACAGGGCCCAGGCAGCAGGGGGCCCGCATTCAACAGGGCCCAGGCAGCAGGGGGCCCGCATTCAACAGGGCCCAGGCAGCAGGGGGCCCGCATCAACAGGGCCCAGGCAGCAGGGGCCCAGGCAGCAAGGGGCCACATTCAAACAGGGCCCAGCGCAAGGGCCCACATTACAACAGCCCAGGCAGCAGGGGGCCCACATTACAACAAGGCCTCGGGCTCCTGGGACCTGTTTGACGCAAGCCTCCAGTCACCACTAACCTTCCCCTGGGCCCTGTTGGGCGCTGGACCTCAGTCACCAGTAGCCTTCCCCTGGCCCAGTAACAGCGTCAAGGTTGCTACAAGTGATGAGTGACACCCTCAGCTCTGCTACATGTGACAAGTAACACCTTCAGCTCTGCTACATGTGACAAGTAACACCCTCAGCTCTGCTACATGTGACAAGTAACACCCTCAGCTCTGCTACATGTGACAAGTAACACCCTCAGCTCTGCTACATGTGACAAGTAACACCTTCAGCTCTGCTACTTGTGACAAGTAACCTCAGCTCTGCTACATGCGACAAGTAACATCCTCAGCTCTGCTACATGTGACAAATAACAACCACAGCTCTGCTACATGTAATAAGTAACAACCTCATCTCTGCTACATTTGACAAGTAACAACCTCAGCCCTGCTACATTTGACAAGTAACAACCTCAGCTCTGCTACATTTCACAAGTAACAACCTCAGCTCTGCTACATGTGACAAGTAACAACCTCAGGTCTGCTACATGTGACAAGTAACAACCTCAGCTCTGCTACATGTGACAAGTAACAATCTCAGCTCTGCTACATTTGACAAGTAACAATCTCAGCTCTGCTACATGGGACAAGTAACAATCTCAGCTCTGCTACTTATGACAAGTAGCAACCTCAGCTCTGCTACATTTAACAAATAACCTCAGCTCTGCTACATGTGACAAGTAACAACCTCAACACTGCTACATTTAACAAGTAACCTCAGCTCTGCTACATGTGACAAGTAACAACCTCAGCACTGCTACATTTAACAAGTAACCTCAGCTCTGCTACATGTGACACCTCAGCTCTGTTACATGTGACAAGTAACCTCCGCTCTGCTACAGGTGACAAGTAGCAACCTCAAGTAGCTGAGGCTGTCAATCCTCACATGTAGCAGAGCTGAGGCTGTCCCTCCTCACATGTAGCAGAGCTGAGGCTGTCACTCTTCACATGTAGCAGAGCTGAGGCTGTCACTCCTCACATGTAGCAGAGCTGAGGCTGTCCCTCCTCACATGTAGCAGAGCTGAGGCTGTTCCTCCTCACATGTAGCAGAGCTGAGGCTGTTCCTCCTCACATGTAGCAGAGCTGAGGCTGTTCCTCCTCACATGTAGCAGAACTGAGGCTGTCCCTCCTCACATGTAGCAGAGCTGAGGCTGTCACTCCTCACATGTAGCAGAGCTGAGACTGTCACATGTAGCAGAGCTGAGGATTTCACTCTTCACATGTAGCAGAGCTGAGGCTGTCCGTCCTCACATGTAGCAGAGCTGAGGCTGTCCCTCCTCACATGTAGCAGAGCTGAGGCTGTTCCTCTTCACACGTAGCAGAGCTGAGGCTGTCCCTCCTCACATGTAGCAGAGCTGAGGCTGTTCCTCCTCACATGTAGCAGAGCTGAGGCTGTCACTCCTCACATGTAGCAGAGCTGAGGCTGTCACTTGTCACATGTAGCAGAGCTGAGGCTGTCACTCTTCACATGTAGCAGAGCTGAGGCTGTCCATCCTCACATGTATCAGAGCTGAGGCTGTCCCTCCTCACATGTAGCAGAGCTGAGGGTGTTACTTGTCACATGCAGCAGAGCTGAGGTTGTTACTCATCACATGCAGCAAAACAAGAAGAACAAGAAAACGACCATAAGTCCAATAGAATATTTTATTAATGAAAATTAGATATTATGGAATTAAAAAATCCGCTACAGTATACATGTTTAAAATAACAACAAGAGTGATTGCATAAGGGTTACAGCATGCAAGATGATATTTTTACATAAATAAATATCTCACAGTGTGTGTCCTAAATAGCACAATCAGTGGGTGGCACAGTATCACACAAAAACTGAATAATACGTAAAAAAAATGCAAGAAAGACAAAAAAGTGCTGATGTGCATGTATGCAAAAATATATCACAAAATCACGGAGTGTAATCACGGTGCAAAAGAATATCTAAGAGTCACTTAATAACACAAGTGAATCATAAAGTGCCTATGTGCTTATATGTATGTGAACATCACAGAATAACAGAGGAACTTTAAAATGCGATACCGCATGAACATTCCTTCAAGATAGACACAATGATAAATATAAACCCACAATTAGTATGAATAAACATGTATACAAAACAAGTGTATGTGGGCTGTGACACCACCAAAGATTATACCCTGGACACTATTCACCAGAGAAAAGCTGATATGATCAGCCCAGGATATCAGTATACCGCTACTAGTAAAACATCAAAACGAGGTACATATAACAACCTCAGCTCTGCTACTTGTGACAAGTAGCAACCTCAGCTCTGCTACGTGACAAGTAACAACCTCAGCACTGCTACATGTGACAAGTAACAACCTCAGCTCTGCTACATGTGACAAGTAACCTCAGCTCTGCTACATGTGACAAGTAACAACCTCAGCTCTGCTACATGTGACAAGTAACCTCAGCTCTGCTACGTGTGACAAGTAACCTCAGCTCTGCTACTTGTGACAAGTAGCAACCTCAAGTAGCTGAGGCTGTCACTCCTCGCATGTAGCAGAGCTAAGGCTGTCACTCCTCACATGTAGCAGAGCTAAGGCTGTCACTCCTCACATGTACCAAAGCTGAGGCTGTCACTCCTCACATGTAGCAGAGCTAAGGCTGTCACTCCTCACATGTAGCAGAGCTGAGGCTGTCACTCCTCACATGTAGCAGAGCTGAGGCTGTCCCTCCTCACATGTAGCAGAGCTGAGGCTGTCACTCCTCACATGTAGCAGAGCTGAGGCTGTCACTTCTCACATGTAGCACCTCACATGTAGCAGAGCTGAGGCTGTGCCTCCTTACATGTAGCAGAGCTGAGGCTGTCCCTCCTCACATGTAGCAGAGCTGAGGCTGTCCCTCCTCACATGTAGCAGAGCTGAGGCTGTCCCTCCTCACATGTAGCAGAGCTGAGGCTGTCACTTGTCACATGTAGCAGAGCTGAGGCTGTCCGTCCTCACATGTAGCAGAGCTGAGGGTGTTACATGTCACATGCAGCAGAGCTGAGGGTGTTACTTGTCAGATGTAGCAGAGCTGAGGTTGTTACTCATCACATGCAGCAGAGCTGAGGGTGTTACTACTCACATGTAGCAGAGCTGAGGCTGTCACTCCTCACATGTGTAATTGGTGAGGGCGTGGTGCAGAAATGGAGCTTTTCTAAGAAAGGGCAGAGGGACTATGGAAAGTTCGGGTGGTGGAGGAAGAGCAAGGGTGGAGGTGGAGCTAGGGGTGGAGCCTGGGCGGAGTCTCTAGGGGGCCCCGTAAATTTAGCCAGTATGGGGCCCCAGAATTCCTAGTGGCAGCCCTGGCTACACAGAAGTTTATAACGCCCGGGCATGAAAATAAAAAAATCATATTTTTTCCACAATCAGGATCTTTTAGTCCCCAATTTTTTTATTTTCCCAAGGGTAACATGAGAAATTAGACCCCAAAAGTTGTTGTCCAATTTGTCCTGAGTATGCTGATATCCCATATGTGGGAGAAAACTACTGTATGGGCACACGTCGGGGCTCGGATGGGAAGTAGTGACGTTTTGAAATGCCGACTTGATGGAATGGTCTTCGGGCGTCATGTTACGTTTGCAGAGTCTCTGATGTGCCTAAACAGTAGAAACTCCCCACAAGTGACCCCATTTTGGAAACTAGATCCCCCAAGGAACTCCTATAGATGTGTGATAAGCACTTTGAATCTCCAAGTCCTTCACAGAAGTTTATAACGCAGAGCCGTGAAAATATAAAATCATTTTTTTTCCACAAAAATAATTTTTAGTCCCCAATTTTTTTTCCCAATGTTAACAGGAGAAATTAGAACCCCCAAAGTTGTTGTGCAATTTTTCCCGAGTACGCTGATACCTCATATGTGGGGATAAACCACTGTTTGGGCATACGTCGGGGCTTGGAATAAAGGGAACACTGTTTGACTTTTTGAACGCAAAATTTGCAGGAATCAATGGTGGCGCCATGTCGCGTATGGAGACCCCCTGATGTGCCTAAATAGTGGAAACCCCTCAATTCTAACTCCAATCCTAACCCCAACACACCCCTAACCCCAACCCTAACCTCTACACACACCTAACCCTAATACAAACCCTAATCATAACCCTAACCCCAACACACCCCTAACCCTAATCCCAACTCTAACCATAAACCTAACTACAAGCCTAACCCTAATTCCAACCCTAACCCTAATTCCAACCCTAACCGTAATTCTAACCTTAACCCTAATGCTAACCCTAACCCTAGTTCTAACCCTAAGGCTGGGTTCATATTGCGTTTTACCAGCCCGTTCAACACGTAGCGTTGACCGGCTGGTAACGGTATAGCATAACGCGATCGCGTTATGCTATACCCGCTAGCGCAGATGAATCAGCAGATAATCAGCCGCGGATCCGCAGCAAAATCAGTCGCGGATCAGCAGCAAAATCCGCCGCGGATCAGCAGCAAAATCAGCCGCGGATCAGCAGCAAAATCAGCCGCGGATCCGCAGCAAAATCCGCCGCGGATCAGCAGCGAAATCCGTCGCGGATCAGCAGCGAAATCCGCCGCGGATCCGCAGCGAAATCAGTCGCGGATCCGCAGCGAAATCAGTCGCGGATCCGCAGCGAAATTAGTCGCGGATCCGCAGCGAAATCAGTCGCGGATCAGCAGCGAAATCAGCCGCGGATCAGAGCAGCGAAATCAGCCGTGGATCAGCAGCGAAATCCGCTGCGGATCAGCAGCGAAATCCGCTGCGGATCCGCAGCGAATCAGCAGCAAAATCAGTCGCGGATCAGCAGCGAAATCCGCCGCGGATCAGCAGCGAAATCAGCCGCGGATCAGCAGCGAAATCAGCCGTGGATCAGCAGCGAAATCCGCCGCGGATCAGCAGCGAAATCCGCTGCGGATCCGCAGCGAATCAGCAGCAAAATCAGCCGCGGATCAGCAGCGAAATCCGCTGCGGATCAGCAGCGAAATCAGCCGCGGATCAGCAGCGAAATCCGCCGCGGATCAGCAGCGAAATCAGCGCGCGGATCCGCAGCGAATCAGCAGCGAAATCCGCCGCAGATCAGCGAAATCGGCCGCGGATCAGCAGCGAAATCAGCCGCGGATCAGCAGCGAAATCCGCCGCGGATCAGCAGCGAAATCTGCTGCGGATCAGCAGCGAAATCAGCCGTGGATCAGCAGCGAAATCCGCTGCGGATCAGCAGCGAAATCCGCTGCGGATTCGCAGCGAATCAGCAGCAAAATCAGTCGCGGATCAGCAGCGAAATCCGCCGCGGATCAGCAGCGAAATCCGCCGCGGATCAGCAGCAAAATCAGCCGCGGATCAGCAGCGAAATCCGCTGCGGATCCGCAGCGAATCAGCAGCAAAATCAGTCGCGGATCAGCAGCGAAATCCGCCGCGGATCAGCAGCGAAATCAGCCGCGGATCCGCAGCGAATCAGCAGCGAAATCCGCCGCAGATCAGCAGCGAAATCGGCCCGGATCAGCAGCGAAATCGGCCGCGGATCAGCAGCGAAATCGGCCGCGGATCAGCAGCGAAATCAGCCGCGGATCAGCAGCGAAATCCGCTGCGGATCAGCAGCGAAATCAGCCGCGGATCAGCAGCGAAATCCGCTGCGGATCAGCAGCGAAATCTGCTGCGGATCAGCAGCGAAATCAGCCGTGGATCAGCAGCGAAATCCGCTGCGGATCAGCAGCGAAATCCGCTGCGGATCCGCAGCGAATCAGCAGCAAAATCAGTCGCGGATCAGCAGCGAAATCCGCCGCGGATCAGCAGCGAAATCAGCCGCGGATCAGCAGCAAAATCAGCCGCGGATCAGCAGCGAAATCCGCCGCGGATCAGCAGCGAAATCCGCTGCGGATCCGCAGCGAATCAGCAGCAAAATCAGCCGCGGATCAGCAGCGAAATCCGCTGCGGATCCGCAGCGAATCAGCAGCAAAATCAGTCGCGGATCAGCAGCGAAATCCGCCGCGGATCAGCAGCGAAATCAGCCGCGGATCCGCAGCGAATCAGCAGCGAAATCCGCCGCAGATCAGCAGCGAAATGGGCCCGGATCAGCAGCGAAATCGGCCCGGATCAGCAGCGAAATCGGCCGCGGATCAGCAGCGAAATCGGCCGCGGATCAGCAGCGAAATCGGCCGCGGATCAGCAGCGAAATCCGCTGCGGATCAGCAGCGAAATCAGCCGCGGATCAGCAGCGAAATCTGCTGCAGATCAGCAGCGAAATCTGCCGCGGATCCGCAGCGAAATCCGCCGCGGATCCGCAGCGAATCAGCAGCAAAATCAGTCGCGGATCAGCAGCGAAATCCGCCGCGGATCAGCAGCGAAATCAGCCGCGGATCCGCAGCGAATCAGCAGCGAAATCCGCCGCAGATCAGCAGCGAAATCGGCCCGGATCAGCAGCGAAATCGGCCCGGATCAGCAGCGAAATCGGCCGCGGATCAGCAGCGAAATCGGCCGCGGATCAGCAGCGAAATCGGCCGCGGATCAGCAGCGAAATCCGCTGCGGATCAGCAGCGAAATCAGCCGCGGATCAGCAGCGAAATCTGCTGCAGATCAGCAGCGAAATCTGCCGCGGATCCGCAGCGAAATCCGCCGCGGATCCGCAGCGAAATCCGCCGCGGATCAGCAGCGAAATCCGCCGTGGATCCGCAGCGAAATCCGCCGCGGATCAGCAGCGATATCCGCCGCGGATCCGCAGCAAAATCAGCTGCGGATCAGCAGCAAAATCCGCTAGGAAAAAAAAAAAAAATTCTTTATTTTATTATTTGTCCCTACCTATGACAGGGGGGGTTCATTTACTTTTTTTTTATTTTGATCACTGTGACAGTTTATCACAGTGATCAAAATACATTTTTGTACAATGGAGGGCGCACTGCGCTTGCGCCGGCCGGCGGGCGCACTGCGCATGCGCCCGCCATTTTCCAAGATGGCGGCGCCCATGAAGAATCCCGGGCAGCCGCCGGGACGGATCCAGGGACATCGGTGGACCGGGAGAGGTGAGTAGGGGACGTCGGAAGGTGAGGGGGGGATCGGAAGGTGAGGGAGGGTGATCGCAGGAGCAGGGGAGCAGACAGTGACGGCGGTGACCGATCGCTGCCATCTTTCGATGGCGGCGGCCGATCACCGCCGTGACATGGTGTGGGGGGGGGTCTGATCGCGTTCTCCAGCCATGGCAGATGCTATTGCAGCATCGGCCATGGCTGGATTGTAATATTTCACCAGTTTCATTGGTGAAATATTACAAATCGCTCTGATTGGCTGTTTCACTTTTAACAGCCAATCAGAGCGATCGTGGCCACGTGGGGGTTAAGCCAACCCCCCTGTGGTGATGCACTAAGGGTCCTGTTACTGCGGGTCGGGTGACCTTTCAGTGACCCCGGTCCCCCGACCCGCAGGAACATGATTTATAGCATGACGCCTACGTTGGCGTCATGGGTCGGGATGGCACAGGTTTTCATGACGCCAACGTAGGCGTCATGGGTCGGGAAGGGGTTAAAATGTCCTCCTTAGGTCATTTTCCCTGCGCTAAACGCTTACATTCTCCAGCTGATATTTTTCATTGACTGGGACTGTTCAAAAATGCGGGAGGTTTGGGATACACTCTTGCAACATCTCACTAATACCTTTGGTGTGTCTATTTCTCTTCTGAGTGGGCCATATTCAACATTCTCCTATAAGATCAGTTGGTGAGGCTTTCTGTTCAGCAGCGCCGGATACTATTTGTTTGGGTGGCAGCCACCTGCAAAAGTATTCTACATCTATGGGCACAAGGTAATACTCCCTCTTTGAGTTTAATCACTATGAAGGTAGCCTATCTCTTCAAGATGGACTGGATAGAGTCCATATTGAATAAAGAGAAATGCACTAAACAGTTTTTCCTTACATGGTCTTTTATTAATGCCCAGACATTATCTATACGCCAGGCGATTCATGGTTGCTTCCAATTTACAGACTGGTACATGAGAGAGCAAATTGATGGCAGATCTCCTGTTAGGCTTCCGGCGCTCGTGTCGCTTCCACAATGCACCTCCGCCGGAACTACGCCGACCGCCATATTGGAACACCAAAGTTATGGGTATTCTGATATGGCGGCCAGGATTCATATCCCCCGCCAAAGCCGAGCAGCAGCGCTCATTGGCTGAGCCGCCCGCCGGCTGAGCCGATGAGTGGTGCCGCGCAGGATTGAAATCACCCGCCAAAGCCGCGCAGCACTGCTCATTGGCTGAGCAGTCCAGCGGCTGAGCCAATGAGTGGCGCGGGATTCAAATCCCCCGCCCCGCTGGCAGAGCCAATGAGCGGTGCCTCATGGGATTCAAATCCCCCGCCAAAGCCGTGGGGCACTGCTCATTGGCTGAGCCGCCCGCCGGCTGAGCCGATGAGCGGTGCCGCGCAGGATTGAAATCACCCGCCAAAGCTGCGCAGCACTGCTCATTGGCTGAGCAGCCCAGCGGCTGAGCCAATGAGTGGCGCGGGATTCAAATCCCCTGCCCCGCCGGCAGAGCCAATGAGCGGTGTCTCGTGGGATTCAAATCCTCCGCCAAATCCGCGGGCACTGCTCATTACCTTTCTGCCATAGTCCAGTTATTAACGAGTGTCCCACGACAATCTGTGGTGTAGAACACTGACATCAGGTGATGTCAGTGCTCTACACCGCCTCCAGGAATGGATGCACTGACAGCGGAGGTAATCCTCCGCTGTGTGTATCCCTCCGCTGCCCGGAGAGAATGACATCACTTCAGTTCATTCTCTCACTGGCAATGCTGGGTGAGAAAATTCCCACGCAGCATTGCCATAAAGTGAAAGAATGAACTCAGGTAATCTCAGTGATGCACTACAGGAGCCATTGTCTCCTGTCATTTCATCACTGGGAGGCCCTATAGAGCAGTGACATCACCCGATGTCCCTGTTCTAAAGGGGAGATCGTCGTGGGACATTCGTTACTAATTTGACTGCGCTGGACAGGGAGTATACGGTTGTTCTATTTTTTACTTTTTATTAAAGGAAACCGAGGGCGTCGCTTGGATCTGGGCATGTAATATAAAAACCGTGTTGTGTTTTATTTAATTAAAATACTTTACTATGTGTGTGTTTTTTTAACCCTTCAAACCATAAGATTAATAATGGATAGGCATCTTATTGACGCCTCTTCATTATTAACCGGGTTTAATGTCACCTTACAATAGCAAGGTGACATTAACCCCTTATTACCCCATATCCCACCACTAGATGGGAGTGGGAAGAGAGGGGCTATGTGCCGGAATTTGGCGCATCGTACAGATGCACCAATTCTGGGGTGGCTGGGTGCTGGTATTTTTAGCCAGGGGGGTGTGCCAATATCCATGGCCCCTTCCTAGGCTATGAATATCAGCCAGTAGCTGTCTGCGTAGCCTTTCTGGCTAAAAATTATAGGGGGACCCCACGTCATTTTTTGGGGGGTTCACCCTATTTTAATAGCCAGTAAAGGCTAGCTGCGGGCTGATATTCATAGCCTGGGAAGCTTCATGGGTACTAACCCCTTCCCAGGCTAGAAATATTGGCCCTGGCCGTCGACTTTCCCCCTCTGGCGCAAAAAATTGTGTGGGAGCCCATGCCATTTTTTTTTTTAAATTAGCGATATTGCATGAAGATTTTGTGTGTGTCTGTCATTACCTATTTATGTACCATTCTGTCTATTTATATATTATCTATCTTTCAATATATCTATCTATATATGATATCTATCTATTATCTATCTTTCTATCTATTATCTAACTATCTATTATCTATCTGTCTATCTGTGTTTGTAATGGAGTGTGGGTTGGACAAATGTAAAAGGAGGTTGGACAAGAAATGACATCACAAATCTTTTCTTTTTTTTTAAATAACAAATTTTTATTTAGCTTATAAAAACTCATACAAATCTGCATGAAAAAAATCATCAAAAAAGCACCTGCGTTTTCTGCCAAGAGGTCCTGTTTTCCTGCAGAAAATTCTGCAGTCAAATCTGCAACGTGTGCACTTACCCTTAAACATGGCTGTGTTTACATCTCCTGTGGCCACACCGTCGGGAGATCAGCGGCGCCCACCGGACATGGCTGCCATGGTGATAAGCGGTGACAGATGTTCTTTTCACCGCACTCCTGATGCAATAGCATCGGGCCTATTTCTAGTGAAATATAAAAGTCAAAAGAGACAAAGAAAAACAAACTGATCGTAAATCAAAGAAGACATTTTCACATTCAGAACATGGAAATAGTTTTCCCCTCAAAACGTGTTTTGTTAAACATCAAAAAAGTCACACAGAGGAGATGAGATTTTCTTGTTCCAAGTGTGGGAAATATTTTAACCAGAAATCAATTCTTGTGAGGCATGAGAAAATTCATACTGGGGTGAAGCCATATTCATGTTCAGAATGTGAAAATATTTTTTACGTAAATCATACCTTGTTACACATAAGAGAACTCACACAGGGGAGAAGCCATATTTATGTTCAGAATGTGGGAAATGTTTTAACTGGAAATCGATTCTTGTTAGACATCAGAGAATTCACAGAGTGGAGAAGTCTTTTTGATGCTCAGAATGTGGGAAATGTTTTAACCCAAAATGGCACCATTTTAAACATCAAAAATCCCACATGGGAGAAATCCATTATCATACCTAGAATTTAAGAAATTATTTACTTGAGAATAACATTTTGTTCAATCAAAAATAACTCATATGGGGAAAAACCTATATATGTTATTGACAAATTGTACAAAAAAACAAATAACAGTTATATAATTTAACCCCTTCATGACTTATGAAGTACATGTACCTCAAAAGTTGTGTCCGTGACTTTGATGCTGGTTTGCAGGCCGAGCCCACATCTTTCCCAGCACATGATGGCTGATTTATTTAGCCATCATGTTCCTTTAAGATCCACGGGTAGAGTGGAGCTCCACTATTTTGTAATTAAAATAAAACAATGGAGATACAATTGAAATGTAGACGTCCAGGTTTAATAAAAGGGTTTAACAAAAATAACTTCGGAAACATTTAGTAATTGAAACCATTTTTCTACAAATCTTCCTAATTTAAGGGGCTCAAAAGTATTTTGACAAATTAAATTTATCAGAAATAAAATGATAATTTTTAATACTTTGTATATGATCCTTTGCAAAGAATAACTGCAGGGTGGATTGATTTAAATCACGCCGATTTAAATCAACGATTTAAATCAAATGATTTTTTTCTATTTAAATCAGATCGATTTAAATCGTGATTTTAATCATGATTTAAATCACTGATTTAAATCAAAAGATTTTTTTAATATAAATCACGATTAAAATCTAAAACTTTCAATCATTGTTCAATTAACTCCACACTTCTAGCTTGGTTTCACTTTCTGTAGCTTGGTTTCAGTTTCTTTTTCCATTCAGTTGACATGCCCAAACTTGTTGGATAGTCAGTCAGCAGTACTTGGCTGTAGTAACAATCAAACTTCAGAAGTGATCTGCGTGAGCCATGGCAGGTCGTAAGAGAGACCCTATTTGGGTTCATTTTGTTGAGATGCCAGCAGAGCTTGGAAAGAAAGGTGGGAGAGCAAAGTGCAAATACTGTCAAAAGGATATCCAAGGACTTGTTTGCCGTTTGAAATCACATTATGAAAACTACAACCAGAAGGGAAATGAAGATGTTGATAGTGATACAACTAATGTCAATGAACCCCCACAGCTTCTTATGCACCAGGACCCTAGCACTAGTGGTAAGTCTGGCAATTACAACCTATTTTAACAGACGTTTTACTGGGATGGTTAAAGTCTATGAAAAGAAAAATTTCTAGCACTAGTTCTGGAGTATAGAATTTAAATTTATGTTAAGGCAATATTTCACAGAAGATTAACGTTAAGTAAAAATAAAAGAGTGTGTATACGCCTATTTTTTTTTTTTATTGTAGGCTACAATTCACTTTTGAAGTCTGCCAAATTGACCATTTTTTTAAAAAAACATTTTTAAAACTTTTGTGACATAATTTTTTTCAGTTGCTCTGATATTACTAGTATTACAGCAACTTCACCGGAAACTTGAGTAGCATAACTTTTGAGACAGCCCTTATAGGACGAGGACCATTACATTGTTCAAAAAGTTTGTTTCAAAATATTTTCGTTATATTTCTTCAAATACGCAGTCGAATTATATTTTTAATTACTGTGCTAGCAGGGTCAAATATGGCTTGTGCTGCACGTGACAATCAATATCTGGGTACAACTTCAACAAAGCAGCCCAACAAAAAACTTTGCGTGCAAAGTGTAGAAAAATTCCTCTTAAAGACTACGACGAGCCAGAAAGAACATTTTGATGAATTAATTGCTAAATTCATATTTGCAACCAATTCTTCTTTCCGACTAGTTGAACACCCATTGTTTGTACAAATGATCGAAGGAATAAGACCAGGCTACAAACCACCAAGTAGATTTGATATCTCAGGAAAACCTCTTCAGGCTGTATACGACAAAGAGAGAGCGGCTTGTACAAAATATTTGAAAGACAAAGTTGTTAACATGAGCTTGGATGGTTGGAGCAACATCCACAACGACCCCATAATTTGCACTTGTGTCACAACAGAAGATGGTGAAACTTACCTTACAGACACAATCGACACATCTGGAAATTCACATACTGCTGAATATTTACTTGAAATTGCTAAGAACTCAATTCACCAATGCCAAGAACAGTTTGGATGTAAAGTAAGGAGCTTAGTTACTGATAACGCAAGCAATGTGGCAAAAATGAGAGCGGAACTGGCACATGAGGATGACACAAATGTCATTACATACGGTTGTTCTGCCCATTTGTTGCATCTTTTGGCAAAAGACCTGCATATTTCGGGAGTCAAGGAACATGTTGTAGAAATTGTTAAATATTTCCGCAATAATCATTTTGCACATGCAACCTACAAGGAAGGAAATGGGAGGACTGAAGTTGGTTCTACCACAAGATGTTAGATGGAATACCTTGGCTGAATGCTTGGAACTGTTTATTAACAACTGGTCAAAATTAGTGTCCATTTGCGAAACACATCGGGATAAAATTGATGCTAATATACGAAGCAAAGTATTAAATCTTGGTGTGAAGAGAAATGCCGAGGACCTTTTGGAAAGGTTAAAGCCAATATCTATTGCGTTGGATAAAATGCAGAAAGATACTGCAACCATAGCTGATGCCACAGAAGTTTGGAAAGATTTAGAAGGTTCGCTAGATCGCTTGAACCTCTCAAACAATGTAAAGGTTGCAATACACCACCGCAAGGACCAAGCATTAAAAGAAGAACACTATTTAGCCAATATCTTGCATCCCATCTACAGAGGGAAAAAACTATCTGAGGCGGAAATCAACTCTGCAATGGAGTGGCTCGCCAATACTAACCATGACATTGTGGCAACTGTGCTGAAATTGAAGTGTGAATCTGCACCATTTCAAAAATACATGTTTGCAGATAACGTCGTTAATGAACTAAAACCACTGGACTGGTGGAAGTCGCAATCACTTGTTCTTCCAGCGAAGATAATAAATGTAGCTACTCAGCTACTGACTGCATCGGCTTCATCGGCAGGAGTAGAGAGATTGTTTTCTTCATTTGGTTTTGTGCACACAACAGTCCGAAACCGCTTAGGAACTGCTAAAGCAGGACAACTAGTTTTCCTATTAAAAGTCCTAAATAAACAGTAGGCTTAAAGGACTGATGTATTCACTGAAGATGTTTGCTTACTTCAAACGTTAGAGATAGGCTATTGTTAAAAAGTACTTACTCTCTGTAGTTCAATTCTGATTGTTTAATAGTGCAAATAAAAATTATTAGGTTTCATAATCATCAACTGTTTTAATATTTTTATTTGTGTAAAATAATTTGATTTGCAAAAAGACAAAGTTTTGCTTGTGTACAACTTGATTAAAAAATCCTATTTAAATCAAAAAAATCCGATTTAAATAAAAAAAATCCGATTTTTTTATTTTTTAAAAAAAATCATGATTTTTATCCACCCTGAATAACTGCCTGAAGTCAGGGAACCATGGAAGTCACTAAACGCTGGGTTTCCCCCTTTGTGATGCTTTGCCAGGCTTCTACTGCAGCAGCAGACTTCAGTTGTTGCTTGTTTGTGTGCGTTTCTGTCTTCAGTTTTTTCTTAACCATGTGAAATACTGCTCTCTGGGGTTGGCTGAAATTTGGTCATTGACTCAACCATTGCAGAATATTCCACTCCTTTGCCTTAAAAAAACTCCTAGTTTGCTTTTGCAGATATTTTGGGTTATTGTCCATCTGTACTGTGAAGCACCATCCAATCAACCTTGCTCCATTTGATTAAATCAGAGCAGCAAATGTCGCCCGGTACACTTCAGAATTTATCCAGCTGCTTTTGTCTTCAGTCACATCATCAATAAACACTAGTCACCTAGTGCCATGGGAAGCCATGCATGCCCCTGCCATAACACTGCCTCCACCATGCTTTACAGAGCATGTGGTGTGCTTTGGATCATTGGCCTTTCCAAGCTTTCTACATGCTTTCGTCTTCACATCATTTTGATACAGATTGATCTTCATGTGATCTATCTAAAGATTGCTTTTCTGAAACTGCGGCTTTAGATTTTTTTTTTGCAATGTCTAATTTGGACTTTCTATTTTTAAAGCTGATTAATGATATGTTCTTTGCTGTGAACACTCCATATTTGTTCTCATGAAGTCTTCTCTTTGTGGTAGACTTAAATACTGAAACTCCTACTACCTGAAGAGTATTCTTCACTTGGGTGGATGTTGTAAATCGGCTTTTCTTCACCATGGAAATGATTCTGCAATCATCAACCACGATTATCTTCTGTGGATGTGTTAAATAATAAGTCAAATCAAATGATTAATTTTCCAATCTGAGCTCTGCACTGGGAACATTACTTCACCTTAATGGAAGGATTTGCTGACATTACCTTTGTTATTTCTGTACAATTTGCTCAGGGTGGATGGTAACGCCCTATATACAGGTGTTACGTCCAGGATATATATACAGTGGGGAAAATAAGTATTTGATCCCTTGCTGATTTTGTAAGTTTGCCCACTGACAAAGACATGAACAGTCTATAATTTTAAGGGTCAGTTAATTTTAACATTGAGAGATAGAATATCAAAAAATAAAATCCAGAAAATCGAATTATATAAATTTATTTGCATTTTGCAGTGGGAAATAAGTATTTGATCCCTCTGGCAAACAAGACTTAATACTTGCTGGCAAAACCCTTGTTGGTAAGCACAGCAGTCAGACGTTTTTTGTAGTTGATGATGAGGTTTGTGCACGTCAGGAGGAATTATGGCCCACTCCTCTTAGGGTTCCCAAGTTTACTTTGCTACATCAAGGAGGCCATACAGAAGTTTAAACAGAGAATCCAGTAGAGGCTTGTGGAACCTCCTGGATAGAAAACAGGTGGTAGCACCAGACCCTTCCTATCTACATGAAAGATGGGCATGTACCCATCATTTCTATAAAACCCTTGTAATTTTCTGCATAACATATGGATCCCATAGATTCTGCTGAATGGTAGGGTAATGTGTGGCCAAAAAACCTATGCCCCCTCCCTCCCGTCGTATTCTGGCCAATAGGACCCTATAGGAATCCTTCAGGACTTCAAAATTGGGTGAAACAGTTCCTTTTTTATAATACAATTCACTGTCATTGTATGAATACTGGGACCCAATTATAACCAACTAGATTTGACATGCTCCACCAGTTATGGTTTATACAAAAGAACATGCCTAGTTTATGAGTACATTATATGCATCAGTGTATTCAGGAGATGATCATTGGCTGAGCTTTTGACATTCTGGCAATTCTTCCATCCATTCGAATGGTAGTCTTCTGTTTATTTCAAAGTCTCTCTGGTTTGGCTTTCCATTTTAACCCCTTTAACCCCAAGGGAGGTTTGCACGTTAATGACCAGGCCAATTTTTAAAATTCTGACCACTGTACCTTTATGAGGTAGTAACTCTGGAACGCTGATCCCTGTAACTCTGGATCCCGGTGATTCTGACATTGCTTTCTCGTGACATAATGTACTTCATGTTAGTGGTATAATTTCTTTGATATAACTTGCGTTTATTTCTGAAAAAAATGGATATTTAGCGAAAAATTTGAAAATTTCGTAATTTTTCAACTTTGAATTTTCATGCCCTTAAATCACAGATATGTCACACAAAATACTTAATAAGTAACATTTCCCACATGTCTACTTGACATCAGCACAATTTTGAAACCAAAATTTTTTTTTGTTAGGAAGTTATAAGGGTTAAAAGTTAACCAGTGATTTCTCATTTTTACAACACCATTTTTTGGGGGACCATATTATATTTGAAGTTACTTTGATGGGTCTATATGATAGAAAATACCAAAAAGTGATACCACCCTAAAAACTGCACCGGTCAAGGTGCTCAAAACCACGTTCGAAAAGTTTATTAACCCTTCAGGTGCTTCACAGAAATGTTTTGAATGTTTAAAAAATATGAACATATAACTTTTTTCACAAAAAAATTATTTCAGGTCCAATTTTTTTATTTTCCCAAGGGACACCAGAGAAATTGGACCCCAAAAGTTATTGTACAATTTGTCCTGAGTACCCCGATACCCTATATGTGGGGGGAACCACTGTTTCGGTGCATAGCAGAGCACGCAAGGGAAGGAGTGCCGTTTGACTTTTTCAATGCAAAATTGGCTGGAATTGACATTGGACGCCATGCAGCGTTTGGAGAGCCCCTGATGTGCATAAACAGTAGAAACCCCACCAAGTGACCCCATTTTGGAAACTAGACCCCCCAAGGAACTTATCTAGATGTGTGGTGAGAACTTTGGACCACTAAGTGCTTCACAGAAGTTTATAACGCAGAGCCTTAAAAATAAAAAAAAATCATTATTTTCCACAAAAGCGATATTTTCGCCTCCAATTTTTTATTTTCTAAAGGGTAACAGAAGAAATTGGACCCCAAGAATTATTGTGCAATTTGTCCTGAGTACGCTGATACCCCACATGTGGGGGTAAACAACTGTTTTGGCGCATGGCAGAGCTCGGAAGAGACGGAGCGCCGTTTGACTTTCAACGCAGAATTGGCTGGAATTTAGATCAGACGCTATGTCATGTTTGGAGAGCCCCTGATGTGCCTAAACAGTGGAAAGCACCCAATTCTAACTCCAACCCTAACTCCACCATACCCCTAACCCTAATCCCAAACTTAACCCTAACCACAAACCTAATCCCAACCCTAATACTAACTTTAGCCCCATCCCTAACTTTAGCTCCAACCCTAACCACAACACACCCCTAATCCCAACCCTAACCCTAGCCCTGATCCTAACCTTAATCCCAACCCTAACCCTAGCCCTGATCCTAATCCCAACCCTAACCCTAGCCCTAACCCTAATGGGAAAATGGAAATAAATACATTTTTTTAAATTTTATTATTTTTCCCTAACTAAGGGGGTGATAAAGCGGGGTTTGATTTACTATTTATAGCGGGTTTTTATGCTTGGCAGTTGTCACACGCTAAAAGACGCCTTTTATTGCAAAAAATAGTTTTTGCATCACCACATTTTGAGAGGTGTTATTTTTTGCTGGACGAGTTGACGTTTTTATTGGTACCATTTTCGGGCACATGACATTTTTTGATCCCTTTTTTTACGATTTTTGGGAGGCAGAAAGAACAAAAACCAGCAATTTATGAATTTCTTTTTGGGGGCCTTTATACCGTTCCGCGTGTGGTAAAATTGATAAAGCAGTTTTATTCTTCGGGTTAGTACGATTACAGCGATACCTCATTTATATCTTTTTTTATGTTTTGCCGCTTTTATACAATAAAAACAATTTTACATAAAAAATCATTATTTTGCATAGCTTTATTGTACGAGCTATAACTTTTATTTTTTTGCTGATGATGCTGTATGGTAGCTTGTTTTTTGCGGGACAAAATGATGTTTTCAGCGGTACCATGTTTATTCATATCGGTCTTTTTGATTGCGTGTTATTCCACTTTTTGCTAGGCGGTATGATGATTAAAGCATTGTTTTTTTGCCTTGTTTATTTTTTTAAGGGATTCACTAAAGGGGTTAACTAGTGGGACAGTTTTATAGGGCGGGTCGTTACGGACGTGGCGATACTAAATATGTGTACTTTTATTGTTTTTGTTTTTTTATTTACATAAAGAAATGAATTTATTGGAGAATATTTTTTTTTCTTTTATTTAGGATTTTTTTAAAATTATTTTTACACCTTAATTTTTTCTTTTTTTTACTTTTTTACTTTGTCCCAGGGTGGTACATCACTATATAGCATCAGAACGCTGACCTGACAGTTTGCAGAGCACTCTGTCATATCAGCTGACAGGCACTGCAGGAGACTTGCTGGCGCCTGCTCTCAGCAGGCACTGACAAGCCACCTCCCTGCAGGACCCCGCAGCCATCTTGAATCCGGGGGCCTGCAGGGAGGAGGCCCTCGGAACAATGCGATCACATCGCGTTGCTCTGAGGGTCTCAGGGAAGCACGCAGGGAGCCCCCTCCCCGCGCGATGCTTCCCTATGCCGCCGGAACACTTCAATCATGTTTGATCGCAGTTTTCCAGGGGTTAAAGTGCCAGGAGCTGTCCGTGACTGCTCCTGACACATAGTGCCGGGTGTCAGCTGTGATAATCAGCTGACACCCAGCCGCGATCAGCCGCGCTCGCTCTGTGAGCACGTCTGATCGCATATGACGTACTATCCCGTCCATGGTCCTACGGACCCAGGTCACCTGGACGAGATAGTACATCGGATGTCAGAAAGGGGTTAAAGCATTGGAGATCATTTTAGCTGAACAGTTTATCACTGTCTACAATTCTTTATAAGCTTTAACCTCTCCAATCAACTTTTTAATCAAAGTATGCAGTTCTTCTGAACAATGTTTCGGATTCACCTTCGCGCCGGAGCCCATTTTCGTTTTTGCATTTCTGTTTTTCACTCCCTTTCGTCCCAGAGGCATAATTTTTTTATTTTTCAGTCAATATGAGCATGTAAGGGGTTATTTTTTGCGGGACGAGTTGTACTTTTGAAAGACACAATTGGTTTTACCATATCCTGTACTCAAAAATGGGAAAAAATTCCAAGTACGGTGAAATTACAAACAAAGAGCAATCCCACAATTGTTTTTTGAGGTTTTTTTTCACCATGTTCACTAAATGTTAAAACTGACCTGCCATTATGATTCTCCAGGTTATTACGAGTTCATAGACACCAAACATGCCTAGGTTCATTTTTATCTAAGTGGTGAAATCCAAAAAAATCCAAACTTTGTTAAAATTAAAACATTGGCGCCATTTTCTGATACCCATAGCGTCTCCATTTTTCGTGATCTCTGGTTGGGTGAGGGCTTATTTTTTGTGTGCTGAGCTGACATTTTTAATGATACCATTTTGGTGCAAATACGATCTTTTGATCGCCCGTTATTGCATTTTAATGCAATGTCGAGGTGACCATAAAAAGTACTTCTGGCTTTTTGAATTTATTTCTCACTACGCCATTTAGTGATCAGGTTAATCCTTTTTTTGATCGATCGGGCGATTATGAACACGGCAATACCAAATATGTGTATGTTTGATTTTATTTTTAATGTTTTATTTTGAATGAGGCAAAAATTATTTTCTGATAATGAGAAATGGTCAAAATAACAAAAAATGCAGTGCTTGCAGACCTCAAATAATGCTAAGAAAACAAGTTCATAATCATTTAGAAACAACAATACTAATGTTTTAACTCAGGAAGAGTTCAGAAATCAATATTTTGTGGAATAACCATGATTTTTAATCACACCTTTCATGTGCATTGGCATGCTTTCCACCAGTCTTACACACTGCTTTTGGGTGACCTTATGCCACTCCTGGTACAAAAATTTAAGCAGTTCTTTGTTTGATGGCTTGTGACTATCCATCTTCCTCTTGATTACATTCCAGAGGTTTTCAATGGGGTTCATGTCTGGAAATTGGGCTGGCCATGACAGGGATTTGATGTGGGGTTTCTTCATCCACACATTGATTGACCTAGCTGTGTGGCATTGTCCTGCTGAAAAATACAGTCTTCAGAGTTGGGGAACATTGCCTGAGCAGAAAGAATCAACTGTTTTTCCAGGATAACCTTGTATGCGGCTTGATTCATACGTCCTTCACAAAGAGTAACCTGCCCAATTCCAGCCTTGCTGAAGCATCCCCAGATCATCACCGATCCTCCACCAAATTTCTCAGTGGGTGCAAGACACTGTGACTTGTACGCCTCTCCAGGTCTCCGTCTAACCATTAGAGGACCAGGTATTGGGCAAAGCTGAAAATTAGACTCATCAGAGAAGATTACCTTACTCCATTCCTCTATGGTCCAATCCTTATGGTCCTTGGCAAACTTCAGCCCGGCTCTCCTTTGCTTCTCATTGATGAAAGGCTTTTTTCTAGCTTTACATGACTTGAGCCCTGCCTCTAGGAGCCTGTTACGAACTGTTCTTTTCATGCACTTCACCCCAGCTGCCATTTGCCATTCCTTTTGTAGGTTACTTGATGTCATCCTGCAGTTGCTGAGTGACATTCGAATAAGAGGACGGTCATCCCGGTCAGTGGAGAGTCGTTTTCACCCTCTGCCGGTCTGTAGCTTTGTTGTCCCCAATGTCTGCTGCTTGACCTTATTGTAATGGACTGCCGTCTTAGAAATTTTAAGGATGAAGGCAACATGATGCTCACTGTATCCCTTTGCTAGTAAAGCCAGAATTGAGCCCTTCTTTTCCTCACTCAAGACTTTTCTTTTCAACTCCTTTGGCATGGTTAAAAGTTGAAAGAGTATTGTGAACACCACAGCAGTGTTTTTTTATACTTTCCTTTGTGAAATAAGATTTGGTTTAGGTGATCACCTACAGTCATGGCCAAAAGTTTTGAGAATGACACAAATATTAATTTTTACAAAGTCTACTGCTTCACTTTTTCTAATGGCAATTTGCATATACTCCAGAATGTTATAAAGAGTGATCAGCTTAACAGCAATTACTTGCAAAGTCAATATTTGGCTAGAAAATGAACTTTATCCCCCAAAACACATTTCAACATCATTGCAGCCCTGCCTTAAAAGGACCAGCTAACCTCTTTTCAGTGATTGCTCCATTAACACAGGTGTGGGTGTTGATGAGGACATGGCTGGAGATCAATCTGTCATGATTAAGTAAGAATGACACCACTGGACACTTTAAAAGGAGGCTGGTGCTTGGCATCATTGTTTCTCTTCTGTTAACCATGGTTATCTCTAAAGAAACACGTGCAGTCATCATTGCAATGCACAAAAATGGCCTAACAGGGAAGAGTATCGCAGCTAGGAAGATTGCACCTCAGTCAACAATCTATCGCATCATCAAGAACTTCAAGGAGAGAGGTTCCATTATTGCCAAAAAGGCTCCAGGGCGCCCAAGAAAGACCAGCAAGCGCCAGGACCGTCTCTTAAAAGTGTTTCAACTGCGGGATCGGGCTACCAGCAGTGCAGAGCTTGCTCAGGAATGGCAGCAGGCAGGTGTGAGTGCATCTGCACGCACTGTGAGGCGGAGACTCTTGGAGCAAGGCCTGGTCTCAAGGAGGGCAGCAAAGAAGCCACTTCTCTCCAGAAAAAACATCATGGACAGACTGATATTCTGCAAAAGGTACAGGCAGTGGACTGCTGAGGACTGGGGTAAAGGTATTTTCTCTGATGAATCCCCTTTTCGATTGTTTGGGACATCAGGAAAACGCCTCATTCGGAGAAGACAAGGTGAGCGCTACCACCAGTCTTGTCTCATGCCAACTGTTAAGCATCCTGAAACCATTCATGTGTGGGGTTGCTTCTCAGCCAAGGGAATCGGCTCTCTCACAGTCTTGCCTAAAAACACAGCCATGAATAAAGAATGGTACCAGAATGTCCTCCAAGAGCAACTTCTCCCAACCCTCCAAGAGCAGTTTGGCGATCAACAATGCCTTTTCCAGCATGATGGAGCACCTTGCCATAAAGCAAAGGTGATAACTAAATGGCTCAGGGAACAAAACATAGAGATTTTGGGTCCATGGCCTGGAAACTCCCCAGATCTTAATCCCATTGAGAACTTGTGGTCAATCATCAAGAGACGGGTGGACAAACAAAAACCTAAAAATTCTGACAAAATGAAAGCATTGATTGTGCAAGAATGGACTGCTATCAGTCAGGATTTGGTCCAGAAGTTGATTGAGAGCATGCCAGGGAGAATTGCAGAGGTCCTGAAGAAGAAGGGTCAACACTGCAAATATTGACTTGCTGCATTAACTCATTCTAACTGTCAATATAAGCTTTTGTTACTCATATGTTTGCAATTATATTTCTGTCTGTGATAAAAACATCTGTCAAACACACATAAAAACCAGAGGGCAGCAGATCATGTGAAAATATAATATTTGTGTCATTCTCAAAACTTTTGGCCATGACTGTAATCAGAAGCACATTAAATAGAATGAGGTGTACTCTGGTTGGAATTCAACTGACACTGGAATGGAATGGCTGTCAGACATGTAGAGAAGCTGATTTTTTATAAAACTTTGCAATGGTCTCTTAATTTTTGCCGGAGCTGTATATATTGATGCCCATGAGCAGATTTAACCAGGGGACCGACCAAGTCCTTGGCAATTCTCTCGAAAGTAAGAGGTGGGGGTGGTTATCTGACATTTGGAACAGGATCAGTAATACTTTGACATCCAGGCCAATAGAACCTCTTCATGACCGTTCTTGAGTTTTATTGACCCCCCGTTGGCTACCCAAGACATGTGAATGGGCCATGTCCAACACCCTCCATCTATAGGGTCCTGGTACTAACAATTGTTCCACTATCTCCTCCTTCACCTTAGTAACCCAGTACAATAAGTCCCCACTCAGCAAAAAATAGGGAAACCTGGTGTTAACCCCGGCTCCTGAGTTTTCGCGTTTATGATGGTTACATTATTGAACACCTCCTTTACAGTTAGATCCCTATGTTGAGAGGACCCAAAATTTTTGCCGGTCACCCCTAACTCTGGAATGTCGGTCTCAGAGGACATTACCTCCTCATCCCGCACAAGGACAAAGAAGGGAAATCTGTCAAACTGTGGGTGTGATGACATTTCTTTAGGGTGACCCATCTCTCAATTGAGCAACTGAGCCCACAAGTCCCCAGAAAAAAAGTCTTGGACTATGATAATGCTGTATAATAAGTCCTGAACCACGTCGACCTCGTGGGACCTTACCCCATTTCAATGTCAATTTTGGCCACTGGATAACTTTAATATCCACGTGATTGCAGGGGATGACAGCCTTCTTGACAGATATAAGCTGGAGAGGAAATGTGGTCCTTAAAAGGGTCACCCAACTCCCAGTCTAGCAGTCCAGTCAATTGCTGACCATTCACCTTTTCAGAACAAGCCTGTGGCCCCTCTCTGGGTGGACAGTTTACACTGCAAGACTGGTACGCATTGTATGAACAGTGGCCTCCCAAACTACAGTCAATCTGCTTGGATTTCAGGGGACAATGGGCGGCTATATGGCCTGGGCCATGACATAAGCAGCATATAATATCGCCAGCTGGGACCTTCGGCATTACCTCCCCAATCCCTTTGGTGCCTGGATGCCCCAACCCCTTTTGAGCCTCTTCCCCCTGGGACCTTCCAGTATGGAGTGTGTTCCCTCCCCAAGGAACCCTTTACCCTGATATCTTTTGACCAGTCCAACCATGTCATTGGTTTCTGTGAATCATCCTGGTCAACCCCAAGTCTGTATTGGCCTCGGAAGTGAATGCACAAACTGGTCCATTACCACTTGCTCTACCATCTTCGAAGGAGTCGAAGAATCTAGCAACAACCATTTTTGGACCCAATCAAACATTTGGGAACAAGGGGGGTTGTCACGGTGATACGCCCAGCAGTCATACGATATGTGATATGCCCTGACAGTCATTGTCACCCCCAGGTGTGCCAAAATTTCAGTTTTACATATTCCTTGGCATCTTGTAAGGCTAAGTCATAGTAGGCCTTCAAGGGCACCCCCATTAAGTATGGTGGCAGCACTTTCGCCCATTGCTTTTACGGGAATTTCTCCCTCTCGGTGACCCTGTCAAAAAGACTTCTATGTCATGATCCTCTGTCATTTTCTGCAGGGTTCACCGTATCGCTCTCAAGACAGAATAATCATCAGCGAACCTTGAAGTCGGAGAGGATACCGAGCCATGAACCGCAACTGTGAGCAAATCAAACTGCTCCTGCTGTAACTGTTGTATAATCCACTTATTCATCTCCTGCCATGCCAGCTGTTGTTGGTGCTGCTGCCATTGCTGCTGGGCTTGCATCAGTTATTTAACCAGGTCCTTCATGCTGACTGATGGCTGCCTTCACCCAGAACAAGGACCTCTGTAACAGTCACACATGTTGCCTGGGAATGCTGCCTGCACCTGTAGCACCAATTGTTGTTGTTACTCACTGGGTGCATGATGAGGTAACACAGGAACCATTTCTATTTTAATGTCCAGGCTGGTTTATTGGTGCATATACCAAAAAAAATAGGGGAATACTCATAAGTTGAGAGTTCAAAACAAACTAGAAACCCAACAGAGAATGAACTACCTGAAGAGACCGGGAGAGACTTCTACCACGATGACCCAAATCTAAGAGTGCCAGACCCCCAGGACTGAGCTCTGGGAAGAGAAATTGGGTTCTAAGGGGGAAACAGTAATATACACATGGCCCCACTCCATACACGTCTTACACAGTCGACTCCGCTCCGTACACGCCATACACACGCAGCTCCGCTCCGTACACACGCAACCCTGCTACATCCACACTGTAAACCCCTCCTGACCCCACACATAAACTTCCCCTCATCCAGCACCATGACAACCAGCACAGCAGAGTCCTGCATACACTGAGGCCCCTGATCATGTGACCCCTGACTCCTCCCCTCCTGTGACCTCATCACAGGTCCTGTGCGCACAGAACAGCCATATATGTGGAGTGCGGCTCTGCAGGTGGAGGTAGGTGCTGGAGATTCCCCATTACTGGGCGGGGGAGGGGGCAGTAACCCCTTCAGCGCTGAGACTATTTGGTGTTTTATGTTGCTCCTTTCCCTCTGAGGCCGGGGTCATACATGCGAGAAACTCGCACGATTCTCATGCAAGTCTCTCGCATGAACACCCGACACTGCGACCAGCTCTCGGACCGGAGCGTGCGGCTGCATAGAAATACATGCAGCTGCATGCTCCAGTCCGAGTGTTCATGCGAGAGACTCGCACAAGAATCTTGCATGTGTGACCCCAGCCTGATAGATACAGATGACCCCTATTGCTCACACACAGTATAATGTTCCCACCTCATAATTACAGGAGTGACCAAGGGACACATCAGGCGCCGCACTAAGAATCTCTGTGGGAACGCTCAGCAGAAGAGGTCGTGCTGAAGCGTAGCAGCGAGTGGGCCATCAGAAGTATCCGGGCAGGATAACCAGAGAGGGGTGGACAATCTAGTAAATGTGTCTTTCTTATGCTGGATTGAAGTGTCTCCAGGGAAGCAGTTGAAGTGCCCTTTTTTTTGTACACCAACTTTTTATTGATTTTCTTGCATACAATATACAAATTGTATAATAGAAAGGATAAGTATTATATAAAAATATATCAAACATCGTAATAACTATCAAGGAATCTCACTAAATTCACAAAATCCTTCCAGTTTGCCTCTATCACCTCCTCCTCCTTATATAGTCTTCCTTCCTATTTTCCTCCTCCAAACCTTCAACAGTTTCCTATGTCTTAAATCCAACCTTACTTAACAACTCTAACCCTTCCCCCCTTCCCTCCCACTCCCCATGCCACTCGGCCTCAGAACCTCACCTATATTTTCAGCTTACCTAGGGATCCTAACAGATCTTCCTTCATGTACCATTCAGTAGATACAAATGTTAACATTATTTGTCTTATTTCATCTCCTGAGTATATACCAATTATCAACTTTCTCCATTTACTGAAAAAAATGGCTGTCGATCTTTCCTTGCTCCTCTCCACCACCACTTTCTCTAGCATGAGCGTTTTTTCATCTGGTTTATCACCTCTTCTCTCGAGGGAATTTCTCTCACCAACCATTTCTGGAGAATTGCCCTTTTACTTATCATGACTATATCGTGGAAGAGAGATGGTATTGTACCCCCTTCTTTATCCCCTCCCTCCTGATAATGATAATGGAATAGCCAAGCCATTGGTTCCAGCTCCATGTTCCTATTCCAGATTGTTCGAACCAACCCCTGAACTTGCTTCCAAAATCCCTCAATTTTTCCGCACTGCCAAATCCCATTATATAAGTCTGTTCTTTCCGTACCACATTTCATCAGTTTGTCTTGTCTAATATTCAAAAAATTTAAACCATATATAGCCCTATGTATAAGTCTATATTGAGTGTCTCTCCAGATTTCGTTTACTATCTTCATCATCTTCATCCACCCTTTCAAGATTTTTTTCCCCTTCTTGGTCTCCCAACTGCTTTGCCCATCCCTCTAAAAATTTCCCTGGTATATTAGGAACTAATGCTACTCTCAAATCCCTATAAAGACCTGAAATGGTAATCTCACGGATGTCCTTTAATAAAATTGTGTCAAAGTGGTTCACCTCATATTCATTGTTTATGTTGAGTAATTTCCTCATTATCCCATGCTTTATCTGTTCATACTGGAGAGTCTGAAACGGGCGCAAATCATATTTCTCTCTTATTTCCCCACACGTCATCCATCTCCGCTCTGTATCATTCATCAAGTTCCTTAAAGTCCTTGTCCCCTTCTCCCTCCACTCTCTAAACAGGTCATTGTCCCTCCCCTGTGGGAAATCTGGGCTTGCCCATGTGTGGCCCAGCTACGCGTGGCACACATGTCTCCTGGAAAATGCACAGATAAGGTAATTGTGAAGCCTGATATTCATTCACATCACACATTTCCCAACACTACCACTAGAGGCATTTTAGACTATTTAGTAGTGTGACGTAGCAATGGTGAGTCATTCTAGTCAGAGCTCAGTCTGAGCTAGACAGAAGTTATTCAAGTTCCTGTCTTTGGACAGAGAAGTGCAGTTTAGTTTCTGTTTCAGTCAGAGACTGACGGAGGGAGAGGAGTGAAGACTGATTCCTGACGGAGCTCAGATAGTTCATCTTATACGGAAGTGGAGGCTAGTACGAGTAGACGGACTTACTCTAGCCTAGTCAGAACTACATCTGAATCTGAAGCAGTTACCTCAGAACAAGCTGCCTGTTTTCCTAAGAAAGTGTAAAGTGACTCTCGGAGCTACAGCTTTGATACAGTCTGACGAAGCGTCCTGTGAGCTGCTCTGGACAGAGTTCTGTGAAGGAAAGAAGGAAGGGAACTACTGCAGTTATACCAACGAGGCAACTGAGAACAGGTCAGTGAGCTCTGAAGGAAAGCTGACAACTACACTCACTGCTACCCGTGCTTATGTTAAGGGCGAGAGCAGGGCGACTGGCGAGTGGAGAAAGGACAAGTGACATAGGTGACAGATCACCTTCACTTAGGAAACCGGACACCGGGGTCCGAAGCATTGCCAGTACTTCACGTCTAGTGATAAGAAAACTGGAGGCCTTGCTGGACTTCAAGTCGCAGAAGGTAGCCCTAAGCGCTGATACGTAACCGGAGTCAGGGAGAACAGGGACTTTGAGCGGGACGCTGCAAAAGTAAGGACTTAGTTCTTTCCAACATCTGATAATCAGAGACAGAGAAGGCTCTACCACAATGTCGGCCGGGCGTAGCTGCTACAGCAGGAGTTAAACTTGACTTCATGCAAGTTAGGACTCACATACACTTCAAGGAGAAAGGAGGCCTTTAACCTGCTCAGCAATTGCTTGAATGTGCATTCTCCAACCTGACCAGCTTCCCGGGACATACCTGCAACATCTACAAGTAAAGGTATGGAAAGAGACTGCATTGTGTGTGACTGACTTCTTATATGCACCCTGCACCACCATAGACTTTGAGGGACCAGTCCCACCTGTGGGGGACTTAACATCTAGCTGCCATAACATCCCCTCTGAGATCTACCCTGCAGCGCTGGTCAATCAGATCAGAAACCACAGGTGGCGTCGCGAACAATTAACAATCCCCTGTAAATATCCCCCATTGCATGACCGCCCAGGGCCACGGACCGAGCTCTGCTGCCAGAGACATCCCCCATAGACTTCCATGGGCTCGGTGCCGAGTATCCCATAACCCTGGTACCACCAATGTGTGCGCGTCACCCAGATGTTAATGAATTTCAAAATATTCCATGCTAGCCCAAACTTTTTCCTAATCGCCTTCCAGGTCATAACTGTGTCCCTACATAGCAATGAGTGTTTAAGATTGGGTGGTAAATTTGGTATGGATGTATGTAATATTGATCTCAGATTTCATGGCTTACAGAATTCGGCTTCTAAAGTCCAATCAGAATGTCTACTTGTTTGTCTAATCCAGTCAATTGCATGTCTCAAAATGCAAGCCAAGTTATAGCCTCTAATGTTTGGTAGCCTGATCCCCCCCCCCTCTCCGTTGGTAGCATTAATCTTTACCTTCCACAAAAAGTGAGAGAATGCCTTTGTCAGTCTTTTTACGTCTATATGTTTGAGAAGTAATGGGATTGTCTGCATGGGGTTAAGGAGCCTAGAAAAGCTCATCATTTTTATCAGATGATTTCTTCCCAAAAGGGTCAGATTAGCCCACCCCTGCAGTTCTTTCTCTATACGTTCGATTAGTGAGGAATAATTTAAGGAATATGAAGCTTTTGGATCCCTCCCCACCAGTACTCCCAACCAGTACTCCCAAGTATTTAATTGTTTTTCTGGCAATAGGAATGTCACATAGTGAGCCTCTCTCTCTTTCCTCTCTTTTTTCACCCAAAAAGAGTATTTCACATTTATCTTTGTTAAGTCTGAATCCTGCCAATTTCCCGAACCCCTCAATTTGTGCTATAACTTCACTCAGTTGTGTTTTGGGCCTACTCATAAACAGGACAATATCATCAGCAAACAATGAAGAACGCAATGCTCTTCCCCCACTTTGATCCCTTCAAACCATAGACCATCATTCAAACGTCTGGCCAGTGGTTCAATAGCTAAATTGAATAACAAAGGTGACATCGGGCAACCCTGCCTGGTTCCCTTTAACAAAGGAAACATTCTTGATAAGAATCCCGGGGTGTTCACCCTAGCATGAGGGTTCGCGTACAGTACCTGCACAAAGTTTCTAAAGGCTCCATGCAAACCCACATGATCTATCTAGCACCTGTTCCAGCCATGACCACCTTACATTGTCAAATGCTTTTTCCGCATCCAAGGTGTCCAAGGCTGGAATTTTTCCCCCTTTCTGCTTAGCTTTGTCAATTGCCAACATTACTTTCCTAATGTTTGTCACTACCGAACGTCCCTTAACAAATCCCGCCTGGGGGAGATCTATAATCTCTGGCAATATCGATACCAATCTATTAGCCATCAACTTTGCCAAAACTTTCAGATCCTGGTTCATTAACGAGATAGGCCTATAACTAGTTGGGTCCTCTAAATTCTTTCCTGCTTTAGGGATGAGCTTAATGTATGCTGTATTAAGGGTAGCTGAGACTCGCTCTCCCCCTAATATCTTGTTAAATAAATCCTTCAATACAGGTAAGATTTGTTCCTTTAAAATCTTGAAGAAACTGCCATTAAACCCGTCTGGCCCCGGGGCTTTCGTTGAACTCATCCCTCCTATGACTACTCCTATTTCTTCCTCTGTCACCTCCCCATTCAATATCTGTAGATGCTCCTCCGTAAACCTAGTCATTTGCGTTCCTATTAACCACTCCTCTCCTTCCCCCCTCTTCGCTAATCCCTCCTCTTTGTATAGATCTGCATAAAAGTCTACCAGGATATCATTTACTTCCTTCGGATCTGTTGTTTTGTTTCCCATAGCATTCCTCAGTGCCATTATATGAGTCATTGGTTGCCTTCCCCTTGCCAAGTTTGCCATTAATTTTTCTGCCTTACTCCCGTAGTGCGTCAACTCAGCCTCCTGTTGCATCCTGTACATATTCTCCTTCCTTTCCGCCCAGTTTTCAAAGTCTCCCTTCGCCTCCACCCACTTTGCTTTCGTCACTATTGATGGTTTTTTCCAAAAAGACCGTATATGCTTCCCTAACTAGCCGACTGGCTTCTTGAAATTTTTCTTGCGCCTGTCATTTTGCCTTTGTCGTGTATTCCATCACCTTCCCCCTCAATACTGCCTTGGCCGTCTCCCAAACAACCCTATCTCTCCTCTATGTTCCTGATTCGTCAGTGTGTAGTCCACCCACCACTCTCTCAAAATCCTGTGAAAGTTTTCGTCTGTCGACAAGAAAGTGGAAAATATATAGTCCTGTCCTCTCTGAGCTTTGTCAACTACACTTACTACCACTGGACTATGGTCTGAAATCATATTTTCTATATCAATCTTCTCCACCCTCTGCATCAAAGTCTCACTTGTCAAGAGAAGATCAATGTGTGACCACGAGTCATGCGGGTGTGAGTAGTGTGTAAACTCTCTCTCTTGTGGATGATACATTCTCCAACTGTCGTGTAGGTACGTGGCTTCCAACATCGCTTTTAAAGGTCCCTCCGTATGCCTCCCCTGTTTCCCCTGGCTTCTCCTGTCTTCTTCCTGGGAGACTACAATGTTGAAATCACCTCCCACAATTTTACACACTTTCCCATCAAGTAATATCCTGTTTGTTATATTTAAAAAAAAAAAATTTGTTCCGTGTTGGGAGTGTAAACATTGTGGATACTAAAAGTGCCCTGAGAACCTGAGATCTTGATATGTAGGTATCTTCCTTCCTCATCTGATTCTTGTGACTCCACCGTGTGTGCCACGTGATCAGAATGAGCACTCCTGCCTTCCTACCTTGTGATGCCGACCTATACACCTTTCCCACCCACATCTTGCTCATATGGAAAAAATCCTCTTTCTGCAAATGTGTCTCCTGTAATAAAGCAATATCAGTTTTAAGCCTCTTGAGGTGACGTAAAATCATATTTCGTTTGTGTGGAGATCTAAGTATCTTGACATTACATGTTACTATCCTAACCATAATCCCTTAAAATGGTTGCTCTTTTTCCTGGCCGTGTCACCTGAACTAGAAAAACTACTTTCCAATTCCACCCCACCCCTCCCCCCTCAACTGATTGCTTGAAACCACCCTCGTTTTCAACTGTACATAAACATTGTTCCGCTTACATTTCTTCTGAGATGCTTAATTAACCTCCCAAACCACTGCTATAAGTCGAACCCTCTTGATTGACACCCCTTTCCTGTTGTCTCCCTTCTCCCCTCTCATAATCTCCCACCAATTCCATTTTCTCCCATCATTTTTTGCAGATTTACCAAGATATGACACTAGTTAGGAGACAGGGAAACGGTCCAAAAATTACTGTCTCTGCTTCCTCATCTCAAATCACAAGCGACCACTTCTTCCTCCTATTGTCATGGGTGCATCGCCACGAAGATCGTCGCGATTGCACATTCTGACTTCTCGCAGCTGAGTTGCTGTTTCTTTGTGTTTGGTAATGAGGGAGTTAATTTTACCTAGCTCTTTGCTAAGACTAGGTCCAGCCTCGCCCGGCTGCTTTTGATTATGTTCTAATTAGCTTCCTTTTTATTCCTGCCAGTCTGTGTGTTAGATGCCGGTGAAAGCATTCATACAGACTGCAGATAGGATCGATTCTGAGAAGACTTAAGCTAAGAGCTCTTTTGTTGTTTCTCCTCACCTTGCTTATAGTTTATCTCCTAGACCTTTGGTGTTCCCTCTGTGTTTTAATGTTGTATGCAAGACAGTATTTTCTTTATCCCCTGTCTGTCTCGTTTGTCTATACTGTTTGTTAACCTTTACCTGTCCATTCCCTATGGTGGTAATCAGGGTCCTTCTAAGGACTAGATTACAGTGGTCAGGGATTTATAGGAGACAGGGTTTACGCTGGTGGCCTGGACCTCTGTACCATTAACAGTACCTCCAGGTAGAGGGACTAGTCAGGACCCCAGTTTAGGGTCAGCATAGACCCCGGTCCACCTCTAGCCAGAGACAGCGTGAAAAGGATTCAGTATTGACCCACAGGATATTATGTCAGGTAATACTATGCTATATATACATGTTAATGTTACCTATTTATATGTTATATAGAATGTTGTCCCACTTGATAGATTACTGACATTATATATTTATACATCTGCTAGACAGCGTGACATTTTCACCGGCCATACTAAAGATTCTCCCCAGCTACCATGGATCCAGTGGCCCAGCTTGCCCTGCAGTTGCAGAAGTTGTCCATGGAGCTTACGGACATTAAGTCCAAGGTTTTGTCCCCCCCGGAGCAAACCAGATCTGAACCTAAGGTTGCTCTCCCGGACAGGTTCACTGGTGGGCGGGACAAATTTTTTACCTTCCGGGAGGCATGTAAATTGTACTTTCGGCTACGGCCTCGGTCATCGGGGAGTGAGGAGCAGAGGGTGGGAATTGTCATCTCGCTCTTACAAGGGGACCCTCAATCCTGGGCGTTCTCTCTTCCTCCGGGCTCCCCGGCCCTCCAGTCAATAGATCGATTTTTTGCTGCCCTGGGGCTGGTGTATGATGACCCGGATCGGGTCTCCCTTGCTGAAACGAAGTTACGTAGGATACAGCAGGGAGATCGTCCGGCGGAGGAATTTTCTTCTGAGTTCCGTAGATGGGCCACAGATACTCAGTGGAATGACCCAGCTCTTAGGAGCCAGTTTTGTCAAGGGTTATCTGACAAATTAAAAGATGTTTTGGCTCAGTATGATTCTCCCCCGTCACTGGAGGCTGCTATGGCCCTTGCTATTCGTATTGATAGACGGCTTCGGGGGAGGTGCGAGGTAACTCCGCCCCCTGTTATGACTCCACCCACTACTAAAGTCCCTTATATGGAGGTTCCCCTGGTCTGTTCTGAGGAACCTATGCAGTTGGGAGGGACATCATTGGGTAGGAGGGAATCGGCGGTGCGCCGCAAGACAAGAAGGTGTTTCTTCTGCGGGAGAGAGGGACATTTTGTTGGGGGGTGTCCCTCCCGTGCCTCATTGAGCAAAAAAGTCACCGAAAAACTGTTAATCCCAGGTTGTGTGGTGGACGACAACCTGGGAGTAGGTATTTCGTCCCCAGGTCCGTCTCAATTTCTCGTGCCTGCGGAGGTGGTGGTTGGTACGAGAGTTGAGAGGATTTCTGTTCTTCTTGATAGTGGGTCTGGGGCTAATATGGTGGACGCTCGGTTTGCCCAGGTGCAAGGTATGCAACTGAGTGTATTGGCCAAACCGATCCCTATACTTTCTATTGACGCCAGACCTCTCGGTCAAGGTAGTTTTGTACAAGCTGTTCATAACATAGGCCTTCGAGTAGGGGCAATACATAAAGAACAGTTGTCTTGTTATGTGTTGGAGGGTCTTCCTACTCCTATTGTGTTGGGACTTCCTTGGTTGGCTAAACATAACCCAGTGATTGATAGGCAATCCAGAAAGATAAGCCAGTGGGGTGAATTTTGCAAGAATAACTGCATGAACACGGTCATCGGTGCGGTCGTGCCTAGGACTTTGCCTCCTTTTCTGGAGGACTTTGGGGAGATGTTCTCAGAGGAGGGGTGTCAAGAGTTACCTCCTCATCGCACGTATGACTGCTCAATAAAATTGCTTCCTGATGCCTTATCTCGTAGTTTCCCAGGGGCCAGAAAGACGGATGGCTCGGTTCCTATCCTGCAGGAGGGAGTGGTGGTGTCGGCTGTGTGCTCTGAGCTTGAGGAGGAGGTGTTGGAGGCTCAGGGGGACGCCCCTGTAGGACCTCCAGGGAAACTGTTTGTTCCTAATCAGTTAAGAGTAGACAAAAAGTTATCGAGGCACATCATAGTTCTGCTTTAGCAGGTCATCCAGGGAGTAAAGCAACTGTGGATCTCCTTTCTCACCGGTTTTGGTGGCCTAACTTAAATAAAGAGGTAATAACTTTTGTCGCGTCCTGTGGAGTTTGTGCTCGCTCTAAGACCCCACATACCCGTCCATCTGGGGTTCCTGAGGAGGAACGATTCTCGTCGTCACTTGCTTCAGTTTGGAGAGGAGTGCTGAATGGTCTGAGTGCTATGGGGAACCGTTACAAGCGGAGGTCTGATAGGAGGAGAGTGTCTGGTCCGGACCTAGGTGTGAACGATCTGGTGTGGTTGTCTACCAAGAATATAAAACTCAAGGTTCCCTCCTGGAAACTGGGTCCCAGGTTCATCGGTCCATACAGGATCAGTTCTATAATTAATCCTGTGGCATTTCGTCTGGACCTCCCTCCTACGTTTAAAATCCATAATGTATTCCACAAATCGTTGCTTAAGAGGTACGTGGCGCCAGTTATACCGTCACTTCTACCTCCTCCTCCAGTGGTGGTCAATGGTAAATTAGAATTTCAAGTGTTGAAAATCATTGACTCACGTCTGAATCGCCGGTCCCTTCAGTATTTGGTTCATTGGAAGGGATATGGTCCTGAGGAGAGGACGTGGGTCCCTGCGTCTGAGATTAACGCAGATCGATTGGTTCGGACCTTCCACACGACTTACCCGGACAGACCTGGCCCTGAGGGTCCGGAGGCCCCTTATAGAAGGGGGGGTACTGTCATGGGTGCATCGCCACGAAGATCGTCGCGATTGCACATTCTGACTTCTCGCAGCTGAGTTGCTGTTTCTTTGTGTTTGGTAATGAGAGAGTTAATTTTACCTAGCTCTTTGCTAAGACTAGGTCCAGCCTCGCCCGGCTGCTTTTGATTATGTTCTAATTAGCTTCCTTTTTATTCCTGCCAGTCTGTGTGTTAGATGCCGGTGAAAGCATTCATACAGACTGCAGATAGGATCGGTTCTGAGAAGACTTAAGCTAAGAGCTCTTTTGTTGTTTCTCCTCACCTTGCTTATAGTTTATCTCCTAGACCTTTGGTGTTCCCTCTGTGTTTTAATGTTGTATGCAAGACAGTATTTTCTTTATCCCCTGTCTGTCTCGTTTGTCTATACTGTTTGTTAACCTTTACCTGTCCATTCCCTATGGTGGTAATCAGGGTCCTTCTAAGGACTAGATTACAGTGGTCAGGGATTTATAGGAGACAGGGTTTACGCTGGTGGCCTGGACCTCTGTACCATTAACAGTACCTCCAGGTAGAGGGACTAGTCAGGACCCCAGTTTAGGGTCAGCATAGACCCCGGTCCACCTCTAGCCAGAGACAGCGTGAAAAGGATTCAGTATTGACCCACAGGATATTATGTCAGGTAATACTATGCTATATATACATGTTAATGTTACCTATTTATATGTTATATAGAATGTTGTCCCACTTGATAGATTACTGACATTATATATTTATACATCTGCTAGACAGCGTGACATTTATCTTCCCAGTTGACGTTGCCGTGTGTCGTTTTTCTTTTGGACTTTCCGCCCTGATGCCTGCTTGACTCCGCTCTGATTCTGGATCCAGTCTATCTGAAGATGATCTGATAGAAATGGAGCCTCCTCCATGCGATTTCATGTCAGTCCCCTCTTTTGGGTTCTTGTCCTGTCGCCGTGACCTTACCTCCTGGGTTAACATCCGCACCGCTTCCAACGGGTCCCGAAAAGTCTGAGACACCCCATCTGGCCCTCTTACCCTCAATATTACAGGGTAGAGGAGCTGGAATTTGATGTGTTTGTGGTAAAGAGTTGTGCACACCTGGCTAAAAGCTTTTAGTTTCTGGGTGACTTCCACATAGTCCCCAAATATTAAGATCTTATGTCCTTGGATATACAGAGGTTGCTTTCTGTTCCTGAATGCCCTCAGGATTTCTTCCCTGTCTTTGTATTCTAGATATTTGACTATGACCTGACGTGATCTGGACCTTACGTCTTGCCTGGATATATCATCTGTATTGGTCCCTCTCTCCTCCCGACTCGTCATCGGCCCCACTCTGTGGGCTCTTTCTACACGTCAGCTGGGTGTTAAGCCCAGGGCCTGTGGAAGCTCTTTCTCACAGATTGGATCCAGCTGGCTTGACATCACTGACTCCGGGAGTCCCACCTCTCTCAGATTGCTCCTCCTTGACCTGTTTTCCAGTTCATCAATTTTTAATTTCATCATCTGTGTGCTCATGCCTAATTCTTTAAATCTGCTCTCCAGCCGTGCCAGTGTATCTTCAGCGTCGGACACCCTCTGTTCTGCCTTAGCCAGCCGGACATTCTGATGCTCTATGTCCTCTTGTAATCCTGCTAACGCCTCCTTCACGGTAACCTTAAGAGCTTCTCTGACCTCTGCTGCCAAGTGATCTGCTACTTCTCTGGCCAGTCTGGAATAGTTGATCTCTCCCTCACTCAGCCTCTATGATTCATTATCAGGTACAGCGCTTCTAGTCCTCTGTCAGCATTCTCCCCTTCAGCTCCCTCCTCTCCCCTCTGCCGGCGCCATCTTGAGACCGTACACCTCCCCCACTCTGGACACTGTCTCCGCTCTGCTCGGTGTGCCCCCACTCCTGAGGAGATACCGCTCCATGCACTGCCCCTTGGAAAGGTTATCAGCTGTTTTCACACCTTCTTGGGGAGTCTCCTTGTCGTTTTTGTGAGATTTAGTGCAGTGGCTAGCCGGAGCTTCTCACCTCCCTCCTCGCATCACAGCGCTGGAACCGGAAGTAAGTGCCATTTTCACTGGGCTCTTCGTCCCGTCAATACTTATTGGTCCATTCTGGTGTGGCAGAGGAGAAGAAGCAGATTTGTGAAGAATATATTGCTGGCATCGATTAAGAAGTGCTTATGGTGTCTAGGATGTGCTGTGTCCAGAGGAAAATAAAGCAGAACTGTTTGACGTGATTCTGGACTCTGACTCTAATTGCTCTGTATGCTCCCTCACACGGGGGGAACACCCTAGAAGAATAGACACTACAGAGGTAAAACACCACACAGCTTCCAGTGTATCAACCCTGCGGCCGTCCCTTTACAAGTGGCGTAGTCGGCAGGATCTCACTGCCCCATCAGGCAGTGACATCGTAACAAGAATGAAGTACATGGGAGCCGCGACATTGGAAGCTATTACCCTGTATCTAAAGATTGAGGAATGCTCTGAAAAATGCCGAGAGATGGAGGTGTCTGATAGATCGGTTGTGACTAAAGTACCGGACTCGACTAAAGAAAAGATGGAGGAAGATGCTTCAGATCCCAAGATGGCGTCTGACAAGATGGAGAATTCTGGCGCCAAAAAGGACTGTCCTTGTCATCAACCTGCACTTCGTGGGTGTGACGACGACTCAGTGGCGCCAAAGGAGAACTGTCAACAAAGATAGGACCGCTCCTGCGAGGAGGAGAATGTTGAGATGGCCTAAGCTCTTTCCCACCTAATGCTGGAAAATGGATGGAGAGGCCCATGAGAGCCCCACCCTGGAGTGGGAGCGGCCCTGCAGAATGGCGGCCAGAAGAAAAATCCAGACGCCCCACCTGGAGTTCGAAAGAGAAGCAATGAGACTTGCATCTTGCTCAAGGTGGGGGTTTTCAGCGAGAGCCGGAGCCAGACGTCATACCGGTGAGGCGTTCGCCCGCAGCACAGGCCGTTCCATCACCAACGAGCCTGGAAGCTGTTCCCGCCGGACAGCAGGATCTGGAACACCCGCGCACCCCAGAAGCAAGTATCGATAGTGACCGCAAGCTGACAGAGACCACTCGACCGGAGGAGGACGCAGCTGCCATGTCCGAGAGTGCTGTTGATACCCGGGAAAAGGAGGAAGTAGAGCCGGACGAAACCCCGGTCTTCCACATGAAGCAGTACCTGCAGGAGATGAGGGCCAGCCTGAGCAGCACAGCGAGGTCGCTAGCGGTGAGTGAGCCTTCACAGCAGCACGCGATGGGTCCCCCAGCCCAGCTCCATCACTTTTACGGGACAGCGCCGATACTAGGCCTAAGACCCGCGCCACCTCGCCCCCGCACTCCCGTCAGGTTTCTGCGGCAGACGATCCCATCGGAGATGAGGATTCATGTGCAGAGGCAACCGATGACACCTCTGCCCCTAACCATGCTTATCACCCTAGAGACTTTGCGGTTGCGGAGTCCTCTTCAGTGCGCGCCAAGAGCCGGGCAACAGGTGGAAAAAACGCGCAGAATGCACACCACTGAAAGACTCTTGACCTTTTCCCTTCTAGTGCACATTTGCACTTCACAGGGACTGTTCCGCGTCCCCCCAGGGTAGGGAACCCTGCAACGCTCCCATGGAGAGCTGAAAACGGTCCACAGGACCTTCAAGAAACTGTCTTTGTGGGGTTTTTTGGTTTTTTTTTTTGGAGCAGTGCTTCCTTCAAAGGAAGGGGGAGGAAAGGACATTTTTGTTTTTTATATATAATGTCATTCTACCTCATTGAAAATGTTTATTATATGTCTTAGTAAATATGTAAGTTTATAACATAGTGCCCCTATTGCCGGGACGGCAATAGTTAAAGGAAGGAGGAATGTAAGGAGTTGAAGGGTATTATCCCTTTAAGGTTTTATCCCCTTTAATTGTACTTGTATATATGTATGCCTTGTATATGTTATGTATAAATATGTGGGGGTTGAGTGATAGGTTGTTAGTGCATCCTGGGGGTCACTAGAGGAGGGCACAAGGAGAATAGTGTATATATTCATGGGTTAATTGTAGTTGCGAAGGGTCACTATTGGGGGCACGTTAGGAATCCAGTTAGAATGTTAGAAAAAGATGTCAAACAGTTATGGGGTTTGGTCACCAGAGGGGGGCATTGAGAACATCTATTCTGATAGGTACAATAGTTAGGGATTTGTTGCCAGGGAAAGATTGCCTCCAAGCGGGAATCTGTCAGGAAGGTTTCCTCTTAGTGGAGGTCAGTTGGGAGTGGACCTTGCTAGTGTGAGGACATCCACGTTCCTGGGCCCTGAGCATAGGGTAGGAAGAAGAGGGGACAAGCAACCCCTGAAAAAGCCGGTGAAGGATTCACCGTGGGAAACGTGAGCCCAAAAAGAGTGGGTTTACGTAGCAGTAGTCCAGTGGAAGAACCACTGTGGGAACGCTCAGCAGAAGAGGTTGTGCTGAAGCGAAGCAGCGAGTGGGCCATCAGAAGTATTAGGGCAGGATAACCACAGAGGGGTGGACAACCTAGTAAATGTGTCTTTCTTATGCTGGATTGAAGTGTCTCCAGGGAAGCAGTTGCAGTGCCGTTTTCACTGGGCTCCTCGTCCCGTCAATACTTATTGGTCCATTCTGGTGTGGCAGCGGAGAAGAAGCAGAATTGTGAAGAATGGATTGCTGGCATCATGTAAGAAGTGCTTATGGTGTCTTGGATGTGCTGTGTCCAGAGGAAAATAAAGCAGAACTATTTGATGTGATTCTGGACTCTGACTCTAATTACTCTCCCTAGAAGAATAGACACTACAGAGGTAAAACACCACACAGCTTCCAGTGTATCAGCCCCGCGGCCGTCCCGTTACACCTAGACAGGCAGTGTAGGGTGGGTACTCTAGCTTGAGCCTAACACCTGCACCAGGCGACAGCGTCGCTTGTGCGTGTTTCAAAAACCATGTGAAAGGGCAGGCTCCATCACCAGCATAGTAGGGGGTGAGTCATAGGGACCCCAACTAGCGTCTTTTCTATTATGCTCCTGTGAAGTCTAACAGGGCATAACCCAGAGTGCTCTTTGTGTGCTGCTCTGTGGAGTGACAGAGGCAGGTACTTTGCACTCTGTTCACACCGAGTGACGTTTAACTCGGTGTGATTACGGTGCTTGCTCGCAGCTTCACTCCGTCATTGTTTCCTAGCAGTGGTTCCTCCATCACCGCACGGTGGGCCCCGGGTTGCGATCGCACCTTCTCATAATTTATATTTGGTGCGATCTACAAACCCTAACAGAGGGACATTCAGCAGACGCTGGGGACAACAGGGTGTAGGAGAAATCTGGGCCCGGCCCTCTGTGTACTGGACGGTTGGGAGCGATACAGTTATTGCTGCTCATTCATAGTTGTAGCAGTTGGAACCTTCTCATTTATATGGAGCGTCACTATCCGAGCTCCAGCTTATGCGCAACACAATGTGCAATCACATCTGTAAGGCCGTGTTCACAAGTAGCGTAAATGCTGCAGTTTTCTGCACATTTTCTGCAGGTGTTCATACCAAACTAAGCAATAACAATCTTATCAGGTTATTGCATTAATAAGGCATTTTATTTATATGTTTTCCCCATTATTTGATGTGGTTTTGGTGCAGATTTGAAGCTGCTTATTTTTTATAATACAGAAAAGCTGAAATTATGCAATTAAAAAAGCAACAGACTGTTTTACATGTGTCTTATACATATTTTTTACAGGCTTCTGATACAAAACTATAGTGGAAAAACTGAACAATTGAGCAGCGTCTTTAGTCCCTAAGTGGTCATACGTTTTCATGAAATCACATTCTTTTCTTTGGACAGTTAAATGCAGCAGGTTTTGTATACAAAATCACGTATAATGTTCCCACAGTACTGCCTGTTGTGAACCTGTTGGAGACGACTTCGGAGCTGAAGCTCCCTCTGGTGGTTGCTGAGGGTATTGAACCTATGTTGAACAGCAAAAGTCCCACACCTGCAATTAATGATTGGTTATCAGGTGGGACGGACTGGCCTGATATAAGTGAGCTGACCTCCCATGATCCTTGCCGGTGATCAATTGTTCTTCCTGGTCTAGGTTGGAATTCAGCTTGCTTTTCTGCTGTCTCCTGCTTGCATTCAGATAAGTCTCTTTCAGTTTTTTTTACTGTGGTTTGATTTTCCTTGCTTTTTTGCTGCATTGCTTTTTGTCTTCAGCCCCCTTTTGGGGCTTTGGCTGGTCTCCGTTCGTTTTTTGTATTTGTTCATTTGCTCAGTTCTTGTGCTATTTTTCTGCTGGGTAGCTACGTGTCCACACCAGAGATCTGATATAGGTGGTCGAGACCGTGTGGTCTCAGTATTTTTGGATTCAGAAGTGTTGGAGTTTTTCCTAGGGTTTTTCTGGGTTGCAGACAGTATTCTCTCCTGTGCTGTCCTATCTAGACAGTTTTGGGCCCCAGCGTTTGCTCAATCTATTTTCTGTCTGTGTTCGTGTTTTCATCTTGTCTAACCGCCATTATGTGTTTGGGGGCTTTCTATTCTTTTGGGGCTCTCCTCCGGGGCAGTTAGCTTTCCTCTTTCCATTTTCAGGGATAGCTAATCTCTCCGGCTGTGACGAGGCGTCTAGGGCACCGTAGGAACGTACCACGGCTGCTTCTAGTTGTGCGGTTAGTTTAGGGGTCTGCAACCTACAGTTAGGTCCATAAATATGTGGACAGAGACAACATTTATCTAATTTTGGTTCTAGACATTACCATAATGAATTTGAAACAAAACAAATCAGATGCAGTTGAAGTTCAGACTTTCAGCTTTCATTTGAGGGTATCCACATTAAAATTGGATGAAGGGTTTAGGAGTTTCAGCTCCTTAACATGTGCCACCCTGTTTTTAAAGGGACCAAAAGTAATTGGACAGATTAAATAATTGTAAATAAAATGTTCATTTCTAGTACTTGGTTGAAAACCCTTTGTTAGCAATGACTGCCTGAAGTCTTGAACTCATGGACATCACCAGACACTGTGTTTCCTTCTTTTTGATGCTCTGCCAGGCCTTCACCGTGGTGGTTTTCAGTTGTTGTTTGTTTGTGGGCCTTTCTGTCTGAAGTTTAGTCTTTAACAAGTGAAATGCATGTTCAATTGGGTTGAGATCAGGTGACTGACTTGGCCATTCAAGAATATTCCACTTCTTTGCTTTAATAAACTCCTGGGTTGCTTTGGCTTTATGTTTTGGGTCATTGTCCATCTGTAGTATGAAACGACGACCAATCAGTTTGGCTGCATTTGGCTGGATCTGAGCACACAGTATGGCTCTGAATACCTCAGAATTCATTCGGCTGTTTCTGTCCTGTGTCACATCATCAATAAACACTAGTGACCCAGTGCCACTGGCAGCCATGCATGCCCAAGCCATCACACTGCTTCCGCCATGTTTTACAGATGATGTGGTATGCTTTGGATCATGAGCTGTACCACGCCTTCGCCATACTTTTCTCTTTCCATCATTCTAGTAGAGGTTGATCTTGGTTTCATCTGTCCAAAGAATGTTCTTCCAGAACTGTGCTGGCTTTTTTAGATGTTTTTTAGCAAAGTCCAGCCTAGCCTTTTTATTCTTGATTCTTATGAGTGGCTTGCACCGTGCAGTGAACCCTCTGTATTTAATTTCATGCAGTCTTCTCTTTATGGTAGATTTGGATATTGATACGCCTACCTCCTGGAGAGTGTTGTTCACTTGGTTGGCTGTTGTGAAGGGGTTTCTCTTCACCATGGAGAGTATTCTGCGATCATCCACCACTGTTGTCTTCCGTGGGCGCCCAGGTCTTTTTGCATTGATGAGTTCACCAGTGCTTTCTTTCTTTCTCAGAATGTACCAAACTGTAGATTTTGCCACTCCTAAAGTTGTAGCAATTTCTCGGATGGGTTTTTTCTGTTTTTTGCAGCTTAAGGATAGCTTGTTTCACCTGCATGGAGAGCTCCTTTGACCGCATGTTTCCTTCACAGCTAAACCTTCCAAATGCAAACACCACACCTCAAATCAACACCAGCCCTTTTATCTGCTTAATTGAGAATGATATAATGAAGGGATTGCCCACACCTGTCCATGAAATAGCCTTGGAGTCAATTGTCCAATTACTTTTGGTCCCTTTAAAAACAGGGTGGCACATGTTAAGGAGCTGAAATTCCTAAACCCTTCATCCAATTTTAATGTGGATACCCTCAAATGAAAGCTGAAAGTCTGAACTTCAACTGCATCTGATTTGTTTTGTTTCAAATTCATTGTGGTAATGTCTAGAACCAAAATTAGATAAATGTTGTCTCTGTCCAAATATTTATGGACCTAACTGTATTAGTTACAACCTCTCTGGTGTTTTGCTGCCTATGCGGTTATCTGCTCCTGCCTCCTCAGCTACCAAACAGTCATTAATATAATCCGGCACACCAAGCGATTAGTAGGATGCAAAAAAATCTTTATTTGAAACAGAAACAGCTCATGTGGAAAAGATAACTCCAAAGAACAATGGTAAGTATAGGTACACAATAACTCAACGTTTCGGCGTTTTTATGCCTTTTTCAAGAGGTACCATTTACTTAATGCATATGAAAAGGAGAACGTCCGGGAACTTCCTAGTGAGTCGGTGAGCTGTGTCCTCAGCTACCAAAACATAACAGAATCACCGGCCATACTGAAATTCTATGGTACTCAACAGAAGGGAAAAAATAGTAAAAAAGAAAAAAAAATTGTCAGAATTTTTTTTTTTTTTTTTGCATTTTTTCCCTCTTTTTTCTCTGGGGGCTGAGGAGGAATTTTTTCCCCAATGGAGGTCAAGCATTTGTCCGATCGTGTGGAGCAGCTTGCTGCTGAAGTTCAGAGTATTGCTATCTATCTTGCTGGATGGCCTGCTGTGGAACCTAGGATCCCTCTGCCGGATTTGTTTTTGGGGGACCGGTCTAAATTTTTGAATTTTAAAAATAACTGTAAGTTGTTTTTTGCTTTGAAGCCTAAGTCCTCAGGGAACGCAGCGAGGCAGGTTCAAATTGTCATCTCCCTGTTGCGCGGCGACCCTCAGGATTGGGCCTTTTCTCTGACACCTGGGGATCCTGTTTTGAATGATGTTGATGTGTTTTTTCAGGCTCTGGGGTTGTTGTACGATGAGCCTAATGTTACTGATCAAGCTGAAAAAACCTTGTTGGCATTGAATCAGGGTCAAGAAGCCTCAGAGCTGTATTGTCAGAAATTCAGAAAGTGGGCAGTCCTTACTAAATGGAATGACGACGCTTTGGCAGCTATTTTTCGGAAGGGTCTGGCAGAGACTGTAAAGGATGTTATGGTGGGATTCCCTGTCCCCTCTGGTCTCAATGACTCTGTCATTAGCTAATCCAGTTGACAGACGTCTGCGCGAGCATAGAATTATGCGTGAGATTGTGATGCCTTGCGGGCCAGCCTCTGAGCCCATGCAGTGTGATGGAGTGACTTCTGGGGCACAGTGTCATGAAATTCGTAAGCGTAATAAGTTGTGCTACTATTGTGGTGATGCTTCTCATGCTATTTCCGTCTGCCACAAGAGGGGAAGACGTTTTGCGCGCTCAGTTGTTTTGGGTAGTGTTCAGACTAAATTTCTGTTGACTGTTACCTTGATTTGCTCCATGTCCACATTTTCAGCTCAGGCTTTTGTTGATTCAGAAGCAGCTATAAACCTGATGGATTTTGATTTTGCCAAAGGTTGTGGTTTTCCTATGATACCCCTGCGGAAGTCTATTCCTTTGCTGGGCATTGATTCTACCCCTTTGGCCGAGAATAAACCTCAGTTTTCTACCCAGGTGATAATGCAGGTTGACCCGGACCACCAAGAGAATTGCAAATTTTTGGTGTTACATAATTTACATGACATTGTTGTACTGGGTTTTCCTTGGTTACAGACTCATAATCCTGTTTTGGATTGGAAATCTGTGTTTGTGACCAGTTGGGGTTGTCAATGTGTTCGTGCTGACTCTCCTGTTTTTTCTGCCTCTCCCCAGTCTCAAGATGTCCCTGATTATTTGACCGATTTTTCTGATGTGTTTAGTGAGAGTAAGTCTGCATCCTTACCTCCGCATAGGAATTATGATTGCGCTATTGACTTAGTACCCGGTTGTAAATTTTCCAAGGGTCGGCTCTTTAACCCCTTACTGCCATCCGACGTACTATCCCGTCCATGGTACCTGGGCCCGTATGACCATGGACGGGATAGTACATCCCAGCGATCGGACGCGCTCCCGTGGGGAGCGCAGCCGATCGCGGCCGGGTGTCAGCTGATTATCACAGCTGACACCCGGCACTATGTGTCAGGAGCGGTCACGGACCGCTCCCAGCACATTAACCCCTGGCACACCGCGATCAAACATGATCGCGGTGTACCGAGGGCACAGGGGATGATCGCGCAGGGAGGGGGCTCCCTGCGCGCTCCCCTGAGGCCCTCAGAGCAGCGCGATGTGTCGCGCTGTTCCAAGGGTCCTTCCTCCCTGCAGGACCCCGGATCCAAGATGGCGCCGGGGTCCATCCGGGTCCTGCAGGGAGGCGGCTTCCTCAGTGCCTGCACACTTCCATTCCGAGCTCTGCTGTGCGCCCAAACAGTGGTTCCCCCCCACATATGGGGTATCAGCGTACTCAGGACAAATTGGACATCAACTTTTGTGGTCCAATTTCTCCTGTTACCCTTGGGAAAATAAAAAATTAGTGACTAAAAGATAATTTTTGTGGGAAAAAAATAGGATTTTTTATTTTCATGCTCGGGCATTATAAACTTGTGTGAAGCACTTGGGGGTTCAAAGTGCTCACCAAAGATCTAGATAAGCTCCTTAGGGGGTCTAGTTTCCAAAATGGGGTCACTTGTGGGGGGTTTCCACTGTTTAGGCACATCTGGGGCACTGCAAATGGAACATGACCACCATCAACGTCTGCATTCCAAAACGTTACTACTTCCTTTCCAAGCCCTGTCGTGCGCCCAAACAGTTTCCCCCCCCCACATATGGGCTATCAGCGTACTCAGGACAAATTGGACAACAACTTTTGGGGTCCAATTTCCTTGGGAAAAATCAAAAATTTGGGACTAAAAAATCATTTTTGTGGAAATTTTTTTTTTTATTTTTCAGACCCAGGCATTATAAACTTTTGTGAAACACTTGGGGGTTCAAAGTGCTCACAACTTATCTAGATAAGTTCTTTAGGGGGTCTAGTTTCCAAAATGGTGTCACTTGTGGGTGGTTTCCACTGTTTAGGCACATCAGGGGCTCTCCAAACACGACATGGCGTCCAATCTCAATTCCAGCCAATTTTAGTTTGAAAAAGTCAAATGGCGCTCCTTCCCTTACGAGCTCTGCCGTGTGCCCAAACAGTGGTTTTCCTCCACATATTGGCTATTGGCGTACTCAGGAGAAATTGCACAACAACTTTCTCTGTCCATTTGCTTCTTTTACCCTTGTGAAAATAAAAAAAAAGTTTGTAATAGATCATTTTTGTGGCTAAAAAGTTAATTCATTTTTTCCTTCCACGTTGCTTCAGCTCCTGTGAAGCACCTGAAGGGTTAATAAACTTCTTGAATGTGGTTTTGAGTACCTTGAGGGGTGCAGTTTTTAGAATGGTGTCAATTTTGGGTATTTTCTGCTATATACAGTAGACCCCTCAAAGTGACTTCAAATATGAGGTGGTCCCTAAAAAAAATGGCTTTGTAAATTTTGTTGTAAAAATGAGAAATCGCTGGTCAACTAGTTTTAACCCTTATAATTTCCTAAGAAAAAAAAAATTGGTTCCAAAATTGTGCTGATGTAAAGTAGACATGTGGGAAATGTTATTTCTTAACTATTTTGTGTGACATATTTCTCTGTTTTAAGGGAATAAAAATTCAAAGTTTGAAAATTGCAAAATTTTCAAAATTTTTGCCATATTTGTGTTTTTTTCATAAATAAACGCAAGTTATATGGAAGAAATTTTACCACTAACGTGAAGTACAATATGTCACGAGAAAACATTCTCAGAATCGCGAAGATCCGTTGAAGCGTTCCAGAGTTATAACCTCATAAAGAGACAGTGGTCAGAATTGTAAAAATTGGCCCGGTCATTAACGTGCAAACCACCCTTGGGGGTTAAGGGGTTAATTTATCTGTACCTGAGAATGATGCTATGCGATCTTATAGCAAAGAGTCTTTGGAGAAGGGTCATATCAGACCATCCTCTTCACCCTTGGGCGCCGGCTTTTTCTTTGTGGCCAAGAAGGATGGCTCATTGAGGCCGTGTATTGACTATCGTCTCCTGAATAAGATCACTATTAAATATCAATATCCGTTACCTTTGATTTCTGACCTATTTTCCAGAGTGAAAGGTGCTAGTTGGTTTACGAAGCTTGACCTCAGGGGGGCATATAATCTTATTTGCATCAAGCACGGTGATGAATGGAAGACGGCGTTTAATACCCCAGAGGGGCATTTTGAGTACCTAGTGATGCCTTTTGGGCTCACTAATGCCCCTTCCGTCTTCCAATCCTTTATAAATGATATTTTACGGGATTTTGTGGATAAATTCCTGATCGTTTATTTAGACGATATCTTGATTTTTTTCCAATGACTGGGATTCTCATGTGGAACATGTTCGGACTGTATTCCGGATTTTGAGAGAAAATGCATTGTATGTGAAAGGATCAAAGTGTCTTTTTGGCATACAGAAGGTTTCATTTCTGGGATTCATTTTGTCTCCATCGGTTATTGAAATGGACCCGGTTAAAGTTCAGGCCATTTGTGATTGGGTTCAGCCCACTACATTGAAGGCTCTTCAGAGATTTTTGGGTTTTGATAATTTTTATCGTAAATTTATTGGTAACTTCTCTACTATTGTGAAACCACTGACTGATTTGACCAAAAAGGGTTCTGATGTAGTAAATTGGTCTCCTGCGGCAGCTTCTGCGTTTCAGGAGCTTAAGCGAGATTCACTTCTACTCCTGTTCTACGGCAACCTGATGTTTCTCTACCATTTCAGGTGGAGGTTGATGCTTCTGAGATTGGTGCAGGAGCTGTTTTGTCCCAAAGTGATCCGGAGACCTCTAAGAGTAACCCTTGTGCCTTTTTCTCTCGAAAATTTTCCCCAGCAGAACGTAATTATGATGTGGGAAATTGTGAGTTATTGGCTATGAAGTGGGCTTTTGAAGAGTTGAGACATTGGCTGTAAGGAGCCAAACATCAGGTGGTGGTCCTTACGGATCACAAGAACCTGGTTTGTCTTGAATCGGCCAAGCGACTTAATCCTACACAGGCCAGGTGGGCCTTGTTTTTCCCCCGTTTTAATTTTGTGGTCTCCTTTCTCCTGGGCACTAAGAATGTTAAGGCGGATGCCCTCTTGAGGAGTTTCTTTGCGGATTCTTCTGAGGTAACTGAGCCCGCTGTTATTCTGAAGGAGGGTGTGGTTCTTTCCGCTATCTCGCCCGATTTGAGACTGGCCCTGGAGCAATTTCAGGAGGATAAACCTGAACGCTGCCCTGTTGGGAAATTGTTTGTCCCAGACCAGTGGAGGAAGAATGTGATGTCTGAAATTCATTGCTCCACGTTGGCTGGCCATCCTGGTATTTTTGGTACCAGAGATCTGGTGAGTCGATCCTTTTGGTGGCCCACCTTGCCTCGTGACGTCAGGGACTTTGTGCAGTCCTGTGGAACTTGTTCTCGGTCCAAACCTTGCTCTCACTCCGGTGGCTTGTTAATGCCATTGCCTGTGCCCAAGAGGCCATGGACCCATATCTCTATGGATTTTATTTCCGACCTCCCTGTCTCTCAGAGAATGACCGTTATTTGGGTAATCTGTGATAGGTTTTCCAAGATGATACATCTTGTGCCACTACCTAAGTTGCCATCCTCCTCCGAGTAGGTGCCCTTATTTTTTCAACAGGTGGTTCGGTTGCACGGCATTCCAGAGAACATTGTGTCTGACAGAGGAGTCCAGTTTGTTTCCAGATTTTGGAGGACATTTTGTTCCAAACTGGGAGTTCAGCTGTCTTTTTCCTCTGCGTTCCACCCTCAGACCAATGAACAAACTGAGAGAACAAACCAGACCTTGGAGACTTATTTGAGATGTTTTGTGTCTGCTGATCAAGATGACTGGGTCTCTTTTTTGCCTTTGGTTGAGTTTGCTTTGAATAATAGGGCTAGTTCTGCCACCTTGATGTCTCCATTTTTCTGCAATTTCGGGTTTCATCCTTGATTTTCTTCAGGGCAGGTGGAGGCTTCTGTCTGTCCTGGTGTTGATTCTATTGTGGAGAGAATGATTTGGGATCAAGTAGTGGATAAGTTGTCTCTCAGGAGAAGGCCCAGCGGTTTGCCAACCGCCATAGGACTGATGGTCCTCGGTTTAAAGTGGGTGACTTGGTTTGGTTGTCCTCAAAAAATATCCCTATGAGGGTCGCGTCTCCAAAATTTAAGTGGTTCCTATGGCTGCACCTCCTGATCCTGTTTTGGTTGAGGGCAATTTGGAGTATGTGGTTGAGAAGATATTGAATTCTCATTTGGCTAGGCAGAGATTCCAGTACTTGGTGAAGTGGAAAGGCTATGGTCAGGAGGACAATTCTTGGGCGTTTGCTTCTGACAATCATGCGGAGAGACTGGTCCATGCCTATCACCGAGCTCATCCTGATCGGCCTGGTGGCACACGTGAGGGTTTGATGACCCCTCTTCAAGGGGGGTACTGTTGTGAGCATGTTGGAGACGACTTCGGAACCTTTGTCGAACAGCAAAAGTCCCACACCTGCAATTAATGATTGGTTATCAGGTGAGACGGACTGGCCTGATATAAGTGAGCTGACCTCCCAAGATCCTTGCCGGTGATCAATTGTTCTTCCTTGTCTAGGTTGGAATTCAGCTTGCTTTTCTGCTATCTCCTGCTTTCATTCAGATAAGTCTCTTTCAGTTTTTTTTACTGTGGTTTGATTTTCCCTGCTTTTTTGCTGCATTGCTTTTTGTCTTCAGCCGGGTCCCCTTTGGGGGGCTTTGGCTGGTCTCCGTTCGTTTTTTGTATTTGTTCATTTGCTCAGTTCTTGTGATATTTTTCTACTGGGTAGCTACGTGTCCACACCAGAGATCTGATATAGGTGGTCGAGACCGTGTGGCCTCAGTATTTTTGGATTCAGAAGTGTTGGAGTTTTTCCTAGGGTTTTTCTGGGTTGCAGACAGTATTCTCTCCTGTGCTGTCCTTTCTAGACAGTTTTGGGCCCCAGCGTTTGCTCATTCTATTTTCTGTCTGTGTTCGTGTTTTCATCTTGTCTAACCGCCATTATGTGTTTGGGGGTTTTCTATTCTTTTGGGGCTCTCCTCCGGGGCAGTTAGCTTTCCTCTTTCCATCTTCAGGGATAGCTAATCTCTCCGGCTGTGACGAGGCATCTAGGGAACCGTAGGAACGTCGCACGTCTGCTTCTAGTTGTGCGGTTAGTTTAGGGGTCTGCAACCTATTAGTTTCCAACCTCTGTGTTTGGCTGCCTATGCGGTTATGTGCTCCTGCCTCCTCAGCTACCAAAACATAACAACTGCCATCCCTACACACAGTATAATGTTCCCAGAGTACCACCATCCCCCATACAAAGTATAATGTTCCCATTGTATTGCCATCCCCCCACACAATATAATATTTGCACAGTACCACCTACCATCCCCTACACACAGTATAATCTTCCCACAGTTCCATCATCCCCCCGCACAGTATTATGTTTTCCCAGTACCACCATCCCCAACACACAGTATAATGTTCCAACAGTATCTCCATCCCCCACACAGTAAAATATTTCCCCAGTATCACTATCCCCCCACACACACAGAATAATGTTCCCACAGTACCGCCATTCCCTCGACACACAGTATAATGTTCCCCCAGTACCGCGATCAACCCACACAGTATAATGTTCCCCCAGTACCATCATCCCCCACACACATTATAATGTTCCAACAGTACCTACATCCCCCACACACAGTATAAAGTTCCTATAGCACCACCATCCCCCCACACAATGTAATGTTCCCACAGTACTACCTTCCCCCACACACAGTATAATGTTACCATAGTACCACCATCCCCCACACACAGTATAATGCTCCCACAGTACCGCCATCCCCCCCACAATATAATATTCCCACAGTACTGCCTACCATCTCCCCACACACAGTATAATGTTCCCACAGTTCCGCCATCCCTCCAAACACAGTATAATGTTCAAACTGTACCACCATCCCACACACAGTATTATGTTCCCTAATACCAACATCACCCCACACACTTTATGATAGTACACGTTGCCCCCCACAATACTGTACCACCTACTCCACTGGCTAATAAATAAACCCTCACTTATCCCCATTCTTCATGCAGACACACATGAGCCCGTCACATACCAGCGACCTCCTGGATCAGTTTCACAAGGCTGTAAATTATGGATCTGGGATGGTTGGCAAGTGCTGTAGATGTATGAGGGGCTCTATCTCTCTGTTTTTTTTCTGCTTCAAATAAAATAATGGATGCTCTTTTTCAATTACCTGAAATATGTAGAAGATGTCTTCTCTCTCTCTCTCTGTTCATCAATAATGGAAAATGTTCTCTTTCTCTCTTGCTAAAACTGTTATCTTTATTTTTCACTTCAAAACGTTTCTAGATTTTTTCTCACCTGTCCTCATTAGTGCAATCATACAACATACAAGCCTCTGATTGCTTTGGTGATACACTGTACTACTGTAGTGCGGTGTATTATTCCTACCTGTCAGTGTAATACTAACGGCCCCATACACATGAGTAGGGGCGGACACTGACGGCTTTGGGCCCCTGAGCTAGAAATGTGTCTGGGCCCCCCTCCTTTTATGGTGACAAAGCTACAGATATATATGTATATATATTGTGAGACAGTGAAGGAATATGTGGTGAATGAGGTGTATATTTCACCTAAGTACCTTGCTGACTGGTATGAGAGAAATGTGTGGCTTTGTAAACCTGGTGGTAAAGAAAGGTCACTACACCTGCCATTCAGTACACGCTTGCAGCTCAGACCTGAATCCACTCAGGTGTTGATTAGGAAGCCAGAAGTAGGTGCTTGGGAGGACAGTCAAAGAGCTCATTCAGTCTGGACAGGAGTCCAGGCACGGAAGGAGACTCCGGGAGGTGGGCTCTCTCTGTCTGGGTGCTCGAGGTACCCCGGACACAAAGAGGAGACTCTGCGACACTCCATGCTGGTGACTACTGAATAGGAGGTGACCTCTCTCAAGTCTGGACGTTGGAGTTGCCTTCAGACATAAAGAGGAGTGTCTGTGAAACTCCATACTGGTAACATATGTGATATGTGTTGTTTTGGGCACAGACTGGTAGAGTCTGGGTCCCGGATAGAGGGGGCCATCTATCTAAGTGTAATTAGAGGCTAGACAAGCCTAGGTCTTTTGTTTATGCTTTGTTTTTATCTGTGTGCTGTGGACTTTAATAAAACTGGTTGCGGCCAGTTTTCACCAAACTGCTGTCTGAATGAACTGTTTCCGTGCCATTCTGTCTACCCAGACAGCGATCCTAGAGCTAAATACCCCTGGAAATGTTACAATTGGCGGAGAATGCTGGGGCAGCGCAGTGCCTGATACAGTTAGTGCTGGAGTGTGTATGCAGCACAGTGGCGAGAGACAGCATTAAAGGTGAAGTCTATTGAAATAGCAACAGAGGGAAAAAAAAAAAGTGTGTGTCAGCAGAAACGTCTGTTTGGAGCAGTCTTGGAGAGACGGTGGCCCTGATAGGGTCTGCAGAGAGAAAATGTATGCACAGCAAAGCTGAACTTGTTGTGAAAATGACTGTGGAATGTGCAGCAGCAAAAGAAAAGTTTGTGGAGCAGTCTTAAAGAGACAGTAGCCTTAATAGACTTTGCAAAGGAAAAAAAAAAAGAAAAAAAGTGTTTGCACAGCAAGGCTGAATTTTTCTGTGGAAAAAAAAAAAAAAAAAAAAGCTGTGTAGTGTGTATGTCTTGAGTGAAGACTACAGTTGTGAAGACAGAGAAGTCTGACAGCATGGATGACAGCATGGAGGCGCTGTTTGAACAAATGGCGCAAGTTAATGTGCAACATAAGACTGCTGTGATTGAGACAGATGAGTCCGGCAGTATGGAGGAGCTCATTGAGTACCTGGTGCAGGCCCAGCGAAGCATGCAGCAGAGCATGGAGCAGCAGCGCCTGCAGCACCAGCAGCGCATGCAGCAGGCCCAGCAGCAATTCCTGCAGCAGCAGGAGAATAACCGGTTATTTGTTGAGCAGATGACAGCACCAAAAAAGGATTTCGGTGCCGCGTCCCGAAGTAATGTTGTGAAGGCACCGGCGTTGTCCGCTATAAAGAAGGCGGTAAGACGGTCCTTGAGAAAAATGACACCTCGTGATGATGTGGAGGTATATCTTACTAGGTTTGAGAGACTGGCAGAGAAGGAGAATCTGCCACTATCTGAATGGGCCATGGCGGTCGTACCCTATCTGATTGGGGAACCCCAAAAAGTCTGGGCTGACCTGAGCAAGCAGGACAGCGAAGACTATGCCAAGTTGAAAGCGGCGATTCTTACCCGGCTGGGTGTTACGGTGACAGCCCGTGCCAGGGGAGTTCGTGACTGGAGATACAGTTGGGAGTCTGCAGTCAGCAGGCCTGATTATGGAGTTGAAAAGGTGATAGTGGACCGCTACACCCAAGCACGTCCTCCTGAGGTACAGCCGTCTGAGAGGTCGTCACTTCGGAGTTCCCGGACGCTGAACTCTCGCGGTAAGAGCGTTCCAGCTGTTGGGGACATGGGGTATGCTGATAAGCGGGTTCAGGCCCGAGGGGACATGTGGGTGGGAGAGTGTGATGGACAGTATTGGAGCTGGCGTGAAATTGCAGCCAACTGTCCAATAGAGGGGGAGCCTATGTGTTGTGATGTTGGCAGATCCCTCTCTCCCTGCGCAGAGCCTGTGTGTGTGTCCACCTCAGCCGAAGAGACTGGACCACAGGGGTCCCCGGTGGTTGTAAGTGACTGCCCAGCACAGGCCCTCTTGGACTCAGAGAGTCCAGTGACTTCTGTATGTGACAGCCTGAGTGATAGGGACTTCATCCCTGATAAGCACCTGAGTGTGGTGTACATCCATGAAGACACCAAAGTCTACCCAGAGACTGCCGTGGACTTGGTCCCCAAACTCGGGGAGGTTTCATATGAAGTGGGGGTAGTGAAGACCCTGGTGCACCCCGTTATATTGGGTAATGACTTTCCCCGGTCTAAGGATCTCTGGGGGGAAAATGTTTCTGATGGACAGTGTGATGAAGCTCCTACTGAGGGTGCGCAGTCCCGAGGGGCGGAACACAATGCTAGTGGGCCGTTAAACTTATGTGATAATGATGATGACCATGATAATATTGATAATGATAATGATGATCATGATAATGATGATGACCATGATGAGGATGCTGATAGTGATAATGATGATAATGCTAATCATAATAGTGATGATACTGATGATGACCGTGATAAAGATGACATTTCTTTGCAGGTGATGTTGGGAGACGAGGATGGTGGTTCTCGGGAACCGAGTGTCCCTGACCTGCCTGGCTCCTGTGACAATTTTGGGAGTGAGCCGGTGCGAGACCCCACTCTTAAAACGGCACAGGAAAATGTAATTGTTCTGAATGAGGTTCCCCAAGAGCCTGGCTCTGAGGAGAGGTTTCCTCATGCTGCCATGAACAATAACCTATTGTATAGGGACACTGAAGTCCAGGGAGAGGTCGTAAGTCAGCTCCTGGTATCTGAGCTATATGGAAGTATAGTGCTGGGGTTATCACATAGTCACATACTTGAGGGACAACCTGAGGGAAACCAGGGACCAGATGGTGAAGTTAATGTTGTGGATGACATGTTAACTAAGGTTCCAGATCAAGATGTGAATGAGAATGAATTGTATAACCCTGACAGTGAGCCGGATGTGAATGAAAATGAAGTGTCTAACCCTGGAAGTGAGCCAGATGTGGCTGAGAAAAGGGGGTCAGACAGGGATAGTGGTGGTGATAGTGAGTCATCTGATGACAATAAAGCAACCAGTGCAAGTGAGGAAGGCATGGTAGCAGAGGAGATTGAGAGTCCTGAGAGGAAGGCTGAGGCTGACCTTGCAGTCGGACGGAGGATGGCATCTGAAGATGTTGTACCGTTGGCCGGTTCCCTGGCGAAGACTAAGGTGAAAGACAGGACTCTGAAACTAAACACAGCACAAGTGGATGCTGTTGAAAATGAGAAGTTATCAATGTATGGTGTGGATCTGCATCAGGCCAAGGACTCGGAAGGTGATGCTGCAGAGGTGGAGAAAGCCATGGAAGTGGTGGACACCAGGCCAGGTGCCTCACCAGAGGCTGATGTCTCAAGTGAAGCTGTGAGGAACAAGACTGAAGATGTGGGGAATGACTCTGCCCCGGAATATGTTTCTGCTGGAGACAGCGGCGTGGACGGTGTACTGTCCAGATCCGTGGCTGCGACTCGCGAAGCTCGGGCTGGAAGTTCGGCGCCCGGTGCGCCATCGGAGTTCCCGAGCGACCCAAAGGATCTGGATAAATCCCAAGATGAGATTTTGAGACCTCGGGTTGGCCTTGGTGAGCTCAGGCGCATTTTCATGGAGTCTACACTTGAACCACGTCCCAGTGAGTGGGAGGGGCGATGTGTCGCTCCGTTGCCGCTGCAGATACACGGGAGCTCAGATGGGATGCAGAACGTGGTGGAAAAGAAGACTGATAGTAGGGCTTCTGAGCATGTCCTACCAGAAGAGCCTGAAGAAAGGGCCGAAGACGTAAAGGACGTCCAACAACTACAGGAGAAGATGCGTAGCCATGAGGATCTCCTGGAGAAAGAAGTAAGAGCTCTGAGTCTTATGCAAAGTGAGCCTGTACCAGAAGAGGATAAATTATGTGTACCGACCAAGAAAAACGATCAGCTCCCTCTACAGTGCCAATCGTTTGAACAGTGTGGCTCGGAATGGTCAGAGACCATGACAGAGGCTCTTGGGTTTTGTGAGGTAGAATTTATGAATCAACTGATATTTAAGAAAGTAGATGTGCTAAAGAAAGTTCAGGGGGAATTAGAGAAAACCCCTATACCTCCTGTGACAGTTGGTGACACAGGGTCAGTGCCCCAAAAACAGGAGGTACGAAAGTTTCTGAGGAAGAATCAGCAGAGCTGTTCTGACGTGCCTGGTCGTACTTATCTGGTGAGCCACTATACCGAGACTGAGGCTGGCACTAAAGGCAAGATGAAACCGTGCAGGATACCCGAGGCCCGCAGAGAGTATAGGCCTGGGAGGGTACAGGGTAGTGCGGATGCTTCAGATGAAGAGAAAACTGATGTTGGCTATGACAGTGGTGAGGATGAAGCTGATGAGGGCCATGACTGGTCCAGAGTTCACTGTCTCTGATGGATTGTTGACCAGCCCTCCGGTCTGGATGACCAGCCCTCCGGTCTGGAGAAGAGGGAGGGGATATGTGAGACAGTGAAGGAATATGTGGTGAATGAGGTGTATATTTCACCTAAGTACCTTGCTGACTGGTATGAGCGAAATGTGTGGCTTTGTAAACCTGGTGGTAAAGAAAGGTCACTACACCTGCCATTCAGTACACGCTTGCAGCTCAGACCTGAATCCACTCAGGTGTTGATTAGGAAGCCAGAAGTAGGTGCTTGGGAGGACAGTCAAAGAGCTCATTCAGTCTGGACAGGAGTCCAGGCACGGAAGGAGACTCCGGGAGGTGGGCTCTCTCTGTCTGGGTGCTCGAGGTACCCCGGACACAAAGAGGAGACTCTGCGACACTCCATGCTGGTGACTACTGAATAGGAGGTGACCTCTCTCAAGTCTGGACGTTGGAGTTGCCTTCAGACATAAAGAGGAGTGTCTGTGAAACTCCATACTGGTAACATATGTGATATGTGTTGTTTTGGGCACAGACTGGTAGAGTCTGGGTCCCGGATAGAGAGGGCCATCTATCTAAGTGTAATTAGAGGCTAGACAAGCCTAGGTCTTTTGTTTATGCTTTGTTTTTATCTGTGTGCTGTGGACTTTAATAAAACTGGTTGCGGCCAGTTTTCACCAAACTGCTGTCTGAATGAACTGTTTCCGTGCCATTCTGTCTACCCAGATACCCAGACAGCGATCCTAGAGCTAAATACCCCTGGAAATGTTACAATATATATATATATATATATATATATATATATATATATAGCCACACTCACATACATATATATTTCTTACATAGTCTCCTTTATTATGTATATTGCCGTCCCTTATTACACAGTGCCCTTTCTTGTTAAGCACAGCTCCGTCCTCCACCACCCAATTCATTTTACATCCATAGCTAACATTCTCCTTCCCCCTAAGTCCATTATAAGTCTCCCTTCCTCCCATCCCAATCGCCTACATCCCTCATTACCCTCTCCTTCACCTCCATCATTTCCCTCTCCACCACCCCAATCATTCTTCTCCCCGCCTCCATCATTGCCCTCTCCCACCACCTCCATCATTGCCCTCTCCCACCACCTCCATAATTGCCCTTTCTACCACCTCCATCATTGCCTTCTCTCCCACAACCCAATCATTGCAATTTCCACCACCTCCATCATTGTTTTTTCCCACCAACCCATCATTGCCCTTTCCACCATGTCCATCATTGCCTTCTCCCCCGCCAACTTTATTCATTACCTATTCCACCACCTACATCATTGCCTCCTCCCCACCACACCCATCATTGCCCTTTCCACCACCTCCATCATTGTTCTCTCCCACCACCCACATCATTGCTCTTTCTACCACCTGTATTATTGCCTTCTCTCCACCATCCCTATCATTGCCCATTCCACCACCTCCATCATTGCCTTGTCCCCCACCACCCCATCCTTGCCAATTCCACCATCTCCATCATTGCCTCCTCCCCCACCACTCCCATAATTGCCTTTCCACCACCTCTATCATTGCCATAGAGGTGGTGGAAAGAGCAGCCGCAGTATCATCGTCGCCGGCAGCTTTCTATCTGACACAGAAGCGCGCTGAATGCTGACATCATTCAGCCATGTGGCTGTGTCAGACAAACTCGCGTACAGAAAGCACAGGACAGATCCTTGCAGCTCCTCTCCATTGTCATTTTCTCCTGTAGGCAGCGGAGCTGCAGGGATCGCTCCCTGCCCGACGCACATGAGGGCAATCTGGCCTGGAGAAAGAGGCCAGATTTCCCTCATTATTAGCCACCCTGCAGGGGCTCCCTACACTTCCAGACCCTGATGCAGCGGCACATGCAGTATGTCCACCCCTGCACATGAGATGAACAATCATTCTGTTGATGACGATCTCTCCCAACTCCTCCACATACAACTGTTTCCTGTGGTGAGAGTCTTTGACAGATTCATCTAGCTGAGGCTTAACTCTAGGGAGAACAAAGGGATCAGCTTCTGAGATTCAGCAAAACGGATTCTTTTCTCATCTGATATCATCTATTGGGAGGAAACTATATATGTTTTATACTGTAATCAACTAGTTCCCAAAGAAATTGCAATTTTTAGAGCCAATCATTTGTCAAAGTAGTGGCTAACATAGCCAGTGATTGGGAGCATGGAGGAGATGTTTCAGTCAGCAATTCAACTTAAGATCCAGTCCACGCGAGACAAGAGAGAATACGACATCAACATCTCCTGATATGTTTCCTTTATTTTCTCCAGTAACTGTATTATTACATGGTATCTTTATGATGTTTCATTGGCTCATCTTGCTCCACCTCACTCGACTTTCCACTCTCCAGTCCATCCTTAATGCAGCAACCAGGGTCGTCCATCTGGCTAATCGGTACTCGGATGCGTCTGCTCTTCGCCAGTTATTGCACTGGCTGCCCATTCATTATAGGATCGAATTCAAATTGCTTGTTCTCGCCCACAAAGCACTCCACAATGCAGCACCCCCCTACATCTCCTCCCTCATTTCTGTTTATCGGCCTACCCACTTGTTACACTCTGCAAACGACTTTCGACTAACCTCTGCACTAATCCGTACCTCCCACTCCCAGCTCCAAGACTTCTCCCACGTTGCACCAAGCTTCTGGAGTGCTCTACCCCAAGAAATTAGGACTATTGTCATGCCACCATCTTCTGAGCACCGGTATACTTACCGGTCCGCGGCGTCCCGGCACGGAGCTGTGGCGCGTCACCTGGCGTCCTGTCTTCTGGGTTTGCCGTCGGCTCCTGGGTCTCGTCGGGTGCACGTGCGCGCCTCTCAGCAGCGCACGCGCACTTTCCCTTCAGTTTAACGCTCTGCCTCCTTCCGTCCTCTCTATGACCCTGGAGGACTCTGACCTGGAAGTCCTGTGGTGCACTCTGCATATCAGGCAAGCCTCTTCCCCCGAGCCTTGCCTGATGATCATTTGTGCTAGCCTTGTGATCCAGGTCCTCCCTCCGTTCTCTCTTGCAGTGCCTCCCTGCCTGTGGTTCCGCCGTGCTGCCTGCCTGTGTCTCAGCGGTGCCCGTTCCTGCCTGTGTCCCACTGGAACCCTTTCCTGCCTGTGTCTCAGCAGTGCCCGTTCCTGCCTGTGTCCCACTGGCACCCTGTCCTGCCTGTATCTCACCGGTGCCCGTTCCTGCCTGTGTTCCACTGGCAACCTTCCTGCCTGTGTCTCAGCGGTATCCTTTCCTGCCAGTATTCCATTCCTGCCTGTGTTTCAGCGTTACCCTTTCTTGCCCGAGTCTCAGCAGCACCCTTCCTGCCAGCGTCCCATTCTTGCCTGTGTCTCAGCGGAACCCTTCCTACCAGGGTCTCTTTCCTGCCTGTATCTCAGCCATGCCTTCCCGCCTGTGTTTCACCTCTGCTGACATCATGGCCTTGCACGTCTTTGTTTAACCTTCCCGTCTCCCGCTTGTGTCTACTATTGTCTGTCCCTGGGTACCAGCTGTCGCGGCGATAGTCTCCCTTGGGCCTGCCCCATACACTCCCTGTATAGGGGGTGGTTCACCTGGTCAGCTCGCCCTGGGGAGGATCATTGTCACGGCCCAGCGGGTTCACTTTAGGAGCTCTACAGGTGCTCACGGTATCATCAGGCCATGGACCCCGCTGGTGCCTTGGCCGCAACTCAAAAGGAGTTGCTCTTTTTGCGGGAGAAAACCAGACTCGCATTATGTCCGTTATGAAAACCATGGACACCCGCCTGTCCACTTTGCAACCTCTATTCCTGGTAATGCCGCTTTGCTGTCTGGTCTTCAACAGGCGTTAGCTCAGCAGCGCGACACCCAGGCCCATATTCTCCCCTACATGGCATCTGTGGATGACCGACTTCTCTCTCTCCAGTTGTCCGCTGCTGCCTCTGGTCTGCCTCGTGACCCTGCCCCTCACCCTCTGCAACGTTTGGGGAAACCGCCTAGGTATAGCGGAGATCCCAAATTGTGCAGAGGTTTTTTGAATCAGTGCCTCCTTCATTTTGAGCTCTTGCCCCAACAATACCCCACTGACAGGGCCAAAGTGGCATTTGTTGTGTCCCATCTCGAGGGGGAGGCTCTAGCGTGGGTGAACCCCCTATGGGAACGTGACAACCCTATCGTCTCTAGTATCCAGATTTTTCTGGATACTTTTCGTAAGGTTTTTGATGAACCTGGCTGTTTAGCTTCCACTACCGAGGCCCTCTTTAACCTCCACCAGGGTACCCTCTCTGTTGGCCAATACGCCATCTGATTCTACACTTTGTCATCTGAGTTGGGTTGGAACAATGAGGCTCTGGTAGGGGCTTTTTGGCGAGGTTTGTCTTCTCGAATCAAGGATGAACTGGTGGGTCGGGACACACCAACTTCTTTGGAAGATCTAATCTCACTGGCAACTCGCATCGATCTCCGCTTCCAGGAGCGCTCCCGCGAGGCTGTCAGAGAGAGAAGACATCCCTGACTATCCTTGGTTACACGCAGTTCTTCTTGTGTGCGACCCGTGTCTGCTCCTGCTGTCTCTGCACCGGAACCCATGCAAGTGGATCGACTCAAGCCTGTGGAACAGCGCCGTAAAGAGAGGCTCGCACAGGGACACTGCTTTTACTGTGGCAGTGCTTCGCATCTTCTGCGTTCTTGTCCTGAGAGACCGGGAAACGCCTCCGCCTAGGATAGATAAGAGAGGCCTCCCTAGGTGTATGCGATTCCTCTCAGCCCTTAACCCTCTCTGTTTTATTGATTTTGGGTTCCAATCGTTTTTCTGAGGTGGCTTACGTGTATTCAGGTGTGGCTGGAAACTTCATCCAGCTTGAGGCGGTCAGCAAATTTCGGATTCCTGTCAGGCTCTTGGAGACTCCTTGGCAGATAGCTTCGGTGGACGGCAGGCCTTTGCGGGAGACCATTACTCAGGTTACCGAGGAGGTGGAGCTACAGGTGGAAGCCTTACATCGGGAGAAGATTGCCTTCTACGTCCTGCCCTCATTGTCCCATACCTTTCTTTTAGGACTTCCTTGGTTTAGAACCCATGAGCCCATCTTAGATTGGCGGTCTGGTGACATCCTGCGTTGGGACATTCCTGCCAGAAAAAGTGCCTGCTTCCAGTCCAGCCAGCAAAATCTTCTCAGTCAACTTTGGTGCATGCAGGTCTGCCTTCTGCCTACTGGGCCTTTGCGGACGTCTTCAACAAGAGGGAGGCGGAGAGCCTGCCCCCACATCGTCCAAATGATTGCCCAATAGACCTCGTGCCTGGTGCTATTCCGCCTAGGGACCGAATTTACCCCTTGTCCGCGTCCGAGACTCAAGCCATGTCCGGCTTTCTTCTTTGTCAAGAAGAAGGATGGTTCCATCCGTCCCTGCATTGACTACTGGGGTCTCAACAACATCACCATTAAGAACAAATATCCACTTCCCCTCATTCCGGAGCTTTTCGACCTTCTACGAGGAGCTCGAATATTTTCCAAGTTGGACCTTCGGGGAGCCTACAACCTAATCTGAATCCGCCCTGGAGATGAGTGAAAAACCGCTTTTAATACCCGAGACGGACACTATGAGTACTTGGTGATGCCCTTTGGCTTGTGCAATGCCCCCGCAGTGTTCCAGGAGTTTGTAAACAATGTCTTCCGGGATCTACTGTACTCCTGTGTGGTAGTATACCTGGATGATATTCTCGTGTTTTCCCCGGATCTGGCTACTCATAGAAAAGACGTTGACCAAGTACTGCAGCGTCTGAGAGAGAATCGTCTGTTGTTATGTTTCGGTAGCTGAGGAGGAATTGCAAAAATAGCCAAAGAATCAATACACCAGAGAGGCTGGAAACTATTGGATTGCAGGACCCTAAACTAACCGCAACACTAGAAGTAGCCGTGGAGCGTACCTACGGTGATCCTAGGCGCCTCGTCACAGCCGGAGAGATAGCTACACCTAAAGGCAGAAAGTTGAAAGCTATCTGCCCCGTAGCAGAGTCCCCAAAGAAATAGGAAGCCCCCAAACATGTAATGGCGGTTAGACAAGAAGAAAATACGAACATAGACAGAAAATAGAATGAGCAAACGCTGGGGCCCAATCTGTCTAGATAGAAAAGTATAGGAAAGAATTCTGACTGCAACCCAAAAAAACCCTGACAAAAATACCAGCACTTCTGATTACCAAAAAACCTGAGATCACATGATCTCTACCACCTAAATCAGATCTCTGGTGTAACACACAGCAATTCAGCAAATAAAAAGTGACATAGGAACAGAGAAAAAATGCTAACACAAACTGAGCACAATTGCAGCGCCAGGCCCCAAAAGGGGACCAGGCTGAAGTCCACTGCAAGGCAGCGAACCAGCAAGGAAAATCCAACCAGGGGTAAAAACACAGCAAATCACTTATCTGAATCAAAGCAGGAATGCAAGCTGAGCTCCAAGCAAGACCTGGAAGAACAATTGATTACCGGCAAGGCTGCTGGGAGTTCAGGTCACTTATATCAGACCATTCAGACCCAGCTGAAGGCCATTCAGCAATTGGTTCATTACCCTCAGCAGCCACCGGAGGGAGCCCCAACTCCGAAGTCGCCTCCAGAGTATTCACAACAGTCTGTATGCTAAACTCGAGAAATGCGCCTTCGAACAATCGTTCCTTCCATTCTTGGGCTACATCATCTCTGACTCCGGCTTACGCATGGATCCGGGAAAGGTGTCCGCCATGCTCAACTGGCCGCGTCCCAATGGTGTTAAGGCGATTCAGCGATTCCTTTGGATTGCAAATTACTACCGGCAGCTTATCCCACACTTTTCCTCCTTGACCGGTCCAATTTCCTCCCTGATCCGCAAAAGGGCCAATCCTCATGTCTGGTCGTCTGAGGCAGAAGACGCCTTCCAGTCCCTGAAACAAGCCTTTGCTGCGGCTCCTGTACTCCATCGTCCTGAGGCTAACAAACCTTTTGTTCTAGAGGTGGATACCTCAGCTTCCGGGGCCGGTGAGGTACTTTCTCAAAGAGCTTCCTCCGGATGACTGGTCACCTGTGGCTTCTTTTCCAAGACGTTCCCCTCCTCGGAACGGAATTATTCCATTGGTGACAGGGAACTGCTGGCCATCAAGCTGGTATTGGAGGAGAGGCAATACTTATTGGAGGGGGCCGTACATCCCTTTCGGACGGCACAAAGACTTAATCCCCGGCAAGCCAGGTGGTCGCTCTTCTTTGCCCTTTTTGATTTTGAACTCCATTTTCATCCTGGTGAGAAGAACCTTAAGGCTGACGCTTTGTCCAGGTCCTTTCTAGCTGCCGATACTGAAGAGGAACCTACGCACATCTTGGACCCTTCCAAGGTTATCACGGTAGCCCCTGTCAGTCTATCTTCTCTACCTCCGGGTAAGACTTTCGTTCCAGTGAACAATAGGAGGCGAGTCTTACATTGGGGACATGCCTCCAAACTTGCAGGCTATGTCGGCCTTAAAAAAAGACTCTCATTCTCGTGTCTCGTTATTATTAATGGCCTACCATGCGCCAGGATATTCAAAGTTTTATAGACTCCTGTCCATCTTACGCTAAGAACAAGGTTCCTAGGCAGCTACCAGCTGGTCTCCTACACCCACTTCCAGTTCCTTCGGCTCCGTGGCAGCACATTGCAATGGACTTTATTACCGGTCTTCCTCGGTCCTTTGGCTGCACAGTTATCTTCGTGATTGTAGATCGATTCTCCAAGATGGCGCATTTCATCTCTTTGCCGGGGTTGCCCTCTGCACCCAAGTTGGCCAAAGTCTTCATCAACCATATTTTTCAGATCCATGGCTTTCATCAACATATAGTTTCCGACAGGGGGGTCCAGTTCACCTCCCGGTTCTGGAGAGCCCTATGCAAGCTTATGAATGTTACGCTAGACTTTTCTTCTGCCTACCATCCTCAGACCAACGGCCAAGTGGAGCGTATGAATCATCTCCTGGTGACCTATCTCCATCATTTTTCCAACGTCCATCAAAATGACTGGTCCAGCTTGCTTCCTTGGGCAGAATTTTCTTACAACAATTACACCAGCGAATCCTCTTCCAAGTAACCATTCTTTGTGGTCTACGGGCAACAACCTGGCGTAGCTTTGCCGGTACCTCCTGTCTCGGGTGTGCCGGCGGCTGATCTTCTGTCCGAGGAGATCTCCAGAGTCTGGCTGGATACCAAATCCGCATTTGAAAAGGCAGGTGACAAAATTAAGAGACATGCTGACAAAGGACGCCTGGATTCTCCTCTGTACCATCTGGGTGATAAGGTGTGGTTATCCTCTAAGTTCATTCGCCTTAAGATCCCCTCATATAAACTGGATCCCAGGTACATCGGACCTTTTGAGGTCCTGGCTCGTATTAATAATGTCGCCTTCAAATTGAGGCTACCCGCTTCGCTTCGCATCCCCAATTCCTTCCACGTGTCTCTCCTAAAACCAGTTGTTCTTAATCAGTTTCATGCCTCCACTGGTCAGGCGCTTCAGCCTGTGTCTGCTATGGATGTCTTTGAGGTTAAAGACATTCTTGCTATGAAAAAAGTTTGAGGGAGAACCTTCTTTTTAATTGATTGGATGAACTTTGGTCCTGAGGAGAGATCTTGGGAGCCCCGGGAGAACAACCAGGCTCCTCGAATCTTGGTGAAATTTCTCTCCAGCCTTAGGAGGAGTGGGTGTGGAGAGGGGGGTACTGTCACGCTGGCGTCTTCTGAGCACCGGTATACTTACTGGTTAGCGGAGTCCTGGCGCGCTCCCGGAGCTGTGGCGCGTCACCCGGCATCCTTTCTTCCGGGTTTGCCGTCAGCTCCTGGGTCTCGTTGGTGTGCGCGTGAGCCTCTCAGCAGCGCACGTGCACTTTCCCTTCAGTGTAATGCTCTGCCTCCTTCCTTCCTCTCTACGACCCTGGAGGACTCTGACCCGGAAGTCCCGTGGCGTGCTCTGCATATCAGGCAAGCCTCTTCCCCCGAGCCTTGCCTGATGATCATTTGTGCTAGCCTTGTGATTATGGTCCTCCCTCCGATCTCTCTTGCAGTGACTCCCTGCCTGCTGTTCTGCTGTGCCTTCTACCTGTGTCTCAGCGGTGCCCGTTCCTCCCTGTGTCCCACTGGCACCCTTTCCTGCCTGTGTCTCAGCAGTGCCCGTCCCTGCCTGTGGTTCCGCTGTGCCTCCTGCCTGTGTCTCAGCGGTGCCCGTTCCTGCCTGTGTCCCACTGGCACCCTTTCCTGCCTGTGTCTCAGCGGTGCCCATTCCTGCCTGTGTCCCACTGGCACCCTTTCCTGCCTGTGTCTCAGCGGTATCCTTTCCTGCCAGTATTCCATTCCTACCTGTGTCTCAGAGTTACACTTTCCTGCCCGTGTCTCAGCAGCACCCTTCCTGCCAGCGTCCCATTCTTGCCTGTGTCTTAGCGGAACCCTTCCTACCAGGGTCTCTTTCCTGCCTGTATCTCAGCCGTGCCTTCCCGCCTGTGTTTCACCTCTGCCGACATCACGGCCTTGCACGTCTTTGTTTAACCTTCCCGTCTCCCGCTTGTGTCTCCTATTGTCCGTCCCTTGGTCCCAGCTGTCGCGGCGATAGTCTCCCTTGGATCACCTGGTCAGCTCGCCCTGGGGAGGATCGTTGTCGCGGCCCAGCGGGTTCACTTTAGGATCTCTACAAGTGCTCACAAATATCCACAACTTGCACAGTTTTAGGCGCTCCCTCAAAACACATTTGTTCAAAGCAGCCTATCACGTTCTCTAATCAAAGTCATTTTATGTGTAAGTGTGTGTGTGTGTGTGTGTAGCCCATTCACTATCTGAGAATAACCCTCCATCAAACCCCACCGCACCCAACAGTATCACAAACACTGGCTGGTATCCAGCTCATGCAGCCTTTATCTATCCCTTAGTCCCTCAACATGGCTGGACCATAATTATAAATACACACCTGTACTTTGTGTCTCCCCCCACCTCATCGTAGATTGTAAGCTCTCACGAGCAGGGTCGTCTTATTTTGCTTTAATTATTGTATTATCTTTAATGTTGTTACTTATGACTGTTGTGTATGAACTGTTAAACGGTAAAGTGCTGCAGAATATGTTGGCGCTATATAAATGACGATTATTATTATTATTCCCGTTCAGATTCCTACAATATCAGATCCTGTAAGTGGAGATCTTCTATATTAAGATCATTTTTCTGATTTATCATCAAGGTTGGATATGGACAAGAACAAGATGGTGGAGAAGATATTACACCTCACCCTAGAGATCCTTTTTCGGATTACTGGAGAGGTGAGAGATTCTGATGACATCACATTACATCATTTTTATCTATGGGAATAACAGAACTGGAGAGGTGAGGACTCTGGAAATGTCTGTAGTGAGATTTTTGAATGTGCCTCCTTATAACCAGGATTACACAGTAGTGAAGAAGACCTCTAGTGAGCGCTTTCAGGCCCCTGTGTCTGAGGGATGGGGAAGACCCCTGAGTCCAATCACAGGGCCCTCACCTTATACCCTGATGCATGAGGACATCATTGACCAGAAGATCCTAGAACTCACCTATAAGATGATTGAGCTCCTGACTGGAGAGGTGACACTGCTGGGAATGCTGGGACATTATACATGAACGCTGTGAAGGGATCGGGGATGACATTATCATTGTATGTGTCAGGTTCCTGTAAGGTGTCAGGATGTCGCCATCTATGTCTCGATGGAGGAGTGGGAGTATTTGGAAGGACACAAAGATCTGTACAAGGACGTCATGATGGAGGTTCCCCAGCCCCTCACATCCCCAGGTAATAGACAGGACTAAGTACACATAGTCTATAATTATCTGTATGTAAAGAATGAATTAAGTCCCTGTATGTGTTTCCTCCAGCTCTATCCAGTAAGAGGACAACACCAGAGAGGTGTCCTCGTCCTCTTCTTCCACAGGGCTGTAAACAAGAAGATCCCAATGTTCCTCAGAATCATCAGGTAGATGGAGAGGAGGTGTCATGAAATCACTGCTGTCTACACATCAGAGGGGAGAAGGTCTTTTGCTCAGTCTTGTTTTATCCCTCAGTATTATATATTTTATTCTTGTGTAATGAGAGCGGTGGAGATGGCAGGATTAGAGCTGATCATAGATGTGACTTCTCCATCTGTCTGTATCTTTTACAATATTTGTTTCAGGGTGAAATTCTGACCCGTATTAATACTACAGAGACATATGTGAGGAATGATGAGCGGTGTAAAGAGGAGATTCCTACATATGACTACCCAGGTGAGTAGTAACCACGAAACGGAGAGAAGTCACTGATTCTTCCCAGTTACCGGGTGTGGCAGTGGTGAAGTCCGGACATATATCACAATCATGTGATCACCATTTTGCCTCCACCAAAACTGTTTAAATTACTTTGGGCATTGAAAGCCCTTCTTCTATAAAACTTACAACCTTGTGGATCCACCTACCCCTTGGAGTTAGAAGACGCTGACTCTTGTCTGCCCAGATTTTTAAACTAGAAGGCCAAAAGACAGCGTACCTAGAATGTGCTGACCAGTTAGAAAATCCCAAGAAAAAAATTATTATTATGATGGGCCTCTAAGAGAAAGTAGAGGGTAATGATGCTGTTATATTTCTAGAACCCTGATATCTGATTGGATGAATCTACCTTCTCTCCCTTCTGTGCTGCTGAATGTGCTTACAGTATATGGTCCCTACAAGACCAGGTCCAGTCTTTCTGGCCAAGCTTCACTTTTATGATCGACAACATTTAATGTGCAGTGAGGACCAAGTGTGAATTTCTGTATAATAACAACAGATTTTCCCTTTGCCCTGACTTTTCAGTTTCTTTTACATTAGGATTGCCGTTAACTACACATAAAACATTACACCTGTGCCATGGTCTATCTCTAAGCTGTGCATGGCTGATGGCTGAAATATACAGCTCTGGCAAAAATTAGGAGACCACTTTCAAATAATCATTTTGTCAGATTTTTCTCTTTATAGGTATATTTTTGAGTAAAATGTAAATTGTTCTTTTAGTTTGTAAACTTCTGACAACATGTCTTCAAATTTCCAAGCAAAAAGTTTTGTATTTTTTTTGTGACAAAGAAAAATGGTCAAAATTAAAAACAAAACAAAACAGTGCTTTCAGACCTCAAATAAAGCAAAGAAAACAAGTTCATAATCATTTAGAAACAACAATACTAATGTTTTAACTCAGGAAGAGTTCTGAAATCAATATTTTATGGGATAACCGTGGTTTTTAAAAACAGTTTCATGCGTCTTGGCATGCTTTCCACCAGTCTTTCACACTGCTTTTGGGTGACCTTATGCCACTCCTGATACAAAAATGTAAGCAGTTCTTCTTTGTTTGATTGCTTGTGACTATCCATCTTCCTCTTGATTACATTCCAGAGGTTTTCAATGGGGTTCAGGTCTGGAGGATGGGCTGCCCATGACAGGGTTCTGGTGTGGTGGTCTCTTAATTTTTGCCAGAGTTGTACATTGATTCACATTTGCAGGAGATGTGTTGGCATGGCTCGAGCCCTGGTTTCATGGATTTCTGGTCAAAACTCATAAATGAGTGCAACTTTCATTTAGTGTTAGAGATCTCTCTTCTTTTACCCTATGTCTCCTTTTTTTATAGGTTCATTCTGTATGATCTGTGTGATTGTGGTGGGGTTGGCCTGCCTCACTTATGTGAGTCTGCATCTCCCTGGTAGTCTTTTAAAAAAGTCTCCATTTCCTCTACCAAATTCCCGACATCTACGACACCTCAATTCTGCACTATTGTAAAAAGCTCTCTTTAAAGATATAATATTTCTTCAAGAAACTCATCTGACAGAAAATATTGGCCCCTGAGATTTGCTCTTTAATCAGATAGTGATGCCAGAAAAAAATAGTTAATGAATAACCATATTTCTACTTTAGGTTGACAGCATTTTTTCAACGTGCCGTTTTATTTTTTCAACATTCTTTTATTTTTTTTCGGATGATACAAAGATTTACAGGTTTAGCAACAAGTTTTACATGTTCAATTATTTTTACAAAACCTATTTTTTGGGGGTAAAGGGTATGCCACACTAAACAGCGTCGCTAACGAGATCGCTAAAAAACGTCACTATTTAGCGATCCCGTTAGCGACGTTGTTGTGTGCGGCATCTAGCGACGACGTGGCCCCTGCTGAGATCCTGCTGTGATCTCGTTCGTCGCTGACATCGTTCCGGACCCTATTTTTATCGTCGGCGTCCCGCTGGTAAGTATATATCGCTGAGTGTGGCACCTTTTTTTTAGCGATTTAACGGTATTTTGTACCGCTAAAGTCGTTAAGGAGATCGCTAACCGCGATAGCGTCCTTAACGACATCGCTAAATTAGGAAGCCACTAGCGATATTATAACAATCACGCTAGCGATCTCATTAGTATGCGATGTTAACGAGATCGCTAGCGGGATTGTTTAGTGTGGCAGTACCTTAAGAAATAATTTTTGAAGCTACATTGAGGTGTAGAACCAGGAGGTTAGAGAAAATACAAAAGACACAAGAGTAGTCGTAAGCGGACCAGAATCTGGCAATGTGCTTCGAGCTTTAGTAGGGTGTGTTTCCAATTATCTGAAGCAGGTAGCTGATTATTCCAGCAGGATAGCACACACATCCATACTGCTAGGTAGAATGGTACTACTAGTCCTGGCCACCCTATTCTTAGTGGTTGGACAGAGCCTCTGCTGCCCAGAGCTTCTGGTTACAATGTCTTTTCCATCAACAGTATCACCTGCAGAATGAATGATGGTGGCAAATCCCAGTGGAGATATGACACACCGTTTGCAGAAGCCTTTATGTTACACAATGGCAGAAAACTAGAGCAGAAGAAAACCCCCATGAAGTTATTCCATTTTAGAAATTTTGACACCTAAATATCTTCTCATTTCCATGGCATTTTGAGTTGAAATGTTCAAAAATATACATTTCAAGGATATTTTGTTCAAAAATAGTAATTGGTTTTATTATTTGCAGATGACGGTAACAGGAGATTAGAGGAACTGACCTCTTCAATTTTTAAACCAGATGACCATGAAATTGAAATGAATGCCATTACTTCAGATATACCATCCTATCCTCACAACAAAGATTCGTCATCTGATCCTTTGAAACAGGCCCTATCTTCCGATTCATTGTGTGAAAATAATTTTAACCAGAAATCATTGCTTATTAAACATGAGAAAATTCATACTGGGAAGAAGCCACATTCATGTTCAGAATGTGGAAAATGTTTTAACGAGAATTCACATCTTGTTACACAGCAGAGAACTCATGGAGTGGAGAAGCCATTTTCATGTTTAGAATGTGGTAAATGTTTTAACTGGAAATCGGTTCTAGTCAATCACCAGAGAACTCACACAGGGGAGAAGCCATATTTATGTTCAGAATGTGGAAAATGTTTTAACAAGAAATCACATCTTGATACACATCAGAGAACTCACACAGGGGAGAAGCCTTTTTCATGTTCAGAATGTGAAAAATGTTTTGCACATAAATCACATCTTGTTAATCACCAGAGAACTCACACAGGGGAGAAGCCTTTTTCATGTTCAGAATGTGGAAAATGTTTTAACCAGAAATCAAACTTTGTTAGACACCACAGAAGTCACACAGGGGAGAAGCCATATTCATGTTCAGAATGTGGGAAAGGTTTTACATATAAATCATGTCTTGTTAAACACCAGAGAATTCACACAGGGGAGAAGCTATAATCAAGTTCAGAATGTGGAAAATGTTTTGTACAGATATCGGTTAGTCACCAGAAAATTCACAAAGGGGAATAGCCTTTTTCTTGTTCAGAATGTGGAAATGTTTTAACCGAAAATGGCACCTTCTTAAAAATCAAAAACCGCACACATGGAGAAGCCATTGTCACACCTAGAATGTGAAAATGAATTCCTGAAATTCATATTTTGTTGACTATCAAAAATAATTCACACTGGAAGAAATATGTTTTATTGACAAATTGTAAAAAAGATCATATAACAGACAATCATATAACTAAACGAGAAAGAGACATTACTTTAGAACTTACTGTATTTTTTCGACAATGAGATGCACTTTTAATAAGAAAAAGTCTTGCTTATACAGCTGTGTGAAGAAGTGTTTGCCCCCTTCCTGATTTCCTATTCTTTTGCATCTTTGTCACACTTAAATGCACTTAGCAGCAACAACGGCAATCAATCTTTTGCAATAACTGACAATGAGTCTTTTACATGGCTCTTGAGGAATTTTGGCACACTCATCTTTGCAGAACTCTCTGTGATATCTCAGTGCAGAGGGCACAATGACGTCACTACAGCGCACCCTCTGTGCAGAGAGTCAGAAGACACAGAGGAGACCAAAGAAGTGGGGAACTGGTAGAGATGAGTATTTGATTATTAATTTTTTTTAATGAATGGAGCATTATATGGAGCCCATTATACTGTATGGAGCACTATGTGAGGCCATAATATTGCATAGAGCAATTTATGTAGCCAATTATAATGTATGTAGAAATATATGGGGCCCATTTTACTGTATGTAGCATTATGTGGGGCCACTATACTGTACAAGGCAATATATGGGACCCATTATATTGTATGGAACACTATGTGGGGCACATTACACTGTATGGAGTAATATGTGGGGACATTATACTGTATGGAGCAATATACAGGGCTCATTATACTGCGTGGAGCACTATGTGTGGCCATTATACTGTATGTAACACTTTTTGGGGCCCAATATATTGTATGGAGTAATTTATGGGGCCCATTATTCTGTATGGAGCAATATATGGGGTCCATTATACTGTACTGAGCAATATATGGAGCCCATTATACTGTATGGAGTAATATATGGGGCCCATTATACTGTATGGAGCTCATTAAACTATGTAGCACTATTTGGTGCCCATAATACTGTATGGAGGACTATGTGGTGCCCATAATACTGTATGGAGGACTATATAGTGCCCATAATTCTGTATGAAGGACTATGTGGTGCCCATAATACTGTATAGAGGACTTTTTGTAATGCTACAAATATAATGGTCCCCATATATAATGCTCCATATATAATGGGCTCCATGTGATGCTCCATATATAATGTGCCCCATATGATGTGCCATATATAATGGGCCCCATATGATGCTCCAGTATATGATGGGCCCCATGGATGATGCTCCAGTGTATGATGGGCCTATATAATGCTACATATATAATGGGCCCCATATGATGCTCCAGTGTATAATGGGCCCCGTATATAATGCTCCAGTGTTTGATGGGCCCCATTTATAATTCTCCAGTGTATGATGGGCCCCATATATAATGCTCCAGTGTATAATGGGCCCTATCTGTGATGCTCAAGTGTATGATGGGCCCCATATACAGTATTAATACTCCAGTGTATAATGCTCCCCATATATTGCTCCAAACATTAAAAAAATGAAATACCGCTCCTCGCTGGGCACTGCTCTACTCTGGACTCCTCAGCGTCACCATCTTCCAGCTCTGCACTGTGACTGTTCAGGCAGAGGGCGCACAGACATGACGTCATCGTGCTCTCTGACCTGAATGTCACTGTCAAGAAACGTGGAAGAAGTCACAGCAGTGGAGCAGGGAGAGGTAAGTATTGCAAGCTGCCCAATCACCTCCCTTCCAGAAGTATGGTGCATAGCAGCGCTGGTTCCCCCTGACCAGGATACTACTACAAGTGGCGTCACGACAAACTATATGAACTCTCCATCATCCCCTGTAAATATCCACATTACGGTGGAGCGCCCAAGGGCACGACCGAGCTGTGCTACCCGTGACCTCCCCCATAGAACATCAACGGCTCGGTGCGAGTACCCCAAAAGCCCTGCTAACGTGCGCGTCATTTTATACAATGACATATCGATCATACAAGATTCCACATATTTAGCAGTTTCTCATTCTCAGATCCTCTTTATATTAACAAAGCATTGAGTCTCATTAAATACGGAGTAGAGAAACTCCAGGGACAAAGACCCCATCTCGAACTTACATGCTGGGGCCCAGAGTATCTAAACCAGGGTGCCCAGATTCCACATTATTTGCTCTATAATTCATTTAGAATAAATCACTTTCTCATACAGTCCGATAGTAAACTTTGTTAATCACATTTTATAGGATGGTTTGTTTTGAAATCCATCGTAAATTTAGCAATTTATGGCCAAGAAACATCCTTAACCGCAGTTTTACCAAGCGTGTCCATGGTCTTTTGTCATGCTGCCATCTGTGATATAACAAAAGAATGGCTCCAATTCGGTTCTCCATAGGGTTAGGGGTCCTAAGCTAACACTGTCCCTAGTATTACCCCTGAAGTGGGATGCCTGTCTTGTTCCTAACTATGCTCTTGAAGTAGCACTAATCTGTTTTTTTTTTTTTTACGTGTATGGGGAAAGCACAAACAAGAACAGACAGGGAAAAACCAAGCTCCATCACACAGGCATTCTCACAGGGAAAAACAATTAGGAACAAAGTGTAAAGCCTTGAGGGCTACAATGGTAACTAGAAAGCTTTCACTAAACGCTGCTCGCAAACGAAACTTTGGAATAACCACTAGGTTAGCATTCCGAACTGCAAATATCGGGTATCGGCCGGATATTGGCTGATCGGAAGTCCGATTCCGAGTACCGGATATGTTCGTCATATCGATACCCGGAATCTGTAAAGTCCACGGTCACTGTCAGTTCCGTCGGGTCCGGGTCTGTCAGAGTCAGAGCGGCACTTACCCGGCAGAAATCTCCGCGGTCACTCCGGACTGCTTAATGGCCGCCATTCCCTCTTCCCCCGCGGTCACCTGCAGATATTTCTCTCTCTCTCCCGCGAAACTGCAGTGACTGCTGGTTAATCGCGGCCGTAAAGCAGTCCGCTGACGTCACCCGCCGGGGAAGTGGTAAGCAGCTGTGCAGGCGCCGGGAAGTTCGGCTCTGCCTTCTAATTCCGATGTAGCAGAGCTGGATCATCGAGGGACTGTTGTTATTGACTGCTCGGACAGGTGGTATACTGATGGTTTGTTTTTTTCTTTTTTTACAGGAGATCGATGGCGTCGCAGGAATGGAAGAGTAATGGAAAAAAAATTAAAACTGTGGGTTGTCCTCTTTTATTTTCATTACAAGACCTTTTTTCTTGGCTGGTGGTCGTTTTTTACACATTTAAAAAACTTGGGATTAATAATGATCGGTGTCTTATTGACACCATCTCCATTATTACCGGGCTTATAGTCACCGGCAATCAATCGGTGACATGTAACCCCTTATTACCCCGCTTGCCACCGCTACAGGGCAAGTGTGAAGAGCCGGGTAAAGTGCCACAATTGGCACATCTTTTGGATGCGCCAAATGTGGGGCTGCTGTAGCCTGGTATTATCAGGCTGAATGAGGGCCAAAAACCAGTGGCCTTGACAGTCCATTTAATACCAGCCGCAGCAGTCTGCTTTGTTACTTGGTTTGGTTAACAAAAATGGGGGACCCCTACGGCCGTTTTTTTCGGGGGATCCCCTATTTTTTTTAACCAGCCAATAAGCGCTTTTGTGCCTGTATTATCGGGGTTTGAAAAGGTCCATGGATATTGGATCCTTAACCAAAAAACCAGCCTCAGGGGTCTGCTCGGGGGCTTGGTTAAAAAAAAAGGGGGGGGAACCCCAACCAAATTTTTTTTTCGGGGGACCCCCAATTTTTTTTTAAACCCAAATCAACTGCTGTGGCCTGGTTTTTACGGCGGCAAGCCCCAGGGATCTTGGCCTTAACACCTGAAAATCCGGGCCTCGGGGTCTCTCATCTGGCTGGTAACAAAAAGGGGGGGACCCCACGCCTTTTTTTTGGGGGGATCCCCTATTTGTTAATCGCCAAGATATGCAGACTGCTTTTGCCTGTTTTTCCAGCGGGCAGGTCCATGGATCTGGCTCCTTAACAGCCTGAAAACCCGGGGCCCTCAGGGGTCCCTGTTTCATCTGGCTGGTTAACAAAATGGGGCCCCCCAACGCCATTTTTTTTCAAAGGGGAACCCCTATTTTTTTTAATCATTCCCCCTTCGGGACCACTGAGGGTGTCCCCCGGGCCTGACCTGAAGAAAGGGGAAAAAGCAAAAATTAACTTTCCACTCCCTCCTGTAAAGCCAGGAGGGGGACTCATCATTGGGGGTTTACTGTGAGGCGGGCAGCTTTAGCTTGCGGTCCCTGCAGTAAACTTTAAACCCCCTTCTGAAGGATTACACCGGGGCCCTTGACGTGCTCAGGGTAAGAATAATTTTCTTTTTTATTTTTTTTTTTACGGGAAATGGTTTCGCAGGTAAAAAAAATTGGGCAAAAACTGTGTGATTATTCAAAAAACCTTTTTTTTTCTTAAATTTGGGGTGTGTTGATTTTTCTTCATCAAAGGATTAATAATTGATATTTTGTCAATGACAGCTCCCCAATTATTAACCGGGTTTAAAAGTGACCTTTAAATTGAAAGGTCAAAAAAACCCCCTTTAAAAACCCCCCCATTCCCCCCCGCTACAGGCAAGGGAATAGCCCGGGCAAATGCCAAAAAGGGGGCAAACTAATTAGAATTTCCCTTTCTGGGTGTCGGGGGGCCCTTTTAATACCGGGGGGGGCCCCCAAAAAAAATGGTCCCTCTCGGGCTTTAATCGCCCCCCTCACGGCTTTGTCTGTCGGGTTGCGAAAATGCGACCCCAAACGCATTTTTTTCAGAAATTTTAAAACCTCAAATTAAATACATGTCAGGGGAATTTGTGACACTTATAATATAATTTTATTAAAAGTTCATACACTTCTACATAGAAAATTACCCCGCTAATTAAATTTGGGCCGGGTTTTTGGAAAGCGAACCCGACAGAAAGGGACATTTGGTGAAACTTTGGGGTTAACCATGCCCCTTTTCATGTATTTTTGATATCGATTTGCACAAAAAATTTAAAAATGATGAAGGTGCAAATTTCCCACACCGTAGGGTTAAAAAAAGGTTAAAATTTGTAAACAAAAAAATCCTTTTTTTTTTCAACGAATTTTTCACCTTTTAACCCTCAAAGGGGTGAAATTTTGCACACATAGAAGTTTGTTTGTGCAAATCAATAGCAAAGGACAAGAAAAGACCCGGTTAACCCTAAGTCCCCAATGTCATTTCATGTCGGGTCTTCTTTCTTTTCACAGAACCGGCTTTTACCCGGCAATTGAATCAGAGGATATTTTACTATTAAAGGAAAAACTATACATATGTAAATAAATATAATTGTCACAAAGACTGTATATATATAAATATAAAGTATTCTAGTGGTATATTTAAGTTTTACAAGGAAAGAAAGATTTTTTTTTTTTTGCGATTTTGTTCCCATAACTTTCATGGGGCTTCCGTATCGGTATCGGGTATCCCCCCCCCCGATATTTTAGTGATATCGGCGATACCATCCGATCCGATACTTTTTGGGGTATCGGAAAGTATCGCTCAATCTAATAACCACCATAAACCATGGGTGTCCCCCTAAATTAGCGAAACAGGTCGGGGCCCGATTCATAAGTCCCCCCACCTTCGACCATTAACCGCCAGGGGGGTCGGCAAACGAGCACCAAAATCGGTTTTTCCCCGAAGCTTTTGGCACCTTTTTCAGCCAATGAGCAAAAGGACGTACACTGTGGGCAACGAGATAAAATGGGGAGCGTCCACCACCATCTTAGAGAAGGCATTGGGGAAATGATTGGCTTTCTTTTTGGGGGGCATATGTTTATAAAAGCCCTGAATCCGCCCCATTTTTAAATTCTGCCTAATTAACATAAGGGGATTGCGAACCGTTTTATTTAGTAGAGAGAGTAAGCTGGAAAAAGAATTTTTTCTGTGCTTGTGCTGTTTGCAGTTGGCGTACAGGTAGTGTGCAGTGATGGGGGGATTTTCTTGTGTGCAGCAGCGCTGGTTATTAAGGGTGCCTGATACTGTGTGTACACTGGGGGCAACCCGCTTTTTTCATACACTAGTACTTTTTTTTGGATATTAAAGACATTGATTTTTTTTCCCCTACCCCTATAGAGCTGTACGCTCCTCACACACTACCGTGGCCGGCTGGTATCACGGACAAATACAGCTGTATCTGAGTGTGACTCATAAAATATATACGGAGATATAAATTTTTCCCAAAAACCGTATACACTGTACGCTCCTCATACAGTACCCCAATATCTGCTTTTGTATTACGTCAAATCCATACGAGTGAGGCCTGTGTGTGACTCCCGAAATATATACGGAGATTGAAATATATTCCCCAAAACAATAATACAGCAGTCCGCTACTGAAACAGTATCGTATATCTGCTCTTTGTATTACCGGTCAAATACCATACTGAGTGAGCGTCTAGTGGTGTGACTCCCGAAAATCATACCATATACAGCTGTCCGCTCCACATACAGTACCCTATATCTTGCTTGTATTTTTTGGGTACATTTTCCAAACATGAGAAGTATGGTGGAAGAGGCCCACGGGGGTCCTACTGATACTGATGGTGGTGGTGGTGCATCTGCTGGTATGCCAAAAGCACAATAGCACCTAAGGCAGGAGGTGTTTGAGCCGCAATCACTGTCTGCTCCAAAGGCCTGAAGGTTCCCTTCAGGGAGTAGGTAACAATGCTTTTAAAAGCCGGAGCATCAGGAACAGATTTTTTGCATACATTGCCGAAACAGCCGACAGCTCTATCGCCTCCCCCTCTCGGAAGTTTCAAAAATGCAAAACACTGAGTCGTCAGTGCAGGCTCCTGGTCAGGAACAACACTTCCTTGTGTCCTTTCACCCCCACCAAAAGGGAAGGAAGCAGCAGCCACACTTCAAGATTACTCCCTGGAGCTCTTTTCACATACCATGGCTGGGTTTATCACGTCAAATCCTAAATTCCACAGTCCAAGAAGAATATGCCATGATGCACTGATGCACTGCCACTGCTATATGATTCTGCTGGTTCATTGACAGAGCACTGCATTTGCCACGCAGTCTTACAGAGCCAGATTCTGACCCCTGATGAAACTCAGGTGCCCCTATTCCCCGAATACTATACCACCTTACACGGGGACACAGAGGAAGGTGCAATGAAAATTGGAAGAGAGTGAAGGATGACCCAGTTGTTGACCCGGAATTGGCATCCATTGGGGGAAGAGGGTGCCACTGGCAATAGCTCAGAATAGGAGGAGGAACACAGCAGCAGGCATTGACATCCGCAGCTGCGGTTCTTCTGGCAGGCCCGGTAGCAGTCCAAAAAACGTGTTAAAATAACAAAAATAGTTTGCAGATGACAAGCTTGGCCAGACGGTCAAATTAGCACAGCGTGCAAGCCCTAAAGATTTATCCCCACGTAGGGAAGAGTTGCAGTGTGGCACTTTTTTGAACCAAAATCCTATTGATATGCAAAGGTATTATCTGTAAGAATGAGAGAAGGAACATTACCGAGGGAAAAAAGTCCGAAAATGAAAAACCAGTTTGCATGCTTCACATTTAAACACCAACACTTGCAAGCGTGAGGACTAACAAAACCTCACTGGCTTTGAACGCCTACATTGCCAAAATTGATCTCATTAGAGATGATGTCCTTCCGTTTGATTGAAAGCGCAGAGTTCCGAAGCTCATGGTCACTACGCTGTCCCCACACGAATGACCCTACCCCCAGTCGGCACTTCTTTCTAAACAAGCCATCCCTGCCCTCCACCTGCATGTAAAGACCGCATTGTCCATGCACGCAAACAATCAGTGAGGTGGAAAGGTTGCAACACTCACAACAGATGCAGGGCCATAGGCATGGCCAGGGCCGATATGTGTCCATCACTGCTGCACAGGTAATGTGGTGAGCAGGGAACACAGTGGACAGCGGCGGAGAAGACAGTGCCAGCCATAGCCATGGAATAGGCAACAGTTAGCGTAGGCGTTTGAAAAAGACCCTCCTCTCCTGCTCCTCCTCCAGAAGCGAAAGTTCGTCGACAGAGCCAGTCGCACCGGAGCACTGTCCATCCGCACTGCCAGTGTTGCACAACAAGGTGTCCCACTATCGAACAGCTAGTGGTTAAGCCGTCAGCATGACGTTTAAAGATGATGTCTTTGGACACAACAACAGACTGCGGAGGTACTGGCCGACTACTTTGCAACGAAAACTGAGTCCCTGCTGGGCAGTCTACATCTTGAGCCAGGTCAAGGTAGTTCAGTGATAACGGCCGTCATTTTTTGTGGCGGCCATAGCCCGGGCAAAACTCCAGACACATACGTTTGCCTGGCTCACAAAGACCTTGAACCTGGTGGTGTGCAGTGCTTCAATAAGTACTTATCCGGAGTTACCAGCCCTGCTCCATAAGGGTGCAGAGACTGTGCTCGCACACCCGTCCACTCGCCCGTGAGACTCCAACGTAGCAGAGGCTCACGACGCTCCACCTCCCAAGCACCGCTAATCATAGACGTTGCAAACAAGTTGAACTTCCACCATGCACCTGGTTGTAAGGCTGTGCGAACAGAGGCAGGCTGTAATGCTTTTTTATTGGGAGGATACATGGGCAGGCAGTTTGAGGGTAGACATCGAGTTGTCAGGTGAGCATGGTCAAAGCTGAAAAAGACCCCTCAGTAAGTCCTTCAGTGTTTTGAGAATGCAAACACACGGCTGGTAAAGCGCAGACGACGCCATCATAAAGCATGAGCAGCCCACTTATGCGTCTGCTATGGCCAACGTATGACGCACATTAAGGATCCGGCGTCTGCAGCGGAGGAGAGGGAAGCCTTCTTGTCAGTCAGGCAATGTCATCTCAGGGAACTGTACTGGACAAGTGGAGGAACAAGAGGAGGAGGATGAGGGGGATGATTTTATTGGGGAGGAGGATCATCTTAAGGGGGCAAAGAAAATGGGTTGGCTGCTAAGGTCGGGTACAGGTTTGTACGTGACGTGGAGGGCTGTGGATTTGGCCGAAAGTGCTCCTCCACCCACCACTTCAGTGCATCATTGACACCTGGAACATTGGCCCACATGTGTGATTATGGTCCTTGCGAGTCCAAAAAGGTTATACCGCATTGCCAAAATTGATGAAGGATGATGACCTACAGGGTTGCCAGCATCCTCGATCCACCTATAAAAGGCAAATTACAAGTGAACATCATGCCACAGGAGAAACCTAGAGCTAATAGTGGCGAACAAACAAGCAATCTGTTAAACCGTTTGCTAGAGGATTCCCACACACAGCAGCAGGCAGTTCTACCACGAGCCGTAACTGGGCCAAATGGAAGAGGTGTTCATGTGCACACTAGCCGAAGTGTTGTTGGAGACGGGTATTTCATGACCATGTTGTGGGCTGATTTCTCGAGTACGCTCACCCGACTGGTAATATGAATCGATTGCAACGAGAACAGGAGACAGCAGTTGTCAAACCAATGGTTCAAATTACCTCTCCTCCCCTATCGATGGTTAACTCACAGCGTTCATTCCCCTTAGACTACTGGGCCCCCTGTAAACTGGACCACCTGGCCTGAATTGGCACAAATGCCTTCCAGGAGCTCACTTGCCCTGCTGGTATGTGCTATCAGAGTTTTCAGTGCTGCTTGATCAAGCCTGACCGAAAGAAGACCTGGCCTGTCCGACCCAAAACTGTAGGATTATCACCTCACCTTCATGAAAATTGAACCATGCCTAGGTTTCAAAGGATTATTGTACCACCTTCCCCTGAAGTCACATAGGTTGCCAGCAAAATGACTCGCTTTTGTCTCCTCTTCCTCCAACTTCTCCAATTCCTCCATTTCAGCTGCTGGAGCGTCCAGCCTACACCTCAACAAAAGCCAGTTTTTTTTCCACCTCCACTAACTGGCTGTACCCCCCCCCCCAGGTCCAGAGTTCAGCACCTAGGGTGCAACCCGGGCAAGTGGCCGGGGCCCTGACAGTGAGGGGCCCACATCCCGTCAGAGACAAAGGCCGTACCTATGAGGGGCCCCTGTGCCAGTGCCCGGCACCCCCAAGTGGGCCCCCCCTCGCTTGCCTCAGGGCCCCAGAACTTGCATTACTTACCCTCCCTGCTCCACCACTGTGACGTCTTTCTCGTTTCCTGACATGACATTCAGTCAGAGAGGCGAAGACGATCACAGTCATGTGCGCCCTATGGCTGAACAGACACAGTGCAGAAAGAGGAAGATGCGACGCTGATGAGTCCAGAGTAGGGCAGTGCCCAGCGGGGAGAGGTATTTCAATTTTTTAAAATGTGTGGAGCAAGATATGGGAGCATTTATAACACTGGAGAATTATATATGGGGCCCATCATACACTTGAACATCATAGATAGGGCCCCCATTATAATACTGGTGAGCATTAATATGGGGCCCATCATAACAAACACTGGAGAATCATTTACGGTGCCATTAGACACGGGACATCATATGGGGCACATTAATAATGGCGCAATATATAGGCACATCATATATGGCGCATCAAAGGGGCACCATTAATATATGTAGCATCACAAGGACCCAATATTATATATGGAGCATTATATATGGGGACCATTATATTTGGAGCATTATATGAGGGCCCTCATCAAACACTGGAGCATCATATATGGGGCCCATCATATACTAAGCACATATGGATTCATTTATTTGAGGGCATCAATTAGGCCCTTTATATATGGAGCCATCATATGGGGAGCACATATGGACCTAATCTGTATAGATCATTATATGGAGCTCATATCTATATGGGAGCAATAATATGGGCTCATTTAATCTGTATAGAGCAATATATGGGCTCATTATTCTGTATGGCGCACTATGTGGTGCCCATAAACTGTATGGAGTCTAGACTGTCCGTTTTTGATCTAATTGTAGAATTTACAATAATATCCACTCATATAATTAAAGAAGGTGAAGTATTTGGCATTGTAAATCTACAAGCTGTGTGCAGAATTAATAGGCAATTTTAGTATTTTAGATCACATCATGCCGTTTTATACATGATGTCCTACTCAAGCAGTATAGGTCTGAAAGCCAAACTGCCAATTATGTAAAATCAGTAGATTTGGCAACTCTGTAATGAGGGAGTGGTCTAATGACATCACCAGCCCTATATTCGGTGAGCTTAATTATTATGCAACTTACCATTCCTTTGGCAAAATGGGTCAGAAGAGAGATATGACGGACTCTGAAAGTCAAAAAATGTGAGATGTCCTTGCAGAGGGATGGAGCAGTCTTGAAATTGCCAAACTTCTGAAGCGTGATCACACGGAACAATCAAACGATTCATGTGCAAATAGCCAACAGGTCGCAAGAAGCGTGTTGATAAAAAAAGGCTCAAAATAACAGCCAATGAAAAAATTGAGGAAAACGAAGCGTGGAAGCTGCCAAAAGCCATTGCCCACCAGTTTTTGCCATTTCAGAGCTGCAACGTTACTGGAGTATCAAAAAGCAACAAGGTGTCTCATACCAGGGACATGGCCAAGGGTAAGGGAAGGCTAAAAACCTACCACCTTTGAAACCAAGAAAACATAAGATAAAACGTCCAGACTGGGCCAGAAATATCTTAAGCCCGATTTTTCTAAGGTTTATGGACTGAATGAAATGAGAGTGACCTTGATGGGCGAGATGGATGGGCCCGAGGCTGGATCATTAAAAAAAAGGCAGAGAGCTCTACTCCGACTCAGACGTCAGCAGGTGGATGTGGGGTACTTGGTAGGGGCTCGTATCATCAAAGAGGAACTTGTGGGACCTTTCCGATGAGGATGAGTGATTGCTCAACTTCCAGACCTACTGCCAGTATTCTGGAAGACAACCTTCTTCAAGCAATGTACAGGAAGAAGTCCCCCCCCCCCCCCGGTATCGTTCAGAAAAACAAATTTTCTTTGACAGGACAATGCTCCATACATGCATACCAAATACTCCACAGCGTGGCTGCCCAGTAAAGGTCCTAAACGAAAAAAATACTGACATGGCCCCCTTGTTTCACCTATTGAACCCCATAGAGAACCTGATGGTCCTCAAAAATGTAGAGAACTACAGGGAAGGGGAAAACAGTCCACCTCCGAACAGTGTCAGGAGGCTGTGGATGGCTGCTGAGCAGCACGCAATGTTTGATCGGAAACAAATCAAGCAACTGACAGAATCTATGGAAGGAAGCAATTGAGTGTCATCGTAAAAGGAAGTGCTATGTTTAGCCCTGATTTTTTTTTTTTTTGAATGTCAAAATGTTTATATCAAAATTTTGGTGTTATATATGGTTTTACCTGGTAGAAAATAAACAAGTGAGATGGTAGATATTTGGTTTTTATTAAGTTGCCTAATAAATCGGCACAGTAATAGTTACCGATGCACAAACAGAATCCTCCTAAATAGCCAAATCTAAAAAAAACCCACTCCAACTTCCAAAAATATTGGGGGGGGGGGGGGGGGGTGGGGGGGGGGGGGTTGGGGGGGGGGGGGGTGTTCTTTGATATCTATGAGTCTTTGGGTTGGATTGAGAAACAGAGTTGTTCAATAATCAAAAGAATCCTCCCTCAATACCACTGGCCCAATTATTCTGCACAACAGTGTATACCTATATTTCTCTGCGTATCAGAGCCGAAGAATTGGTGGTATGTGTTAAAGGGCCCACTGAGACTCTTTTGACCGGGGCCCACGAAAGCCTGGAGCCATCCCTGCCCCCCCCACAACTTTTACACATAACCCCCCAGTTAATCAATGCGAACATTATTATAAAAGTAAATTAAGGTTGACAAGCTTAAGTAATAAGAATGAATGTTATTTTTGGCATTGAAATGGGCACTGTAGGTGTGTTTAACTTACCGGTCCTCCACTCACTGCCGGACATTTCTTCCCCATTGACTTGCATTGAGTCCCTGACCGACTTTTTCCGAAAGTCAGCTGACAGCGTTCGACTCCGACTTTTGGGAAAGACAGTGTGTCCAAAAACCCAACCTACCCTCCCCGGAGGCAAAGTCGCTCATCTCTAGTGTCCACCTCTCCAGACCAGGATACACTACTATAGCCTGGCATTACCTCCATAGGTCAAGGTCACATATATAGAACAAGAGAAACATGACCTGGTTATCCAACAGCAATGTGACTAAAGAGATAAACACCCTAGCCCAGCAAAGGAATTAACTCTAGGCTAACCTGTCCACCCTAAACCGAAAATCTATTGAATCAATGCACAGTCACCCGGCGTTGATCATAGCCATCAAATGAGTGAGTTAAAAGGAAGGGTGTAAGAATCTGTGGATTATCCCCAGACCCGGAAGCACCATGACATCAAAAAAACTCCTTATACAGAACCCCTATCTCTAAGAGGGGCCTCTGTAACCTCAGGACCCTTATATCCAGATGAAGATATGAAGAGACCTAACCAATGTTCAGCATGGATTTCAGAGGCTGTACCAATTCCCTCCTTAGACCAAACCTGCCAATTGAAACCAAATACTTCAATGACATAGAAATCGTCAATTTTTTGACACCTAAACTCTAAACCCCATCACTAGAACAAGTGTGGTGGAAAAGGAAGAGAGGTTTCAGAAGCCACATAATTTTTTTATAAAAAGACCTGAAAAAAGCATTAATGGAATTATTAAAGGCTACAGGTAATGCCAAGAGAAAAGCAACAGGTTTTTAATGACCTTTGTAACATATAACAGACTAATAAACTGGAGTCCAAACTTCAACTAAGTTACTTAAAAAGCAAACTTGTCATCAGATTTCACTAAGTATAAACTACAGGCATTGTCAGGTTGGTGCTGTTATATAACATGATTAAAATGAATTTTTATACCCCTGGGTTGAAGAAATCCGACATGTGGTTGTTGTTTCAATCTGTGTATACAATTCTCAGTACATTAATCTTCGTGCTTTAGGGGTGCCTGTGGGCGGGCCTTCTTTGGTGCACCTGGCCTCATCTACAACTTTGTGGCTTACATGACAGGTACTGAACCTTCAGTGACCTGCCTCCTATTTTAAATATAGCAGTAATATGTGGTCTTTGAAAAAAAAGTACCCTCCAGCAAATGGCATCTCTGCGCAATAGCAGTATTGCATCCTGATAGATGCTACTGCGAAATGCAGCCGCCATTTTGCTGGATAATTTTTTTATTTCCCCATCAAAATGGCGATGACTCATGTGCAGTAGTACATTCAGGCCCAAAAGGTTTGAGATCATGACACAAATATTATATTATTCACAATGATCTGCTGCCCTCTGGTTATTTTTGTTTTTTTATGTGTGTTTTAACAGATGTTTTATTATCCAGAGACAGAAATATCATTGCAAACATATGAAGTAACAAACAGCTTATATTGACAGTTTAGAATGAGTTAATGCAGCAAGTCACATATATGCAGTGTTGACCCTTCTTCTTCACGACCTCGCAATTCTCCTGGCATGCTCTCAATCAACTGCTGGACCAAATCCTGAGCTGATAGCAGTCCATTCTGCACATCACTGCTTTCATATTGTCAGATTTTTAGGGTTTTTGTTTGTCCACCCGTCTCTGATGATTGCCCACAAGTTCTCAATGGATTAAGATCTTGGGAGGTTCCAGCCATGGACCCAAAATCTCTAAGTTTTTATCCCCCTGAGCCATTTAAGGTAAACACGTATGCTTTATGCAAGGTGCCTCCAGCTTGCTGGAAAAAGGCATTGTGTTGATACGCCAAACTTGCTCTTGGAGGTTGGAAAGTTGGCTCTTGGAGGACATTCTGGTACCATTCTTTATTCATGCTGTTTTTTAGGCAAGACTGTGAGAAAGCCGATTCCCTTGGCTGAGAAGCAACCCCACACATGAATGTTTACAGGATTGCTTAACAGTTGGCATGAGACAAGACTGTGGTAGCGCTCACCGTGTCTCTCTCCGAATGAGGCATTTTCCTGATGTCCCAAATAATCGAAAAGGGATTCATCAGAGAAAATAACTTTACCCCGTCCTCAGCATCCCACAGCCTGTACCTATTTTTTGCAAGAATATCAGTCTGTCCATGATGTTTTTTTTTGGAGAGAAGTGGCTTCTTTAGCTGCCCTCCTTGAGACCATAGGCCTTCTCCAAGAGTCATCCGCCTCACAGTGGCGGCAGAAGCACTCACACCTGCCTGGCTGCCAATCCTGAGTAAGCTCCGCACTGCGTGGTAGCCCGATCCCCGCAGCTGAAACACTTTTAAAAGAAGACATTCCTGGGCGCTTGCTGTCTTCTTTCTAGGCGCCCAGGAGCATTTTTGGCAACATGGAACCTCTCACCTATGATTCTTTGATGATTCGATAGTGATTGTGACTAGGTGCAATCTTTCTAGCTGCGATACCTCTTCCCTGTTAGGCCCCATTTTTTGTGCATTGCAATGATGACTGCACGTGTTTCTTTAGAGAAAACCATTTAACAGAAGAGAAACAATGATGCCAAGCACCAGCCACCTTAAACGTGTCCAGTGGTGTCCATTCTTACTTAATCATGACAGATTGATCTCCAGCATGTCCTCATCAACACTCACACCTGTGTTAATGGAGCAATCACTGAAAGATGTTAGCTGGTCCTTTTAAAGGCCGGGCTGCAATGATGTTTGAAATGGGTTTTGGGGGATACAAGTTCATTTTATCTAAGCCAAATATTTTGACTTTGCAAGTAATTGGCTGTTAAGCATGATCACTCTTTTTAATTACCATTCCTGGAGTAATATGCAAATTGCCATTAGACAAAGGTGAAGAGCAGTAGACTTGTAAAAATTAATATTTGTGTCATTCTCCAAACTTTGGCCAAGACTGTATCTATCTGAAAGCACTGGTCCTCAATCTGCGTAAGCCTCGCCCGTCCTCGGTGGGCGGTGCGTGCGCTGATTGAACGCATCACGTGCAGACAGATGCACTGTGCCTGCCCCACCTGGTTGCCAATTTTGTTGGAAGAAAAAAACATTTACATCACCACATGGCGGCGTAATGTGTATTAGCCTCTATTGATAGAGGTATAGATGCTACTATGCAGATTCCACACGGCGCCAATTTTTGCTGGGGGTAATGTTTTTTTCAAATAATAAATACTACAGACCTCCCTAAAAATGAGAAAAAAACATAATTAACGAAATGTTGGAATACAGCAGGTGCATTGATTAGACAAAATGCATCACAAAGGTTTTCAAAGAGCTCCTCCGTGTCATAAAGGCAGTTTTTTCCCACTCAACCCCCCATGTTGGCCCCCATATCAGATTATAGAGGCCCCTTTAAGGTCAAGTTTTAGAAAACCTTCTTAGCCCCGGCAATATGCATTAAAAGGTCAAGAATGAAGGGGAAGAGGATATGCATCCAAAACCGTTTATTTGATTGAGTTCCCTGAAGTCCAGGCATGGGTCGTAATCCACCTTTGACAAAGAAGAACCCCACTGCTACTGCAAAGGAAGACAGCCTAATGTGACCCATAGCTAAAATTTTCAGTATATAATCAATTGAGAGCTAAATCTCTAAGACTAGACAAATTGTAAAGTTGCACTTGGGCAATTTTTCTCTTGAAGTCAAACCATAATGGGGCAGTCCCATAGAACCCATGGGTGGAGCACCTCCTGACAGCCTTTCTCAAGAATACATCAATAAAATCAGAGAGAAGACCAGAAAGCTTATGGTAACTGAGCTGAAATACTGGTTCTAAACAATGGTTCTTAAAATACGTGCTTCAATTAGGCTGTCGCCTGAGTTTGCCATCAACAGTGGGATTAATGTAAGCTAAACCAAGGAAACTTCAACACTATTTTGTCAGGAAACGCCAAAGGACATAACATGATATGCACTCGAATTAAGTACCCTATATGGTAAGTTCTAGCGCCCTGTACCCACTCAAAAAGCCCTCCGAGTAAAAGGTAAAGGATCAATGGCCAAATAACTGATCAAGGATTAGATATCTACTTCAAATTCCAACCCTGAAGACTGAGCAAATTGCTCATTCAATCATATTTAGCCTCAAACACCAAGAAAAAACAACATTGAAATTTTCTGCTCCCCGACTAGTCACCTTTGGCAGCAGTGGCTTAGCTACCGGGGGCAGAGGGGCAGTGGTGCCCCGAGGCCGCCGTGCTCGAGGGGCCCACCCAGAGCTACGCTACTGTAACTGTATCGGCGTGCACAGCCCGCCCGATACAGTTACGTTCTGCAGCAGAGCAGGGAGAATCGATCACTAAGCACTGCGCCCCAGGCCGCTAATGGGCCCCTGTGCAGGTGGGGGCCCGATGCCAGCATGGGCCCCACGCCCGTCATCGATCACAGGTTCAGCTGTATTCGGCAATGCAGCCGATAACAGCTGACCGCATTCAGAGAGAGGGAGCGAGCACATTCCTTCTCCCATCATCCCCCTCTCCCTGAGACAGCGGCCGATGACGTCACTGCCGGCGCCCGCCTGTCAGGACATGAGCGGAGCATGAGCAGCGCAAGAGTCGGATGAAAGAGAGAGGTGAGTACAGGATTTTTTTTTATGGGGTGCATTTATACTACAGTCTACAAATAGGAGGGTGCCATTACTCTCACAGTCTGCCTATAGTGGATGTGGGGGTTGCCTCATGCTACAGTCTACCTTATGGGGGGTCAGCCTTATATTAACAGTCTACCTATGGGGGGCGCTAACCTACACTACATCCTGAGCCTAATGGGAGGCTGCCTATACAACATCAGTCCTGCCATATGGGGGGGGCTGCCTCTACTTACAGTCTGCCTATAGAGGGATGGGTGCTGGTCTTACCATTACAGTCTGCCAGCTAGGGATGGGGGGTGCAGTCTTAGAGTACATCTTCCTATAGGGAATGGGGTGCTACCTTCCACTACAGTCGCTTATAGGGGATGGGGGGGCTGCATTATACACAGTGTGCCTATAGGGGATAGGGGGGTGCTGCCTTACATTACAACGGCCTATAGGGGAATGATGGGTGCTGCCTTAGACTACAGTCTGCTATAGGGGATGGGGGTGCTACCTTACCAACGTCTGCCTATAGTGGGATATGGGGGTGCTGCCTAACAACTACAGTCTGCCTATAGGGGGTGCTGCTTAGACACAGTCTGCCTATAGGGGAGGGGGGTGCTGCCTTACACTACAGTCGCCTATAGGGGCTGGGGGGTTGCTGCCCATAACACTACTAGGCTGTCATAGGGGATGGGGGGCTGCCTCTACAACTACAGAGTCAGCCTTTAGGGGATGGGTTCTGGCCTTACAATATAGTGTAGCCCTATAGGGATGGAGGGGCTGCCTTATACTACAGTCTGGCATATGGGGGGAGTGCTGCCTTATATTATATTACAGTCTGCCTATGGGGGGTGAAGCCTTTACATTACAGTCGCTTATGGGGGCAGCAATATACATTGAGTCTGCCTATGGGGGGCTGCATTAAACTGCTAGAGTCTGCCTATGGGGGCTGCATATACTATATTAGAACTATCTGGTGTATGTATACTATATGGAGACTATCTAGGGGCCATCATACAATGTGGAGTTTACAGTAAAAAGGGGGCCATCATACAAAGTTGAAGATTCTACCGTGAGGGGGCCCATCATACATTGTTGGAGCCATTCATATTAGGGGGATACTAAGGGGTCAGATGTTTACATGAGGGGCAAAATATTTGTATATAGGAGAACTGGATAATGGGGGAGACTTGGGACATCATTAATGTAAAGGTGGGCACTTATTGTATAGAAGGGGAACTCAGGCTTACTGTGACTGTATACGGGCACACGACAGGAATTCTTTACATTCTCGGGACAAAAATGTGGGCACTGTGATTCTAGGCACTTGCACCCAGCATACTATATTATTAATAGTTGCTTATAGAAATTTAAAGAGCTCAGAACCGACAACCAGCAGGGCAGTTAATAGGGACCCAATGGCCAGCAGCGGCTCAGTATTGGGGAACAGGTGCAGACTAGGACCACATACGGCAGCACGCTCAGTATTGGGGGTATCAGTCAGTAAAAGGGACACATATGGCAGCAGCGCTCAGTATTGAGGTAATCAGGTTGCGTAATAGGGACACATAACGGCATCAGGCGCACATATTGGGGTAATCAGGCGCAGTACATAGGGACACATACTGCAGCAAGGAGCTCAGTATTGGAAATCAGAAGGATAAGGAGATTTGCAAGATGGGGATTCATGGTGGTGGGGGGCTGGAATTATGATAATGTGAAACGTGCTTTGTTGAATCTCTGTAGCCGAGTCCTGGGCTGGAGAAGTTGTATATGTCGGTCCCTGGGGTCAATGTGAAAAGACGTGAAAGTGAACGATTGCATCAGAAGAACAGAATCAGCTGTAAGTGACCTTCTATAGCTGTGCAGTAATCACTTATATGTTTTGTAGACTGGTATTTACACTGACCATATGGCGGTAATATCAATGTTGGTCTTTTAAATATAGATTATTATCAGTCACAGCCGCGGTCAACTCCGACATCCACTATAGAGTGCGTCATCCCAGTTGTTAACCCTGGTTAGGGCCTCACATCAGAAGTTTCGCCCCCATGAACCCCAAAACCTAGCTACGCCTCTGCCTGGCAGGTATCATATATTGAGACACCATAGTCTAGTATATTCATAGACCCATGTTGAGATCCCCACTATAACAACCTGGGTCCTACGAGTTTCCGGCTGATGTCTCCCCTGGGCATGGAAGGACAGTGTACTGATAAAGTGTACCTTTTTACTTATAAAAATCAAACTCCAACAATCTTGATGATATAGGTTACTCCCCAACGGAACCTGTCATATCTGCATGGGCTCCCATGGTAATTCAGGTACAGTATACCTCCCCAAGAGGTTTTAGAGGTCGATGGTATCTCTGCCTAAATTACCCGTCAATTATGTATTACCAAAATTCACGCACTATAAAGAAGTAGGGGTCCGCGGATAATCAACACCAAAGCCTTCCCTCCCCCTCTCAGATACAACCCTGGAAAAACTGTCTTTTTTCATGCAGTGTCATTCACTGTGTATCTGTGGACCAAGCGCGATAGTCTTTTTGCTGCCGTTCCCTGTTTGCAGTTTGCAGAGAATGGATCTTTGATTGGCCAATGATGTCCATCAGAATACCATATATGAGCCCAAAAGAAAAATCCAACCACCTCAAATACCGTGAATCAGAGGCAAGGAAACACTCATGCTCATGGTCCCCACTCAAGAGAAAAATGGATTATTTTTTTTCCAAACCGCTGTCCTTTAAACACTCAAATAAAAATATAATTTACAGTTTTCTCTGAAAATCTTCTGGAAGAAGGCAGTTTGGGTTCCGAAATTCCAAGAGCAGAGCAGAATGAACTGTGTGACAGACTGAGCTTGTGCGGCTGAACTGTCCCTTTTAGTTAGGAGACAAAGGCCAGCATTTGGGTTCGCAAGAGCTAGTAAACCTTAATCCATACTGAGTGTTAGAGAAAATATGGCCAGCATAATGTCATGGTGTGACTGAGAATAGCAAAGCCAATGGGCTCCTAATCTGTTCCCGCCAGGGCTAGGGACCCTAAGCTTTTCCTGTACCCAGGATTACACCTGATGTGGGAATGCCTGGGTCCTCGTATCCTCAACTATGATCCTGTGTAGCACTAATCTGTTAAGTGTAATGGTGGAAAAACACAACAAAAACTGACTGGAAAAACAGATGCCTCAGTCCACACAACAACTCACACAGGGTGTAAGATAGCGCTCATTGTGTGAGTTGGGGACACTCGCATTGGCAATGGGATTAAGGGCACACAGCGCACGATTTCTCACTTAAAAACAATATTCTTCTTTGGTTCTTTAGGCATCATAAACCCTGAGGCCAAGGTACACACACAACCTAACACATAGTCCATAGCACTTTAAGTAAGACGCTTTAAAACCACGGAATCGCTAAATACGCCGTACCACTCTTTTGTTCCTGTTACCGGGGTGACCTCACAGCCGAACATTTCATTATGTCCACGGAACACAACAAGCACCAACATCTGTTCCAACTAGCAGATACTTCTCTGCCGGTACCATAACCCCCATGTCAGAGTTACCTTTCTGGAGCACTGCTCCACACTTTACTCCTGTCAGTCCTCTCTCCCAGGGGAAAGGGCCTTAATGGGATCAACCGCCCTTAGCGACCAGGAAACATTCCCCCGACAGTCCAGGACCCTCAGAAGGGCGGTAGCTTCCCAACGCAGTACCGACACAGACTCGCACATACATGGCCCTCTCCAAGTGCTCTTCAGAGTCAGTCCACTCATCGGAACCTTCCAACACACAGCCTTCCAGGACCTAGCATAATCGACCATAATGACCCAAACCACAGTCACATTGTGTAGCCCTGGTGTGTAGGCACACGCAGTACCCTGGAGGAAGTTGTGGAGAAGTACAGTTTAATGCTCAATAAACATTCACTCTCCAACCCACACTTAGACACACCCATAGGAGATAAGCCAGTGTCAGGCGCAGAGGAAGTCAGTCAGTTTTTCCTGTCTTCGGACCAGAGCAGACAGTGTGAAGTTTGAGTGCAGGAGGAGAGAGGAGTTAAGTTTGCAGATACTTCAGTCTCCTGTCCCAAGGACAGTGAAGGTTCAGAGGAACCGTGCTCCTGCTAAGGCATAACTGAGATTCTGCAACAAGCTCTGGAAGAAGCAAGAAGGGACTGTTCAATATGACCTTAGGATGTGTGGATGCTTATCTAAAAGCGCGGACAAGGCGAAGGGCACAGTGGAAGGAATTCAAAAGTGTTTTTTATTTTTTTTTTTTTTTTACTTTAGGATTGGAAAGTCCTGCACATTGTCCACCGGTCCCACTGGGACCCGAAGTTCACTATAGCTTTTCACGCATAGTGGTAGAAAAACCAGAGGCTTACTGGAACTTAGGTACAGAAAGCGCCCTGGAGTGTCAGGTACGTAACTGGGTCTGGGGGATGAAACTTGGTCTCTGCTAGGACAAGAGTAGGAACTCAGCTCACTAATAGGAACTCCGACACAAAACGACCGGGCAGACAGCTTTGAAATAGCTGGAGTATCAGGAGTAGGAACTACGCTTTATGCTGGTTGGACTCACCATTGTGGAAAGTAAAGGAGCCCCAAACTTGTTGAGCTTACCTCGAAACGAACATTCTCCATGGATCAAGCCTCCCTGGGAACCTGCCCTAACCATCTTACAATAAAAGGTATGGAAAGACGCTGATGGTGGTGAGACGGTGATATTCAATTACAATCCCTGCAAAACCCCACCTAACTATCGACCTGAGGGAAGCTCCCAAACCAGTAGGGGACCCGACATCTAGCTTCCTCCCATCCCCCCTCAGAGTTCTAACAGCACGCTTGGTAACCAATTACCAGAGAAACTAACAGTGGCGTCCACGAACAGTATATATACCTATCCCCTGTAAATATTCCCCCCAACATACGCTGACCGCCATGGGGCCACAGACCGAGCCACCGCTACCGGTGCACAACCCCATAGCTTCCATGGCTCGGCTCTGAGTACCCCATTGCCCTGGTAACCCACGAATTGTGGTGCGTGTTCCGAGACAACTTTGCGCGTCACAACAGGATGCGAAACTCGCAAATGCGAGCCCCTGTGTGCCTATGGAGTTGTTTCTGTGAAAAAGGACTGTTTGCACTTTTGGCGCAAATACCGCCATTTTGTTTGCCGCCATATTCCCGCGCCCTCAAGCGCTGGAGAAAGAAGGTGGCGTGGATTCGTGGGCGTGTGCCCCCCCCTGTGGGCGCGAAGAAAAATGCCTGCCCCTCAAAGTGCTATTACAATAGCGATCCTGCCCTACAGCAAAGGAGGTCCGCCTCCCTCTTCACCTTCCCTGCAAGAGGAGGAGACGCAAACCCCGCCTCCACGAAGAGACGGGACTGGTTCTGAGAGAAGATGAAAGACGCTCTGGAACATCATGAGGCAGGACGTGGCAGCCGAGCAGGGAACGGAGGAAGGCAGCCCGTTCCCCAGCCAAGCAGCCCACTAGAACGGAACCAACCGTGGTCCTGCACCTGCAGCAGCCAGATGCTGAGCTGCAGAGGGAGAATGCAGTGCTCAGAAGAATTAATCAGCAGCGCCAGCTGACTTGCAGTGAGACAGAGAGACGCTGGCGTGCCCAGATACAAGCGGCTGCTGTGGACGCAGTGCTCTCTCCCACCAACATAATGCCGTCTCCTGATTTCCCACGTTCCCTGCTGCAGAAGCTGAAGGAAAACCGGAGGCCGCCCCCACAAGTGCGTACCTGACCCACCGGAGGCGAGGTGGGAAGCGAAGGAGGCTGAGGGGGTCCTGCCCGTTCCCTGAGTGCCAGCCCGGCAAAGGCCGCAGCAGATTACAGATCCCCGGTAGGACAAAACCGAGGAAACCCCAGCCTTCTGTGATTGGAGCAGCACAGCAAGCAGGTTAGTGCGTCCCACCCAACTGAGCCATTGCGAACACCGGGCTCCTGCCTGCATCAACCCGCATTGTGCATCGCATCGCCCCCCGCGTACACCTCTACAACATCGCTACCTGCGACCCATTCCACATGCAATCAGCGGTCCTACACACGACGTCCCTCGGCGATCATTTCTGCATCACAGAAAAGTGGCTATTTTACAAGCGACGCAGACAGCGTCTCACAAGGAGAAAAGCTCGCCCGCGTGCCCCAAGCGGTTCGCACAAGGACTGTAGCGACCCAAACCCTGATAGCTGGTCACCGACCTATTTAGTCATGGGATCTAGGGATCATCGTATGTTCCAGCCCCCTGGATGGAAAGTGTTACCCGAAGTTAACAAGAAATGTGAAGAAAGGTCAGGACCCAGACAGGGTATTACCGCAACAAAGAAAATGTAACAAGTTTGAGAATTTTTTTGCAGATTTGCACTTTATTGCTAAAGACATATCAATGATTTCTATAATGAGTAGAATGCCCGGCTGGGTTACCAAGAAAAAAAGTTTAAAAATTTAATGCATAGTTTTACATAAAATGCCCTATTGTAAAGTAAGAGTTAGCGAAGAATGATGCATACTTGAAATGTTGTATATAATATATGTGTCTTTCCTTATTGTGTCTTATAATGGACACAGAGGCTGAGGACTGAGCCAGCCCAAGAACAGATCTTGTATATAGTTTCACTTTGTGCATCATCTTGGTTTTTACCTGAACCACCACACCCCAACTACCTCTGGATACAAAACCCGTGTGGTGGGCACTGAGTGAGGGTCTGCATCATATTTCCTGCAGCCCACCCAGGCCCAACGTTGAAGGTTTTGGTGCGGGTCCTTCAACAATAAAAAAAAAATATGTCATCTATGTATATGAAAATGTCTATTTAATATTTTGTATTGTCTACTATTTAATGTATTTGATTTGCAACGTTCAAGAATCCTTACCTCCCGGATGGACGAGATAATGTTTATTGTTAATGCTTAGAAACAAAATGTCCTTTTTGTTATTTACACAGCCCCGGGAGTGCTGTCTTTTTAACCATGGGGAATGTGTAGCCCTGGTGTGAAGGCACACGCAGTACCTGAGGATGTGTGGAGGAAGTACAGTTTAATGCTCAATGAAACATTCACTATCACTCCACACCACTTAGACCACACCCATAGGGGTAAGCCAGTGTCAGCAGCAAGAGAAGACAGTCAGTTTCCTTCTTCGGACATGAGCAGACAGTAGGAAGTTTGTGCAGTAGGAGAGAGGAGTTAGTTGCAGATACTATCAGTCTCCTGTCCCAAGACAGTGAAGGTTCAGAACGTGCTACCTGCCTAGAGGAATACTGAGATTCTGGCAACAAGCTTCTGGAAAGACGCAAGAAGGGACAGTTCTATATGAACTTAGAAGTGTGGATTAGCTTATGCAAAAGCGCGGACAAGGCGAAGGGCACAGTGGAAGGGAATTCAGAAGTGCTTTTTTTAAGGATTGGAGAAGTCCGCACATTGTCCACCGGTCCCTGGGGACCGAAGTGTCCACTATAGCTTCACGCATAGTGGTAGAAAAAACCAGAGGCATTACTGGACCTTAGGTCCAGGAAAGCAGCCCCTGGAGTGTCGTACGTAACTGGGGTCAGGGGAGTGAGAACCTTGAGTCTCTGCAGGACAAGAGTGGTTTTTATAGGAAACTCACTCTCTCATAGGAAGGCTCGACCACAAAACTGACCGGCAAAGTACAGTATGAAATAGCTGGAGTATTCAGGAGTGAACTACAGCTTTATCTGGTTGGGCTCACCATTGGAAGTAAAGAGGCCCCTAACTTGTTCAGCTGCGTACCCACGAAACACATTCTCCATGGATCAGCCTCCCTGGACCTCCTAACCATCTTACAAGTAAAAGGTATGGAAAGACGCTGATGTTGTGAGACTGTGTTATTCAATTACATCCCTGGGCAAAACCCCACCAACTATCGACCTGAGGAAAGCGCCCCACCTGTAGGGGACCCGACATCTAGCTGCCTCACCATCCCCTCAGAGTTCTACAGCAGCGCTGGTACAAATACCAGAGAACTACAGTGGGCGTCACGAACTGTATATACCTATCCCTGTAAATATACCCCACAACCTACGCCTGACCGCCAGGGCCACAGACCGAGGCCACCGCTACCTGTGACAACGCCCATAGACTTCCATTGGCTCGGCTCTAGTACCCCCATTGCCCTGGTAACCCACAATTGTGGTTGCGTGGTCGAGACAACATTTATAGTGTTTGAAATCCACCCCCCCATAGTGTGGGGAGGGGTGTGTGTTAAGTAAGCCAGGCCCGCCCGAGCTCTCAGGCTAACCCTGTAAGGCCCCCCTTATAAACAAAAACAAGGTTTCATAGTCCTACAGGTCCCAGAGCAACTTCTCTGGCTTACAGCGCTAAGGACCTCCTCCCCTCGACAACAACCGCCATTAACAATAATTGCCAGTCAATGTCTCACACATGGAAACAATAAGGAATTAAAGTGTAAAGTCGAAGACAAATAAAGTAACATATATACACCAAAGCGAAAAGGAAAGCCTTCACTGAACCCACTCGCAACAAACTTTGGAATAACCACCAGTAAGGCAGGATGTGTCCACCTCTCCAGACCAGGAATAGACTAATTATTGCTGCATTATCTGCTTAGTCAAGGCCGCATATAAGAAGGAAATTAAGACAGACTGGTTCTAAACAGAATGTTGCTAAAGAATTAATAATTTAGCTCAGTCACAACGTTCTAACTCTTGCTAACCTACTAGAAGCAAGACAAGTAGCTAGATCAAAGGAATAGTGTAAGAATCTGTGGAATTCCACAGACGCTAACACCCGCCATAACAGTCGGGATCGCTTTGCAAAATCCCGTGTCACAGTTCTTCTAATTCCTAATAAAAAAAAAAACTTGTGTCCAAACCTGCTGATTAAGATTTATACAAATCAATAAATTTACTCCAAAAAGTATGTATATAAACAGCAGCTTCAATTAAGCACTTTGGACCTTTGGCCTCTGAACCTATGCGACCTTGTGGAGAAACGAGTGGTCATGTATCCCTAAAGGACATTGATTTATAGTTTATGACAATCATAATGTTCCTTTAAAAATATAGATCTGACTGCCTCAGGATGCTTGGTCCATAGGTTGTCATAACAAGCGTAACAAGAGTACTAATTCCCACCATATTAGATAGCGATGTTTTTAAAGGTTCAGAATCGTATAACCACCACCCTGAATTCACTATTGTGCTCAGCATAATGTCCTGACTGCATACAGTGGTGTAACACAAATATGGCACTATACAGCTGCTACAGCCCGTGCATCGAGGTTCCCGGTGGAGTCAATTATACTGTATGAAGGCTAGAAGGGGGCCAATTATACTGCTTTGGAGGTCTGTGGGGGCAATGATACTGTCTGGAAGGCTATGGGGAGCGAAAAAAAAAAAAAAACAATTATACTGTTTTGAGAGCTATTCAGGTTCGGGGCCATGATACTGTTTGGAAGGAATGTGGGTGGCCATTATATTGTATGTATGACTTGAGAGGTCCATCATACTGTAAGAAGGGTATCTGACGGTTCAGCACACTGGTTTGGAGGGTCGTGGGGTATCCATCTAATTGTATGGAGGTCCATTATACTGTGTGGGGGCCCACATATTGTGTGGGATGGATGTGGGGGGCCTTATACTGTGTAGAGGACGTGTTAGGCCAATCTTACTGTGAGATGGGGCTAATTATACTGTGTTGGGGTCACTGCAGGGTGGTACTGTAGGTCATCATCCTGTGCATGTGGAGGGTACTGTCAAGTAATTCACTGGGGGGCTATCATACTTTGTTTAGATACATGGTTCCAAATCAGAAATATTTGAAATACATACCTCATAACAATCTTCAACATATATGTTTTCAGACAAGAAAAGTGAAAGTAATTAAAAAAAGGGTTAAGTATTTTTTTAAGTCAAGAATTCACCCAGAAGAAGAAGGACAAGCTCATCATACACTATTATGGATAAACTTGAACTTTTACTCTAGGGGAGTCACTGCTGACCTTTGTCATGAAACCTAATGCACTGCTAGCTCGCACTTAAACGACTCTGTAAATGAGGGCGGAATCTGGGACACTGTCTATGCCACTATTCTCCCCTCCCTTACTAGTTGTCTTGCAAAAGGTTAAGGTTTAGATCACAATACACTCCATGTATTTGTAATACTGACATGTGGACCGTGTCACCAGGACTCGTAAAAATTCTGTTTTCCTCTGTTTAAGGTTCTTATTTTTTACTTCATTTAATGAAAAGGTAAATAACTATAGTTTACTCTATAACTTAGATAAAATGGTTATCTTTCTACAAATTCAAGAGAGGAAAAACGTGGTCAATAGACAGAGGATTAAGGCTGTGAGAAGACTGAAGTGCATGGTGAGCAAATGCCAAGGCATCAATCACCAATCAATACAACATAAAGACGCAGCTGTGCCAACAATGGCAAATCACCAATCACACGTGGTCAAAATTGTTGGAAACCAGGGCCGGGCGTCCAGCACCCGGCACATGACCCGGGCAAGTGCAGGCCCTGACAGGGCGGAGGGGCCCCCCAACGCAGTCGGGCACCAGCGCCTCCGATAGCGGATATCAGCGCCGCCACTTGGCCCCCCGCGCTTGCTCATACCCCGGCAGAAGCCGTGGGCAATATACTTACCTCGTCCGTGCCTCCGGGCTGCAGCAAGCTCCGACCTCCAGGGGCGCCTGCGCCGGCGCTTCCTCTCGCACACAGCGCCCGCTGAAATGACGTCAGCATTCAGGCGGCCGGCTGTGGCAGAGAGCGTGCGGACCGCCGGACAGGTTAGGCGGTGTGTGTGTGTGAGTGCCTGCCTAGTTGGTATGTGAGAGAGTGCTGCCTGCGGTGCTGATATGTGATGGTGGTGGGGGCCCTGGGGGAGGCAGTGGATGGTGTGAAGGATGCATGAAAGATGATGATGGGAGGCAATGATCATGGGAAGGCAATGATGATGATGATATTAATGGGAGGCAATGATAATGAGATGATGGGAGGCAATGAATAAATGGGAACAGGCAATGATGTATTATGATATAACATGGGAGGCAAATGATAATGAATATGATGGGAAGTGCATGATACAGTTGGGACGCTATGACAGTGATGCTATAAATAAGGGGAGGCAATGATAATGATGATGCAGATGGGGAGGCAAAGAAAATGAAAGGCAATGAATGTGTCATGGGTGTTCGCCACAAGGATCCGTCGCGATTACACACTCTGACGTCTCCCAGCTGAGTTGCTGTTTCTTTGTGTTTGTAAAGGAGGAGTTAATTTACCTAGCTCGTTGCTAAGAGCTAGGTCCCAGCATCCGCCCGGCTGCCTTATTGATTAGATCTAATTAGATTCCTTCATATACCTGCCAGTCTGCTTGTTAAGATGCCGTGAAAGCCTTTTATGTTAGTCTAGCGACTGGATCGGTTTCTGAGAATACATAAGCCTAAGAGCTCCCTAGTTGTTTTTACTCTCTAGCTTAAAGTTAATCTCTCTGAGACCTTAGGGTTCCACTGGTGAGAGTGTTGTATGTACGACTTTAAATATACTATTAATTTCTTGTACTTTCTTGGAGTCTTTCTGTTCAGTAACCGTTACCTGTTCATTTCCCTTTGGTGGTAATCAGGGTCCTTCTTAGGGACTAGATTACAGTTGGCAGGGATGATAGGAGACAGGGTTTACGCTGGTGGCCTGGACCTCTGTACCTTTAAAAACAGTAACCGCCAGGAGGGATTAGTTTAGGACCCCAATAGGGTCACATAACCCCCCTGTCCACCACTCCTAGCCGAGACAGCGTATAACGGATTCCGTATTGACGCCACTGGAACGTTCTGTCAGGTAATTTCTATGTAATATGATATCTATGCGCATGTATAAATTGTATGTTGCCCTTTGATCTAGATAACTGTCATCACATATATATATATCGGCTATACAGCGAACATTTACACCGGCACATAACTAAAGATTTCTCCAGCTGACAAGGATCCAGTTATAGCCCAGCTGGCCCGGCAGTTGCAGGGGTTTGTCCATCGGAGTGTGCAGACATTAAGTCCAAGGTTTTGGTTCCCCCCGGAGCAAAGCCAGATCTGATCCTAAGGTTGCTCTCCCGGACAGGAGTTCACTGGTGGGCGGGACAAATTTTTTACTTTCCGGGCGCATGTAAAAGTACTTTACGCTGCGGCCTTCGTCATCAGGGAGTGAAAGCAGAGGGTGGGATAGTGATCACGCTCTTACAAGGGTACCCTCAATCGTGGCGTTCTCTATTCCTCCAGGCTCCCCAGATCTCCAGTTCAGTGATCATTTTTTACTGCCTGGATCTGGTATAAGATGATCCGGATCGAGTTTCCCTTGCTGAAACAAGTTACGAAAAATACGGCAAGGAAATCGTCCAGCGGAGGAATATTCTATCTGAGTTCCGTAGAATGGCAACAGATACTCAGTTGGAATGACCCCGCTCTAGGAGCCAGTTGTCAAGGGTTTGTCTGACAATTAAGAACGATAGTTTGGCTCAGTAATGATTCCTCCCTCCATCACTTGGGAGGCTGCTATGCCCTCTCTATTCCGCATTGAATAGAAGAATTCGGGAAGACAGCGAGGTAACTCTCCGCCTCCCGTGATGACTATCCGCCTACTCCTAAAGTCCCTATTCTGCGGTTCCCCCCTGTCTATGGTTCTGAGGAACCCATGCTAGTTGGGAGGGACCGCATTTAGTAGGAGAAATCGGGCGGTGCGCCGCAAGACTAGAAGGTGTTTCTTATTGCGGGCGAGAGGGACATTTTGTTGGGGGTGTCCCAGTCCCGGCCTCTTTGAGCAAAGGAGTTAACCTGGGATGTGTATTTCGTCCCAAATCCCACTCAGTTTCGCGTGCCTGCGGAGGTGGTGATTGGTAATAGAAACTGAGAAGGATTTCCTGTTTATCTTAGATAGTGAGGTCCGGGGCTAATCTGGTGGAAACGCTCGTTTGAGCCAGGTGCATGGTATCCACTGAGTGATATTGGCCCAACCGGTCCCTATAGTCTCTATTGATTCTAGAACCTCTCGGTCAAGTAGCGTTGGTACAAGCTGTTCATAACATAGAATCTTCGAGATAGGGGCAGACATAAAGAACAATTGGACTTGTTATGTGTTTGGAGGGTCACCTACTCCTATTTGTTGGACTTCCTTGGTTGGCTAAACATAACCCAGTGATTGATTGGCAATCCGGAAAGAAAAGCAGTGGGGTGAATTTTGCAGAATAACTGCTAAGACACGGGTCATCGTGCCGTTTGGTGCCTAGGATTTGTCTCCGTTTCTGAGGACTTGGGGAGATTTCCTCAAGGAGGGGTGTAAAAGAGTTACCTCCTCATCGCGCAAAGACTGCTCAAGAAAGTGCTTCCTGAGGCCTTAGCTCGATACTTTCCCAGGGGCCGGAAGTCGGATGATCCGTTCCCAATTCCTCAGAGGGAGTTATAGTGTCAGCTGTAAGCTCAGAGCTTGAGGGGAGGTATTGGTGTCTCAGGTGGGGACGCCCCGGTGGGACTTCAGGGAGACTGGATAGTTCCAGAATCGGTTAAGACTGAAGGTAAACGGAACCCGTTAACAAACGGATGGCTGAGATAGGGGGAGAGTTTTACTGGTCTAGATCTGAAGGTGAACGATCTAGTTAGTGATCCTGAACCAGGAAAATAAACACTTCAAGTTTCCCCTGGAGGTGGTGTCCCAATTCCATCGGCCGACAGATCAGTCCATAATTAATCCGTGGCATTTCGTCCTGGGACCTCCCACCTACTTTTTAAAAATTCAAATGTGTTTCACAAGTCATTACTTAAAAAAGCTAATGTGGCACCCAGTCATAACCGTCACCTCTACCCTCCGCCTTCAGTGGTGTCCATGAGAACGTGGAATTTCATGGGTCGAAAATCATAGACTCACGTCTCAGGTCGCCGATCCCTCAGTACTTGGTTCTGAGGGGGTATGGATCCTGTGGAGAGGACGTGGGTCCCTGCATCTAGATGTTAACGCAGATCGATTGGTTCGGACCTTTCACACAACTCACCCGGGCAGACCTGGCCCTGACGTCCGGAGTCCCCTCCGTAAAGGGGGGGGTACTGTCATGGGTTGTATCGCCACAAGGATCGTCGCGATTACACACACTTGACTTCTCACAGCTGAGTGCATGTTGCTTTTGTGTATGGTAATGAGGATTTAATTTTTACCGACTATCTTTTGCTAAGACTAGTCCAGCCTCGCCCGCTGCTTTTGATTTATTTCATAATTAGATTCCTTTTTATCCTCCAGTCGGGGGGGGGGGGGGGGGGGGGGGGGGGGGGGGGGGGGGGGGGGGGGGGGGGGGGGGGGGGGGGGGGGGGGGGGGCTTGTATTAGATGCCGGTGAAAGCCTTTATGTAGTCTAGCAGACCGGATCGTTCTGAGAATACTAAGCTAAGAGCTCCTTAGTTGTTTTTACTCTTATAGCTTATGAGTTTAACTCTGAGACCTTAGGTGTTCCTACTGTGTGTGAGTGTTGTATGTAAGACTTTAATTTACTTTATTCTGTGTCTTTCTTGTATGTCCCTTTCTGTCATAACCGTTACCTGTTCATCCCTTTGTGGTAATCAGGGTCCTTCTTAGGACTAGATTACATATGGCAGGGATTAATAGAGACAAGGGTTGTACGCTGGGTGGCCTGGACCTCTGTACCTTTAACAGTACATCCAAGTAGAGGGGATTAGTTAGGACCCCAGTTTAGGGTCCAGCATAGACCCCGGTCACCATCTACCGAGACAGACGTAGAACGGATTCCGTATTGACCCACTGGACTTTCTGTCAGGTAATTCTAAAGGTTCATTATAGATCTATGCGCATGTTATATTGTATGTTGCCCTTTTTGATATAGATTACTGGCATCACATATATATATAGCTGCAATAAGCGTGACATGATGATGGATGATAGTAAATTGGGAGGCAATGATAATGATGATGATGGGGAGGCAATGTAATGGGAAGGCAAAGATGATGATATATTAATGGGGTAGGCAATGATAATGATTGATATGGGGAGCAATGATAATGGGAAGGCAGAAGTGATGATGATATTAATGGGGAGGCACTGATAATGAATGAAGAGGGGGGAGGCGATGATAATGGGAAAGGCACTGGTGATGATGAATTAATGGGGAGGCAATGATAATGATGATGATGGGGAGTCAAATGATACTGGGAAGGCAAATGGATGATATGAAATTAATTGAGGTGGAGGCAATGCTAATGAATGATGAAGGGGAGCAATGATAATAGGAAGGCAATGGATGATGCATGATATTAATGGGAGGCAAATGATACTGACTCTGATGATGAGGGAAGGCCAATGATAATGGTGAAGAGCAATTGATAGATGAAATTAATGGGGAGGCAGATGCTAACAGAAGATGATGGGAGGCACATGATAATGGCAAGGCAATAGCTGGGATGATTAAAAAATGGTGGAGGCCCTGATAAACTGCTGATGGGGCTGCAATGATAAAGGGAAGGCACTGAGATGAGATAGAAGATCTTAATGGGTGGCACATGCTACAATGCTGATGGGGACGGCACTGAACTGGCATGCCATGGTGAGATAAGCACTTCCGGGGGCGAGGCCCTGAACATGAAGACAGCTTGGGTGAGCAAATGAAAAAATCTCCTCTCCCCACCACCACGGGAGAGGAGGAAAAGAGAAGCTTTCTCATTGCCTCCCCATCATCAGCATTATCATTGCCTCCCCATTAATATCATCATCACCAGTGCCTTCCCCTTATCATTGCCTCCCCACCATCATCATTATCATTGTCCCCCCCCCTCCCCATTAATATCCTCAACATCATTGCCTTCCCATTATCATGCCTCACAACATCTCAAATATCATTGCCTCCCCCTTAATAATCCTCATCACATTGCCTTCCATTATCAATGCCCTCCCCATCATCATCATTATCAATTGCCTCCCCCATTAAGATCAATCATCATCATTCCTTCCCCTTAGCAATTGCCTTCCCATCATCCACGCATTATCATCGCCTCCCCATTAATATCACATCATCATTGGCCTTCCTATTATCATTGCTCCCCACATCATCATTACATTGCCTCCCCATAATATCATCATCATCATTGCCTTCCCATTATCATTGGGCCCCCCCATCAACATCTTTTTCATGCCTCCCCATTAATATTTATCTCACCTTGCCTTCCCATTATCATTGCCTCCCCATCATCACATTATCATTGCCTTTCCCCCTTAATATCATCATCACCTTTTTCCTTTCCCTTAAACATTGGGCCCCCCCCATCATCATCATTAAACATTGCCTCCCCATTAATATCATCATCCCTCATTGCCTTCCCATTAAACATTGCCTCCCCATCATCATCATTATCTTGGGCCCCCCCATTAATACATCATCATCATGTCACCTGTATAGCAGATATATATATATGTGATGACAGTAATTATATCAAAAGGGCAACATACAAAAAACATGCCCCATAGATATAAATAACAAGAATTACCTGACAGAAAGTCCAAAGGGGGGCAATACGGAATCCGTTAAAACGCTGTCTCCCCGGGTAGAGGGTGACCGGGGGCTAAAGCGACCCTAAACTGGGGTCCTAACTAATCCCTCTACCTGGAGGTACTGTTAAAGGTACAGAGGTCCAGGCCACCAGCGTAAACCCTGTCTCCTATCAATCCCTGCCAACTGTAATCTAGTCCTAAGAAGGACCCTGATTACCACCAAAGGGAATGAACAGGTAACGGTTAATGAACAGAAAGACATACAAGAAAGACAAGAAATAAAGTAAATAAAGTCTTACATACAACACTCACACACAGTAGGAACACCTAAGGTCTCAGAGATAAACTATAAGCTATAAGAGTAAAAACAACTAAGGAGCTCTTAGCTTAAGTATTCTCAGAACCGATCCAGTCTGCTAGACTACATAAAGGCTTTCACCGGCATCTAACAAGCAGACTGGCAGGAATAAAAAGGAATCTAATTAGAACATAATCAAAAGCAGCCGGGCGAGGCTGGACCTAGTCTTAGCAAAGAGCTAGGTAAAATTAACTCCCTCATTACCAAACACAAAGAAACAGCAACTCAGCTGTGAGAAGTCAGAGTGTGTAATCGCGACGATCCTTGTGGCGATACACCCATGACAGTACCCCCCCCTCTACGAGGGGACTCCGGACCCTCAGGGCCAGGTCTGCCCGGGTGAGTTGTGTGAAAGGTCCGAACCAATCGATCTGCGTTAACATCAGACGCAGGGACCCACGTCCTCTCCACAGGACCATACCCCCTCCAATGAACCAAGTACTGAAGGGATCGGCGACTGAGACGTGAGTCAATGATTTTCGACCCATGAAATTCCACGTTATCATTGACCACCACTGAAGGCGGAGGTAGAGGTGACGGTATGACTGGTGCCACATACTTTTTAAGTAATGACTTGTGAAACACATTATGAATTTTAAACGTAGGAGGGAGGTCCAGACGAAATGCCACAGGATTAATTATGGAACTGATCCTGTACGGCCCGATGAATCTGGGACCCAACCTCCAGGAGGAAACTTTAAGTTTTATATTCCTGGTAGACAACCAAACTAGATCGTTCACCTTCAGATCTAGACCAGAAACTCTCCCCCTATCAGCCATCCGTTTGTAACGGTTCCCCGTAACCTTCAGTCTTAACCGATCTGGAACTATCAGTCTCCCTGGAAGTCCCACCGGGGCGTCCCCCTGAGCCCCCAATACCTCCCCCTCAAGCTCAGAGCATACAGCTGACACTACAACTCCCTCCTGAGGAATAGGAACCGGATCATCCGTCTTCCCGGCCCCTGGGAAAGTACGAGATAAGGCATCAGGAAGCAACTTTATTGAGCAGTCATATGCGCGATGAGGAGGTAACTCTTTACACCCCTCCTCTGAGAACATCTCCCCAAAGTCCTCCAGAAAAGGAGACAAAGTCCTAGGCACAACGGCACCGATGACCGTGCTCATGCAGTTATTCCTGCAAAATTCACCCCACTGGCTTATCTTTCCGGATTGCCAATCAATCACTGGGTTATGTTTAGCCAACCAAGGAAGTCCCAACACAATAGGAGTAGGTAGACCCTCCAACACATAACAAGACAATTGCTCTTTATGTCTTGCCCCTACTCGAAGATCTATGTTATGAACAGCTTGTACCAAGCTACCTTGACCGAGAGGTCTAGAATCAATAGAGACTATAGGGACCGGTTTGGCCAATACACTCAGTTGCATACCATGCACCTGGGCAAACCGAGCGTCCACCAGATTAGCCCCGGACCCACTATCAAGAAAAACAGAAATCCTCTCAGTTCTAGTACCAATCACCACCTCCGCAGGCACGAGAAACTGAGTGGGATTTGGGGACGAAATACACACTCCCAGGTTAACTCCTTTGCTCAAAGAGGCCCGGGATGGACACCCCCCAACAAAATGTCCCTCTCTCCCGCAAAAGAAACACCTTCTAGTCTTGCGGCGCACCGCCGATTCTCTCCTACAAAAAGATGTCCCTCCCAACTGCATGGGTTCCTCAGAACAGACCAGGGGAACCTCAGTATAAGGGACTTTAGTAGTAGGCGGAGTCATCACGGGAGGCGGAGTTACCTCGCGTCTTCCCCGAATTCGTCTATCAATGCGAATAGCGAGGGCCATAGCAGCCTCCAGTGATGGAGGAGAATCATACTGAGCCAACACATCTTTTAATTTGTCAGACAACCCTTGACAAAACTGGCTCCTAAGAGCGGGGTCATTCCACTGAGTATCTGTTGCCCATCTACGGAACTCAGAAGAATATTCCTCCGCTGGACGATTTCCTTGCCGTATTTTACGTAACTTTGTTTCAGCAAGGGAAACTCGATCCGGATCATCATATACCAGACCCAGGGCAGTAAAAAATCGATCCACTGACTGGAGATCTGGGGAGCCTGGAGGAATAGAGAACGCCCAAGATTGAGGGTCCCCTTGTAAGAGCGAGATAACAATTCCCACCCTCTGCTCTTCACTCCCAGATGACCGAGGCCGCAGCCGAAAGTACAATTTACATGCCTCCCGGAAAGTAAAAAATTTGTCCCGCCCACCAGTGAACCTGTCCGGGAGAGCAACCTTAGGTTCAGATCTGGTTTGCTCCGGGGGAACAAAACCTTGGACTTAATGTCTGCAAACTCCATGGACAACCCCTGCAACTGCCGGGCCAGCTGGGCTACTGGATCCATGACAGCTGGAGAGAATCTTTAGTATGGCCGGTGAAAATGTCACGCTGTATAGCAGATATATATATATGTGATGACAGTAATCTATATCAAAAGGGCAACATACAATATAACATGCGCATAGATATATAATAACATAGAATTACCTGACAGAAAGTCCAGTGGGTCAATACGGAATCCGTTATACGCTGTCTCCGGCTAGAGGGTGACCGGGGTCTATGCTGACCCTAAACTGGGGTCCTAACTAATCCCTCTACCTGGAGGTACTGTTAAAGGTACAGAGGTCCAGGCCACCAGCGTAAACCCTGTCTCCTATCAATCCCTGCCAACTGTAATCTAGTCCTAAGAAGGACCCTGATTACCACCAAAGGGAATGAACAGGTAACGGTTAATGAACAGAAAGACATACAAGAAAGACAAGAAATAAAGTAAATAAAGTCTTACATACAACACTCACACACAGTAGGAACACCTAAGGTCTCAGAGATAAACTATAAGCTATAAGAGTAAAAACAACTAAGGAGCTCTTAGCTTAAGTATTCTCAGAACCGATCCAGTCTGCTAGACTACATAAAGGCTTTCACCGGCATCTAACAAGCAGACTGGCAGGTATATGAAGGAATCTAATTAGAACATAATCAAAAGCAGCCGGGCGAGGCTGGACCTAGTCTTAGCAAAGAGCTAGGTAAAATTAACTCCCTCATTACCAAACACAAAGAAACAGCAACTCAGCTGTGAGAAGTCAGAGTGTGTAATCGCGACGATCCTTGTGGCGATACACCCATGACACATCATTGCCTTTCCATTATCATTGCCTCCCCATCATCATCATCATTATCATTGCCTCCCCATTAATATCATCATCATCATTGCCTTCCCATTATCATTGCCTTCCCATCATCATCATTATCATTGCCTCCCCATTAATATCATCATCATCATTGCCTTCCCATTATCATTGCCTCCCCATCATCATCATTATCATTGCCTCCCCATTAATATCATCATCATCATTGCCTTCCCATTATCATTGCCTCCCCATCATCATCATCATCGCATCCTCACCACCATCACTGCCTCCCCCCAGGGCCCCCACCACCATCACACATACAGCACCGCAGGCAGCACTCTCTCACATACACACAGGCAGGCACACACACACACACACACACGCCTCACCTGTCCGGCGTCCGCACGCTCTCTGCCACAGCCGGCCGCTGAATGATGACGTCATTCAGCGGCGCTGCTGTGAGAGAGGAAGCGCCGGCGCAGGCGCCCCCTGGAGGTCGGAGCTGCAGCAGCGGAGGCACGGGAGAGGTAAGTATTGCACCGGCTTCTGCCGGGGCCATGAGCAAGCGCGGGGGGCCCAGTGGCGGCGCTGACACCGCTATCGGGCGCTGGTGCCCGACGGCGAGTGGGCCCTCCCGCCTGCTCAGGGCCCTGGCACTTGCCCGGGTGTGCCGGGTGCTGACGCCGGCCCTGGTACCAACAATTTTGACCACGTGTGTATTTGTGATTTCCATTGTTGGCACAGCTGCTTCTTTATGGTGATTGATGGTGATGACTTGGCATTTGCCTCACCATGCTCTTCAGTCTTCTCACTGCCTTAACTCTCTGTCTATTTGACCACGTTTTCCATCTCTTGATTTGTAGAAACCACATTATCTAAGTTATAGAGTAACTATAGTTTATTTACTTTTTCATAAATGAATAAAAAATAAGAACCTTAACAGAGAAAACTGAATTTTTACGAGTCCTCGGTGACACTGTCCACATGTCAGTATTACAAAATGGAGCTGTATTGTGATCCTAAACCTTAACCTTTTGCAGACAACTAGAAAGGGAGGGAGAAGTGGCATCAGACAAGTGTCCAGATTCCGCCCACATTTACAGCAGTCGTAATGCGAGCTAGCAGTACATTAGGTTTTCATGACAAAGGTCAGCAGCTGCTCCCCCTAGAGTAAAAGTTCAAGATATCAATACTAGGTATGAATGAGCTTGTCTTCTACTTCTGCGTTGAATTTCTTGACTTAAAAAATACTTAACATTTTTTAAATTACTTTACACTTTTATTGTCTGAAACATATATGTTGAAGATGATTAAGAGGAATGTATTTCAAATATCTGATTTGGAAACCATGTATCCTAAACAAAGTATGATAGCCCCCCAGTGAATTACTTGACAGTACCCTCCACATGCACAGTATGATGACCCTACAGTACCACCCTGCAGTGACCCCAACACAGTATAATAGCCCCCACTCACAGTAAGATGGCCCTAACACAGTCCTCCTACACAGTATAAGGCCCCCCACATCCATCCACACAATATGTGGGCCCCCACACAGTATAATGGCCCTCCATACAATTTGATGGACCCCTCAGAACCCTCCAAACAGTTTGCTGAACCCCTCAGAACCCTTCATACAGTATGATGGACCTCACACAGTCATACATACAATATAATGGCCACCCACATTTCCTTCCAAACAGTATAATGGCCCCGAAATAGCACTCCAAACAGTATAATTGGCTCCCCATAGCCTTCCAGACAGTATCATTGCCCCCACAGACCTCCAAGCAGTATAATTGGCCCCCTTATAGCCCTTCATACAGTATAATTGACTCCCACCGGGAACCTCGATTCACGGGCCCTGTAGCAGCTGTATAGTGCCACTATTAGTGTTACACCACTGAATGCAGTCAGACATTATGCTGAGCACAATAGTGAATTCAGGAGGTGGTCTATACGATTTCTGAACCTTTAAAAACATCGCTATCTAAATATGGTGAAAAATATACTCTTGTACGCTTGTTACTGACAACCAATGGACAAGCATCCTTGAGGCAGTCAGATCTATATTTTTAAAGGAACATTATAGATTGTCATAACTATAAATCATCTATAGGAGATACATGACCCCTCTGTTTCTCCACAAGGTCGGCATATGTACAGAGGCCAAAGGTCCAAAGTGCTTAATAGAAGCTGCTGATCCTATAAATACTTTTTTGGAGTAAATTTATTGCATTTGTATAATCATAATCAGCAGGTTTGGACACCAAGTTTTTTTTTTTTAGGTAACTTAGAAGAACTGTGACACGGAGATTTTTGCAAGCATCACCGACTGTTATGGCGGTGTTAGCGTCTGTGGAATCCACAGATTCTTACACTATTCCTTTTATCTAGCTACAGGTCTAGCTTCTAGGTAGGTTAGCAAGAGTTAGAACGTTGCTGAGCTAAATTATTAATCTCCTTTAGTCACATTCTGTTAGAACCAGTCATGTCTTCTTTCCTTCTCTATATGCTGGCTTGACTATGCAGATAATGCCAGCAATAATTAGTCTATCCTGGTCTGGAGAGGTGGACACATCCTGCCTTACTGGTGGTTATTCCAAAGTTAGTTGCGAGTGGCGTTCAGTGAAGGCTTTCCTTTTCGCTTGGTGTATTTATGTTACTTTATTTGTCTCTCGACTTTACACTTTTATTCCTTATTGTTTTCCATGTGTGAGACATTGACTGGCATTATTGTTAATGGCCGGTATGTGTCGCAGGGGAGGAGGTCCTCTGCGCTGTAAGCCAGAGATGTTGCTCTGGGACCTGTAGACCTATGAACCTTGTTTTTGTTTATAAGGGGGCCTTACAGGGTTAGCCTGAGAGCTGGGCGGGACTGGCTAACCACACACACCTCCCACCTATGGGGGTGGTTACACTATATAATGTTGTCTCGACCACGCACCACAATTGTGGGTTACCAGGGCAATGGGGTACTCAGAGCCGAGCCCATGGAAGTCTATGGGGTTGTCACAGGTAGCGGTGGCTCGGTCTGTGGCCCTGGCGGTCAGGCGTATGTTGGGGGGTATATTTACAGGGGATAGGTATATATACAGTTCGTGACGCCACCTGTAGTTCTCTGGTAATTTGTACCAGCGCTGCTGTAGAACTCTGAGGGGATGGTGAGGCAGCTAGATGTCGGGTCCCCTACAGGTGGGACGCTTCCCTCAGGTCGATAGTTATGGTGGGGTTTTGCAGGGATGTAATTGAATAACACAGTCTCACACATCAGCGTCTTTCCATACCTTTTACTTGTAAGATGGTTAGGCAGGTCCCAGGGAGGCTGATCCAATGGAGAATGTGTTTCGAGGTAGCAGCTGAACAAGTTAGGGGCCTCCTTTACTTTCCAAATGGTGAGCCCAACCAGCATAAAGCGTAGTTCACTCCTGAAACTCCAGCTATTTCAAAGCTGTACTGCCCGGTCAGTTTTGTGGTCGGAGCCTTCCTATGAGAGAGCTGAGTTCCTACTCTTGTCCTGCAGAGACTCAAGGTTCTCACTCCCCCTGACCCCAGTTACGTACCGACACTCCAGGGCTGCTTTCTGTAACCTAAGGTCCAGTAAGCCTCTGGTTTTTCTACCACTATGCGTGAAGCTATAGTGACACTTCGGTCCCCAGTGACCGGTGACAATGTGCAGGACTTCTCCAATCCTAAAGCACTTCTGAATTCCTTCCACTGTGCCCTTCGCCTTGTCCGCGCTTTTAGCATAAGCACTCCACACTTCCTAAGGTCATATAGAACAGTCCCTTCTTGCTTCTTTCCAGAGCTTGTTGCCAGAATCTCAGTATTCCTCTAGGCAGGAGCACGTCTCTGAACCTTCACTGTCCTTGGGACAGGAGACTGAAGTATCTGCAACTAACTCCTCTCTCCTCCTGCACAAACTTCACACTGTCTGCTCTGTCCGAAGACAGGAAACTGACTGACTTCCTCTGCTGCCTGACACTGGCTTATCTCCCTATGGGTGTGTCTAAGTGTGTGTTGGAGTGAATGTTTATTGAGCATTAAACTGCTACTTCTCCACACATCCTCCAGGTACTGCGTGTGCCTTCACACCAGGGCTACACATTCCCCCATGGTAAAAGACAGCACTCCCGGGCTGTGAAATACAAAAAGACATTTTGTTTATGCATTAACAATAAACATTAACTCGTCCCATCCGGGAGGTAAGGATTTCTTGAACGTTGCAATCAAAACATTAAATATAGAAAAATACAAAATATTAAATAGACATTTTCATATACATAGATGACAATATTCTTGTGAAGGACCCGCACCAAACCTTCAACGTGGGTCCTGGGTGGGCTGCAGGACATATGAATGCAGACCTCACTCAGTGCCACACCACACGGGTTTTGTATTCAGAGGTAGTTGGGGTGGTTTCATGTAAAACCAAGATGATGCACAAAGTGCAACTATATACAAGATCAGTTCTTGGGCTGGCTCAGTCCTCAGCCTCTGAGTCCATTATAAGACACAATAAGGAAAAGACACATATATATATACACATTTCAAGTATGCATCATTCTTCTATAACTCTTACTTTACCCAATAGGGCATTTTATGTAAAACTATGCATTAAATTTTTAACTTTTTACTCTGGTACCCAGCCGGGCATTCTACTCATTATAGAAAAACATAGATATTGTCTTTAGCAATAAAGTGCAAATCTGGCAAAAATTCTCAAACTTTTTACATTTTCTTTGTTGCGGTAAACCCTGTCTGGGTCCTACCGTTCTTCACATTTCCTTGTTAACTTCGGTTACACTTTCCATCCCAGGGGCTGGAACAATACGATGATCCCTAGATCCCATGACAAATAGGTCGTGACCTGCTATCAGGGTTTGGGTCGCTACAGTCCTTGTGCGAACCGCTTGGGGCACGCCGGGCGCTTTCTCCTTGTGAGACGCTGTCTGCGTCGCTGTAATAGCCACTTTCTCTCGTGATGCAGAAATAATCGCCGTGCGCGACGTCGTGTAGACCGCTGATTGCGATGTGGAATGGGTCGCAGGTTGCGATGTAGAGGTGTACGCAGGGGGCGATGCCGATGCACAATGCTGGTGTGATGCAGAGCAGGAAGCCGGTGTTCGCAATGGCTCAGTTGGGGACGCACTAACCTGCTGCTGTCGCTGCTCCATCACAGACGGCTGGGTTTCCTCCGGTGTCCCTACCGGGGATCTGTAATCTGCTGCGGCCTCCTTGCCGGGCTGGCACTCCGGAACGGGCAGGACCTCCTCAGCCTCCTTCGCTTCCACCTCTCCTCCGGTGGGATCAGGTACAGCACTTTTGGGGGCGGCCTCCGGTTTTCCTTCAGCTTTCTTCAGCAGGGAACGTGGGAAATCAGGAGACGGCATTATGCTTGTGGGAGAGAGCACTGCGTCCCACAGCAGCCGCTGTATCTGGGCACGCCAGCGTCTCTCTGTCTCCTGCAAGTCTGCATGGCGCTGGATTAATCTTCTGAGCACTGCATTCTCCCTCTGCAGCTCCAGCATGGCTTGCTGCAGGTGCAGGACCACGGATGGTTCCGGTTCTAGTGGCAGCTTGGCTGGGGAACGGGGCCTGCCTTCCTCCGCTTCCCTGCTCGGCTGCACACGTCCTGCCTCCATGATGTTCCAGAGCGTTCTTTCATCTTCTCTCAGAACAGTCCCGTCTCTTCCGTGGAGGCGGGGTTTGCGTCTCCTCCTCTTCGCAGGGAAGGTGAAGAGGAGGCGGACCTCCTTTGCTGTAGGGCAGGATCGCATATTGTAATAGCACTTTGAGAGGGCAGGCATTTTCTTCGCGCCACAGGGGGGCACACGCCCACGAATCCACGCCCACCTTCTTCTCCAGCGCCTGAGGGCGCGAATATGGCGGCAAAATGGCGGTATTTGGCGCCAAAAGTGCAAACAGTCCTTTTTCACAAAACAACTCCATAGGCACACAGGGCTCGCAATTTTGCGAGTTTCGCATCCTGTTCGTGACGCCAAAGTTTGTCTCGACCACGCACCACAATTGTGGGTTACCAGGGCAATGGGGTACTCAGAGCCGAGCCCATGGAAGTCTATGGGTTGTCACAGGTAGCGGTGGCTCGGTCTGTGGCCCTGGCGGTCAGGCGTATGTTGGGGGGTATATTTACAGGGGATAGGTATATATACAGTTCGTGACGCCACCTGTAGTTCTCTGGTAATTTGTACCAGCGCTGCTGTAGAACTCTGAGGGGATGGTGAGGCAGCTAGATGTCGGGTCCCCTACAGGTGGGACGCTTCCCTCAGGTCGATAGTTATGGTGGGGTTTTGCAGGGATGTAATTGAATAACACAGTCTCACACATCAGCGTCTTTCCATACCTTTTACTTGTAAGATGGTTAGGCAGGTCCCAGGGAGGCTGATCCAATGGAGAATGTGTTTCGAGGTAGCATCTGAACAAGTTAGGGGCCTCCTTTACTTTCCAAATGGTGAGTCCAACCAGCATAAAGCGTAGTTCACTCCTGAAACTCCAGCTATTTCAAAGCTGTACTGCCCGGTCAGTTTTGTGGTCGGAGCCTTCCTATGAGAGAGCTGAGTTCCTACTCTTGTCCTGCAGAGACTCAAGGTTCTCACTCCCCCTGACCCCAGTTACGTACCGACACTCCAGGGCTGCTTTCTGTAACCTAAGGTCCAGTAAGCCTCTGGTTTTTCTACCACTATGCGTGAAGCTATAGTGACACTTCGGTCCCCAGTGACCGGTGACAATGTGCAGGACTTCTCCAATCCTAAAGCACTTCTGAATTCCTTCCACTGTGCCCTTCGCCTTGTCCGCGCTTTTAGCATAAGCACTCCACACTTCCTAAGGTCATATAGAACAGTCCCTTCTTGCTTCTTTCCAGAGCTTGTTGCCAGAATCTCAGTATTCCTCTAGGCAGGAGCACGTCTCTGAACCTTCACTGTCCTTGGGACAGGAGACTGAAGTATCTGCAACTAACTCCTCTCTCCTCCTGCACAAACTTCACACTGTCTGCTCTGTCCGAAGACAGGAAACTGACTGACTTCCTCTGCTGCCTGACACTGGCTTATCTCCCTATGGGTGTGTCTAAGTGTGTGTTGGAGTGAATGTTTATTGAGCATTAAACTGCTACTTCTCCACACATCCTCCAGGGTACTGCGTGTGCCTTCACACCAGGGCTACACAATGTGACTGTGGTTTGGGTCATATGGTCGATTATGCAAGGTCCTGGAAGGCCTGTGTGTTGGAAGGTCCTATGAGTGGACTGACTTCCTGAAGAGCACTTGGAGAGGCCATGTATGTGCAGAGTCTGTGTCGGTACTGCGTTGGGGAAGCTACCGCCCTTCTGAGGGTCTGGACTGTCGGAAGTGTCCTGGTCGCAAGGGCGGTGATCCCATTAAGGCTCCTTCCCTGGGAGAGAGGACTGACAGGAGTCAACGTGTGGAGCAGAGCTCCAGGAAGGTAACTCCAGACATGGGGGTTATGGTAACGGCAGAGAAGTATCTGCTAGTGGAACAGACTGTTGGTGCTTGTTGTGTTCCGTGGACATTAATGAACTGTTCGGCGTGCGGTCACCCACGGTAACTGGACAAAGAGAGGTACGGCGTATTTAGCGATTCCGAGTTAAAGCCGTATACTATAAAGTGCTATGGACTATGTGTTAGGTTTGTGATGTGTAACATGGCCTACAGCGGTTTATGATGCCTAAATAAACCAAATAAGATTGTTTAAGTGAGAAATCGTGCGCTGTGTGCCTTAATCCCATTGCCAAGCGAGTGTCCCCCAACTCACACAATGAGCGCTATCTTACACCTGTGAGAGTGTTGTGTGACTGTGCATCTGTTTTTCCCTGTCAGTTTTGTTTGTGTTTTCCCCATACACTTAACAGATTAGTGCTACACAGGATCATAGTGAGGAACGAGACCCAGGCATTCCCACCATCAGGGGTAATCCTGGGTACAGGAAAAGCTTAGGGACCCCTAGCCTGCGGAACAGAATAGGAGCCCATTGTCCTTTGCTATACTACAGTCACACCATGACATTATAGCTGGCCATAATTTTCTCTACACTCCAGTATGGATTAAGTTACTGCTCTTGCGAACCAAATGCTGGCTTTGTCTCTAACTAAAAGGGACAGTTCAGCAGCAAGCTCAGTCTGTCACACCAGTTCATTCTGCTCTGCTCTCTGGAATTTCGGAACCCAAACTGCCTCTTCCAGAAAGATTTTCAGAGAAACATGTAAATTATATTTTTATTTGAGTGTATAAAGGAACAGCGGTTTGGAATAATCATTTTTCTCTTGAGTGGGGACCCATGAGCATGAGTGTTTTCCTTGCCCTCTGATTCACCTGTTATTTGAGGGTGGATGGATTTTTCTTTTGGGCTCATATATGGTAATTCTGATAGGACATCATTGGCCAAATCAAAGATCCATTCTCTGCAACAGGGGGAACGGGCAGCAAAAGACTACGCGCTGGTCCACATATACACAGTTGAATGACACTGCATTGAAAAGACAGTTTTTCCAGGGTTTATCTGAGAGGGTGAGGGAGGCTTTGGTGATGTACGAGACCCCTACTTCTTTATAGTGCGCTGATTTTGGTAATACATATTGACTGGTAATTTAGGCAGAGGTACCATGACTCTAAAACCTCTTGGGGAGGTACTACTGTACCTGAATTACCATTGGAGCCCATGCAGATATGACAGAAGTTCCGTTGGGGAGAACCTCTACTCCACTCAAGATTGTTGGAGTTTGTTTTTTGTAGTAAAAAGGTACACTTTATCAGTACCTGTCCTTCCATGCCCAGGGAGAGACATCAGCCGGAAAACTCGTAGACCCAGGTTGTTAAGTGGGATCTCAACATGGGTCTATGAATATTCTAGACTATGGTGTCTCAATATTTGATACCTGCCAAGCAGAGGCGTAGCTAGGGTTTTGGTTCATGGGGGCGAAACTTCTGAGTGAGCCCCTAACCAGGTAACAACTGGGTGACGCACTCTAATAGTGGATGTAGGAGATGACCGCGCTGTTACTGAAACTAATCTCTATATAAAGACCAACATTGATATTACCGCCATATGGTCAGTGGTAAATACCAGTCCTACAAAACATATAAGTGATTACTGCACAGCTATAGAAGGTCACTTACAGCTGACGTTCTTTCTGATGCAATCGTTCACTTTTCACGTCTTTTCCATCTGACCCAGACCGACATAACAACTTCTCCAGCCAGGACTCGGCTACAGAGATTACAACAAAGACACGTTTCACTTATCATATTCCAGCCCCACCACCATGAATCCCCAACCTGCAAACTCCTTATCCTTCTGATATCCCAATACTGAGCCTCTGCTGCCGTATGTGTCCCTATTACTGCTCCTGATACCCCAATACTGAGCCGCTGATGCCGTATGTGTCCCTATTACTGCACCTGATACCTCAATACTGAGCCGCTGCTGCCATATGTGTCCCTATTACTGCACCTGATACCCCAATACTGAGCCGCTGCTGCCGTATGTGTCCCTATTACTGCACCTGATACCCCAATACTGAGCCGCTGCTGCCATATGTGTCCCTATTACTGCCCCTGCTGTGTGGTTCTGTGCTCCCTTTAAATTCTAAAGCAACTCTCTATAATATAGTAATGCTGGGTGCAAGTGCCCTAGAACACAGTGCCCACATTTTGTCCCCTAGAATGTAATAATGCCCTGTGTGTGCCCCGTATAACAGTCACAGTAACCTGAGTTCCCCTATAACAATAAGTGCCCACTTTACATTTAATAATGTCCCAAGTCTCCCCCATACAGTTCTCCTATATACAATATAATGCCCCCTCACTGTACACATACTGACCCCTTAGTATCCCCCAATGATGGCTCCAACACTGTATGATGGCCCCCTCACTGTAATCTTCACATTGTATGATGGCCCCCTTACTGTAAACTCCACATTGTATGATGGCCCCCTAGATAGTCTCCATATAGTATAATACACCAGATAGTTCTCAATATAGTATAATGCAGCCCCCATAGGCAGACTCTGCAGTATAATGCAGCCCCCATAGGCAGACTCAATAGTATATTGCAGCCCCCATAAGCAGACTGTAATGTAAGGCATCACCCCCCATAGGCAGACTGTAATATAAGGCAGCACTCCCCCATAAGCAGACTGTAGTATAAGGCAGCCCCTCCATCCCCTATAGGCACACTATATTGTAAGGCAGCACCCCCATCCCCTAAAGGCAGACTGTAGTGTAAGGCAGCCCCCCATCCCCTATAGACAGCCTGTAGTGTAAGGCAGCACCCCCATCCCCTATAGGCAGACTGTAGTGTAAGGCAGCACCCCCCATCCCCTATAGGCAGACTGTAGTCTAAGGCAGCACCCCCTATAGGCAGACTGTAGTGTAAGGCAGCACCCCCCATCCACTATAGGCAGACTGTAGTGTAAGGTAGCACCCCCATCCCCTATAGGCAGACTGTAGTCTAAGGCAGCACCCACCATCCCCTATAGGCAGACTGTAATGTAAGGCAGCACCCCCCCATCCCCTATAGGCACACTGTAGTATAAGGCAGCCCCCATCCCCTATAAGCAGACTGTAGTGTAAGGTAGCACCCCCATCCCCTATAGGCAGACTGTACTCTAAGACAGCACCCCCCATCCCCTATAGGCAGACTGTAATGTAAGACAGCACCCCCATCCCCTATAGGCAGACTGTAATGTAAGGCAGCCCCCCCATAGGCAGACTGTTGTGTAAGGCAGCCTCCCATAGGCAGACTGTAGTGTAAGGTAGCCCCCCCATAGGTAGACTGTAATATAAGGCAGCCCCCCCTAAAGGTAGACTGTAGCATGAGGCACCCCCCATCCACTATAGGCAGACTGTAGAGTAAGGCACCCCACCTATTTGTAGACTGTAGTATAATGCACCCCCATAAAAAAAAATCCTGTACTCACCTCTCTTTCTCCCGACTCTTGCGCTGCTCACTGCTCCCGCTCATCTCCTGACAGCGGGCGCCGGGCAGTGACGTCATCGCGCCCGCTGTCAGGGAGAGGGGGATGATGGGAGAAGGAGTGCTCGCTCCTTCTCTCTTAACTGCGGTCAGCTGTATCGGCTGCATGCCGATACAGCTGAACCTGTGATCGATGACGGGCGTGGGGCCCACTGCTGGCATCGGGCCCCCCACCTGCACAGGGGCCCATAGCGGCCGGGCGGCAGTGCATAGAGATCGATTCTCCCTGCTCTGCTGCAGAACGTAACTGTATCGGCGTGCTGTGCACGCCGATACAGTTACAGTAGCGTAGCTCTGGGTGGGCCCCCTCAGAGCACGGGGCCTCGGGCCACTGCCCCCTCTGCCCCCGGTAGCTAAGCCACTGCTGCCAAGGTTAATATTCGGGGAGCAGAAAATTTCAATTTCTGTTTTTCTTGGTGGTTTGAGGCAAATATGATTGATGAGCAATTTGCTCATTCTTCAGGGTTGAATTTGAAGTAGATATCTAATCCAGATCAGATATTTGCCATTGATCCTTTACCTTTTACTCAGGAGGGCTTTTCTGAGTGGGTACAGGGGCTAGAACTACATATAGGGGTACTTAATTCAGAGTGCATATCATGTTATGTCCTTTGGGCCTTCCTGCACAAATAGTGTTGAAGTTTCCTTGGTTAGCCTTACATAATCCCACTGTTGAGTGGCAAACTCAGGAGACAGCTAAATGAAGCACGTATTTTAAGAACCACTGTTTAGGAACCTGTATTTCAGCAGTTACCATAAGCTTTCCTGGTCTTCTCTCTGATTTTATTGATGTATTCTCTGAGAAAGGATGTCAGGAGGTGCCACCCCATGGGTTCTATGACTGCACCATTATGGTTTACTTCAAGAGAAAAATTGCCCAAGTGCAAACTTTACAATTTGTCTAGTCCTTAGAGATTAGCTCTCAAAGATTATATTACTGAAATTTTAGCTATGGGTCACATTAGGCTGTCTTCCTTGCCAGTAGCAGTGGGGTTCTTCTTTGTCAAAGGGTGGATTACGACCATGCCTGGACTTCAGGGAACTCAATCAAATAACGGTTTTGGATGCATATCCTCTTCCCCTCATTCTTGACCTTTTAAAGCATATTGCCGGTGCTAAATGGTTTTCTAAACTTGACCTTAAAAGGGGCCTATAATCTGATCTGGGGCAAACAGGGGGATGAGTGGGAAAACTGCCTTTATGACACCGGAGGAGCACTTTGAAAACCTTGTGATGCATTTCTGTCTAATCAATGCACCTGCAGTATTCCAACATTTCGTTAATTATGTTTTTCTCATCTTTTAGGGAGGTCTGTATTATTTATTATTTGAAAAAAACATTACCCCCAGCAAAATTGGCGCCGGTGGCATCTGCATAGTAGCATCTATAACTTAACAATAGATGCTACTACACATACGCCGCCATGTGGCTGATGTAAATTTTTTTTCTTCCAACAAAATGGCACAGGCTGTGCATGCACAGTAGCATCTGTCTGCAAGTGATGCTTTCAATCAGCGCAAGCACCGCCCACCAGAGGACAGGGCGAGGCTTACGCAGATTGAGACCATTGCTTTCAGATAGATACAGTCATGGCCAAAAGTTTGGAGAATGACACAAATATTAATTTTTACAAAGTCTACTGCTTCACTTTTTCTAATGGCAATTTGCATATACTCCAGAATGTTATAAAGAGTGATCAGCTTAACAGCAATTACTTGCAAAGTCAATATTTGGCTAGAAAATGAACTTTATCCCCCAAAACACATTTCAACATCATTGCAGCCCTGCCTTAAAAGGACCAGCTAACCTCTTTTCAGTGATTGCTCCATTAACACAGGTGTGAGTGTTGATGAGGACATGGCTGGAGATCAATCTGTCATGATTAAGTAAGAATGACACCACTGGACACTTTAAAAGGAGGCTGGTGCTTGGCATCATTGTTTCTCTTCTGTTAACCATGGTTATCTCTAAAGAAACACGTGCAGTCATCATTGCAATGCACAAAAATGGCCTAACAGGGAAGAGTATCGCAGCTAGAAAGATTGCACCTCAGTCAACAATCTATCGCATCATCAAGAACTTCAAGGTGAGAGGTTCCATTGTTGCCAAAAATGCTCCAGGGCGCCCAAGAAAGACCAGCAAGCGCCAGGACTGTCTCTTAAAAGTGTTTCAGCTGCGGGATCGGGCTACCAGCAGTGCGGAGCTTACTCAGGAATGGCAGCAGGCAGGTGTGAGTGCATCTGCACGCACTGTGAGGCGGAGACTCTTGGAGCAAGGCCTGGTCTCAAGGAGGGCAGCAAAGAAGCCACTTCTCTCCAAAAAAAACATCATGGACAGACTGATATTCTGCAAAAGGTACAGGCAGTGGACTGCTGAGGACTGGGGTAAAGTTATTTTCTCTGATGAATCCCCTTTTCGATTATTTGGGACATCAGGAAAATGCCTCATTCGGAGAAGACAAGGTGAGCGCTACCACCAGTCTTGTCTCATGCCAACTGTTAAGCATCCTGAAACCATTCATGTGTGGGGTTGCTTCTCAGCCAAGGGAATCGGCTTTCTCACAGTCTTGCCTAAAAACACAGCCATGAATAAAGAATGGTACCAGAATGTCCTCCAAGAGCAACTTCTCCCAACCCTCCAAGAGCAGTTTGGCGATCAACAATGCCTTTTCCAGCATGATGGAGCACCTTGCCATAAAGCAAACGTGATAACTAAATGGCTCAGGGAAAAAAACATAGAGATTTTGGGTCCATGGCCTGGAAACTCCCAAGATCTTAATCCCATTGAGAACTTGTGGTCAATCATCAAGAGACGGGTGGACAAACAAAAACCTAAAAATTCTGACAAAATGAAAGCATTGATTGTGCAAGAATGGACTGCTATCAGTCAGGATTTGGTCCAGAAGTTGATTGAGAGCATGCCAGGGAGAATTGCAGAGGTCGTGAAGAAGAAGGGTCAACACTGCAAATATTGACTTGCTGCATTAACTCATTCTAACTGTCAATATAAGCTTTTGTTACTCATATGTTTGCAATTATATTTCTGTCTGTGATAAAAACATCTGTTAAAACACACATAAAAAACAAAAAACCAGAGGGCAGCAGATCATGTGAAAATATAATATTTGTGTCATTCTCAAAACTTTTGGCCATGACTGTACTACTGCACATGAGTCATCGCCATTTTGATGGGAAATAAAAAATTACTCCAGCAAAATGGCGGCGCATTCGCAGTAGCATCTATCAGGAAGCAATACATGCTATTGCGCAGATGCCATTTTGCTGGAGGTACTTTTTTTTCAAAGACCACAATATTACTGCTATATTTAAAATAGGAGGCAGGTCACTGAAGGTTCAGTTACCTGTCATGTAAGCCACAAAGATGAAGATGAGGCCAGTGCACCAAAGAAAGGCCCGCCCACAGGCCACCCCAAAGCACGAGAATCTCATTTACTGAGAATTGTATACAAAGATTGAACAACAACCACAAGACGGATTTCTTCAACCCAGGTATCATTTTAATCAGTATAACAGCACCAACCTGACAATGCCTGTAGTTTACTTAGTGAAATCCTGATGACAAGTTTGCTTTAAAGTAACATAGTTGAAGTTTGGACTCCAGTTTATTAGTCTGTATAAAGTTACAAAGGTCATTAAACCTGTTGCTTTTCCTCTGGCATTACCTGTAGCCTTTAAAATTCATAATGCTTTTACAGGTCTTTTTAAAAAAAAATATGTGGCTTCTGAAACCTCTCTTCCTTTACCACCACCACTTGTCCTAGTTGATGGGTCATTAGAGTTTCAGGTGTCAAAAATTGACGATTTCTATTTCATTGAAGTATTTGGTTCATTGGCAGGTTATGGTCCTAAGGAGAGGACTTGGGTACCAGCCTCTGAAATCCATGCTGAACATCTGGTTAGGTCTCTTCATCATCTTCATCTGGATAAACCGGGTCCTGAGGTTACAGAGGCCCCTCTTAGAGATAGGGGTTCTGTCATAAGGAGTTTTTTGATGTCATGGTGGCATCAGGGTCTGTGGAATCCACAGATTCTTACACCCTTCCTTTTAACTCCTTTGATGGCTATGATCAACGCAGGGTGACTTGTGCATTGATTCAAAGACTTTTCGGTCTTAGGCAGGTTAGCAAGAGTTAAATCTTTGCTGGGCTAGGGTGTTAATCTCCTTTAGTCACATGCTGTTGGAAAACCAGTCATGTCTTCTCTTGTTCTATATATGCTGACTTGACTATGCAGGTAATGCCAGCTATAGGTAGTGTATCCTGGTCTGGAGAGGTGGACACTAGAGATGAGCGACTTTGCCTCCGGGAGGGTCGATTCGGGTTTTGGACCACCTGACTTTCCCAAAAGTCGAGTCGAACGAAGTCAGCAGACTATCGGAAAAAGTCGAGTCAGACTCCAATGCAAGTCAATGGGGAAGAAAAGTCGGCAGTGAGTGGAGGACAGTAAACACACCTACAGTGCCCATTTCAATGCCAACAACATCAATTCTTATTACTTAAGCTTGTCAACCTTAATTTACTTTATAATAATAGTAACGCATTGAAAACTGGGGGTTATTTGGCTAAAGTTGTGGGGGGGGCAGGGATGGCTCCAGGCTTTCGTGGGCCCCGGTCAAAAGAGTCTCAGTGGGCCCCTTTAACACATACCACAATTCATGATGCTCTGATACGGCAGAGAAATATAGGTATACACTGTGTGCAGAATAATTGGGCAAGTTGTATTTGAGAGGATTCTTTTTATTATTGAACAACTATGTTCTCAATCAACCCAAAAGACTCATAGATATCAAAGCTTAATATTTTTGGAAGTTGGAGTGGGTTTTTTTTTAGATTTGGCTATCTTAGGAGGATATCTGTTTGTGCAGGTAACTATTACTGTGCAGATTTATTAGGCAACTTAATAAAAACCAAATATATACCCATCTCACTTGTTTATTTTCACCAGGTAAACCAATATAACACAAAATTTAGAAATAAACATTTCTGACATTCAAAAAAAAAAAAATCAGGGACCAACATAGCCACCTTCCTTTACGATGACACTCAAAAGCCTTCCATCCATAGATTCTGTCAGTTGCTTGATCTGTTTACGATCAACATTGCGTGCAGCAGCCACCACAGCCTCCAGACACTGTTCCGAGAGGTGGACTGTTTTCCCTCCCTGTAGATCTCACATTTTATGAGGGACCACAGGTTCTCTATGGGGTTCAGATCAGGTGAACAAGGGGGCCATGTCAGTATTTTTTCTTCTTTTAGACCTTTACTGGGCAGCCACGCTGTGGAGTATTTGGATGCATGTGATGGAGCATTGTCCTGCAAGAAAATTATGTTTTTCTTGAACGATACCGACTTCTTCCTGTACCATTGCTTGAAGAAGGTGTCTTCCAGAAACTGGCAGTAGGTCTGGGAGTTGAGCATCACTCCATCCTCAACCCGAAAAGGTCCCACAAGTTCATCTTTGATGATACGAGCCCATACCAGTACCCCACATCCACCTTGCTGACGTCTGAGTCGGAGTAGAGCTCTCTGCCCTTTACTGATCCAGCCTCGGGCCCATCCATCTCGCCCATCAAGAGTCACTCTCATTTCATCAGTCCATAAAACCTTAGAAAAATCAGTCTTAAGATATTTCTTGGCCCAGTCTTGACGTTTAATCTTATGTTTCTTGTTCAAAGGTGGTAGTTTTTTAGCCTTCCTTACCTTGGCCATGTCCCTGAGTATGGCACACCTTGTGCTTTTTGATACTCCAGTAACGTTGCAGCTCTGAAATGGCAAAACTGGTGGCAAATGGCATCTTGGCAGCTTCACGCTTCGTTTTCCTCAATTCATTGGCAGTTATTTTGAGCCTTTTTTTATCAACACGCTTCTTGCGACCCTGTTGGCTATTTGCCATGAAACGTTTGATTGTTCGGTGATCACGCTTCAGAAGTTTGGCAATTTCAAGACTGCTCCATCCCTCTGCAAGACATCTCACATTTTTTGACTTTTCAGAGTCCGTCAAATCTCTCTTCTGACCCATTTTGCCAAAGGAATGGAAGTTGCCTAATAATTAAGCACACCTTATATAGGGTGTTGATGTCATTAGACCACACCCCTCATTACAGAGATGCAAATCACCTGATTTACATAATTGGCAGTTGGCTTTCAAGACTATACAGCTTGGAGTAGGACAACATGTATAAAAAGGATGATGTGATCAAAATACTAAATTGCCTATTAATTCTGCACACAGTGTAGTACAATGCCAAATACTTCACTTCTTACATTACATGAGTGATATCTATTGTAAATTCTACAATAGATCAAAAAACGGACAGTATAGTCCTCCATACAGTATTATGGGCACCACATAGTGCGCCATACAGAATAATGAGCCCCATATATTGCTCTATACAGATAAATGAGCCCCATATATTGCTCCATATAGAATGAGCTCCATATAATGATCTATACAGAATAGGCCCCATATGTGCTCCATATGATGCTCCATATATAAAGGGCCCTATATGATGCCCCACAAATAATGAACCCCATATGATGCTCTAGTATATGATGGGCCCCATATATGATGCTCCAGTGTATGATGAGCCCCATATAATGCTCCAAATATAATGGTCCCCATATATAATGCTCCATATATAATGGGCTCCATGTGATGCTCCATATATAATGTGCCCCATATGATGCGCCATATATGATGTGCCTATATAATGCTCCATATATAATGTGCCCCATATGATGCTCCAGTGTATAATGGGCCCCGTAAATGATTCTCCAGTGTATGATGGGCCCCATATATAATGCTCCAGTATATAATGGGCCCTATCTATGATGCTCAAGTGTATGATGGGCCCCATATATAATTCTCCAGTGTATAATGCTCCCCATATCTTGCTCCAAACATTAAAAAAATGAAATACCTCTCCTCGCTGGGCACTGCCCTACTCTGGACTCCTCAGCGTCGCCATCTTCCATCTTTCTGCACTGTGACTGTTCAGGCATAGGGCGCACAGACGTGACGTCATCACGCTCTCTGACCTGAATGTCACTGTCAGGAAACGCAGAAGACGTCACAGTGGTGGAGCAGGGAGAGGTAAGTAATGCAAGTTCTGGGGCCCTGAGCAAGCGGGGGGGGCCCACTTGTGGGTGCCGGCACTGGCACAGGGCCCCTCATAGTACGCCTGTGTCTCTGACGGCGAGTGGGCCCCCTCACCTGCTCAGGGCCCCGGCACTTGCCCGGGTGCACCAGGTGCTGACTCTGGACCTGGGGGGGGGGGTACAGCCCAGTTAGGGAGGTGGAAAAACTGGCATATGTTGAGGTGTAGGCTGGACGCTCAGCAGCTGCAAATGGAGGAATTGGAGAAGTTGGAGGAAGAGGAGGACAAAGCGAGTCATTTTGCTGGCAACCTATGTGTCATCAGGGGAAGGTGGTACAAAATCCTTTGAAACCTAGGCATGGTTCATTTTAATGAAGGTGAGATAACCTACATTTTGGGTCGACAGCCAGGTCCTTCTTTCTGTCAGGATTGATCCAGCAGCACTGAAAACTCTGATAGCACACTACCAGCAGGGCAAGTGAGCTCCTGTAAGGCATATTGTGCCAATTCAGGCCAGGTGTCCAGTTTACAGGCCCAGTAGTCAAAGGGGAATGAACTTTGAGTTAGAACATCGATAGGGGAGGAGAGGTAATTTTGAACCATAGTTGACAACTGCTGTCTCCTGTCTGTTGCAATCGATTCAGTATTACCAGTCGTGTGAGCGTTACTCGAGAAATCAGACCACAACATGGTCATGAAACCCGTCTCCAACAACACTTCGGCTGTGTGCACCATGAACACCTCTTCCATTTGGCCCAGTACGGCTCGTGGTAGAACCTGCACTGCTGCTGTGTGCTGGGAATGCCTCTAACAAACGGTTTAACAGAGTTGCTTGTTTGTTCGCCAATATTAGCTCTAGGTTCTCCTGTGGCATGATGTTCTGTAATTTGCCTTTATAGCGTGGATCGAGGATGCTGGCCAACCAGTAGTCATCATCCTTCATAATTTTGGCAATGCGGTATAACCCTTTTTAGGATCCGCAAGACATAATCACACATGTGGGCCAATGTTCCAGGTGTCAATGATGCACTGCCAGTGGTGGGTGGAGGAGCACTTTCTGCCAAATCCACATCCCTCCAGTCACGTACAAACCCTGTACCCGACCTTAGCAAGCCAACATTTTCTCTTGCCCCCTAAGAAGCATCCTCCTCCCCAAAATAATCATCCCCCTCATCCTCCTCCTCTTCTTCCTCCACCTTGTCCAGTACAGTTCCCTGAGAAGACAATGCCTGACTGACATGAAGGCTTCCCTCCTCCTCCGCTGCAGACGCCTGATCCTTAATGTGCGTCAACGTTTGCATGAGCAGACGCATAAGTGGGATGCTCATGCTTATGATGGCGTCGTCTGCGCTTACCAGCCGTGTGCATTCCTCAAAACACTGAAGGACTTTACAGAGGGTCTTTCAGCTTTGACCACTGCACACCTGACAACTCGATGTCTACCCTCAAACTGCCTGCCCATGTATCCTCCCAAAAATGCATTACAGCCTGCCTCTGTTCGCACAGCCTTTCAACCATGTGCATGGTGGAGTTCCACCTTGTTGCAACGTCTATGATTAGGCGGTGCTTGGGGAGGTGGAGCGATCGCTGCAGCCTCTGCATACGACTGGAGTCTACGGGCGAGTGACGGGTGTGCGAGCACAGTCTTCGCACCTTATGGAGCAGGGCTGGTAACTCCGGATAATTACTTATGAAGCACTGCACCACCAGGTTCAAGGTGTGAGCCAGGCAACGTATGTGTCTGAGTTTTGCCAGGGCTATGGCCGCCACAAAATTACGGCCGTTATCACTGACTACCTTGCCTGGCTCAAGATGTAGACTGCCCAGCCATGACTCAGTTTCTCGTTGCAAGTAGTCGGCCAGTACCTCCGCAGTCTGTCTGTTGTCGTCCAAAGACATCATCTTTAAAACAGTCTGCTGACGCTTACCACTAGCTGTTCGATAGTGGGACACCTTGTGTGCAACACTGGCAGCTGCGGATGGAGTGCTCGTGCGACTGCGCTCTGTCGACGAACTTTCGCTTCTGGAGGAGGAGCAGGAGGAGGGTCAAACGCCTACAGCTAACTGTTGCCTATACCATGGGCTAGGCAGCACTGTCTCTCCGCCGCTGTCCACTGTGTACCCTGCATCCACCACATTAACCCAGTGCGCAGTGATGGACACATAACGGCCCTGGCCATGCCTACTGGCCCATGCATCTGTTGTGAGGTGCACCTTTCCACTCACTGATTGTTTGAGTGCATGGACAATGCGGTCTTTCACATGCAGGTGGAGGGCAGGGATGGCTTTTCTAGAAAAGAAGTGCCGACTGGGTAGGTCATAGTGTGGGACAGCGTAGACCATGAGCTCTCGGAACTCTGCGCTTTCAATCAAACGGAAGGACATCATCTCTAATGAGATCAATTTGGCAATGTAGGCGTTCAAAGCCAGTGAGGTTTTGTAGTCCGTCCACGCTTGCAAGTGCATGGTGTTTAAATGTGTAAGCATGCAACTGGTATTCAATTTTCGGACATTTTTCCCTCGGCTAAAGGTCCTTCCACACTTCTTACAGATAACCTTTGCCTCATCAATAGGATTTTGGTCAAAAAAGTGCCACACTGCACTCTTCCTACTATGGGATAAATCTTTAGGGCTTGCACGCTGTGCTAATTTGACCGTCTGGCCAAGCTGTCCTGCAACTATTTTTGTTTTTTTAACACGTTTTTGGACTGCTACGGGCCTGCCAGATAACCGCAGCTGCGATGTCAATGCCTGCTGCTGATCCTCCTCCTATTCTGAGCTATTGCCAGTGGCACCCTCTTCCCCCAATGGATGCCAATCCGGGTCAACAACTGGGTCATCCATCACCTCCTCTTCAATTTCATCTGCACCTTCCTCTGTGTCACCGTGTAAGGTGGTATAGTATGCGGAAAGGGGCACCTGAGTTTCATCAGGGTCAGAATCTGGCTCAGTAGACTGCGTGGGCAATGCAGTGCTCTGGGTCAATGTACCAGCAGAATCATATAGCAGTGGCAGTGCATCAGTGCACTCCATGTCATATTCATCTTGGACTGGGGAATTTAGGATTTGACTTGATAACCCAAGCATGGTATGTGAAAAGAGCTCCAGGGAGTAATCTGAAGTGTGGCCTGCTGCATCCTTCACTTTTGGTGGGGGTGAAGGACACAAGGAAAGGTGTTGTTCCTGACCAGGAGCCTGCACTGACGACTCAGTGTTTGCATTTTTTGAAACTTCAGAAGAGGAGGCGATAGAGCTGTAGGCTGTTTCGGCAATGTAAGCAAAAACCTGTTCCTGATGCTCCGGCTTTAAAAGCAGTTTACCTACTCCCAGAAAAGGGAACCTTCCAGGCCTTCTGGAGCCAGACAGTGATGCAGGCTCAACACCTCCTGCCTTAGGTGCTATTGTGCTTTTGGCACTACCAGCAGATGCACCACCACCACCATCAGTATCAGCTGGCCCCCCCCGTGGCCTCTTCCACCATACTTCCTCATGTTTGGGAAAATGTACCAAAAATACAAGCAGATATATGGTACTGTATGAGGAGCGTACAGCTGTATATGGTATGTATTTTCGGAGTCACACACAGACGCTCACTCAGTATGGATTTGACCGTAATACAAAGAGCAGATATACGATACTGTATCAGAAGCGGACAGCTGTATACTGTTTTGGGGAAAATTTCAATCTCCGTATATATTTCCGGAGTCACACACAGGCGCTCACTCAGTATGGATTTGACCGTAATACAAAGAGCAGATATATGGTACTGTATGAGGAGCGTACAGCTGTATACGGTTTTTGGGAAAATTTAAATCTCCGTATATATTTTCTGAGTCACACACAGATAGTCAGCATGTATTTGTCCGTGATACCAGCCGGCACACGGTAGTGTGTGAGGAGCGTACAGCTCTATACGGTATGGGAAAAAATCAATGCTCGGTAACTGCTGAAAAAAAGAATAAAAGTACTAGTGCTATGTAAAAAGCAGTCTGCACAGCAGTGTACACACAGCTATCAGGCAGCCTAATAACCAGCGCTGCTGCACACAAGAAAATCCTCCCATCACTGCACACTACCTGTACAGCACAACTGCTATCAGCACAAGCACAGAAGAACTTCTTTTTCCAGCCCTAACTCTCTCCCTACTGATAAACAGCGTCAGCAACCTCTCCTTACTGTTAATATAGGCAGAAGTAAAATGGAGGTCGGAGTTCAGGGCTTTTATAAACATTATGACGCCCCCCAAAGCAAGCCAATCACTGCAATGCCCTTCTCTAAGATGGTGGTGGACGCTGCCCATGTCATCTCGTTGCCCACAGTGTACGTCCTTGCTCATTGGCTGAAAAAAGGTGCCCAAAAGCATTCTGGGAAAACCGACTTTGGTGCTCGTTTTGCCGACCGCATGGCCGGCTATGGTCGAAGGTGGGCGACTTATGAATCTGACCGACCTGTTTCGCTCAACTCTAGTGGACACACCATGGTTTACTGGTGGTTATTAGAGTTGAGCGATACTTTCCGATATCCAAAAGTATCGGAATCGGAATGGTATCGCCGATATCACTAAAATATCGGCGATACCCGATACCGATACCGGAAGTCCCATGTAAGTCTATGGGAACAAAATATCGCAACTAAAAAAACCTCTTTCTTTCCTTGTAAACACTAAATATACACACATAGAATACATATATATATATATATATACATGTCATTGTGACATATATATATATATATACATATATGTATAGTTTATACACTTCTACATAGTAAAATATCCTCTGATTCAATTGCCGGGTAAAGCCGGCTTCTGTGAAAAGACAGAAGCACCCGACATGAAATGACACTTGGTGTACATAGGGTTAACCATGTCTTTTCATGTCCTTTGCTATCTGATTTGCACAAACAATTACATTCTATGTGTGCAAAATTTCACACCTGTAGGGGTTAATTAAAGGTGTAAATTCGTTGTAAAAAAAACGGACTTTTTTGCTACGAATTTACACCTTTAATTAACCCCTACAGGTGTGAAATTTTGCACACTTACACTCATGTAATTGTTTGTGCAAATCAGATATCAAACTACATGAAAAGACATGGTTAACCCTATGTACACCAAGTGTCATTTCATGTCGGGTTCTGCATTTTCACAAAAGCCGGCAATTGAATTAGCGGCTATTATACTATGTAGAAGTGTATGAACTATAAATATAAATATATATATATATGTGTCACAAATTCAATGACATGTATATATATATATGAGGTGTAAAATTGCTGAAAAAAAATGCGTGGGCTCCCGCCCTATTTTCGCAACCAGACAGACAAAGCCAGTGAGTGGGGGCAGATAATAATAGCCCAGAGAGGGACCATTTTTTTTGGCCCCCCCGGCTACTTAACATCTGCCCCCAGACACCCCAGAAAGGGCAAATCTCTAATTAGATTTGCCCTTTCTGGCACTTTGCCCGTCTATTCCCATTGCCCTGTAGCGGTGGCGAATGGGTTAATAAGGGGTTAAAATGACCTTGCAATTGAAAGGTCACTTTAAGCCAGGTTAATAATTGAGAGCTGTCAATTAGACAACTATCAATTATTAATCCTATTGTATGAAAGAAAAATCAAACACACACACTTTAATAAAAAAGAAGTTTAATGAAATAATCACACAGTTTTTGACCATATTTTATTTACCTGCTAAAACCATTTCCTGTAATAAAAATAAAATAATAAAGCAAAATTATTCTTACCAATCCGATGCACAGTCAGGTCCCACGGTGTAATCCTTCAGAAAGGGTTAATGTTTACTGCAGGGACCGCAGCTAATGCTGCAGCCTCACAGTAAACCCCCAAATGAATGAGCTCCTCTCCTGGCTGACAGGAGAGGAAGTGGAAAGCTTAATTGATTGCTTTCCACTTTCACTTCAGGTCAGCCAGGGACACCATCAGTGACGTCAGAGGGAACTGATTAACAAAAATAGGGGTTCCCTTCGAAAAAAAAAATGGCGTGGGGTCCCCCCTATTTTTGTTAACCAGCCAGATGAAGCAGACCGCTGAGGCCTGGATTTTCAGGCTGTTAAGGAGCCAAGATCCATGGACCTTGCCAGCCTGATAATACCAGGCCACAGCAGTCTGCATATCTTGGCTGATTAACAAAAATAGGGGATCCCCTCGAAAAAAATTGGCGTGGGGTCCCCCCTATTTTTGTTAACCAGCCAGATGAAGCAGACCGCTGAGGCCTGGATTTTCAGGCTGTTAAGGAGCCAAGATCCATGGACCTTGCCAGCCTGATAATACCAGGCCACAGCAGTCTGCATATCTTGGCTGATTAACAAAAATAGGGGATCCCCTCGAAAAAAATTGGCGTTGGGTCCCCCCTATTTTTGTTAACCAGCCAGATGAAGCAGACCGCTGAGGCCTGGTTTTTCAGGCTGGTAAGGATCCAATATCCATGGACCTTGCAAGCCTGATAATACCAGGCCACAGCAGTCTGCTTAGCTTGGCTGGTTAACAAAAATAGGGGATCCCCTCGAAAAAAAAACGGCGTAGGGGTCCCCCTATTTTTGTTAACCAGCCAAGTAAAATGCAGACTGCTGCGGCCTGGTATTAAAAGACTGTCAAGGCCCATGGATTTTGGCCCTCAACAGCCTGATAATACCAGGCTACAGCAGCCCCACATTTGGCGCATCAAAAGATGTGCCAATTGTGGCACTTTACCCGGCTCTTCCCACTTGCCCTGTAGCGGTGGCAAGCGGGGTAATAAGGGGTTAATGTCACCGTTGATTGCACGGTGACAATAAGCCCGGTTAATAATGGAGAGGTGTCAATAAGACACCGATCCATTATTAATCCCAAAGTTTTTAAATGTGTAAAAAAAAGACACAGCAAGAAAAAAGTCTTTTAATGAAATAAAAGAGACAACACAGTTTAATTTTTTTCATTACTCTCTCATTCCTGCGACGCCATCGATCTCCTGTAAAAAAAGAAAAAAAACAAACCAACAGTATACCACCTGTCCGACGCAGTCCATAACAACAGTCCCACGACGATCCAGCTCTGCTACATCGGAATGACAGGCAGAGCCTGACATCCCGGCGCAGCACAGCTGCTTACCAGCTTCCCCGGCGGTGACGTCATCGGACTGCTTTACGGCCGCGATTACCCAGCAGTCACTGCAGTTATCGCGAGAAACTGCATGTGACCGCCGGGGAGAAGAGGATGGCGGCCATTAAGCAGTCCGGGATGTGACCGCCGGAGATCTTCTGCCGGGTAAGTGCCGCTGACTCCTGACAGACCCGACCGACGGACACTGACAGTGACAGTGACATTCCGATTCCGGTATCCGATATGACGAAAATATCGGTACTCGGAATCGGAATTCCGATACAGCCAATATCGGCCGATACCCGATATTTGCAGTATCGGAATGCTCAACCCTAGTGGTTATTCCAAAGTTTGTTGCGAGCAGCGTTTAGTGAAGCCTTTCTAGTTACATTGTAGCCTCACAGGCTTTACACTTTTGTTCCTAATTGTTTTTCCCTGTGAGAATGCTGTGTGACTGAGCTTGTTTTTCCCTGTCTGTCTTGTTTGTGCTTTCCCCATACACGTAACAGATTAGTGCTACTCAAGAGCATAGTTAGGAACAAGACCCAGGCATCCCCACCATCAGGGGTAATACTAGGGACAGTGATAGCTTAGGGACCCCTAACCTGAAGAACAGAATTGGAGCCCATTATCCTTTGTTATATCACAGTGGCAGCATGACAAAACTGACACTGGACACGCATGGTAAAACTGCGGTAGGATGTTTCTTGCACATAAATTGATAACATTTAGATGGATTCAAACAAACCATCCTATAAAATGTGATTAACAAAGTCCTTACTATAGGACTGTATGAGAAAGTGATTTATTCTAAAAGAAATACTAGAGCAAAAAATGTGAGAATCTGGGCACCCTGGTTTGATACTCTGGGCCCCCAGCATGTAAGTACGAGATGGGGTCTTTGTCCCTGGAGTTTCTCTACTCAGTATAATGAGACTCACTGATCTTGTTCATATAAAGAGGATCTGAGAATAGAAACTGCCTAAATATGAGGATCTTGTCTGATCGATATGTCATTGTATAAATGACGCGCACGTAGCAGGGCTTTGGGGTACTCGGCACCGAGCCCGTTGATGTCTATGGGGGATGTCACGGGTAGCACAGCTCGGTCCGTGCCCTGGGCGCTCACCGTAATGTGGGATATTTACAGGGGATGATGGAGTGTTCATATAGTTTGTCGTGACGCCACTTGTAGTATCTGGTCAGGGGGAACCAGCGCTGCTATGCACATACTCTGGAAGGGATGGTGTTGGGCAGCTAGATGGTAGGTCTTCTACAAGTAAGACAGTGTCCTTCCAGGGCAGATAGAAATATGAGGATGCAGGACAGATGGGGATCCCGCCGTCAGAGACAATAAGGGAGACACACACAAAAGTCAGTTTGGTACCTTTACTGTAGAACTGGCAGGTACTCCTCGGAGCACGGCAGGGCGAAGGATGCACATCCGGATTCCTCCACTGGTAGGTGTATGGCCTCCTGTCCTCTGTCGTTATATCATAAAGTCCTGACCTGCTTGTAGCTAGGTCTAACTTGGTCTCCGTTCTGTACCTGGCTGACTTGGTGGTGGACCTTTTAACTGGCAGAACAGGGTCTTTTATGGCTGATCAGGCCGACTCCGTTCTTCCTGATCCTGCTACGTGTCAACTCTGTGGTACTCCTGGGACTTGTAGTCCTCCAGGAACTCCGGTGTTCTCCTAATAGGTCGTAGAGATTCTTATAGGCTCGGAACCCGGTGTCCGGTATTCGTTGCTGAGGGGAGCTATTAATGCTCACTGATTCCTCCACTTCCACTTGCCTCCGGCCTACCTTGGGTCCTATTAAGATCACACACGCTGGCAGTTGGTGTGCTGCCTCTTCGCCGCTCTCTAAGCGTTGGCACGCTTCCTCATGAGCTACACTTCAGATTCAGCTCTGACTAGGCTAAAGTGATTCCCTTTCCACTCGTACTAGCCTCCACTTAAGCTCAAGTTGAACTGACTGAACAGCTTTGCACAGAGTGGAGCTCTGCACTAGCTCTCTGCAGGACGAGCTCTTCTGAACTAAACTGAAACTAAACTCACTTTTTATATGCCTAACACAGCTCCCTCTAATGGTCTTTTAGGGAAGCTGAGATGTGTGTGCGTATAGTGACCTCTAGTGGGATCTTCCTTTAGTGCATCCTTCTGGAAGATATGGATCCAGTCACAGCTGGGCTCCACATTCCCCCCTAGTAGAACTCAGCACTCCGGGGCTGAAATACAAAAACAGGTAACAGATCAATAAACATATCAAAACAATTCTTCCTTTACAGGAGGTAAGGTACTCTTGAACTGTTGCATAAACGGTAACTGAACAATTATGTACAATGAGGGATTGAAGACTTTGAGCAACCATAAAAGTCCCAGTCTCTTTCGGAAAAGGATGCTCAAATAGGGGTGAAGAAAACAAGTAGAAATAATGTCCATTCCTCTTGTTCCAATATTATAAGGGAAAACAGGTTAATAAATAATGGTATGATACAACATATTATTAGCAAAAATATATACATTGTACATTTATGTAAAGTGGTCATAGATAGTTATTTACATGAGTTAGGTTCTACTCTCTATACCTAACAGGTAATTGCCCCTTTGTCATACGTACTGACCTACGTGGTGTAGTGGTAGGTGAGGTGTCAGTTACCTTGTCTGTCCTACGTACTGGCAAACTATAAATCTGCCTCCACCTCTCTAGGGATCTGGCAAGCATGTCAGCGACTGGGCGATGCGGTTCCGTTTCGCCAGGGGACTCTTCTTCCTGAGATTCAATTTCTTGGGATTCCGCTTCTTGTGGTGCTGCTTCTTGTGGTGCCGCTTCTTGGGGTTCCACTGGTTGAGGTTCTGCCGGAACAGGTCCTTCTGGAACTGGCTCTACTGCAACAATTGGTGCAACTGGATGTAGAGATTCTTCTTGCGGTTGATAAAATTGAAGCACAGGAATGATTACAGCTTCTCCAATTCTGGGTCAATCTGCGGGGAAATCTCCCAAGTCTGTATGTATGACTGCTTCATCACTCTCTTCCTGATTGACAACAGGTTCTTCCTCACGAAGCTTTAATGGGTCCGGACACAACTTTAGGTGGTCTCTGGACACAGTTGCAGTCGTTTTTCCTCCATCCTTGCTTATGATGCACGTTTTCTTGTTATCAAACCTTGAACTCTGTATGATGTAGGGCTCTCTTTCCCACTGATCGTCGAGTTTGTGTAATCTCCTCTTTCTTTTTAGTATGATTTCACCAGGTGCGAAAGGTTCAGCTGGCGCACTTTTATTGTAACGATCTTCTTGCTTATCCCTTACTCGATTGAGACTTTCCTCAACACAGGCTTGTACTTTTCTGTACTGTTTCTGTCTGTTTGTGTCCCAGTCTCCAGTAGTTACATCCGCTTCCGGTTCTACAACTCCAAGCTCTAGATCCATGGGCAGCTTTCCTGGTCTTGCCCGCATGAGATAGGCTGGGGTGCAGTTGGTGGAACTCACCGGTATGTGGTTATACAGGTCTACCAGGTCAGGTAGCAAGTCTGGCCACCGATTTCTTTCCTCCAGTGGTACAGTTTTCAGTAAGTCAATGACAATGTGGTTCATCTTTTCACAAAGTCCATTGGTTTGGGGGTGGTACGGTGTTGTTCTGATCTTCTTACACCCGTACAAGTGACAGAACTCTTTGAATAATTCGGCCTCAAAGGCTGGGCCTTGATCAGTTAGCACCTGCTCCGGATATCCGTGTGGTCTACAGAAATGAGTCTGGAACGTCTTCGCTGCTGTCTCTGCCGTCAGATCTTTGACAGGGGCGACCACCAGGAATCTGGAGTAGTGATCCACCATAGTCAGGGCATAGGAATATCCTGACCGGCTGGGTGACAACTTAACATGGTCCAGGGCCACAATTTCCAAAGGACGAGTCGTCGGGATGGGCTGCAGGGGTGCCTTCTGACTGCTGTAGTCTTTTCGTCTGAGGCCACAGGGTCCACAGTTCCGGCACCACTTCTCGATGGAGCTGCGCATCCCTACCCAGTAGAACCGACACTTCAACAGGGTCTCCAGCTTTTTCCAGCCAAAGTGTCCCGCTTGATCGTGGTAGGCTTCTAACACCATCTGGATGTCTGCTCTGGGTACCACTATCTGCCAAACCCTTTCATGGGTCCTTGGGTTAATATATCTTCTGCACAGCTTCTCACGGTTGATGAACAACCGACTCCTCTCATTCCACAGCTGTCTTGCTGGTAGAGGTGCGTCCTTCTCCAAGGAGGAACCTTCCTGTGTTATCAGCTCCTTGATACGGCTGACCACTGGATCGCTGTCCTGAGTCTCTTTCCAGCTGTGGTGAGGTAAAGGATTTAACGTCTTACCAGGCGATCTCCTGCTGGCTTGTTGTTCATAGATCACCCCATTCCGGTGAAAGGCAGGTAGTTCAATCTCTTCCAGATCATCCACTTCCTCTTCAGTGTCTGATTCATGAGGCATCCTGGACAGGGCATCAGCATTGGCATTCTTGCGGCCCGCCCGGTACCTAATTGTGAATTGATAATTTGACAGTCGAGCCATCCATCGTTGTTCCATGGCTCCCAGCTTAGCTGTTTCAAGATGCGTCAAGGGGTTGTTGTCAGTGTAGGCAGTGAACTTGCTGGAGGCCAAGTAGTGTTTAAACCTCTCCGTGATGGCCCAGACCAGTGCCAGGAACTCCAACTTGAAGCTGCTATAGTTCTCTGGGTTCCTCTCGGTCGGGCGGAGCTTCCTGCTAGCATAGGCAATGACTTTCTCCAGGCCATTTTGCTTCTGACTGAGGACTGCTCCCAATCCTTCGTTGCTGGCATCAGTATACAGCAGGAACGGCTGGCTGTAGTCAGGGTAAGCTAGGATCTCATCACCTGTCAGGATCTCCTTCATTTCCTTGAATGCTTCTGCCTGTTCTTTACCCCAATGGAATTGAGAATTTCTGCTTTTGAGGGACTGTCCCACCAGGAGGTCTTGCAGAGGGGCTGCTTTCTTAGTGTAATCTTTTACAAACCTCCGGTAGTATCCTGTCAGTCCTAGGAACTGTCGCACCTCCTTGAGATTTTTCGGCTCCGGCCATTTCTGGATGGCGGTGATCTTCTCAGGGTCTGGCGCTACTCCTTCAGAGCTGACGATATGTCCCAGATACTGTACCTTCTGTTTGAGCAGATGGCACTTAGAAGGCTTCAGTTTCATCCCATACTTGGACAGTGATTCAAATACCTCCGCCAGGTGCTTCAAATGGTCTTCATACGTTTTGGAGTACACTATGACGTCGTCCAGGTACAGCAACACAGTTTCGAAATTGAGATGTCCCAGGCAGCTCTCCATCACCCTCTGGAACGTGCCAGGGGCACTGCTGAGTCCAAACGGCATTCTGTCAAACTTGCAGAGTCCCATCGGTGTAGTGAAAGCCGTCTTCTCCCGATCCTCCTCAGCCACAGCTACTTGCCAGTACCCACTTGTGAGGTCAAGGGTGGAGAAGTAGTTAGCAGTTTTTAGTGCAGCTAAGGAATCCTCAATGCGTGGTAAAGGGTATGCATCTTTATGTGTAATACGATTTATTTGTCTGTAATCTACACACATTCGCATGCTTCCATCCTTTTTCCTGACTAAGACTAGAAGTGCTGCCCAGGGACTGCAACTATCCCTTATCACCCCTGCTTCCTTCATATCACGCTACATTTCCTTGGCTTTCTGGTAATGCGCTGGTGGTATAGGCCTGTACCGTTCTTTGATGGGAGGATGGTTGCCTGTGGGGATGTGATGTTGAACCCCTTTAATTGTCCCAAAGTCGAGTGGGTGTTTGCTGAATACCTGAGCATACTCCTGAACTACTCGGTATAACTCCTTGTTTCTGGTGGGCTGGAGTGGTGTCTGTCCCAACATGGAGCAGCTGACACCAATCCTCCACCTGGGTGGTCGGACCGTTATCCTCCACTGGTTGTGGGGAGGTTAAGGGCTCCGCCGGGTGAATGGAGTTATTATCCACAGCATGTAACTTTGCAACAGTGGCATAACGTGGTAATTTGACTTCATCCTCTCCCCAGTTGAGAAGACGCACTGGCACCCTCCCATTATGTACCTCCACTACCCCTCTGGCAGTCAAGAGTGTAGGTCTGTGCTCTGAACAATGGGGCTCTACTACTGCTTGGTAGTTCTGTCCTCTCAGACCTATTGCTGCTCTACACCAAATAAGCATTTCACTCATCGGGGGTATCACAATGGGATTCGGGTCTGTTACCCGTACATTACCAATCTCACCACCGGTCAGTTTCACTTGCTGCTGGCACATCAGGGTTCGGATCTCCCTCCGGATCTCTCCCTTTTGCCTTGGTCTGGCGATTTCGGCAAGCTGTTGGAGTAAAAACACAACCTCCTCCAAACAGTTACTAATAATGTTAGTGCCTAAGACCACATTCAACCCCTTTTCTTCATTAACAGTCTTTACTACAAGAAGTCCCTGATTCTTTAGCTCCACTCTCCCCACTTTCACGTCTACGTCTTTAGCCCCCCGTAGTTCAAGAGGGAGACCATTAGAGGCGTATACGGCAAAGTCAGGGTTTGGGGGTTGGAGACTGTCACTGGACCAGTACTTATTGTAGAGAACATCAGGTATAATGGTTACCTGGGATCCGGTGTCCAGCAGGGCAGGGATTGCGATCCCGTCCAGTATGGACAGGTATGGCCTTCCTCCTACAAACCTGCGGTTCCAGTCTGAGGGGCCTGAGGAGTCTATTCCTGGGGGTTGGCCCTCGGACTCAGGATTTGCTCGTTTAAAGGACACAGACGTGCTGGGTGACCTTCCCTGTGGCAGCGGTAGCAGATGATCTCTCGGCGAGGATGATGCTGGTCGCGGGTCCTTCCTGGGGGTGGCGTTGTCCTCCTCCGGTGGGGCGACGTTCTCTCTTTCCTCCGGCGCATCCAAGAGACATCCTCCGGGCAGTCAGCCAGCAGGATCTTTCCTTCTTCTTTCGTCGGCAATTGCAGGCCACTCATTACAGTGGCCAGGTTTTTGGTCAGCTGGCGCACTTCTGAGCGCAGACAGTCCAGCTCAGTAGGGGGCGCCACCTGCGTTTTGGCTTCTGCAACCAGCGGGGAAAAGGTGGATGCTGCTGGCTTTAGGGTGGTTTCACTCGGGTGACACTGGTTTGCCATCTCGGGTGTTTCCAGAGGTCGCAGTCCTTTTATAGCCATATCCTTAAGGGCATCAAAGGTAGCATCAGGATGATCCAAGGACCACAAGTGCACAGTCCTGCCTTCCGCTTGGGACCTCAGTCCCCGTACAAATTGTTCCTTTAACATTTTATTTTCGTCGGTGACACTTATAGGGTTAACTTGTTTAAGAGCTCGCAGGGCCCCTTGTAGCCGGCAAGCATAGTCCCTAATGCTGTCATCTGATTTCTGGGAACATTGATAAAAACTCATCCGGAGATCTGTTTCAGTACGGTCTTCAAAGATAGACTGTAGCTTTAAGAAAATTGCATGCACTGACTCCTGGTCTGCAGCTGTCCAAGTCTCTACCTCTCTTTCAGCAGCACCAGTTAATTGCCCTATTACCACTGCAGCTCTTTGCTTTTCTGTCATAGGGTACATGTCCATTATGCTGCATATTTTTCGCTTGAACCCGGGCAGCGTGTCTGGCTTGCCGCTGTACTGAGGGAGCCACTTCGCTCCAGGCATGTATGGCAGCGTTAGCGGTACTATTGGGACTACAGGACCAGGTGAGGGGCCCGGATTTCTATCCTGCGCTGCAGCGCCAAGTGGTAAGTCATTGGGGCCGTCGGCCGGGGCCGCGCTGTCGGCTGGCTGCTGCGACATGGCTGCGCCCCCCTAGTTAATCCTGGCCTACCTTCTCTGAAGGCTGCAGCTCTGCAGGCACAGCGGTGGGGAAAGGACCTGTGTCGCTGGCGCTCTGTCGCGCCGGGACGCTATAAATGGCGGCAAATGGCGGGAAATCTTCACCACTATATACAACAGTCTTTTTGCAAGGCACACAGTACCCGGTGGCAACGGGCACAAATTACTCCGTTGCTGCAGGCACGAAATCCTGTTCGTGACGCCAAGATAAGATGACGCGCACGTACCAGGGCTTTGGGGTACTCGGCACCGAGCCCGTTGATGTCTATGGGGGATGTCACGGGTAGCACAGCTCGGTCCGTGCCCTGGGCGCTCACCGTAATGTGGGATATTTACAGGGGATGATGGAGTGTTCATATAGTTTGTCGTGACGCCACTTGTAGTATCTGGTCAGGGGGAACCAGCGCTGCTATGCACATACTCTGGAAGGGATGGTGTTGGGCAGCTAGATGGTAGGTCTTCTACAAGTAAGACAGTGTCCTTCCAGGGCAGATAGAAATATGAGGATGCAGGACAGATGGGGATCCCGCCGTCAGAGACAATAAGGGAGACACACACAAAAGTCAGTTTGGTACCTTTACTGTAGAACTGGCAGGTACTCCCCGGAGCACGGCAGGGCGAAGGATGCACATCCGGATTCCTCCACTGGTAGGTGTATGGCCTCCTGTCCTCTGTCGTTATATCATAAAGTCCTGACCTGCTTGTAGCTAGGTCTAACTTGGTCTCCGTTCTGTACCTGGCTGACTTGGTGGTGGACCTTTTAACTGGCAGAACAGGGTCTTTTATGGCTGATCAGGCCGACTCCGTTCTTCCTGATCCTGCTACGTGTCAACTCTGTGGTACTCCTGGGACTTGTAGTCCTCCAGGAACTCCGGTGTTCTCCTAATAGGTCGTAGAGATTCTTATAGGCTCGGAACCCGGTGTCCGGTATTCGTTGCTGAGGGGAGCTATTAATGCTCACTGATTCCTCCACTTCCACTTGCCTCCGGCCTACCTTGGGTCCTATTAAGATCACACACGCTGGCAGTTGGTGTGCTGCCTCTTCGCCGCTCTCTAAGCGTCGGCACGCTTTCTCATGAGCTACACTTCAGATTCAGCTCTGACTAGGCTAAAGTGATTCCCTTTCCACTCGTACTAGCCTCCACTTAAGCTCAAGTTGAACTGACTGAACAGCTTTGCACAGAGTGGAGCTCTGCACTAGCTCTCTGCAGGACGAGCTCTTCTGAACTAAACTGAAACTAAACTCACTTTTTATATGCCTAACACAGCTCCCTCTAATGGTCTTTTAGGTAAGCTGAGATGTGTGTGCGTATAGTGACCTCTAGTGGGATCTTCCTTTAGTGCATCCTTCTGGAAGATATGGATCCAGTCACAGCTGGGCTCCACATAAAGAACTGTGAAGTGCAATTCTTCTGTATAATATGTGATATTTCAGTACTTTTAGTATATCTGTATAGAAGGTCTCTTTATAGAAAATGTTACCCCAGTATATTGGATTGGGAGAAGGTAAATGGGGACTGGGGGCATTTAATTCTAATTTCCCTTCAAGAAAAACAGAATAAAAAAAAAATCAGATTGAAAAAAAATAATGGTTCGTTTTCCTTCCATTTTGTGTTCTCAAATATTACAATTTGGATACAAACCCAAAAGCATTTAACATAATAGAAAATGTGTTCAAAGACTTTTTTGGAGTTAAAGAGCTGAAGAAGCTTCATCTACAGAATTCTGCAAAAAAGCGAGGATTGCCAACTCCGAATTTCCTTGCCTATTTTATGGCTTTCAGAGCTTGGAAACTTATTAATCAGCAGATTGCGATCAAATGGGCGACTCATCAGGTTCCATGTCTTGTCTTGAAAGGAAAGGGATTTAATAGATAGATCACATCAGATGTTACTACAAAGGAGGAATGGATCGTAGATGTAACTAGTAATGTGTAATATACATATATATATATATGTATATATATATATGCATCTCTCTGCTACTCTTGGTATGTCTACTGACTGCTGCAATACTATAACCCATCTTTCCTGATCCCAATCATCCTGCATCTCTCTGCTAGTCTTGGTATGTCTACTGCCTGCTGCAATACTATAACCCATTTTTCCTGATTCCAATCATCCTGCATCTCTCTGCTACTCTTGGTATGTCTACTGACTGCTGCAATACCTTATTTCCTTGATGCTAACAGTCACTTGGCCTTTTCTGTCCATTTGGCTCTATTTCCCTTATATTTTGTCTTCTGACTTCTAATTAATCCCCTCCTGTGTCTGTAACCAATCTGCCTGCTGGCCCTTCCTCCTGATCACACCTGACCTGTTTCATGTGCTGTTAACTTGTTATAAATTCAGACTCATAGGTCTGTCTGGACCTTGGTCTGTCTCTGCAAGGATGACTCCTTAAGGATAACTGACTGCAGATATGTCTGAAATGAGTAAGAAGTGAACAGAAGGTACGACTAACTTTTGTTATTAAATGTACTATATTTCTTCCTCTTTCCTCCACACTTACTCCCACCATGCTGACATACGCTCTACCAGTTTTGCCTCCATTAGTCCTCACTATCCTTCCCTATCCGCAAACTCTAGCACCCGCTAACCAACTACTAATCTCTGCTTCCCTCTTGCCTCCCGACCTAACCTCCTCCGCTGACCTGCTCCTCAACCTCAGATCTCTCCTAATAAGACACAAAACAAGCTGCCCACTGTCCTTCTCCCACATACTTTGTCTCTCTCTGCTTCCCCTCACTGATGGATGACATATCTCCCAATCCTGGACCCCCACAGCTCATACCTCCCATTATTACTCCCTCCTATCGCTCCCAACCCAGTATTATCACCCAAAATCTTTCCAACCTCAAATCCGTGCCCTTGACGCCCACAACCCTACTCCCTCTCTCTGGATCACTCTGGTATGCCCGCTCCATCTGCAATAAACTCCATGTGATTCACAACCTCTTTACCTCTCATAATTTTACCTTCCTTGGCCTCACTGAAACATGGCTGACACACTCCGACTCTCCTGCTGCACTATGTTACGGCGGCCTCCACTTCACCCACACTCCCCGCCCCGGAAACAGACATGGTGGAGGTGTGGGCCTTCTCCTTTCTTCTAACTGTATCTTTAACCCAATCCCACCTCTTCCTTCCTTTATCCTCTCCTCTTTTGAACACCACTCTGACCGCATCTACTCTCCCTCCAACCTCCAAATGGCCGTCATATACCGACCTCCGGGCCCGACCACTGCCTTTATTGATCAATTCTCCACCTGGCTCCTCCACTTTCTCTCTGCTGACATTCCCACCATTATCATGGGTGACTTCAACATCCCTATTGACACCCACCAGTCGGCAGCCTCTAAACTCCTGTCCCTTACATCATCTTTTGGACTTACCCAGTGGTCCTCCTCAGCCACGCACACAGACGGGCACACACTTGACCTGGTCTTCACCCGCCTCTGCTCCCTATCTAACTTCACAACCTCCCCTCTCCCCCTATCTGACCACCATCTACTCACTTTCTCATCCCTGTCCTTCTCACCTGTCACCCATGTCCAGCAACATGCGCACCCCCGCAGAAACCTTGCTCACCTAGACACCCACAAACTCTCTGACTCTATTCTACAACTGGCATCCATATCCTCACTCCACGACACAGACACTGCCACTAGTTTCTACAATGCCACTCTTGCATCAGCCATCGACTCGGTCGCCCCTGTCATGCATAACAGACTGCGACAAATCAATAGACAACCCTGGCACAATAACACCACAAAAAAGCTTCGGCAAGCATCCAGAATTGCTGAACGGCGCTGGAAGAAAATGCATTCACAAGACGACTTCACTGCACTCAAACAAGCAACACTTGCATTCAAATCAGCTCTCACCTCTGCTAAACAGGCCTACTTTACATCCCTTGTATCTTCCTTATCCCACAACCCCAAACAATTGTTCAATACTTTTAACTCCCTTCTCCGCCCACCACTGCCCCCTCCTACCTCCCTTATCTCTGCTGAGGACTTTGCCATGCACTTCAAAAACAAGATAGACCAAACACGGCAAGTCTTTATTATTCAACCACCACAACCCCTTTGTATATCTGACCAATGTCCAAACCCCATAACCTCCTTACCCAACATCACGGAAGGGGAGCTTGCTCATCTTCTCTCCAAATCACACCTCACCACTTGGGCACTTGACCCCATCCCATCCCACCTCCTCCCCAACCTCGCCACCACTCTTATCCCATCACTAACCCACCTCTTCAATCTATCACTAACTTCTGGTACCTTCCCTTCTGCTTTCAAACATGCCACAATCACGCCTATCCTCTAAAAGCCAACCCTCAACCCAACCGCTATGTCCAGCTATCGCCCAATATCGCTGCTCCCACTCGCTTCCAAACTCCTGGAACAGCACGTCCACGCTGAACTTTCCTCCCATCTAACTTGCTCTTTGACAATCTACAATCTGGTTTCTGCCCCCATCATTCCACTGAAACAGCCCTGACCAAAATTCTCAACGACCTACTCACAGCCAAAGCTAACGGACAATACTCTATACTCCTCCTTCTTGACCTGTCCTCTGCTTTCGACACAGTTGACCGCTGCCTTCTACTACAGATTCTCTCCTCCTTTGGCATCAAGGACCTCGCCCTATCCTGGATCTCCTCATACCTTTCCAACCGCACATTCAGCGTCTCCCACTCCCACACTACCTCCTCGTCCCACCCTCTCTCTGTTGGAGTCCCCAAAGGCTCTGTTCTAGGACCCCTACTCTTCTCAATCTATACACTTGGCCTGGGGCAACTCATAAAGTCCCACGGATTCCAGTACCACCTTTATGCTGATGACACTCAGATCTATCTCTCTGGCCCAGACGTCACCTCTATGCTGTCCAGAATCCCTGAGTGTCTATGAGCCATATCCTCCTTCTCCTCCCGCTTCCTCAAACTCAATGTGGACAAATCTGAACTCATCATCTTTCCCCCATCTCACACATCTTCCTTACCTGACCTATCTATAACAATTGACAACACCACGCTTTCCCCAGTACCGGAGGTCCGCTGCCTCGGAGTAACCCTTGACTCTGCCCTGTCCTTCAAACCACACATCCAAGCTCTTTCTACTTCCTGTCGCCTCCAGCTCAAAAATATTTCCAGAATCCGTCACTTCCTCAACCCTCAATCTACTAAAATGCTTGTGCATGCCCTCATCATCTCCCGCCTCGACTACTGCAACATCCTTTTCTCTGGCCTCCCTGCTAACACCCTCGCACCTCTCCAGTCCATC
>JARQOD010000003.1:32281648-32360010 GCA_033576555.1 Oophaga sylvatica | reverse complement strand
TATGGGTGTCTTGAGAGCACAGATTCTGCTAACACCGTAGCAGACAAGGCACCCCATGACCAGACAGGCCCTTTTGGCATTTGCCAGATGGCCTGTTCGGCCCTGATGGACCTGTAAGAGAAAGAGGAGGGTAATTATGCTGTTACCTTCTTAGAATCCTGAAATCTTATGGGATGAATCTACCTTCTCTCCCTTCTATTTTATTTGCAGATCCATTCTATATGATATGTCAGATTGTGGTTGGATTACGCTGCCTCACTTATGTGAGTCTGCAATTCTCTGGCAGACTTTAACCCTTCACCCCCAAGGGTGCATTTTTAATGACCGGGCCAATTTTTACAATTTTGACCACTGTCTCTTTATGAGGTTATAACTCTGGAACGCTTCAACGGATCTTCGCGATTCTGAGATTGTTTTCTCGTGACATATTGTAATTCACGTTATTGGTAAAATTTCTTCGATATAACTTGCGTTTATTTTTGAAAAAAATGCAAATATGACGAAAATTTTGAAAATTTTGCAATTTTCAAACTTTGAATTTTTATTCCCTTAAAACAGAGAAATATGTCACACAAATAGTTAAGAAATAACATTTCCCACATGTCTACTTTACATCAGCACAATTTTGGAATCAAATTTTTTTTTCTTAGGAAATTATAAGGGTTTTAAAAGTTGATCAGCGATTTCTCATTTTTACAACAAAATTTACAAAGCCATTTTTTTTTAGGGACCACCTCATATTTGAAGTCAATTTGAGGGGTCTATATAGCAGAAAATACCCAAAAGTGACACTATTCTAAAAACTGCACCCCTCAAGGTACTCAAAACCACATTCAAGAAGTTTATTAACCCTTCAGGTGCTTCACAGGAGCTGAAGCAACGTGGAAGGAAAAATGAATATTTAACTTTTTAGCCACAAAAATGATTTTTACAAACTTTTTTTTTTTCACAAGGGTAAAATAAGAAAATGGACAGATAAAGTTGTTGTGCAATTCTCCTGAGTACGCCAATACCCCATATGTGGGGGAAAACCACTGTCTGTGCGCACAGCAGAGCTCGTAAGGGAAGGAGCGCCGTTTGACTTTTTCAAACTAAAATTGGCTGGAATTGAGATTGGATGCCATGTCGCGTTTGGAGAGCCCCTGATGCGCCCTAAACAGTGGAAACCCCCCACAAGTGACCCCATTTTGAAACTAGACCCCCTAAGTAACTTATCTAGATCTGTAGTGAGCACTTTGAACCCCCAAGTGTTTCACAAAAGTTTATAATGCCTGGGTGTGAAAGAAAAAAGAAACAATTTTCCACAAAAATGATTTTTTAGTCCCAAATTTTTGATTTTTCCCAAGGAAATTGGACCCCAAAAGTTGTTGTCCAATTTGTCCTGAGTACGCTGATACCCAATATTTGGGGGGGGGGGGGGAACTGTTTGGGCGCACGGCAGGGCTTGGAAAGGAAGTAGTAACGTTTTGGAATGCAGACGTTGATGGGGGTCATGTTCCGTTTGCAGTGCCCCATATGAGCCTAAACAGTAGAAACCCCCCACAAGTGACCACATATTGGAAACTAGACCCCCTAAGGAACTTATCTAGAGCTTGGTGAGCACTTTGAACCCCAAGTGCTTCACACAAGTTTATAATGCCCGGGCATGAAAATAATTTTTTTTTTTTTTTTCCACAAAAATTATTTTTAGTCACTAATTTTTTATTTTCCCAAGGGTAACAGGAGAAATTGGACCACAAAAGTTGTTGTCCAATTTGTCCTGAGTACGCTGATACCCGATATGTGGGGGGGAACCACAGTTTGGGCGCACGGCAGAGCTCGGTATGGAAGGAGCACCATTTGACTTTTTCCAACCAAAATTGGCTGGAATTGAGATTGGACGCCATGTTGCATTTGGAGAGCCCCTGATGTGCCTAAACAGTGGAAACCCCCCACAAGTGACCCCATTTTGGAAACTAGACCCCCTAAGGAACTTATCTAGATCTTTGGTGAGCAATTTGAACCCCCAAGTGCTTCACACAAGTTTATAACGTAGAGCCGTAAAATTAAAAAATCATATTTTTTCCACAAAAATGATCTTTTCACCCAAATTTTTATTTTCCCAAGGGTAACAAGACTCCAAAAGTTATTGTGCAATTTGTCCTGAGTACGCTGATACCCCATATGTGGGGGTAAACCACTGTTTGGGTGCATGGCAGAGCTGGGAAGGGAAGGAGCGCCGTTTGACTTTTTCAACGCAGAATTGGCTGGATGCCATGTCGTGTTTGGAGAGGTCCTGATCTGCCTAAAGAGTGGAAACCCCCCGACAAATGACACCATTTTGGAAACTAGACCTGTTATGTTTCGGTAGCTGAGGAGTGCAGGTAAAAAGGCAATACACCAGAGCAGTTGGAATCTATGAGATTGCAGTACCCTGACTAACCACCACAACTAGAGGCAGCCGTGGAGCGTTCCTACGTTGGTCCTAGACGCCTCGTCACAGCCTGAGAAACTAACTACACCTAAAGATAGAAAGAGGAAAGCTATCTGCCCCGGAGCAGATCCCCAAAGAACACAGAAAGCCCCCAAACATGTAATGGCGGTTAGACAAGAAGAAATACTGACACAGACAGAAAATAGTATGAGCAAACGTTGGGGCCCAAACTACCTAAATAGAAAAGGATAGGAAGGGCACTTACTGCAATCCCAAAAAACCCTGAAAAGCACCAACTCTACTAATTTCAAAAACACTGAGATCACACGACCTCTACCACCTAAATTAGTTCTCTGGTGTAACAAAATCAAAACAGCAGCCACTGAAAAAACTGGAAAAAGCAAATGTACAAACATCAGTGGCTGAACTAAACTGAGAGGGCAAAAGCCCCGGAGGGGACCCAGAAGGCCCCCGCAAAAGTGCAGGACAAAATGCAAAAATATAGCACAAACACAAAAGAAGAAAATGTCTTATCTGTTAGCAGGAGATGCAGACACGACACAGCAGGCTACAAAGGAAACAGGAATCAAGGATTGAGACCAGAACAATTGATCACCGGCAACCCTGATGGGAAGGTGACTCCCTTAAATAAGACCAGTCAGTAACACCTGATTCCCAATCCTCACAATCTTCACTAGACAGTCCAGTACCGCTTGTAACCACCAGAGGGAGCCTCTGCTCAGAACTCATTTCAAGTCCATTCACAACAGTACCCCCCCTTGAGGAGGGGTCACCGAACCCTCACTTGAGCAACCAGGTCGGTCAGGATGAGTTCTATGATACACACGGATGAGTCTCCTAGCATGGATGTCCGAAGCAAACACCCAAGAATTGTCTTCCTGACCATAACCTCTCCACTTAACCAAATACTGGAGTTTCCGTCTAGAAAAACGAGAATTCAATATTTTCTCAACCACAAACTCCATATTGCCCTCAACCAGAACAGGGTCAGGAGGCAAAGCAGTAGGAACCACTGGCTCAACAAACCTCTTCAACAAGGACTTGTGGAACATGTTATGGATCTTAAATGTCCCTGGAAGAAGCAAACGAAAAGAAACAGGATTAAGAATCTCCATGATCTTATAAGGTCCAATGAACCTAGGCTTAAATTTAGGAGATGCCACTCTCATAGGAATATTTTTTGAGGACAACCAGACCAAGTCCCCCACTTTAAACCGAGGACCATCAGTCCTATGCCGGTTAGCAAACCGCTGGGCCCTCTCCTGAGAGAGGGACAACCTCTCCACTACCTGGTCCCAAATCTGTTGCATACGCTCCACAACAGAGTCAACATCTGGACAGACAGAAGCCTCCGTCTGTCCCGAAGAAAATCGAGGGTGAAACCCAGAATTACAGAAAAATGGAGACATCAAAGTGGCAGAGCTAGCCCTATTATTAAGAGCAAACTCAGAAAAAGGCAAAAAAGAGACCCAGTCATCCTGATCAGCAGACACAAAGCATCTTAGATAAGTCTCCAATGTCTGGTTTGTTCTCTCAGTTTGACCATTGGTCTGAGGATGAAACGCCGAGGAGAAAGACAATTGAACACCAAGTTTAGAACAAAAGGTCCTCCAAAATCTGGAAACAAACTGGACTCCTCTGTCAGACACAATGTTCTCAGGAATGCCGTGTAAACGAACCACGTGCTGAAGGAACAAAGGCACCAATTCAGAGGAGGAAGGCAACTTAGGTAATGACACAAGATGTATCATCTTGGAAAACCTATCACAAATCACCCAGATGACGGTCATTCTCTGAGAAACAGGGAGGTCGGAAATGAAATCCATAGAGATATGGGTCCATGGTCTCTTGGGCACAGGCAATGGCATCAACAAACCACTAGAGCGAGAGCAAGTCCCGCAGGACTGCACAAATTCCCTGACATCACGAGACAAGGTAGGCCACCAAAGGACCGACTAACCAAGTCTCTGGTACCAAAAATTCCGGGATGACCGGCCAACGCGGAACAATGAATCTCAGACATCACACTCTTTTTCCACTGGTCCGGGACAAACAATTTCCCAACAGGGCAGCGCTCGGGCCTATCCTCCTGACACCCCTCCAGAGCCAGTCTCAAATTGGGCGAGATGGCGGAAAGAACTACACCTTCTTTCAAAATAACAGAAGGATCAGATAACTCAGGAGAGTCCGCAAGGAAACTCCTCGAGAGGGCATCCGCCTTAACATTCTTAGTGCCAGGAAGAAAGGAAACCACAAAATTAAAACGTGTGAAAAACAAGGCCCACCTGGCCTGTCTAGGATTAAGTCGCTTGGCGGATTCCAGATAAACCAGATTCTTATGGTCCGTAAGGACCACCACCTGATGTTTGGCTCCCTCCAGCCAATGTCTCCACTCTTCAAAAGCCCACTTCATGGCCAATAACTCCCGATTACCCACGTCATAATTACGTTCAGTAGGAGAAAATTTTCGAGAGAAAAAGGCACAAGGGTCACTTTTAGAGGTCTCTGGATCTCTTTGGGACAAAACAGCACCTGCCCCAATTTCAGAGGCATCAACCTCCACCTGAAATGGCAGAGAAACATCAGGCTGCGTAGAACAGGAGCAGAAGTGAATCTCTGCTTAAGTTCCTGAAATGCAGAGACTGCCTCAGGAGGCCAATTCACCACATCAGAACCCTTTTTGGTCAAATCAGTTAATGGTTTAACAATAACCGAGAAATTACCAATAAATTTACGATAAAAATTGGCAAAACCCAAAAATCTTTGAAGAGCCTTTAATGAAGTAGGTTGGACCCAATCACAGATGGCCTGAACCTTGACCGGGTCCATTTCAATAACAGATGGGGACAAAATGAATCCCAAAAATGAGATCCTCTGTACGCCAAAAAGACACTTTGATCCCTTCACATACAGAGCATTCTCTCTCAAAATCTGGAATACAGTTCGAACATGTTTCACATGAGAGTCCCAGTCATTGGAAAAAATCAAGATATCATCCAAACAAACAATCAGAAATTTATCCACAAAATCCCTGAAAATGTCATTCATGAAGGACTGGAAGACAGAAGGAGCATTAGTGAGCCCAAAGGGCATCACAAGGTACTCAAAATGCCCCTCAGGGGTATTAAATGCCGTCTTCCATTCATCCCCGTGCTTAATGCGAATAAGGTTATATGCCCCCCTGAGGTCAAGCTTGGTAAACCAAGTAGTGTTTTTCACCCTGGAAAACAGGTCAGAAATGAAGGGTAACGGGTATTGATATTTCACAGTAATATTGTTCAAAAGACGATAATCAATACACGGCCTTAATGAACCATCCTTTTTGGCCACAAAGAAAAAACCGGCACCTAAGGGTGAAGAGGATGGTCTGATATGACCCTTCTCCAATGACTTCTTGATATAAGATCGCATAGCATCATGTTCAGGTACAGACAAGTTAAAAAGGCGACCTTTAGGGAATTTACTACCAGGCACTAATTCAATAGCGCAGTCATAGCTCCTATGGGGAGGCAAGGATGCAGATTTACTTTCGCTAAACACATCAGAAAAATCAATCAAAAAGTCAGGAACATCCTGAGCCTGGGGGGAGGCAGAAAAAACAGGAGTGTTGGTATTAACACATTGGCAGCCCCAACTGGTTACAGACACAGATTTCCAATCCAAAACAGGATTATGAGACTGTAACCAAGGGAAACCCAGCACGATAATGTCATGCAGATTATACAGAACCAAAAATTTGCAGCTCTCCTGATGATCAGGTTCAACCCTCATTATCACCTGAGTAGAGAACTGAGGTTTATTCTCAGCCAAAGGGGTAGAATCGATCCCCAGTAGGGGAATAGACTTCTGTAGGGGTATCAAGGGAAACTCACAACGTTTAGCAAAATCAAAATCCATCAGGTTAATAGCTGCTCCCGAATCAACGAAATCCTGAGCAGAAAATGAGGACAGAGAGCATATCAGAGTAACAGTTAATAAAAACTTAGTCTGAACACTACCCAAGACAACTGAGCGTGCAAAACGTCTTCCCCGCTTAGGGCAGACTGAAATAGCATGAGAGGCATCACCACAGTAGAAACACAACCCATTGCGCTTCCGAAACTCATGACGCTGTGCCCCAGAAACCACTCTATCACACTGCATGGATTCAGAAGCAGGTTCACAAGGCAACACTATTCCACGCATACTTCTCCGCTCACGCAAACGTCTGTCAATTTGAATCGCTAGTGACATAGAATCATTGAGACCAGAGGGGACAGGGAATCCCACCATAACATCCTTTACATTATCTGACAGACCCTTCTGAAAAAGGGCTGCCAAAGCGTCGTCATTCCATTTGGTCAGGACTGCCCACCTACGGAATCTCTGACAGTATAACTCAGCGTCATCAAGCCCCTGATTTAATGCCAACAAGGCTTTTTCAGCTTGATCAGTGACATTAGGCTCATCGTACAATAACCCCAAGGCCTGAAAAAATGCATCAACATCACTCAAAACAGGATCCCCAGGTGTCAGGGAAAAAGCCCAATCCTGAGGATTGCCGCGCAGGAGAGAGATGACAATTTGAACCTGCTGCGCTGCGTTCCCTGAGGATTTAGATTTTAAGGCAAAAAACAATTTACAATTATTTTTGAAATTCAGAAACTTGGCTCGATCCCCCAAAAACAAATCTGGCATGGGAATCCTAGGTTCCACCACAGGCAACCTAGCAAGATAGGTAGCAATACTCCGAACCTCAGTGGCAAGCTGATCCACACGGCCAGACAACTGTGCAAACTCCATTGAGAGAAAAAATCCTCCCCAGCACCCAGAGATACAGAGGGAAAAAAAAAATGCAACAAACAGAAAAATATCTCTGACAACTCTGACAACTTTTTTTTTCTTTCACAATATTTTTCCCTTCTGTGAGTACCATACAATTTTTAATTTTTGGGCCGGTGATACTGTTATGTTTCGGTAGCTGACGAGTGCAGGTAAAAAGGCAATACACCAGAGCAGTTGGAATCTATGAGATTGCAGTACCCTGACTAACCACCACAACTAGAGGCAGCCGTGGAGCGTTCCTACGTTGGTCCTAGACGCCTCGTCACAGCCTGAGAAACTAACTACACCTAAAGATAGAAAGAGGAAAGCTATCTGCCCCGGAGCAGATCCCCAAAGAACACAGAAAGCCCCCAAACATGTAATGGCGGTTAGACAAGAAGAAATACTGACACAGACAGAAAATAGTATGAGCAAACTTTGGGGCCCAAACTACCTAAATAGAAAAGGATAGGAAGGGCACTTACTGCAATCCCAAAAAACCCTGAAAAGCACCAACTCTACTAATTTCAAAAACACCTGAGATCACACGACCTCTACCACCTAAATTAGTTCTCTGGTGTAACAAAATCAAAACAGCAGCCACTGAAAAAACTGGAAAAAGCAAATGTACAAACATCAGTGGCTGAACTAAACTGAGAGGGCAAAAGCCCCTGGAGGGGACCCAGAAGGCCCCCACAAAAGTGCAGGACAAAATGCAAAAATCAAGCACAAAAACAAAAAGAAGAAAATGTCTTATCTGTTAGCAGGAGATGCAGACACGACACAGCAGGCTACAAAAGAAACAGGAATCAAGGATTGAGACCAGAACAATTGATCACCGGCAACCCTGATGGGAAGGCGACTCCCTTATATAAGACCAGTCAGTAACACCTGATTCCCAATCCTCACAATCTTCACTGGACAGTCCAGTACCGCTTGTAACCACCAGAGGGAGCCTCTGCTCAGAACTCATTTCAAGTCCATTCACAACATAGACCCCTCAAGGAACTTATCTAGATGTGTGGTGAGCACTTTGAACCCCCAAGTGCTTCACAGAAGTTTATAACGTACAGCCGTAAAATAAAAAATCCTTTTTTTTTTTTACAAAAATGATTTTTTTCGTCCCCAATATTTTATTTTCACAAGGGTAACAGGACAAATTGGACCCCAAAAGTTGTTGTCCAATTTGTTCTGAGTACGCTGATACCCAATATGTGGGAGAAAACTACTGTATGGGTACACGTTGGGGCTCGGAAGGGAAGTAGTGACGTTTTGGATTGTAGACTTTGATGGAATGGTCTGGGGGCATCATGTCGCATTTGGAGAGCCCCTGATGCGCCTAAACTGTGGAAACCCCCCCACAAGTGACCCCATTTTGGAAACTAGACCCCACAAGGAACTTATCTAGATATGTGGTGAGCGCTATGAAGCCCCAAGTGCTTCACAGAAGTTTATAACGTACAGCCGTAAAAACAAAAAAAATCTTTTTTCTAAAAAAATGATATTTTTGCCCCCAGTTTTTTATTTTCCCAAGAGTAACAGAAGAAATAGGACAAATTGCACAATAACTCTTGGGGTCCAGAGTACGCTGATACCCCATGTGGGAGTAAACTACTGTTTGGGCGCATGGCAGAGCTCAGAAGTAAAGGAGCACCGTCTGACTTTTTCAACGCAGAATTTGCTGGAATTGAGATCAGACGCCATGTCACATTTGGAGAGCCCCTGATGTGCCTAAACTGCGGCAACCCCTCAATTCTAACTCCAACCCTAACCCCAACACACCTCTAACCCTAGTCCCAACCCTAACCACAAACCTAACCCTAACACACCCCTAACCCTAATCCCAACCATAACCCTAATACTAACTTTAGCGCCAACCCTAACCCTAACTTTAGCCGCAACCCTAACATTAACCCTAACCCTAATGGGAAAATGGAAATAAATACATTTTTTTAATTTTATTATTTTTCCCTAACTAAGGGGGTGATAAAGGGGGGTTTGATTTACTATTTATAACGGGTTTTTATGTTTGGCAGCTGTCATGCTAAACGACGCTTTTTATTGCAAAAAATTGTTTTTTGCATCGCCACATTTTGAGAGCTATAATTTTTGCATATTTTGGCCCACAGAATCATGTGAGGTCTTATTTTTTGCGGTGCGAGTTGACGTTTTTATTGGTACCATTTTTGAGCACGTGACATTTTTTGATCGCTTTTTATTTAGATTTTTGGGAGGTTAGAATGAACAAAAATCAGCAATTCATGAATTTCTTTTGGGGGGGGCGTTTATACCGTTCCGCGTGTGGTAAAATTGATAAAGCAGTTTTATTCTTTGGGTCAGTACGATTATGGCGATACCTCATTTATATCATTTTTTTATGTTTTGGCGTTTTATAGAATAAAAACAATTTTATATAAAAAATTATTATTTTTGCATCGCTTTATTCTGCGAGCTATAACTTTTTTATTTTTTCGCTGATGATGCTGTATGGCAGCTCGTTTTTTGTGGGACAAGATGACGTTTTCAGCGGTACCATGTTTATTTATATCGGTCTTTTTGATCGCGTGTTATTCCACTTTTTGTTCGGCAGTATGATGATAAAGCACTGATTTTTTGCTTTGTTTTTTTTTTTTTTTTAAGGGGTTCACAAAAGGGGTTAACTAGTGGGAGAGTTTTATAGGGGGGGTCGTTACGGACGCGGCGATACCAAATATGTGTACTTTTATTGTTTTATTTTTTTTATTTACAGGAAGAAATGAATTTATTGGGGAATATTTTTTTTTTTTTTTAAATTTATTTTGGAATTTTTTTTTACACATTTATTTTTATTTTTTTAACTTTTTTACTTTGTCCCAGGGTGGGACATCACTGTATTTTATCAGATCGCTGGTGTGACAGTGTGCACAGCACTCTGTCACACCAGCGATCTCACAGGCAGAGCTGCAGGCTTCTCAGTGCCTGCTCTCAGCAGGCACTGAGGAAGCCGCCTCCCTGCAGGACCCGGCGGCCATCATAGATCCGGGTCCTGGGAGGGAGGAAGCCCTCAGAACAGCGCGATCACATCGCGCTGTTCTGAGGGTCTCAGGGGAGCGCGCAGGGAGCCCCATCCCTGCGCGATGCTCCCCTGTGCCCCCGGTACACCGCGATCATATTTGATCGCGGTGTGCCAGGGGTTAATGTGCCGGGAGCGGTCCGTGACCGCTCCTGGCACATAGTGCCGGGTGTCAGCTGTGATAATCAGCTGACACCCGCCGGCGATTAGCTGCGCTCCCCCCGGGAGCGCAGCTGATCGCTATGACGTACTATCCCGTCCATGGTCAGATTGTCACGGGTTTCATGGACGGGATAGTATGTCGGATGTCAGAGAGGGGTTAAAAAAAGGTCTCCATTGCCTCTACCAAATGCCCAATGTTTAAATTTAAGAAACCTCGTCACTGCAGCATTTTAAAAAGAGCAAAACTATCAATATGGGAGAGGGATAAACAGTTGTGGCCATAAATATTGGACCAGTTCATAGATAAGGAGTGAATGTTTTATTGTCCTCTGATTAGGGTCTGGTAATGTTTTGTGATGCCCCCACAAGGTCTTAGGAGCAAATTCCTTAATTGATGTAAAAAGACATAAATCCATGCGACACGTTCATTCCTGCACTGAGAGTGCAGGAATGAGGATGCAGGAATGAACGTGTCGCACGGATTTACCGTATATACTCAAGTATAAGCCGAGATTTTCAGCCCATTTTTTAGGGCTGAAAGTCCCCCTCTCGGCTTAGACTCGAGTCATATACAGGGGGAAGCGGAGCGCAGCTGTTCTATATACTCACCCCTCCACCAACGCGGTCTCTGCAGCCCCTGTTCTTCTCCGCGGTCTCCGGCGCCAGTGTTCAGCGGTCAGGTGGTACCGCTCATTAAAGTCATGAATATGCACATATTCAAGACTTTAATGAACTGTACCATGTGACCGCTGAACACTGGCGCCGGAGACCGCGGGAGAAGAGCAGGGCAGAAGGGTGAATATAAGCGATATTTACCTGTCCCGTTCCACCGCTGTTCGCCGCTGTGTCCTCGGGTCTTCTTGCTGCGATGTTCAGGCAGAGGATGCGATGACGTGGTTACTGTGCGCCGCGCCCTCTGCCTGATCATTCACTGCTGGAGGACCCGGAAGACAGCGGCGCTCAGTGGGTGCATAATCTGTGGAGCATCTATGGGGCATAATCTATGGAGCATCTATGGGGGCATAATACATGGGGCATCTATGGGGGCATAATCTATGGAGCATCTGTGGGGGCATAATCTATGGAGCATCCATGGGGCATAATCTATGGGGGCACATCTATGGAGCATCTATGGGGGCATAACACATGGGGCATCTATGGGGGCATAATCTAAGGAGCATCTATGGGGGCACAATCTATGGAGCATCTATGGGGCACAATCTATGGAGCATCTATGGGGCACAATCTATGGAGCATCTATGGGGCACAATACATGGGCAGCATATGGGGCATAATATATGGGGCAGCATATGGGGCACAATACATGGAGCATCTTGTGGGGCATAATACATGGGGCAGCATATGGGGCATAATCTCATTTTCCACCCTAGGCTTATACTCGAGTCGATAAGTTTTCCCAGTTTTTTGTGGCTAAATTAGGTGGGTCGGCTTATACTCGGGTCGGCTTATACTCGAGTATATACTGTATGTCTTTTTACATCAATTAAGGAATTTGCTTCTAAGACCTTGTGGGGGCATCACAAAACATTACCAGACCCCAATCAGAGGACAATAAAACATTCACTCCTTATCTATGAACTGGTCCAATATTTATGGCCACAACTGTTCATCCCTCTCCCATATTGATAGTTCTGCTTTACGTCACTTGTCTTATCTATTGCACTTTTCCTGTGTCCTGTTGTGTATAAATATGTGATTCTTCAGATGTTGTATTAGTCTTTGCCTGATGAAGAAACCTGAGTAGTCTCGAAATCTTGCAATTTGTTACCATCTTTTCAGTTAGCCATTAAAAGGTATCAACTACTGAGGACTCTCAATTTTAAATATTTTTCTATCTACTGGATAACACGGTACAAAGATATACATCTTTCCTGTAACTTTAAAACAATAATTAATAAATAACATTTACCAAATTTCTACTTTACATCAACGTGCTTTTTTCCAATATCCCTTTTAGTTTTTCAACATCTTTTTTTCAGATAATAGAAGGATTATAAGTTTAGCAACAAGTTTTTATGTCAAATTAAAGTTACAAAACCTATTGTTTGGGTAACAAATCACTTTTGAAATTACCTTGAGGGGCCTCAATTTTAGAAAATTGCACAATATAGATTATCAAAAACCAAATACAGGAATTAACACAAAGTGGAATGCAATTTTTTTTCCCACTAAAATATTGATGTAGCCCCATTTTTTCACTTTCACAAAGATTAATAGGAAACAAATGGACCTTACAATTTTTTTGTCCAACTTCTTCTGAATCTGTTAATACCATATATACGGTTGTACACTACTGTCTGGGAACATGGGTCATTCAAAAATATGTCCCTATAAATCACAATAAGTATGGCACTTCAAACAACATATTACCACTAGCGGACTTACAGCACAAGTATTCCAAATAAGCGAACCACATACGTTAAAAAAACATGAGTTTGACCTTACACAGAAACTCCCTAATCTGGTGGTTTCAAAATGGCAGTAAGAATATTCAGGTAGCTGGGTCAGAACCAGGAGGGCAGAGAAAATACAAAATCAGAAAACACATAAATGGTAAACAGGCAGGTGTCACAACAGGAAACAAATACACCAAGCCGATAGCTGAGTACAGAGGACTGAACCAGAGGAGAACAAGGCTGTATCTGACAGCATCCGGCAATATGGTTTGAGCTTTAGTTGGGTGTGGTGCTTTCCAATTGGCTGAAGCAAGGAGCAGATTACTTCAGCTGGAAAGCACACACACCCATACTGCCAGACTGGACTGTACTACTGGTCCCAATCACCCTATAGTTAGTGGCTGGACGGACCCTGTGCCGCCCAGAGCTTCTGTTTCTGATGTCTCCTCCATCTCTAGCTCGGCAAGTAGAATGAGTGATGCCGGCGACTAATGATAGAAGTAGACATTGCAGGAACAAATCCTAGAGGAGATGTGACACCATTTTCAGAAGCCAGAGCAGAAGAAAACCCCATAAAGTGACTCCATTTTGGAAATTATAACTGTTAGTGAATTCATCTATAGGAGTAATGACTATTTTAGTCTCCACAGGAACTTTACAGAAAACAGCACGCAGTGGTTTTGGAGAGAGAAAATTGCAAATATGCCATTTGATTGTGCTCCCGGAGACACACAAACTGTGAACTGTTAAGTGGGTTTTTCTCACTATGGCATTGTCAAATACATGGATGCTAATTGTGGCTTGGTCATACTGCAAGGCTCAGAAGCGAGGGTGAGATTTGACTTTGGAAGAGCAGATTTTGCTGGATTGGTTTATGAAAGGCATGTTGAATATGAGGAATGCTTGAGCCACTAATAATTTGGAAACCTGTTTTTCCGTTGACAGATAATGGACCTTTGTGAGGAATTGTTTTTTTGCGGGATGAGTAGAAAACATTAGTATCATTTTTATTCCAATATTTTGGAGAAGAATGAACAAACAGTTGACCACCATGCTCCACTGGTTCATGCTATGAGGTTTTGTAGTAGACTGTGAATTTTCATTATTTTATTGAATAATTCAATTTTGCTACAAAACTTGCCAATTCTATAGACATTTTGAGTAGAAATGTCCAAAAATATAAATTTCAGGGATATTTTTTTTTCAAAAATAATAATTGATTTTATTCTTGCAGATGACTGTACCAGGATATCAGACGAACAACTGACCTCATCAATTTTTATATCAGATGTCCTTGAGATCACACAGGATACAACTGAAGTGAATGCCATTACTCCAGATACACCATCGTCACTTCACAGCAAAGATCCATCATCTGATACTATGAAACAGGTCCTATCTTCTGATCCATTACAAACTACTAAGAAAAATAAAAGTCACAGAAGAGGCATTAAAAGACAAGCAGCTCTTAAAACAAAGAAGCCAATTTCACATTTAGAATATATAAATAGTTTTCCTCTCAAAACGTCATATATTAAACATCAACAAATTCACACAGAGGAGAAGAGATTTTCATGTTCGAAATGTGGGAGATATTTTCACTGGAAATCAGAACTTGTTAGGCATGAGAGAATTCATACTGGGGAGAAGCCATACTTATGTTCAGAATGTGGAAAATGTTTTGCAGATAAATCAAATCTTATCTCACATCACAGAACTCACACAGGGGAGAAACCACATTCATGCTCAGAATGTGGGAAATATTTTAACCGGAAATCGCATCTTGTTAGTCACCAGAAAAGTCACGCAGGAGAGAAGCCATATACTTGTTCAGAATGTGGGAAATGTTTTTTAGATAAATCACATCTTTTTACGCACCAGAAAATTCACACAGTTGAGAATCCATATTCATGTTCAGAATGTGGAAAATGTTTTAAAAAAAAATCACAGCTTCTTACACACCAGAGAGCTCACACAGGGGAGAAGCCTTTTTCGTGTTCAGAATGTGGAAAATGTTTTGTAGAGAAATCATTGCTTGTTAGACACCAGAGAGCTCACACAGGGGAGAAGCTATATTCATGTTCAGAATGTGGAAAATGTTTTATATATAAATTCCATCTTGTTTCACACCAGAAAACTCACACAGGGGTAAAGCCTTTTTCATGTTCAGAATGTGGAAAATGTTTTGTACAGAAATCATATCTTGTTAGACACCAGAGAACTCACACAGGGGAGAAGCCTTTTCCGTGTTCAGAATGTGAAAAATGTTTTGCACATAAATCATCACTTATGAGACATCAGAGTACTCACACAGGGTAAAACTCTTTTTCATGTTTAGAATGTGGCAACTGTTTTAACCGAAAATGGCACCTTTTTAGACATCAAAAATCCTACACAGGGAGAAGCCAATAACATACCTAGAATGTGTTAAATAATTTACTGGAAACTCATATTTCATTTACCATCAAAAATAAGACTTAGTGAGAAATTATATATTTTATTAACAAAATGTACAAAAACATAAGTCATATAATTAAACTTAATTACTTTAGAACTTTCCTTACTTTTTGGACTATAAGGGTGAGTTTCCACGGTCAGGAAACGCTGCGTGTTTGGCGCTGTGCGCTGGCGCAGCGCCAAACACGCAGCGTCCAGATGTTACAGCATAGTGGAGGGGATTTCAAGAAATCCCGTCTCCACTATGCGTAACAATACGCAGGTGGCAAACCTGCGTAAACGGACATGCGGCGCGTCTTTTTAGACCGCAGCATGTCCTCGCGTATTGCGGCGACGGTGCGTCGCCGCAACATAATTAACACAGGGCTATGTAGCCCTGCGCTCTTTCCGGAGGTGTTCCGGAGGTGTCCTGAACACCTCCGGAAAGAGCGCGCGTCAGAAAGGGGGCGGGGCTTAGACGGAGCGGAATTTCCGCTCCGTCAAAAGCGCTATGGTTCCGGACCGTGGAACCATAGACTAAAACACACTTTCAGCAAAAAAAAAAAAAATATTGCTAACAATTGAGTGTCTGGAGTCAACTTCCTGTGACAGAGAAGAACACTGAGACAGTGTTCTTCCCAATCACTGAGAGAACTGGTCTCTCCTCATACCCCACATTGATAAATGTGATCGTGCAGAGCAGGAGAGGAAGATACCGAGACCTGCACAAAGGCGACTTGTCCTGAGTGATCAGCTAAAGAACCTACCACCTGACTAGCTCCAGGACCTTTCATATGACCTGGAAGGAACTGCAAAATGGGGTAATCTATACGTAGTATGTGCATGTAAATGTGCATGTGTTCCAGAGCTGTGAGTATTGTAAGGTTTCACTCACTCGGTTGCGACAGAGGTAATCAGGACGCACTTTTATATCAAAAAAGTCCTTGGGTTTATTACATCATAAACCATAGTACATACAATTCAACTCTTCAATGCTTCAGCTCCTGCCTGGAGCCTCACTCCTCAGTCACAGAGACCTCTCTGTCATGTCCCGCCTTGGACACATGGAAGTCTGTTCACACTCAGACTCCCACACACTCTCTCACACAGGTGCAAACAAACTCTATTACATAGGTGTAACCCCGCCCATAGGTGAGGTCAGGATCACATGGTTAGGTCACCTGATCATGACCTCATCACAGGTCCTTTTGATACACATAACCATGCTTCCATGCATACCTCGAGGAGCATACACAGTGCCCCCTAGCTACATCAGGTGTCACTACACCACATACCTCCCCCCTCTGTTCAAACTTGTGGGGTTGAACACTTGTTACCCGACCAGAGATCCTTCTCGGTCGTCTCTGCCAGTCAAACCGTCTGGCTAAGTCGGGCCCTCTGTCAGACCACCCGCCTCCCCAGCGGTCAGTTTGGTGTCGCAATTCACTTGCACCCATATGTCCTGTCTGGTCTGAGTCCTTTTCAGCTCGTCCACCACAGGTTCTCCTGCTTAGGTCACTCATCACTGAGCTAACTGAGGCATCACTACTTCTACCTCTTCTCCTCTCAATACCACGGGTTGAAGGTGGAGGCCATCTTCTTTCTATTTCCTGTAGGTTTCTGTTGACCTGGTCCCTCTCAAGTCGTAGCTGCTCTACTTCTCTCAGGTAGGACACACGATACTCCAGAAGCATCCGGATATTCCCAAGGCTCTCCCTGGATCCGACAACGAGGAACGGAACCATCCCGTCTTCACCCACGACCTGGACTTCGTCATCAGCCGGAATCCTGACTCTCGTCACACCGGACTTATTCACCATTTCCTGCATCACTTTCCCAAGTCCTCCGATGACTTTCTTCACCAGACCTCTGGGCATTTGAATGATGTCCTCCATCAATCCAAGCTGACTTTGAGCCTTTCTTGCTTGCTCCAAACGTCGAGTGGCTTCGTGATTTCTCAACAGGATCAGTTGCTTTGTGCGGAGACAATGTAGGTGCATGTCTCTCAGGACAGCCACTCGCTTCAGTGTGACTTCCTTAGTCGACAGTATGACTAACTGTTTCATCTCTGGCACCCAGTTCACACTGCATGCTTCCACCGCTTTTCTAAAGGCCTCATGTACATCCTTACTGGCACAAGCTTCTTGCATGTCTTCGGGTACCTCTATTATACACTTGAAAAGCGATGTCTCCTTTTCCTGAGCATGCGGTTGGACCTCCTCATCCTGAGCATCAGCGCAGTTCTCCCAAGACCTCAGCATTTCTTGTGTGGCCATCTGCGTGGCACTTCGCTTGCTGTACTTCGTCTCCCGTGGATTTCTGGAGCTGAGCACTAGTCTCCTCCTTTTGTCACGGGTGTGTCGCCACGAAGATCGTCGCGATTACACAACCTGACTTCTCACAGCTGAGTTTTTGGTGCTTGGTATTTGTTGGCAGTGAGAGAGTTAATTCTCCCTCTCTCTGTGCTAGACGGGGCCCAGCCTCGCCCGGCTGCAGTTAATTAGGCACTAATGAGATTCCTTCAAATACCTGCCAGTCTGCTAGGGAAGTGTCGGTGAAAGCATTCATGCAGACCAGCAGAGCGGATCGTATTGAGAAGTCTAAAGCTAAGATTACCTGATTTGGTTTCTCCTCTCTTCGCTTTATTATTTATCTCCTTACCTGTTGGTGTTCCCTCTGTAGTTGTAGTTTTGTATGCAAGGAGGTCTTTTATTTTACCCCTTGTACTGTCTCGTTTGTCTTATACTGTGTGTAGACATTTACCTTCCCGTTCCCTGTGGTGGTAATCAGGGTCCTTCTCAGGACTAGATTACAGTGGTTCAGGGATTCACAGGAGATAGGGTTACGCTGGCGGCCTGGACCTCTGTACCATCAACAGTACCTCCAGGTAGAGGGATTAGTCAGGACCCCAGCTTAGGGTCAGCATAGACCCCGGTCCTCCTGTATACAGTGACAGCGTGACACCTTTATCTTGAGCTCTCTGAGAACTCTATCTCGCTCTTCTGCCAAACCGTGACACTCTTCCTCCCTCCGGAGAAGCTCCTGCTGATGCTTCTCTTGGGCATCTCTGAGCTTAGAGACTTCCTTCTCCAGCTCCTCCACTTTATGCTCAATCATTTGTCTCAGGACCCTTTCTCGCAAGACTGTCTCTTTCACTGACTCTTTTAAGCAGCTCCATCTCTGCCTCCTTATCAAGGACAGTCACCTGACCGGTACCTGACCCTGACTCTTCCTCATCTTCTCTTCTGCGGCGAGAGGACGATCGGCCATTTTTACTTGGCTCCACCTTACTGCACTCGCTTTCCCTTGCAGTCCAGTCACAGTCTGCATAGGAGTCACTCCCACTCCCCCTGTCATCCTGGAACAGCACGTCCCCACCTAGACAGGTGTCAGACCCCTGCGCTAGAGCTAAACCGTTTCCCACGGTCACACGTCTCGTCACCTCCAAGTCCCCGAGTTGGTCTGACCCACACTTTCTTCTGGTCACCTGGGGCTCGGGACTATCGCTATTAGGGTTTACCTCCTTTTCACACTTCACACGGCAAGGAACCACTACAGCCGCCTGCTGTGATGGGGCTCCCTCCTCTAAACAACAACACACTTTATCAAGTTCCCATGCATTTTCAAAAAATACAAAGTCCCGTGCCCTCTCATAGGGGTACAATACGTTCGGTGGTATACCGCCATCTTGATCCTCGACACTTGTGGACATCTCAAGCGTCACCCTGTCTACCAAATAGTCCACAATGAGCCCGTGGATGCAGCACACCTGGACCTTTTTCTCGGTCAGACAGAGAACTAGCGGAGTTCCTTTCAGAGTCACCTGACTCTTTGAGTCCAACTGTCCAGAGACTCCTTCCCTATGTAACATTACCGTACACACCTGTGGGCTGTTATCAAACGGGAAGTCTATGCCACATGCGGAATACGTATAACACCCACACCGCTATTCCTCAGATATGTCCACTGAGGAAACCGGTGCCACCCCTTTTTGATTTGCTGCCCCCTTTTGGGACTCCGCCCCCTTCCGGGCCACTTTACTGATTTGGGCTACCACCCCCTTTTGAGACTCCACCCCCTTTCGGGCCACCATCTCAATTTGGGTTACCGCCCCCTTTTGGGACTCCGCCCCCTTTTGGGCAACTTTACTGATTTGGGCTACCACCCCCTTTTGAGACTCCACCCCCTTTCGGGCCACAATCCCAATTTGGGTTACCGCCCCCTTTTGGGTAACCATCCCTGTTTTGGGTTGCCGCCCCCCTTTTGGGACACCACCCATCACTGGGGTACACACCACGACTCCCACAGGTCCCAGTCCACACAGTACCCTCAGACAGTGTCTTCCACCCAGGGCGTGTACCGGCCCTTTAAGAGTCCGTGTGCCTCGGTTCACACTGTCCTCTTTACCACACCAGCTCCTGCTGGTACTGCCACCGCTTCCGTTACAGCCACCAACAACCAGCACCTCCAGATGCTACTCCCAAGCTGCTGTGGCTGCCACTGCAGCTCTGGCTGCTGCAGAACCTCTTGCTTCAACAGTCACTGTAGCTCCTGCCACCACAAGTCTCTGCACGCTGTGCTGTCTTGCCGCTTGTCACCTTCGTGACCCCACGAGTCACAGCCAGCCGCTTGTCACCTTCATGACTCCACGAGCCACAGCAAACACCTCACACGTGTTCCAGAAAAAAAAACACCGTAAAAAAAACAGTCTTTCACTGACCCGTCAGCACAACACAGACTCCTGTCTGTTACCTGTTGGCCACGCAGGTTTCCGGACACCTCTGAGGTATCCTCTCAGCATGCTTTTTCCATTTTCAATGACCCCGGTCAACATAACACAGACTCCTGTCTGTCACCACTGCTTAACAGCGTCTTCAGATACCTTATATCTTCAGAGGCACCACATAAACATAAACACAGTTTTTATTCGTGACCACTGGTCACACTCACGGTTTTCACAGACCGTCCGTTCCTCCTCTGGTTTCTGATTCCCAGTCCTGGAACATGTGCTCCTTGGGTCGCTGCCAGCATTCCATCCACCAATTGTAAGGTTTCACTCACTCGGTTGCGACAGAGGTAATCAGGACGCACTTTTATATCAAAAAAGTCCTTGGGTTTATTACATCATAAACCATAGTACATACAATTCAACTCTTCAATGCTTCAGCTCCTGCCTGGAGCCTCACTCCTCAGTCACAGAGACCTCTCTGTCATGTCCCGCCTTGGACACATGGAAGTCTGTTCACACTCACAGACTCCCACACACTCTCTCACACAGGTGCAAACAAACTCTATTACATAGGTGTAACCCCGCCCATAGGTGAGGTCAGGATCACATGGTTAGGTCACCTGATCATGACCTCATCACAGGTCCTTTTGATACACATAACCATGCTTCCATGCATACCTCGAGGAGCATACACAGTGCCCCCTAGCTACATCAGATGTCACTACACCACAGTATGTAAATGTACGTGTGCAACAGCACTGTGTTAGTATGTAAATGTGTGTAGAAGAGCTGTGTATTTAAATGTGCTTGCGTACTACCGCTGTCTATAAATATGGACAAGTAGCAGGGCTGTGTGTGTTATTGTGCAAGTGTAGTAGAGCTGTGTGTATGTAAATGTGCGTGTCTAGTAGAGCTGAGTGTTTCTTGTTATGAATGTGCTAGAGATGGTTTCTGAGCAGAGGCTCCCTCTGGTGGTTACAGACAGTACTGAACCTTACAGCGAGGAATGGCAATCTGGAATCACTAACTGGACTGATATAAGGGAGGTTCCCTCCCATGATGGTCGCCGGTGATCAATTGTTCTTGTCTCTATTGTGGTTCCTGGTTCATTTAGAAGTTTGCTGGAGTCTTGCATTCATCTGCTCCTTTCAGATAAGATATTTTCTGCTTTTCTTTTTGTGCTTGCTTTTTGCATAATTTTCTGCACTTTTGTGGAGGTCAGCCGGGTCCCCTCCTGGGGCCTGAGCTCCTCTCAGTTTATCTGTAGCCCCTGTTATTTGTTCATTTGCTTTTTCATGTTTTTTCAGTGGCTGCGGCTTAGTTTTGTTACACCAGAGATCTGATTTAGGTGGTAGAGATCGTGTGATCTCAGGTGTTGTTGTAATCAGAAGAGTTGGTATTTTTTAGGGTTTTTTGTTGGATTGCAGTCAGAATTCTTTCCTGTACTTTTCTGTCTAGACAGATTGGGCCCCAGCGTTTGCTCATTCTATTTTCTGTCTGTGTCCGTGCTTCTTATTGTCTAACCGCCATTACATGTTTGGGGGCTTCCTATTTCTTTGGGGATCTGCTCCGGGGCAGATAGCTTTCATCTTTCTGCCTTTAGGTGTAGTTATCTCTCAGGCTGTGACGAGGCGTCTAGGATCAACGTAGGAACGCTCCACGGCTACCTCTAGTTGTGTGGTTAGTTCAGGTTACTGCAATCCAATAGGTTCCAGCCTCTCTGGCGTATTGCCGTTTTTGCTTTTTCTCCTCAGCTACCTAAACATAACAGTTCCTGTACTGTCTGTGCAGCAGTGTTGTGTGTATATATGTGCACTGCAGTGTTCATTAACCCCTTTAGGAACAAGCCACTCTGTACGTTAAGGAGCAAGTCTCATTTTTCAGTTCTCACCAGTATCACTTAATGTGGTAATAACTCTGCAATAGTTATCAACCTTTCCCAGTGATTTTGAGACTGTTTCTTTTGGAGACATGTACTTTATTGTTGTTAGGGTCTGCGGAACGCGCCTAATAGATATTGTAGAGAGGTGCGTTCGCAGCCCGGGGTCCACCGTGCAGGCAGAGCCCGCTGCTAGTAAGATGGCATAAGTAGCGAACTCTGTTATCCCGCAGAGTCACTAAAATAAATGCCGTAGCTCACTGTGGCAGTTAGGGCGAACTCTGTTAATCCACAGAGCCAATAGCGGGAATGCCACAGCGCTATATGGCGATAAGTGTGAACTCACTTAGCTTCAGTGAGCCGTAAAGTAAAACGCTAGGGCGCTGATCAGCGTTATAAAGCGAACCCTGTTGCGTCACAGAGCCGCTGAGAAAAAGACTGTGTCCTGTTAGACTCACAGGGAACACAGATGACTGGTAAGCGGATAGCAGTCTGTGGTCATGCAGTCAGAACACAAGCAATGATCTCCTCACCGAAGTAGCCGGTATTCTAATGGCGTTTTCAGCTGAGCCCTGAACACGTGCATACAATCTCCTCACTGTCGGTATTCTAGGTGCTTATTTCAGCCAGACCTAAAAACATGCATACATGACCACACTGGCGCAAGCACGTAACAGATTTGATACTAGCGCATGGCGGCCCAGCCATGCCACCCTTTTATAGTAGCAACTGCAGAACCTACCAGAAAAGGACCAATGCGAAACCATTCCAGAACACATGTAGTTTCAGGACCTTCCTGGCGGACCAATGGGAGTCGCTGCTGTAACCGAGCATGTGACCCCTGATATCCAATGGGAGATCTTGCCCTGGGCATGCTCAGATGGAGAAAGCAGGGACTTAGTTCCCGAACTGCCTGCTCCAGCACTGGTTATAATAGAGGAACCAGGAAAGACCACAACAAGCTTCTGCACAGTGTTAAACTGGGCGAGACGCTGGGACTGACGTCTCTGCTGAGCAGACTCCACTGCGGCTGGAGATGGATGGGGGACCGCAGCGGGACTGGCTCAAGATTCCCCTTGTGTAGCAGTGGGAACTCGATCCCTAACAGTCGTAAATTTAGATCGATATGATTTGCTCTTATGAAAATATTTGCAATTTTCACACTTAATGTTTACGCTCTTGAAGCTCATACCACACAAAATAGTTAATAATTTATCACATGTCTACTTTACATCATTCTTGAAATGACTTTTTTTATATTGTTAGAAGGGTTAAAAGGTTATCAGCAATTTTTCATTTGTTTAATTAAATTTACAAAACCTATATTTTTAGGGACCACTTCACTTTTGAAGTGACATTGAGGGGCTTAAGCCCCCGTCACACTAAGCGAGATCGCTGCTGAGTCACAACTTTTGTGACGCAACAGCGATCTCAGCAGCGATCTCGCTATGTTTGACACTTACCAGCGATCAGGCCCCTGCTGTGAGATCGCTGGTCGTGTCAGAAATGCCTGGACATTTCTTTGGTCGTTGACATCCCGCTGGGCAGCATGCATCGGTGTGTTTGACACCTTTTACCAACGATCTCGCTAGTGACCCTGCACTGAGGCACATAGGAGACACATCGTTACACAGGTCGCTACGGGTCGCCGATCGTTGCTGCGTCGTTGGGAAGATCTGACTGTTTGGCATCTCATCAGCGACCACATAGCGACGCAGCAACAATCCCTGCTAGGTCGTATCGTTGTCGGGATCGCTGCTGCGTCACTGAGTGTGACGGTACCCTTACACTGTATGTCAGAAAACTGGCAAATCAGGAGCTTCACGTAAATTAATGCAACCTGGGGTAAAAAAAAATATATATATATTTTTTTTACTAAAATGTAGCTTCAGTCCTATATATTTCATTAAAAAGGGAAAGTGAACAGCACAGTTTGTTGTTCAATTTCTCCTGAGTACACCTATGCCTGATGTGTGGTTGAAAACTGCTGCACATGGCAGGGATTGGAAGGGAAGGAGAGCTGTATGATGTTTAGAGTGTAAATTGAAATGGAATAGATAGCATTGCATTTGCAGAGTTCCCCCCCCATGGAGTGTCAAAACAGCAGAACCCCCCTCGTCAACCTACATGTCACCCCAATTTGGAAACTATACCCATCAAAAGATGTAAAAAAAATAATAATCAGCAGTTCAAAACAGAAGAAAACAAAGCTACTGTTACGCTGCGCTCACCCGGGCCGGTACCCCTGACCCGACATCACCACTTTCGGTGCCGCGGCCGCGCTGGGGATCTCGTCGGACGTGCACCTCTCACACTTGATCCTGTGGTTACACGGCTATGTCCAGTATGCATGCACGCCCCTCTCTACTCTGACTCCAACCACGTCATCTCTATGGTTGGAGGACATAACCCGGAAGTCCCTGTGCTTTTGCCCTATATCAGGCCACCTCTTCCTATGGGAGGCACCTGATTATTGTTGTTCTTCCCTGCTAGACCTGCTTGGTCTCTTCTCGGTCGTTCCCTGTACTCAGGTCCCCTGTACTGTGCTCTGTCGTGCTTCTTAGCACACGCTCTGCTCTGTCGTGCTTCTTAGCACACGCTCTGCTCTGTCGTGCTTCTTAGCACACACTCTGCTGTGATTACTCGTGCTCCTTAGCAGATGCTCAGTTCCTGCCTTGTCTTCTGTCGTGCGTCCTAGCACACCTTCTGCCTTGCCTTGTACTGTCGCTTGCTTCCCAGCACGTGCTCTGCTTTGCTTGGTACTCTGCGCGCCCTCGTGCACACGCCTTGCACTATCCTGTACTCTGCGCATCCTCGTGCACATGCCTTGCACTAATCTGTACTTTGTGTGCCCTCATGTACACGCCTTGAATTGTTCCGTACTCTGCATGTTCCCGTGTCCACGCTTTGCACATTTCCAAATCCTGCGCACTCCCATCTTCTGCGAGCCGGCCACCTGGTTCCAGCAGTCGTGGTACTTTACCCCCTGGGTCTGCCCCTGACGCTGCCTGTACAGGGGGTGGTTCTCACTAGGTCAGCTCGACCAGGGTGGTTGGTATCACGACCCAGAGGGTCCACTCCAGGAATCATCACAGCTAATCTATATCACTAACAAATTCAATTTTTTTATATTTGTAGTGCATGCCTTCTAACTGAGCACTCCACCCATCAGACTAAGGCACTTTTAAATATATGAGGAAAAAGAAGGTTTGCTCCAACTTCTTTGAATTCAAAAATTAGAAAACGTTTCTTAAAAAACCATGTCAATGAACAGGTTCACATGGTAAGATATAGTAAAGCATTTCAAAAGCTCAAGGCGTCCTTTATCAAACTATACATGAACAGATCCTATACAATATGACCAATAAAAATCCGATTTCAAATCACATGACAAACATGCAAATCACATTGATATTCCATATGCAAAAAAAGGAAAAAACAAATGAAACGGGCAAAGGCCAAAATACATAATCATGCTAATACATGCATACTGTATACTCAGACACAAATGAGAAAACGATTAATAATGAAGCATAAATTCCTTGCGACCTATCTCACAAGATGGCATGTTCCCTAATAGAAAATCCAGTATGCCTCTCTGGGCCAAATTTCGAAGAGACGGTAATGATTATCAGGAGAAACAAGTTTATGAATGAGGCATGTGGCAGAAACCGCCCAAGACATTATGCCCCATTCTAAAACGCAATAAAAATGTCAATTCAGATTCATCTTGCTTACATGTGTCTTTTAGGTCATCAGACTAGGAATCCACGAGTGGCAAATCTAGTGAAGTTTACATTAAAGACTCTCCGGGTGAGGTCTCATATCGCAAACCGAAAAATCACGTGTTGTCAAAAAACGCAAAAGGGCCACCCCCACCCGTCGCAGAAAAAACTTTTAAAACCAGAGATGTCCTTTAATGTTTTAAATCTATCTAATCATGTATTAACTATGACACAAATTGAATTACGGTACTATCCTTTGGTTGAATTTTGTACCGGATCAACAATTTAATCTATTTCAAACATTATTGGACATCGATAAGTTTATTCCGAAATCTCACAGTTAAAAAACATTTTTTTCAACTGAGTGCACGGTAACATCAGAATTTTTCTATTCCTGAAAATTAATTTTGAAAATTAAAATTTGTAGAACAAATGAGTTTGAGAGATCTTCAGGGTTTACAAACAATTAGTTCACCAAAGGAGAAGACTGTGAATATAGCTTCACACTTGGTCACCAGGAATCCCTTTTTTTTACCCTGTCCACTCAAGGGTTGATTGTATCGTCCATTTTCAAACTGGTATGGAAAGAGAGTTAAGACAATTGGACATGATCACCATAGTACTAGACAAAATTCCAACCTAAATCCTTTACAGTCTGCAACAGTACATGAATTGAAACATACTGTATGTCTGAAATAACTATTAAAATGGCTGACAGGGGTGGTCTTGTTGTATTTATAGACACTGACACATATAGAGGTTGTAATGGGCTGGATGGTGGAACCAGGGCCGACGTCAGCACCCGGCACACCCGGGCAAGTGCCGGGGCCCTGAGCAGGCGGGGGGCCCACTCGCCGTCGGGCACCCCGGCACCCATTAGCAGAGGAGAGCGCGGTCAGCGCCGCCACTGGGGCCCCCCCGCTTGCTCAGGACCCCGGCAGGAGCTGGCACAATACTCACCTCTCCCGTGCCTCCGCTGCCGCAGCTCTGGGCTCCAGGGGGCGCCGGCGCTTCCTCTCACAGCAGCGCCGCTGAATGACGTCATCATTCAGCGGCCGGCTGTGGCAGAGAGGGCGCGGACGCCGGACAGGTGAGATGTGTGTGTATGTGTCTGTGTGTGTGTGTGTGTGTATGTAGTGTGGTGCTTTGTGTGTGTGTGTGTATGTATGTATGTATGTGAGAGAGTGCTTGTGTGCTGTCTGTGTGTGATGATGGGCAGGCATTGATGATAATGGGCAGGCATTGATGATGATGGGGAGGAAATGATGGTGATGGGCAGGCATTGATAATGGGCAGGCATTGATGATGATGGGGAAGCGATGATGATGATGATGGGCAGGCATTGATGATAATGGGGAGGCCATGATGATGATGGGGAGGCCATGATGATGATGGGCAGGCATTGATGATATTGGGGAGGCGATGATGGTGATGGGAAGGCATTGATGATAATGGGGAGGCTTTCCACAGCGCCCTTTCCTGAGCCGTAACAGTGCAGAACGCAGTACAGCGCAGAGGAGAGCTCCATATTTTGTATGGAGCATTATATGGGGACCAGTATCCTGTATGGAGCATTATATGGGGACCAGTATCCTGTATGGAGCATTATATTGGGTCCAGTATTCTGTATGGAGCATTATTTTGGGTCCAGTATTCTGTATGGAGCATTATATTGGGTCCATTATTCTGTATGGAGCATTATTTTGGGTCCAGTATTCTGTATGGAGCATTATATGGGGGATGGGGGGTGACATCCTGCATGGGGTATTATATGGGTGATGAGGGGGAGACTATGTGGTGCCCATAATATTGTATGGAGGACTGTACTGTCCAGTCTGTACTGTGCGCTGCGAGGATTTGGCATTGTACTGTACCTATATTTCTCTGCTGTATCTGTGCATCATGAATCGTGGTCTGTGTTAAAGGGGCCCACTGAGGCTCTTTCGCCCGGGGCCCATAAAAACCTGGAGCCGGCCCTGGGTGGAACCACTGTGCCAAAGCCCAAGGAAGACCTGGAGAGGTGTGACTAGGAGCCTCACCCAACCTGACCAGGGACACACAGCAGCTAACGACACCATGGTCCATGGAGAGATAAGGGAGGTGATCCAGGTGCTACTCCAGGACTGACCTTGGGTGGATGACGACTGACCCCTAAAAAACAGATAGCTGGAATGGCCCGGGGAAATGTCCAACAGATGCAGGCAGGCAGACAAGATGACAGGAACCGCAGGTGTAGACAGGACAGTCTGTCGGAGAGATGAGCTGGCTCACCTGCCATTGAGGAAAGCACTGGCAGGTGCAGCTGGCTCAGCTGCTGTTGAAGAAAGCACTGGGGGGTGCTACTGTTGAAGTAAGCACTGAGCAGGCTGAGATGCGAGTACAGGGACCTGAAAACTGACTAGTGTGTTAGGACGGGGTCACACTTGCGAGTGTGATGCGAGAAACTCGCGAGTGCCTCTCGCATGAATATCCGGCAGTACTCAGGACGGGAGTGTGCGGCTGCATGTATTTCTATACACATCTGTTCAAGGATATCATCTGATAGCAAATATTGGCCCTAAGATAGTTTAGATTGTCAAGAGCCACCGAGCCACATACTCTAATTACTCCAGAGAGATTTCACCACTAGTTACTCAGTTTTTACTGATGAAGTCTGTTGAGTTTGATCATTTCAGTAGATGTGTTATTTTCTATAGTCACTGTTTTGACTACATTAGTTAGTGCGCAAAATACTCTGATTTAATGATTTGTGTTCCTAAATAGGCCCCATTTTTTCAAATTTTACATGTGAAAATTCCTGAAAATTGCTAAATAATTTAAAATTTTTAAGCTCTAAAAACAGATGATTATACCCCAGAAAATAGTTGATATCATAAGAATGATAATAATCACCCTTTTGATCAGATTCGGTCGGACTTCGGTTCGATGGAATCTCTTCTATCTAACCTCACAGACAGGATTGGCGACCGCATGAGCGCGGACCTTCAAAAACAAAACGAAATTTTTCAAAATACTTTCGAACTTTTCAATAAGAGATTGGACAATCACGAGTCTAGGATTGAGGTATTGGAGAGGAAAATGGACTCTCTAACTACTGAAAATAAAGATGCTCATTCAGAGATTTCTAGACTTAAAAATAAGTTGGCAGACATAGAAGACAGGAGTAGGAGGAACAACATCAAAATCAGAGGCATCTCTGAGGACGTCTCCCCCGCCAACTTATTAGAATACACTACTAAATTGTTTAAAAAGATCCTGCCCAATCTTACAAAGGGCGATCTTACCATTGACAGGATCCACCGTCTTCCTAAACCCCCCAACATTGCAAAAGATCTCCCAAGAGACACAATCATGAGAGTTCATTTTTATCACGTAAAGGAACAAATCATGAACTTTTTCAGAAATGAAAAAGGATTTCCTGATCAGTACTCCCACCTCAAGGTTTTTGCAGATTTATCTAAAGAAACTCTTGAAGGTAGGAGAAACTTCAACTCAATCACTTCCCTTCTTCGTGATAATATAATAATGTCCTCTACAAATGGGGTTTTCCCCTCAAACTCTTGGTTAATGTTAAGGGCAAAACTCATGTTCTTTTATCCCCGAAGGAGGGAAACAGTTTCTTGAAATCTATAGGTATCTCCTCCCATTCTCGTTCCTCTGACAGATTGGTTCATAACAGTCTTACTTGAGGACATTTTTGCATTTCCTCTGTAATTAATTTTGAATATTTCAGACTTAGTTCTATACCTCTATTTACTCTATTAAAATATGTATAGATATTTGTTTCATTATTACCAACTGTTTTTGGTTTTCTCCTATACCATGATATTTTATGTCTAGGTCGCTTCCTCACGAGAGCACGAATGTTGTTCCTGTCTTATTTCCCCATAGATTAGAAGAACACACTCTTCAGTGTAGTTCCTGTGGACATTTGTCCTTTGTTTTGGTTATAACTTGTTTTAAATTGTATTGATTGAATAAATCTTTCCTTTTTTGGCCTAGTCAAAGTAGGTCAGGGAAGGAGAAGAAAAAGTTGAACCTTGTGCCTTCTGCCAGTCTTTTCCCTTATCCCATCCTTTCCTTCTTCTTTATTACAAACCAAAATGAGTATCAAAATCCTTACATACAATGTTAGGGGGCTTAATAGTCCGTGGAAAAGGGCCTCTCTTTGGAGAGAACTTACCAAAATATCTGCTGATGTGGCCTGTATTCAGGAATCCAAATTTAAATTAGATGAACATCCTAAACTCATCCACAAAAAATTCCCCCATGTGTTTCTTGCGAATAACACAAAGAAAAAAGCTGGAGTTGCCACCATAATTAGAGATTCCATCCCTTTCGAACTGATTGAAGAAATAGCTGACCCTAAAGGTAGATATCTTCTTCTGACATGTAAACTAAATAACCAGATTACTACAATAGCTAATATCTATGCCCCTAATTCGAACCAAACTCGCTTCTTAAACAAAGTTTTTAGGAAAATTGACTCCATTAAAAAAGGTGACCTAATCATTCTTGGAGATTTTAATTCAGTTCCCGACCACATTTTAGACTCTTCATCAAAAAGTAGATCCCAATACAATACTCTGAACCACTGGATATACGAAAAAGAACTGTTCGATGTGTTCAGATGCCTCCATTCTACTTCAAGAGAGTATTCCCACTTTTCCTCAACTCATCAGTCAGCTTCCCGCATAGATTTGATTCTAACCAACATCTTTTCCCTTCGAAAATTTAAAGCAGTCACAATAAAAGACAGGTCAATTTCAGACCATTCCCCCGTCATTGGAGAGTTGTCCTTAGGTCCTCCCCTTAATAATCATTTTTTATGGAAATGTAACAATAACATCATTCACGACCCCATCCATAAATCTACTATTGAAACAGCATTAAATCAATTTTTCGAGATTAACAAACCAGAAACTACCAACTCTTTCATAAATTGGTGTGCTCACAAGGCTGTGATACGAGGATCCTTAATCCAATTATCCTCTAGAATCAAAAAGAAAGTAACAAAAAAATAAAAGATCTTCAATCTCTGATCCATAAAAAAGAGATGGAATTGATTAGTTGTTCCTCTCCCCCCTTAAACCTGAACTCGGAACTTATGTCCCTCAGATTAGAGTTGAAAGCATCTATTTTCTCATTTTATGACATGGCTGCAAAATCTGCCAAATTTAGGGCTTATTCATCAACTAACAAACCCACTAAATTTATGACAGCAAGAATTAAGAATATAAGAAAACAAAATAGAATTAATAAAATTAAAAACGATAAAGGTACCTCACTGTCCCATCCTCAAGATATTGTAGACGAATTCTCCAGATTTTACTCTAAACTATATAACCTTAATATTCATACTTCAGACCTACATTCCCATAAAATCGCTATTAATAATTTTCTAGACAAACTTCACCTACCCAAAGTTAGTGATGAAGATATCAATCATTTGAACTCTCCCTTCTCAACTCTAGAAATTGAAGACACCATATCAAAACTCAAACTATTTAAAACTCCAGGTCCAGACGGATTCAGTAATGAATATTACAAAACCTTCCCTAAAATTCTCTCACCTCATCTATCCAAATTGTTTAATCAAACAGTCGTTTCTGGCTCATTCCCTCCTGAGATGTTACAAGCTACAATTGTACTCATTCCTAAACAAAAAGGCTCTATGGAGGACATCACCAATTTTAGGCCTATTTCATTAATCAATTCGGACGTTAAAATCTTTTCCAAAATTATCGCCAACAGGATAAACTCATTTTTACCCTCTCTGATTAACAATGATCAAATTGGTTTTGTTAAAGGGAGAAATGCCTCGGATGGGACAAGAAGGGTTGTTGGTACGATTGGACTTGTTGGCAAGTTTAAGATCCCGGCAGTACTGGTGTCTTTGGATGCGGAGAAGGCCTTTGATCGGTTGAACTGGCAATTCTTGGAAAGTGCTCTGTCTAAATTTGGATTTAATGACAAGGCTATTTCTACAATCATGGCTTTGTATCAAAATCCCACGGCAAGAATATACGCAAATAACCACCTCTCATCTCCCTTCTCCGTTTCTAATGGCACCAGGCAGGGTTGCCCCCTTTCTCCCTCCTGTTTATTCTGGCTATAGAACCTTTTGCCCAATCGATCAGACAAAACAACTCAATCAAAGGCATATCTACTTTATCAAGAGAACTAAAGGTGAGTTTGTATGCGGATGACGTTGTCCTATCATTGTCAGATCCTTTAAATTCCATTAGGAATTTTCATGAAGCCCTAGACGAATTCTCTAATCTCTCTGATTTAAAAATCAATTATAATAAATCTAGAATTCTTCCCTTAAACATTCCGGAGGAACAAATCAGGATTATTAAATCCTTATCCCCCCTAGCCTGGGCAGAGAAAGAATTTACTTATTTAGGCATTTCTATACTCAGCAACCTTGAAGATATCATATCAACCAATCTTTCTGCCCTCACTAACACAATTCAGAGAGATTGCAATTCTTACAGGGATAGAAATCTTTCTTGGTGGGGGAAGAGTCTGGCAGTGAAGGTTTATGTCGTCCCTAAAATACTTTACTTATTTAGAGTTCTCCCAATCCCAATATCCATTTCCCAACTCTCACATCTTCAGAAGTTGATCAACTCCTTCATTTGGCAAGGTAAGAGGCCTAGAGTATCTTCTAACCTGATTTATAAAAGAAAAATATACGGAGGCCTGGGATTCCCCAACATTAGCGCTCTATATCATGCCAACATCATAAAACAGAGTTTAAACTGGTTGTCAGATAATTCATCCCCTGCATGGCTAGATCTGGAAGTTAGTTTGAATAACAACGTTCACCCGAAAATTTTGATTTCCAAATCCTGTACACGCGATGTCCCATTCGACAAGAAACACCCCACTTTCTTGGCCTCTGTCCAGTCTTGGAAGAAACTTTCAAGAATTAGAAAAGGTATTTCTAAAACAGAAATAAAAAATAATATTCCCTTTTCTTTAATTGGTCGTTTATCAAATCAAGTTATATCTTCCATTTGGTTCAACCACAATGTTAAGAGGTTGGGTGATGTCTTTGAAGATGGGAGGTTTATTCCTTTTGAGGATGTGAGGCTTAGCCACTACCTACCTTCATCTCTTTTTCTTCATTATACCATTTTGAAGGAACAGATCCGCTTCTTCTTAGACATGAATTTTGTTCTCTCAGAACCGTGTCTATCTATACTTAGTAACATTGACCATGGAGTATTTTGGAGCCATAGATTTATCTATGATTGGTTCAACCAGGATATCACCCCTTTGAAACATGCATGCTTCTTGAAGTGGGAGTCAGATCTAGGCATCTCCCTTTCTAATGAAGAGTGGGAAGATTCCTTTACGTATACATATTCTTCTACTATCTCACTCCCACTTCAAGAAGTGCATTCTAAACTTATTTCTCGATGGTACTTTACCCCGATTCGAATGGCACACATCAATTCGTCTAATTCTCCTTTATGTTGGAGAAATTGTGGAGGTCGTGGCTCGCTTACTCACATGTTTTGGACCTGCCCTTCTTTAAAAAATTTTTGGTCCCAAATTTCTCTCCTCATAGCTCAAATTTCCAACAATAAGGTTAAACTTTCTCCCCTGATAGCCTTACTTTCACTTAATCTGGATCATGTATCTCCAGACCTTAGATCATTGATAATCCACATCTTATTGGAAGCTAAACGAAGTATCGCTTATAACTGGAAAAATTCATCTCCTCCAGAGTTTGAGGTCATCAAAGGTCAACTGTCTCTACACAGGTCATATGAATCCAGATTTGCCCTTGCGAATAATTCTCTTGTCAAATTTTCAAAAAAATGGTCTCATTGGGACATTCTTTTTCCTTAACTCTTTCTTTTCCCCTTCCCCTTCTTCCCCTCCCCTTCCCTTACTGGCACTTGGTATTAGTATTAGTATTAATATTAGTTTTATTTTATCTGTATTTAAAGTCATTTATTGCTATTATTATTAGTCAACTTACTTGTAGATTTATGTTGACTCACAATTCTAATAATTCTTTTGCTTCATCATATACTTGTTATTTGTTATTAGTTATTCGTTATATACAGTTTGATATTTCCTGATTTAGTTATACCTCAATTGTTTCCTTCCCTCACTTCTTATCCTTCCCTCCCTTTTCCTCCCTTCCCTTCCCTATTCTTTCCCTTATAAATATATTTTGAAATACCAATAAAAATATTGGAACAAAAAAAAAAAAAAATAGTTCATATCATTTACTGTATTTTCTCTTTAGGTCAGCAGCATTTTTCCAACATCCCCTTATTTTTAGGCGATATCTACTTTGCTTTTCAGATTCCAGGGATTGCATTGCTCTTTACCCTTTAACGCCTTTACATAAATCTGGACTTGCACAGTGGCTCCTAGGATTGAACCATTGAGTTAACTGCTGTTTGGTGGCGTGAGATTACAAGAAGAACAGTCAGGAAGCCAGGTAAGAACCGGAATGGCACAGAAAATACAAAATCGGAAGACGCAAGCTTAGTTAGTAAATAGGCTGGAGTCAAAACAGGAAACATACAGAAACTGGGAGCTGAGCACAGAGGACTGAACTAGAAAAGAACAAGACTGTATCTGGCAGATTCCAGCAATATGATTCAAGCTTTGTAGGGTGTGGTGCTTTCCAATTTGCTGAAGCAGGGAGATGATTGCTCCAGGTGGACATCACACACACTCATACTGCCAGACTGTATGATGCTACAGGTCTCAGCCACCCTAATCTTAGTGGCTAGACAGAATCTGCATCACGCAGAGATTATGGTTCCGACGTCTCTTCCATTACTAGTGCCACCTGCTAACTAAATAAGGACAGAAGTGGACGTCGCAAGAGCAGGTCCCAGAGGAGATGTGACACACCATTTACAGAAACCCTTATGCGACAGAATGTCAGAAAATAAGAGCAGTAGAAAACCCCATAAAAATTTCATTTGAGATAGAATAAAACATTTTGAAGTCATCTAAAGGAGTAGTGACTACCAGTACTCTACAAGTACTTTCCTAAAAGTAGAACACAGTGAATGTTGAACAGTGAAAATTGCAAATATGTCATTTTATTACCCAACACATATTGCCCAGATTGTGATTTTCTCACTACATGAATGCTAAATGTGGTTTGGGCACACTACTGTACATCCTGAGGAAATAAGCTCCAGGACCCTTCACATGATCTGGAAAGAAATACAGAATGGGCGAATGTACGTTAATGTAGATATGCATACGAAGCAGGGCTGTGTGTGTACCAGCGTTGTGTTTATGTAAATGTGCGTGCTTTGCAGATGTGTATGTAATTCTGCCTACATCACAGAGCTGTGCGTGTATGTAAATATGCATATATTGCAGAGTTATGTGTGTATGTGAGGCTACGTGCACACGTTGCGCAAATGCTCAGTAATTTTGCGGAGCATTTGCGCAACTCCCTGTCACGGGTAAAACACATACGTAATTAGTATGCGTTTTCCTGCAAAACACAAGCATTATGCAAGCGTTTTTAGCTTGCAGAATGCTCGCGCTTTTCCAAGCGATTTGAAGCATCGCATAGGGCTGACAAGTGTGACCAACTGTTTACTAATGAGTAATGTAAAAAATAATGAAAAAAATATTGATATACTTACCCTCCGGCGTCCCCCGCAGCTTTCCCGCTGCTCAGCGACGCTGCCGGCAAGTTCCGTTCCCAGGGATGCATTGCGAGAATGACCTTTGCTACGTCGCGGTCACTCGACCGCTGCGTCATCTGGGGTGATTCTCGCAACGCATCACTGGGAACGTAACTTGCCGACAGCATCGCTGAACGGATAAAAGTGCGTCTTACGGTCCGAAAAATACGGTACATATAAAATATAACTTACAGTAAGCAAACTATCAAAGACAGACTGATACAGAGGGGAGAGTACCCTGCACTGGTGGGCTTGCATTCTACAGGATGAAAGGGAAGGAAACAGTGGGTTGGGGGTTGCAGTAGCTCCAGTGGTGTGGATGTGGCTGTGTGGTCATTGCAGGTTGTAAGCTTTCTTGAACAAATGGGTTTTCAGATTCCATCTGAAAAATCCGAATGTGGTGGCTAATGAGATGTGTTGGGGCACAGACTTCAAAAGGATGGGGGATATTTGGGAGAAGTCTTGGAGGCGATTGGGTGAGGAGCAAATAAGCATGGAGGAGAGAAAGAGGTCTTGGGAGGACCGGAGATTACGTGAGGGAAGATATCGGGAGATTAGTTTGGAGATGTACGGTGGAGAAAGGTTGTGGACGACTTTGTAGGTCAGTGTTAGTAGTTTGAACTGGATACGCTGGAGAACTGGGAGACAATAAAGGGATTTGCAAAGGGGGGAAACGGGAGTAGCGAGGAGAGAGATTAATTAGTCAGGCAGCAGCGTTAGGGACAGACAGGAGAGGTGCGAGAGTGTTAAAAGGTAGGCCACAGAGGAGTATGTTGAAATAGTCTAGGCAGGAGATGATGAGGGCATGCACAAGCAGTTTAGCAGATTGAGGGTTGAGGAAAGGATGGATTCTGGAAATATTTTTGAGCTGAAGGTGGCGAGAGCTTAGATGTGCGGTTTGAAGGATGGGGCAGAGACAAGGGTTCAATTTCCGGTACAGTGGAAAATGTGATGTAATTTATTGTGTAGTTACTTTTAGTGCACAATCACCTTGTCTTAACAAAGACTGTAACGTGTCTGTAATGTCGGCATCCCTGCATGGTTCCTCCCCCTCGAATCAGAGATGCCGACATGCTCATAGTTTAAAAAATAGATTCGACACTCCAAGATAGATGCAAAAATTATAAGGATATTTTATTGATACAGGTACTGTATCCACTGTATAGAAAAAGTTTGATGTTTTGGCCAACAATGAGGCCTTCATCAGATTAGTGGGACCTTTTTAGAGGTAGTGTCTCATGGCGCTGTGGCAATGCGCTGCCATGCATATCCCCTGCACGGTAGCGCATTACAATGTTCAGTACACATACACACGTCTCAACTCCGTACATGTCATACACCCTCTGCGCTGCATACAAGCACATCTCCGCTCCGCACACCTCATACACATGCGGCTGAACTCCATACACCTCGTACATATGCGCTCTGCTCCATACACCTCGTATACACGCGGCTCCGCTCCGTACACCTCGTACACACGCGGCTGCGCTCCGTACACCTCATACATACACGGCTCTGCTCCGTACACCTCATACACATGCGGCTCCGCTCCGTATACCTCTTACACACGCGGCTCTGCTCCGTACACCTCGTACACACACGGCTCCGCTCTGTACACCTCGTACACACATGGCTCCGCTCCGTACACCTCGTACACATGCGGCTCCGCTCCGTACACCTCATGCACACGCGGCTCTGCTCCGTACACCTCATACACACGCGGCTCCGCTCCGTACACCTCGTACACAAGCAGCTCTGCTCCGTACACCTCGTACACAAGCGGCTCCGTTCCGTACCTCGTACATACGCGGCTCCGCTCCGTACACCTCGTACACATGCGGCTCCGCTCCGTAGACCCCGTACACGCGGCTCCGCTCCGTACACCTCGTACACATGCGGCTCCGCTCTGTACACCTCGTACACACACGGCTCCGCTCCGTACACCTCGTACACACACGGCTCCGCTCTGTACACCTCGTACCCACAAGGCTCCGCTCCGTACACCTCGTACACACAAGGCTCCGCTCCGTACACCTCGTACACACACGGCTCCGCTCTGTACACCTCTTACACACACGGCTCTGCTCCGTACACCCTGTACACACACGGCTCCGCTCCGTACACCTCGTACACACACGGCTCCGCTCCGTATACCTCGTACACACATGGCTCCGCTCCGTACACCTCGTACACACACGGCTCTGCTCCGTACACCCTGTACACATGCGGCTCCGCTCTGTACACCTCTTACACACAAGGGTCCGCTCCGTACACCCTGTACACACACGGCTCCGCTCCATACACCTCATACACACACTGCTCCGCTACGTACACCTCGTACACACGCGGCTCCACTCCGTACACCTCGTACACACGCATCTCCGCTCCGTACACCTCGTACACACGCGGCTCCGCTCCGTACACCCTGTAAACCCCTCCTGACCCCACACATAAACTTCCCCTCTTCCTGCACCATGACAACCAGCACAGCAGAGTCCTGCATCCACTGAGGCCCTTGATCATGTGACCCCTGACTCCTCCCCTCCTGTGACCTCATCACAGGTCCTGTGCGCACAGAACAGCCATATATGTGGTGTGCGGCTCTGCAGGTGGAGGTAGGTGCTGGAGATTCCCCATTACTGGGCACAGAACAGCCATATATGTGGTGTGCGGCTCTGCAGGTGGAGGTAGGTGCTGGAGATTCCCCATTACTGGGCACAGAACAGCCATAGATGTGGTGTGCGGCTCTGCAGGTGGAGGTAGGTGCTGGAGATTCCCATTACTGGGCACAGAACAGCCATATATGTGGTGTGCGGCTCTGCAGGTGGAGGTAGGTGCTGGAGATTCCCCATTACTGGGCACAGAACAGCCATATATGTGGAGTGAGGCTCTGCAGTGGAGGTAGGTGCTGGAGATTCCCCATTACTGGGCACAGAACAGCCATATATGTGGTGTGCGGCTCTGCAGGTGGAGGTAGGTGCTGGAGATTCCCCATTACTGGGCGCAGAACAGCCATATATGTGGTGTGCGGCTCTGCAGGTGGAGGTAGGTGCTGGAGATTCCCCATTACTGGGCACAGAACAGCCATACATGTGGAGTGCGGCTCTGCAGGTGGAGGTAGGTGCTGGAGATTCCCCATTACTGGGCGCAGAACAGCCATATATGTGGTGTGCGGCTCTGCAGGTGGAGGTAGGTGCTGGAGATTCCCCATTACTGGGCACAGAACAGCCATACATGTGGAGTGCGGCTCTGCAGGTGGAGGTAGGTGCTGGAGATTCCCCATTACTGGGCACAGAACAGCCATATATGTGGTGTGCGGCTCTGCAGGTGGAGGTAGGTGCTGGAGATTCCCCATTACTGGGCACAGAACAGCCATATATGTGGTGTGCGGCTCTGCAGGTGGAGGTAGGTGCTGGAGATTCCCCATTACTGGGCACAGAACAGCCATATATGTGGAGTGCGGCTCTGCAGGTGGAGGTAGGTGCTGGAGATTCCCCATTACTGGGCACAGAACAGCCATATATGTGGAGTGCGGCTCTGCAGGTGGAGGTAGGTGCTGGAGATTCCCCATTACTGGGCACAGAACAGCCATACATGTGGAGTGCGGCTCTGCAGGTGGAGGTAGGTGCTGGAGATTCCCCATTACTGGGCACAGAACAGCCATATATGTGGTGTGCGGCTCTGCAGGTGGAGGTAGGTGCTGGAGATTCCCCATTACTGGGCACAGAACAGCCATATATGTGGAGTGCGGCTCTGCAGGTGGAGGTAGGTGCTGGAGATTCCCCATTACTGGGCACAGAGCAGCCATACATGTGGAGTGCGGCTCTGCAGGTGGAGGTAGGTGCTGGAGATTCCCCATTACTGGGCACAGAACAGCCATATATGTGGTGTGCGGCTCTGCAGGTGGAGGTAGGTGCTGGAGATTCCCCATTACTGGGCACAGAACAGCCATATATGTGGTGTGCGGCTCTGCAGGTGGAGGTAGGTGCTGGAGATTCCCCATTACTGGGCACAGAACAGCCATACATGTGGAGTGCGGCTCTGCAGGTGGAGGTAGGTGCTGGAGATTCCCCATTACTGTGCGCAGGGAGCAGTAACCCCTTCAGTGCTGAGACTATTCTGCTGTTTTCTGTTGCTTCTTTATATGACTGCTGACGTTTTGCTCCCTTCCCTCTGATACAGGTGACCCGTATTGCTCCCATAGTACATTGCCCCTTTCTTGCCCCCACACAGTATAATGTTCCCACCTCAACACTTTTCCAGCAGTGACAGAGGGACACATCCGGCTCTCAGAGACGGTGTACTGTACCTGAGTGTCGGCTTCCAGTAGGCGTATACGTTTGATAACGATGCATGACAGAACACACGTTCGCTCTGCCATCTCCACTATAGTCTATGGACCTGTCGGAGCGTACATCCAAATCCCGTTTTCCGTTTTGTGTGTGGGGGGTTAGAATTAAAGCTCCGATGGGACCTACGTGAAAAGTGCGATGTGAAAGCCCCTTAGCCGTTATCATTGTTATAGTGGAGTGTTGACCAGAACACCGGCGGCTCCTGCACATCTGCTGCGCGCCACCATAACTGGGATGTACAGTTACAGTAGTTTGCATTAAAAAGGTATTTTAGCTAAATCAAGTTATCACTGATCCACAGGACAAGTGATCACTTATTGATCAAATGCTGTAAAATAATAAAAATACCTCTGCTGCTTGGATCCCCCGCCGGTCTCTGTATTTCATGGTCAGTCCCAATGAACTTGGTCAGTTGCCTGAGCAGTGGTCATCATAGCCAGTGATTGGGGGCATATAGTCATCTTACGTTCCAGTTCATACGAAACAGAGAATACATACAGTATATGCTCTCTCTTATTATATAGTTATGTGAGATTTTTTATAATGTTATGTTGGTTCATCTTCTCCCCATTCAGGTCCCTACAATATCGGATCCTCTCTGTGAAGATCTATCTAAGATAATTTTTTTGATTTACCCATCAAGGATGGATAGAGACAGGGACAAGATGGCGGACAGGATATTACGCCTCACCCTAGAGATCCTCTTCCGTCTTACTGGAGAGGTGAGAGATTCTGATGACGTCACATTACATCATTCTTATCTATGGGAATAACAGATGGACAGAACTGGAGAGGTGAGGACTCTGGAAATGTCTGTAGTGAGATTTATTAATGTGTCTCTCCATAACCAGGATTACACAGTAGTGAAGAAGACCTCTAGTGAGCGCTGTCAGGACCCCATGTCTGAGGGATGGGGAAGACCCCTGAGCCCAATCACAGGGCCTCCACCTCACCCCCTGATACATGAGGACATCAATGGCCAGAAGATCCTAGAACTCATCTACAAGATGATTGAGCTGCTGACTGGAGAGGTGACACTGCTGGGAATGCTGGGACATTATACAGTAACGCTATGAAGGGATCGGGGTTATGACGGTATCATTGTATGTGTCAGGTTCTTATAAGGTGTCAGGATGTCGCCGTCTATTTCCCCATGGAGGAGTGGGAGTATTTAGAAGAACACAAAGATCTGTACAAGGACGTCATGATGGAGGATCCCAAGCCCCTCACATCACCAGGTAATAGACAGGACTAAATACACACGGCCTATAATTATCTGTATGTAAAGAATGAATTCAGTCCCTGTATGTGTTTCCTCCAGATCTATCCAGTAAGAGGACAACACCAGAGAGATGTCCCCATTTTAATCTTCCACAGGACTGTAAACAAGAAGATCCCAATGCTCCTCAGGATCATCAGGTAGATGGAGAGAAGGTGTCATGAGATCTCCCCTATGATGTGTAGACGGCTGTGAAGATCTTGTCCTCAGTCTTGTTTTATCCACCAGTATTATATGTTTTATACTTGTGTAATGAGAACGGTGGAGATGGCAGGATTAGAGCTGATCATAGATGTGACTTCTCCATCTGTCTGTGACTGTTACAATATTTGATTCAGGGTGAAGATCTGTCCCATATAAATACTACAGAGACATATGTGAGGGGTGATGAGCGATGTAAAGAGGAGATTCCTACATATGACTACCCAGGTGAGTAGTAACCACTAAATGCAGAGAAGTCACTGATTCCTCTCAGTCACTGGCTGTACCTGATTTATCAGGTGTTGTTCGGCCGTATCTCAATTCGCTATTTTCCCTCTAGACCACAACAGTCTCCTCTACACATAACTGTTCAAATTGCTTCGGGCACTGAAAGCACTTTGTCTATAGAGCTTCCAATCTGGAGGATCCACCTACCCCTTGTAATTAGAAGATGTTGACTCCTACCTGTCAAGATCTGTAAACTACAAAACCAATGACATCGTACGCAGAATCTGCTGACTAGTTAGAAAATCACTTGAAGAAAAATATTTTGATGGGCCTGTAAGAGAAAGTGGAGGGTAATGATGCTGTTGGCTTCCTAGATCCCTGAGATCTTATTGGGTGAATCTACCTTCTCTCCCTTCTGTGCTGCTGAATGTCTCATATGGTCTCTACAAGTCCAGGTCCAGTCTTTCTGGCCAAACTTCATTTTTTTTGATCGTAACATTAAATGTGCAGTGACAGCCAAGTGTGAATTTCTGTATAATAACAACAGAGTTTCTCTTTATCCTGACTTTTCAATTTCCTTTAAAACTGTCTACCATAATTTCAAAGAGGATTGCGATAATCTGCTCAAAAACATTACACCTGTGCCATTGTATATCTCTAAGCTGTGTGTGGCTGATGGCTGTAATATACATTTATTCACGTCTGCAGGAGATGTGTTGGCATGGCTCGAGCCGAGGTCTCATGGCATCACTCCATGTCGTAAATTTCATTGTAAATAATTAAAGACTGACAGTCACATCGAACAGAAAACTGGTGTGTACTCGTAGTGACCTGGAGAATCATAAAGGCAGGTCAGTTTTAGCATTCAGTGAACTTGGTAAAAAAACAAAAAAAAATTGTGGAATTGCACTTTTTTGCAATTTCACCGCACTTTGAATGTTTTTCACGTGTCCCAGTACATGACATGGTAAAGCCAATGGTGTCGTTCGATAGTACAACATGCCACTGCAAAAAACAAGCCCTCACACGGCCATATTGACCAATAAATAAAAACGTTATGGCTCTGAAAAAGGGGGAGAAAAAAAAGGAAACGCAAAAACAGAAAACCCTAAGGTTGTGAGGGGGTTAATTACAGCAGGATCCTATCTGCACATATAAATGCAGGCTTCAGCCTTGGAGAGGATTCACATTAGATAGGTTCCCAGCAACAGGAGATCGCCTTGTCGTTTGCTGCTGGGCATGCATGAATTGGTCAAATTATGTGCTAAGCATCTTCATATTTTTTTCTTATTATCTAGAACAGTAATGCAATTCCAATTTCATATATTATTTACATGCTATAGCACTACAGTCATGGCCAAAAGTTTTTTTATGTGTGTTTGACAGATGTTTTTATCACAGACAGAAATATAATTGCAAACATATGAGTAACAAAAGCTTATATTGACAGTTAAGGGTATGCCACACTAAACAATATCGCTAACGGGATCGCTAAAAAACGTCACTATTTAGCGATCCCGTTAGCGATATTGTTCAGTGCGGCAGCTTCCAGCGACGAGCTTCCTGCTGTGATCTCGCTCGTCGCTGGAATCGTTCCGGACCCTATTTCATCGCTGGCGCTCCCGCTGGGTAAGTATCTTATCGCTGTGTGGCACCTTTTCTTAGCGATTTAGCGGTACTTTTGTACTGCTAAAGTCGTTAAGAAGATCGCTAACGGCGATAGCGTCGTTAACTATATCGCTAAATGCGGTAGCATTTAGCGATATAGAAACAATCCCGCTAGCGATCTCATTAGTATGCAACGCTAACGAGATCGCTAGCGGGATTGTTTAGTGTGGCAGTACCTTTAGAATGAGTTACTGCAGCAAGTCAATATTTGCAGTGTTGACCCTTCTTCTTCAGGACCTCTGCAATTCTCCCTGGCATGCTCTCAATCAACTTCTGGACCAAATCCTGACTGATAGCAGTCCATTCTTGCACAATCAATGCTTTCATTTTGTCAGAATTTTTAGGTTTTTGTTTGTCCACCCGTCTCTTGATGATTGACCACAAGTTCTCAATGGGATTAAGATATTTGGTGATAACTTTGGATGCTTCTTTTGATTCCAGTGATTCTGCAATATTTTTTTCTGTGACACATTGTGCTTTATGTTTCTGGTAATTTTAAGTTGATATATTTTGCGTTTATTCTTGGAAATAGTACAAAATTAAATTAAAAAGTGTGTAGCGGCGCAGGTGTATATGTGCCAGATCAGCAGCAAGTACAAAACTCCAAACCACAAGGAGAAAAAGGAAATTAGACTAATAATAACAAATAGTACTCGCGCTAAAAACAGACACACTACCAGTACTGATTGCGACACATACCTTAGTTAGCAAGGGATTCTATGAATGAATGATGGAACAGCGATGAACTTATTGTAATAAGTAAACCCTTTCGTGGATACTAGAGAAAGAAAAAGATGTGTGTGAACAGCTCTAAAAAATATCATAATAATCCATTCTTGGATAAAGAAAAAGGTGCAAAGAAGAATATGTGAATATAAATGTGCTTATATAAATGCAACTTGGTTATAAAAATGCCGTGCTTAAACTGCAGTATAATAAAACCGCAGAAGTAACCATGCGGTTTTCAAAGTGCAAAGTATCCTAACAACCAGCATAAAACAATATATCAATTACCCATTTACTTGGTGAAAAAAGTAAAGTGATATATTAAACCATGAAGTCCTGAATCCTAAGTGGCAAAAAAATTATGAAACCAGTGATACAAAACAGATACTCTGGCGGTACCTTATATGAAAAAACAATTGCCCGGTAATCTATCCAGAAATGGTAGTACTTAGCTTGAGATGTTAATTCCAGAACGGTCCAATAAATGGGAAAAAATAAGTAGAAATCCTAGAGAGCTGCCCCGGCCGGTGGCAAACTCTCCTCCTCACTGTCGCCTCTGCACGGCTGCAAGCAGGGAGATGTAAATAATCCTCAAGCGACGGTGCTGGCGTGCGACGGTGGTAACAAAGCGGCTGCAATGTCCGGGTGCTAACACGTGATGGATCACGTGATGGCTAGTAAAAACTACGGTGTGCAGATAGAGCCACAATAATTCCTACGCGTTTCGGAGAGCTTTCGGCCTCCTTCATCAGGGATGGCTCTGTCTGCACTTGGCTCATATAAATAGGTTCTAGATCTGTATTGGTTAATTAAAGGCAAATAGTTCCACATCATTATTTAGTCCTTTAGGTCTTAAAGTGTCCAGTTCAAAAATCCATCTAGTTTCTTCCCTAGACATTTGCTTGATAAAATCTCCATTTCGCCAGTCTTTCTTAACCACTTTAATACCGATAACCTTTGTGCCCTCAACGGATCCTTTGTGTACCAGTTTAAAATGTCTGGATAAAGGATGTGTATCCACGTTATTTCTTATATTACACAGATGTTCTCCGATTCGTCTGCATAAAGGGCGTATTGTACGTCCGATATACAATTTTTTGCATGGACATTCAATAGCATAAATTACTCCTGTTGTTTTGCATGTTATAAAGTCCATAATTTCGAATTTAATTCCGCTTTGAGAAGAAATGGTAACTTGTTTAGTAAGATGCAATGTTTTGCAAGTTATACATTTTTTACAGGGATGAAAACCTTTTAAAATTGTTTTGAAAGGACCGACACACGTATCTAGTGGTTTTTCCAAATTACGTACAGTTGGAGCAATTAAATAATTAAGATTCTTCGCTTTTCTAAAGATGAAGCTCGGATTTTCAGTAATTTTGTCTCCAATGATTTTGTCATCTCTCAGGAGTCCCCAATGTTTTAAAACTATTTTTTTAAAAAGATATACATTAGAATTATATTGTGTTATTAAGGGGACAGATATTACATCTGGAGATTCAGATAGAATGTCCTTCCTAAGTTTAGTATTATATAGAATTTCCTCCCTAGGGATTTTTTTAACATTTTCTTTAGTATCGGATAGAAATTCTTCCTTATAGCCTTTGCTCAAAAATTTGGTAATAAGTGTGTCGGCTTCTTTCACATAATCCACTGTATTGGAACAATTACGATGTAATCTTAAAAATTGGCTACGTGGAACATTTAGCAACCATTTTGGAAGATGGCAGCTATTAGTGGCAATAAAACTATTTGAATCCGTGGGTTTCATAAAAGTGCATGTATTAATGGTCCCATCTTTAATAGAAATATCTAAATCTAAAAAGTGTACACTTTCCGTACTAATGGTGGCATTAAATTCAAGATAAAACTGATTTTTATTTAAACCATTTAAAAACATATTGAGTGAGTCCCTCCCCCCTTTCCAAATAAAAAAGACATCGTCAATAAAACGGAGCCATAGGGCCAGGTCCGCGCGTAGACTACCATCTTGGTAAATGTACGTATCTTCCCATCTACCTACATATAAATTTGCGTAGCTAGGCGCGAACCTGGTCCCCATGGCTGTACCCCATTGCTGGGTGTAGTAGTTCTTTTCATGTTTAAAATAATTGTGCGTTAATATAAAATAAGAACATTCCTTGATAAAATCAATCATTTCTTGGGAAATATTTTCTGATTTGTTTAAAAAATATTCTAGAGCTTCAGTGCCCTTATCATGCTGAATGGCAGTATACAATGATGTAATATCTAGTGTCCCTAATATGAAATTACTGTCCCATTCAAATTGATTTAAAATTTGGAGAATATGCTTACTATCTTTCAGGTATGCAGGTAAATTCGGGACTAACTTTTGTAAGTGGCAATCTACATAATGGGACAAATTTGAAGTCAGATTGCCAATACCTGAAATAATAGGACGACCCGGGGGATTAGTCTGGTTCTTGTGAATTTTTGGTAAATAATAAAATACCGCTATTCTAGGATGTAATGTTTCAATGTATTCAGCTTCCTCTTTGCTTAGTAATGCATTGTTGCGGCCTTTGGTCACCAGATTTTTAAGTTCTAATACGAATTGATCAGTAGGATCTTTATCCAGTTTTTTATAAGTTTTTTGGTCACTTAGAATACGTTGAGATTCCGTTTCATATTGTGCGTAGTCCAAAATTACAATACTTCCCCCCTTATCTGCAGGTCTAATTACAATGTCCTTCCTTCTTTGTAATTCCCGGATAGCGTAGCGTTCCTTGCTGGTTAAATTTTGTTTAAAATTAGAGCATTTTTTCATACTAATTTTTCTGAGATCCCGGATTACATTATTTTGAAAAGCTTCGAAAGCCTCCGAATACTCGTTAATTGGATTAAATTTGGATTTTGGTTTTAAATTAGTTAAATTTGGTGGTTGGCAGTCCTCCTGTTGTGAAGGGATATGTGATGCTGCTATAGTTTTTTTAAAAAAATATTTTTTCAAAGCTAGCTTGCGCATGAACTGTTTCACTCCAATAAAAGCTTGAAATTTATTAAATTTTACTGCCGGAGCAAATTTAAGTCCTTTTCTCAATAGAGATTGTTCACTATCTTTTAATGAGTATTTGCTCAAGTTGAAAATCTTCTGGCCTTCACTATTCACTTTTTTAGAGAACTTCTTTTTTTGGGTGAGTTTCCCTCCCCTACAACCTCTGTGGCATTTCTTCTGTGTTCTACCCGAAAAAAAGAACTAATTGTTTTAGATTGATTTTTTTCCCTCTGAGGCTTTCTTGCTTGAATAGAACCATTTAAGTTCGTTGAAGTACTTGCTATTGGGTCTTTTTCACTTGCTATATTCTCATTTTCCAGCGTTTCTGTTACTGTATTTAAAATTTCATAACGATTGAAAGTAGTTACGGACGGAAGATCATTGTAATCAGTTGTTTGAGATTGATCGATAGTAGTAATCGAGGGCTGATTTTTATTTGTGGTGGATGGAATTATATGGATCACATTCTCTGTATTATTTGCTAAGGTATTTGCACCTTGATGGATTTGAGGGGTTATTTCGATATTTTCCGGTGTAGGATAGATTGAAAAATTATCCTCTGAGATAATAGTAGAAAGATCGCTATCATAAATCTGATCAATAGTCTCAAAAAACTGTGAATCGCTCTGTATCAAGTGATCATATTTCGGTACTGAATCGCGGCCGAATTTTCTTTTTTTCTTTTGAATAATTTCTTTTTCTTTCTGATTGATCCGATGTTTAATACTGTTGGAAAGTTTTCTAATTTCCGGATGATGTTTGTAACATTCCATATCCTTAAAAATCTTAGAGATTTCACTTTTATTAATAACTAATTGTTTTTTCCTTTTCGTAATAATAAAGGTGACAGCTTGTTTCGAAAAACTTTTTAATAATGTGTCCCATTCCTCTAAGGTTGAAGGATCTCCTATGTCGCCAGAAAGAGATTTCTGTATGACTAAACCTTTTGGAATGCAATCGAATGCTAAATACCGTTCAAGAGTAACCACTTCCCATAAATCCCTCATCTCTTTTAACAGTAGTTGCTCTAACCTTTTCAGGGATTCCTTCACCATATGTAATTTGTCTCCATTAAAATTCTCCACTGGTTCTTGTGGTCCCATATTAAAAAATGTTTGTATAAAATTAATTCGATCTTTGCGATCTTCCCAAAGATCTCCCATATTTGTAGTGGAAGTGTTTTCAATCAGTAATGAAAAACTTATACACTGCTGCCAGCTACTAGTGTGGTAAAAATAGTACAAAATTAAATTAAAAAGTGTGTAGCGGCGTTTTGTATCACTGGTTTCATAATTTTTTTGCCACTTAGGATTCAGGACTTCATGGTTTAATATATCACTTTACTTTTTTCACCAAGTAAATGGGTAATTGATATATTGTTTTATGCTGGTTGTTAGGATACTTTGCACTTTGAAAACCGCATGGTTACTTCTGCGGTTTTATTATACTGCAGTTTAAGCACGGCATTTTTATAACCAAGTTGCATTTATATAAGCACATTTATATTCACATATTCTTCTTTGCACCTTTTTCTTTATCCAAGAATGGATTATTATGATATTTTTTAGAGCTGTTCACACACATCTTTTTCTTTCTCTAGTATCCACGAAAGGGTTTACTTATTACAATAAGTTCATCGCTGTTCCATCATTCATTCATAGAATCCCTTGCTAACTAAGGTATGTGTCGCAATCAGTACTGGTAGTGTGTCTGTTTTTAGCGCGAGTACTATTTGTTATTATTATTCTTGGAAATACTTTCTAACTTTTCCTGAATTTGACACTGTCCTATTTACAGTTGTACACTACTGTCTGGGAACATAGGAGGGCTCAGAAGGGAAACCAGTTAGCTATTGGAAATCAGATTTTGCTGTAATAGTTAATAGTAGAACAATGTATTGGGACACTGTTCATGGTCACCTAACAGCTCAAATGATGGCTACCACAAACGGCACTATCTACTCCACTTTTCAGATCCTAGGGATTGCCTTGATCTTCATCCTTTGACCCCTAAATATGGATCTGGACTTACACAGAAACCCCCCCCTAGGCTGACACCATGGAGGTAGTTGCTGTTTGGTGGTTCAAAAGGCAAGAATAATCAGGGAGCCAGGTCAGAACCAGTAAGGCCTCTTTCACACATCAGGCTTTTTGAATCAGGCGCCATCCGGCCTTTTTTTTGAACACCGTATGCGGCGAACGGACACGCCGGATCCGGTGGGTATAACATTGAAAAGATATAGCGCCGGATTGCGCCGCATGTACCTGCGTTCTGTCCGCTGTCCTCCGGATGCGGTGTCTGGTTTGTTTCCGGCGTCTAGAAAAGACGCATTTTGTAACGTTTTTTTTCTCGGCCAAAAAGCTGGAAGCGCCGGATCAGGCGCTTCCGGCGTTTGTGTACAATGAAAGTCTATGAGCGCCGCATTGCGCCGCATCCGTCAGCAACCGGATCCGGTGGCCTGATCCTGTTTTTTTGTCTGGGAATGTTAATTGGGTCTAGACAGAAGCAAACATATATATAGACCACACCTGTGGGACACTGTGCCACATGCATTACAAGAAGCTTGAGAGCCACAGAAGCAAGCAAGAGAGCCACGTCTCCACATTTCAAACCGCATCAATATGGATTCTGGGGACCACCAAGACGTGGGAGCGGAGGAGACCGGAGAAAATGGCAGAGGGTAAATATCACCCCATGATACTTTAGCGTGTATTTTATGTGTTTGCATTGGTTGTGTTCAATACAATGTGGATATTAGTCTTGTTTGTTTTGGATTATTTTTCAATACATTGTTGGCATTGCTCTTTTCTGGTTTGGTTTTTTTTTTATATACATTGTTGGCATAGCTCTATTCTGGTTTGGCGTACTTTAATACATTGTTGGTATTGCTGTATGATGGTTTTTAATATACTTGAATAATTTGTGAGTAGTGCAAATTTTTATTTTGCCGTACTTATGAGCTTGCTTGCACACAGTTGTATTGTTGATTTTTATTCTAGGACTTTAAAGGACAACATAGGGATTACTACCAGCAGTGCAATAAAAATTGGTCAAAAACTTGTGTGTACTTATTTCATTTAATTGCATATTTTTGTGTATATTGGTGGGTAATATTTAATGCAATGTGGGTATTGTTATATTATTATTTTCATTACTTATATGCTATGTGGCTTTTGCTTAAATAAACGTGTGTTTTTCTATTTTCTGGTTTTTTATACTTTCTGAATTTGATGGTACTGCTATGTTATTTATTTGCATACATAAATTAGCTTGCTTGTCTGCATTTTTTTTTTTTCTAGTAATAAAAGTTAATATAGGGATTACTACCAGCAGTGCAATAAAAATTGGTCAAAAACTTGTGTGTGCTTATTTCATTCAATTGCATATTTTTGTGTATCTTTGTGGGTAATGTTTAATGCAATGTGGGTATTATAATGTATGTGGCTAGTACTTAAATAAATGTTAGTTTTGCAATATTGAGTTTTGGGGTACTTGTATACAATTGGGGTATTGATATATACTAGGTTGGCACAGTAGTATACAATGTGCCAAAAGATATATCCTTTTTGAATTGATGTATACTAGTTGTGTATAGGTATATACTGTGTTTGCATACTTCTTTATTATGGTTATTTATATATACAGTGTTGCCTATTTTCTCTATTATGTTGTTATTGCTGTATGCTATGAGGGTTGTGCTATGCAGTGAAAATATCCTAATTAATCATGCTTTGATTAGCTCAATGTATCATGTATATGATGATTGTGTCCATGTATTAAATTGAATTGTATTTTTTCCACAGCAGAGGACATCAGAGGCAGCAGGCTGCGACTGCATCTGCACAAAATAGAAGAGATGGAGGACAGCAGCGTGACCGGGCCACATCTAGCAGACGGTAAATATAACAAACACAATAACCGCAAACAGAACTTTTGACTTTCATAGTGGTACATGGTTTTAAATTTTTTTTATTATTTTTGTTTGTTTTGGTAAAAATGCAGAGGAAAGCATCGTAGGCCACGTAGAGCCACACCATCACCACCACAACAGGAGGCTGAAGAACAGGCGCCATCAATTAGACGGTAAATATCTCAAAACAAATAACCGCAAACAGAACTTTTGTCTTTCATACCGGTCCCTGTTTTGAGCCATTTTTTTTTTCTCCTTTTTGTTACTTTTGTTACACTGCAGAGTACAGCATAGGAGGCCGCGGTCTGTGACACCACCACCACCACAACCAGAGGCAGAGGAAGAAGAGGAGCAGGCGCCATCCAGGAGACGGTAAATATCACATAACAAATAACCGCAAACAGAACTTTTGTCTTTCATACCGGTCCCTGTTTTGAGCCATTTTTTTTTCTCCTTTTTGTTACTTTTGTTACACTGCAGAGTACAGCATAGGAGGCCGCGGTCTGTGACACCACCACCACCACAACCAGAGGCAGAGGAAGAAGAGGAGCAGGCGCCATCCAGGAGACGGTAAATATCACATACCAAATAACTGAAACCAAGATTTTTTTTTCTTTCAGCACGGAGCATGATTGTGGCTATTTATTATTTTGTTTTATTTTCCTCTTTAATGCACATCAGACGACCATCTCTGATAGGAATGGAGTACAGGCGGCAGGACAGTAGTTCTTCTGGGAGCCCTCTCACTCATCGGCAGCGTTTAACGGTAATTTTTAACCAAATATTTTTCCAAAATCATTTGGTGAATTTTTTTTTATTATTTTCCTTTTTTTTTTTTTTCAATACAGGAATCTGAACCAGAGGACCTCCCAGAAGAAGGACGTGGTGGACAGATACCCGGAGTGGGCTCGCAATTCGTAAGTTTCCTGCATCCATCATTACAACACAACATCTCACTACACAACACATCCTAAAAAATAAAAAAAAAAAAGGAAATTAAAATTAATATTTTTTTTTTTTTGGCAGTCTTCCGCACCTGTGGCTTCAAGAGGTCAAACCAGTGCCTCCCAGAGTCGACATGAAGAACGCGGCGGTCTTCCATCTGTAAGTATAATTTTTTTTTTTTTTTAGTTTTAAAAAAATGTTTTTAATAATTTTATTAATTAAAATTTTTTATTCACATTTATTTTAAAGGCTTCACAGCGTGCTCCCGACTCAGACGGAGAGGAGGGGATCGACATCGATCTATTGATAGATCTGATTAGAGAGCGGGAGCCGCTGTGGAACATGGGGGACCGCCGCCATTCTGATCAGATAGTGACACGTCGGCTCTGGGATGAAGTTTGTTCCCTACTTGTTGGATACTGGGAGGACCTCGAAGCTCGGTCACAGACTAAAATGCGTAAGTATATACAGTTCAGTAGGGATGCTGGATTTAAACCTGTGTTTCCACAACTCCAGTCCTCTTGAACCACAAGAGGTCATGTTTTCTGGATTTCCTTAGGTCCAACACTATGTAAATACTGAAAACATGACCCATGGTTGACATGAGGACTGTTTTGAAAACATGTATGTATGAAATAATAACCTATTTGTGCTATCTCGTTTCAGGGGAGAGAATTGTGAAGCGGTGGCGGTCTATCAGGGATCGCTTCAAGAAAGAGTTCAACAAAGAAATGCGGGCCCCGAGTGGTTCTTCAGGACGCCAGAGTAAATATAAGTATGCAAGAGCTCTGGCGTTCCTGCGTGAAACAATGGTCACCAGAAGGTAAATATTAAAAATTACATGTATGTCTACATTTTTTTTTCACAGCCAGGGCCATTTAAATACAGTTTATTAATTGTATATTTTCTCTTTATTCCACAGCACGGTGAGCAGCACTCGGGCGCCCGCAGAGTTGGGCCCTTCTGAGGCGATCCCTGAGGAGACCGGCACCGAGGGACAGATTGACCGCCCCGACCCATCTGCACCCACACGTGAGCCCTCTTTCCCCTCAACCAGCGCTGCAGCAGCGTGGCGAGTGCATTACATGAATCTGCTGGTCAACAGATAGATTTTCCTTTGCCCCACCCTTCTGCCCCTGCCACCTCTAGTACATCTGTGGCTACTGGGCGGCAACGGCAGAGGGGTCAGGAAAGTAACTATGCGCCCGAGTTATTACACATTAACGCATCTTTCCAGAACTGCCTTAAGTTGCTATCTGAGCAAGTTACCGCAGGCGTTAATCAGATAACCTCACTAGTTGGTGAGGTGAAGACACTTCTGGAAAGTGTGCGTTCTGAGGTAAGAGGATCCCCGAACCACAGTTTTTTTCGGTCGGTTGCGGAGCGCATAGATCCTCTATCTGCTGACCAGCAGATGTTTGTGATGCACACGTGCCATGCTGCTCTAGTGCAGGTTGTCTCCCATCCTACATCCACCCCAGTTGTTCCTCCACCTCCACCCCCTACAGTGAGCGTGCCTCCTCCCCCTCTTATTCATTATCAGCCACCTCCACAGTTCCAGCAACCTCCCCACTATCACCAACCTTCCCAGTACCAGCCACCTTCCCAACTTCAGCCACCTTCCCAACTTCACAACCTTCCACTTCAGCAACCTTCCCAACTTCAGCAACCTTCCCAACTTCAGCCACCTTCCAGTACCAGCCACCTTCCCAACTTCAGCAACCTTCCCAACTTCAGCCACCTTCCCAGTACCAGCCACCTTCCCAACTTCAGCAACCTTCCCAACTTCATCGCACCTTCCCAGTTCAACCAGCCACCTTCCCAACTTCAGCCACCTTCCCAACTTCAGCCACCTTCCCAACTTCAGCCACCTTCCCAACTTCAGCCACCTTCCCAACTTCAGCCACCTTCCCAACTTCAGCTACCTTCCCAACTTCAGCCACCTTGCCAACTTCAGCCACCTTGCCAACTTCAGCCACCTTGCCAACTTCAGCCACCTTGCCAACTTCAGCCACCTTCCCAACTTCAGCCACCTTCCCAACTTCAGCCACCTTCCCAACTTCAGCCACCTCACCAACTTGAGCCACATTACCAACTCCAGTCCCCTCAACAACTCCTGTCACCTATTCAGTACCAGCCACCTACCCCGTACCAACAACCTACCCCGTACCACACTCCCACCTCTTACCAATCTCCTTCCCCCTACCAATTCCCTACCATGTCAGTTGCTCCTCCAGTACCTGCCCCACCCTGCACTCCACCACCCATCACCGAATCAGTCTCCAACTTGTCTTCCCATTCTTTAACCCTTTCCACCCCTTCACCTCTTACTGTTCCTTCCCCACCAGCATCACAGTCCTCTCTACACACTCCCACAGTCGAATTGTCCCGCAGCCCCTCCAATAGTATGTCCACCACACAATACACATCGTTATAATGTTATGTACAAATGTTTTTTCTAAAAAAAAAAACAGTCTTTGAATGACAAAAAATTTTTTATCAAAGATATTTTGAAATTTAACATTTACAAACGTTTAAAAATATTGGTTTAATAAATTTTGAATTGGTTGATTCAATTTTTTGTCTCTCATTTATTTATAATGTTACAGATTATGTAAGGTTACATGTGTATTAAACATTAATAACAGTACCAATGGTAAAGACAGAAACATTACATTTAGGTACAAACATAACAATTGATCACACACGGTCATCCTGCCAGTCTACCTGTCCTTCGGCTGAAATAAAGTACTGGGCAAATCTGTCCCTCATCCTAGAAACAGCAACAGAACTTCTATTAGTATTATTATGGTAATCATGTAAACTTGTTTGTTGATGGTGGTCCTCAATGGTCAATTGTTCTTTTGAGATCACAACATTGTGGAGTACCACACAAGCTTTTATTACTTCGTCAACAGTTTCCGTTTTCAAATTGATGGCTGTCATTAGCACCCTCCACTTTGCAGTAAGTATTCCAAATGTACACTCCACCATTCTTCGGGCTCTAGTGAGCCGGTAATTGAAAATACGTTTGGTATGGTTCAGTCCTCTGCTGGCATATGGTTTCAGTAAATGTTCTGATAGCTGGAAAGCCTCATCACCAACACACACATATGGCATAGGTGGGCCTGTGGTTTGAGGCAGCGGCCTAGGGGCTGGGAAATTGAATGTGTTGCCATACAGTCGACGGCCCATTGCTGAAATTTTGAATACTTGAGAATCGTTAGATCGACCATATGACCCTATGTCAACTGCAATGAACCTATATTCGGCATCGGCGATGGCCATCAACACAACGGAGAAATATTTTTTATAGTTAAAATATTGTGATCCACTTCCTGATGGCTTCACAATTCTGACATGTTTGCCATCTATCGCTCCAAGACAATTTGGAAATTGGCATATCTTTTCGAATTTATCAGCTATTTCCATCCACCGCTGTGTGGTCAGTTCAGGCATATATTCCGAGACCAAACAGTCCCAGAGTGCACGGCATGTGTGCTTTATTATGCCCGATATGGTTGAGATTCCCAAACGAAATTGGAAATGGAGTGAAGAGAGTGATTCTCCACTTGCAAGGAATCTAAAAAAAAAAAAAATACACTATCAATGCTCAGATCTCAGGTATAAAAATTTTAAAAGTGAAAAGACAGAATATATCACTACCCACATAGTATAAAACAATAATGACAACATTTACAAGTATCCCTAAAAAGAACACAGCACTACACACCAACTATTAAAAGTACGCCAAAACAGAATAGAGCAATAGCCACATTGTATTTCATTACGCAAAAAAAGAAGATGGCACTACCCACAAACTATTAAAAGTACGCAAAAACAGAACATGGCACTACCCACATAGCATAAAAGTTTGAATAAAAAAAAAATATAACAATAACCACATTGTATTAAACATTTCCCGCAAAGATACACAAAAATATGCAATTGAATGAAATAAGCACACACAAGTTTTTGACCATTTTTTATTGCACTGGTAGTAATCCTTCTGTTGCCTTTTAGTCCTAGAATACGAAACAACAATACAACTGTGTGCAAGCAAACACATTCAAAAGTAATAGCTTACCTTATTGTCACCATGAGACGCTCCGACGGAGAAATCGAATACCGGCAATACGTGTCACATCTCCTGATCTTGTCTTCAATCCTCTCCACCAACATGTCAAAGGTTGCCTTCTTCATACGAAGATAAGAAAAAAATTTATGTGGATTCTCTCTTAACTCCATATTGAGTGTTGAATAGACTCCACGGGTTAGTCGCTGTGCCGTGATGGGGTGTATCCACATCCGACGGCGGCGCTGTCGCTGACGCTTTAGGCGCTGCTCGATCCCTCTCTCCTTCTCCATAACGATAAAACACAAGCGATTCGCCTCTGCTGTGAAATCCACAAGATTCCGGAAAATATTACCAATAATCGCCTCCATCTTCATCAGTCACTTGCTCTTCTCTCAAAAATGCTCCTCTACAACCTGTCAAAGATGTTCTGTAGGAACACTGTATATATAGGATTTACAATAGCCAATCAGATTTTGAAATGAAAGGGGCGTGATTGGAAAACGGATCCGTCAGAATCCGTCAAAAAACCGGATGAAACTGATGCGCCGGATCCGGTTTTCTGCCTGATCCGATAAACTGATCAGGCATCCGGCGTATCAGGTTTTTTATTTCATTGCCGCATCCGGCGCGACGCCTGACCGCGCCTGATTCAAAAAGCCTGATGTGTGAAAGTAGCCTTAGGCAGACAAAATGTAAAATCAGAAGAAGCAAGAGTAGTCCGTGAACGGGTAAGGGTGAGATCAGGATACAATACGCAAGGTGGGAGCTGAGCATGCAGGACTAAACCAGAGGAGAACAATGCTGTTTCTGGCAGCTTCTTGCAATATGCTTTCCGATTGGCTGAAGCAGTGAGCTGATTATTTCAGCTCTCTCACACCCTGCCAGACCGGATGGTAGCACTGGTACTAGAGGTTCTGGTTTCAACGTGTCCTCCATTTCCAGTGCCGCAAGCAGAATGAATCTGGAGACTAGAGCAGATGGCAAAGGAGATATCGCACACTATTTGCAGAAGCCCTGATGTCAGAGAGTGGCAGAAAACCAGAGCAGTAGAAGAATTAAAAATTAGAACCTTCATTAAATTCCGATATACTGTAGAAGTAGTGACTATTTTGACTTCACATGAACTTTCTGGAAATTAGCACGCAGTGGATGTTACAGAGTGCCTGTAGTGCTAAGATTGTGCTCCAGGAAACACGCACACTGTAAACTGTTAAGTGGGTTCATCTCATCACAGCAATGCCAAATATATGGATACTATATGTGGTTTGGGAACACTGCAAGGCTCAGAATTTATTGGGAGATTTGACTTATGGTGAGCCAATTTTTCTGGATTGGGTTATGGAAGCCATGTTGCTATCTGAGAGCTTTTGAGCCACTAATAATGTGGAAACCTCTGTTTTTCGATTGACACATAATGGAGGTGAGTGAGAGCTTTTTTTTGCAGGATGAGTAGAAGTTTTTACTCTTATAATTTTCACCTATATAACATTTCTTGGTGGCTTTTTATTACAATATTTGTGAGGCAGAATGAACAAACAGTTGATCACCATGCTTCACTGGTTTTTGCCATGATGTCTTCTATTAGACTGTGAGCTGTTATTGCCTTAGTGAATTATTCAGTTTTACTACATAACTTTGCATTTCTGTGGACATTTTAAGTAGAAATGTTTATAAATATAAATTTCAAATATATTTAATTTAAAAATAATTTGTTTCATTTTTGGCAGATGACTGTTCCTGGAGATCAGGGGAACAACTGACATCTTCAAATTTTCAATCAGATGACTTTGACATCACACAGGATACAATTGAAGTGAAGATCATTACTCCAGATATACCATCATCCCTTGACTGCAAAGATCAATCATCTGATCCTTTGAAACAGGTCCTTCCATCTGATTCATTACAGACTGCTAAGAAAAATAAAAGTTACAAGATAATCATTAAAGAACGAAATGCTGTTAAAGCAAAGAAGCCATTTTCACGTTCAGAATATGGAAATAGTTTTCCCCTTGAAACATCTTTTGTTAAACATCAAAATATTCACACAGAGGAGAATAGATTTTCTTGTTCTAAGTGTGGTAGACATTTTAACCGGAAATCAGTTCTTGTTAGGCATGAGAGAACTCACACTGGGGAGAAGCCGTATTCATGTTCAGAATGTGGAAAATGTTTTGCAGAGAAATCAAATCTTATCTCACATCACAGAACTCACACAGGGGAGAAACCACATTCATGCTCAGAATGTGGGAAATATTTTAACCGGAAATCGCATCTTGTCAGTCACCAGAGAATTCATACTGGGGAAAAGCCACATTTTTGTTCAGAGTGTGGAAAATGTTTTGCAGAGAAATCAAATCTTATCACACATCAAAGAACTCACACAGGAGAAAAACTATATTTATGTTCAGAATGTGGGAAATCTTTTAACCGAAAATGGTGCCTTCTTAAACATCAAAAATCCCATGCAGGGAAAAATTAATTATTGGAAAATCATATTTTGTGAAAAGTCAAAAATAACTCACATGGGAACAAACTATAAATTTCATTGACATATTCTACAAAACCATATAATAGAGTTGTATAATTAAATGAGAAACAGAAATGACCTTAAAACTAACAGTATTTTTTTAGACTACAAGACACATTTTAACAAGAAACCATCTTGCTAATAAGTGAGGACCTCATAGTTCAGAGGCAGCTTTCTGTGACGGAGAACGCTGAGACAGCATCCTTCCCGATCACTGAAAGAACTGCTCTCTCCTGGTCCACTCTGATCTATGTGACCGCTGCAGAGAAGGAGAGGAGGAAGATACCGGGACCTGCACAGAGACTTCACATCCTGAATGAGAGGCTGAAAGACCTTCCACCCGACTAGCTCAGGGATCTTTCAGGTCATGTGATCAATCACATGATTTGGAAGTAACTGCAAATTGGGGTAAGTTATACACTGTTTGTGTGTGTCTGTAAAAGTGCATCTAAAGCAGGCCTGTATGTAAATGTGCATATGTAGCAAAGGTGTGTGTATGTAGATGTGCATGTGTAACAGAGTATTTGTATTTGTAAATGTGGATACAGTATATCCCAAAAGTGAGTAGATCCCTCACATTTTTGTAAATATCTTTTCATGGGACAACAATGAAGATATGACACTTTGATACAATGTAAAGTAGTCAGTGTACAGCTTGTATTACAGTGTAAATTTGGTGTGCCCTTCAAATAACTCAATACACAGCAATTAAAGTCTAAACGCTGTCAACAAAAGTGAGTACACCCCTAAGTGAAAATGGCCAAAGTGTCAATATTTTGTGTGGCCACTATTATTTTCAAGCACAGCCTTAACTTTTTTGAGCATGGAGTTCACTAAAGCTTCACAGGTTGCCACTGGAATCGTCTTCCACCCCTCCATGATTACATCACAGAACTGGTGGATGTTAGAGACATGCGTTCCTCCTTCTGTTTGAGGATACCCCACAGGGTTTAGGTCTGGAGACATTTTCTTTAGCAATGCAGTGTTCATCTTGGAGATGTGTTTGGGGTACTTATCAAGTTGGAATACTGCCCTGCTGCCTAGATTTCGAAGTCATTGGATTATGCTTCATTCTCTTCTTCAGTATGTTACAGTACTTATTGACATTCATGGTTCCCTCAATGAACTAGCTCCCCACAGCCAGCAGCACTCATGCAGCCCCAAACTATGACGCTCTCACCACCATGCTTGACAATAGGTGAGACACAATTGTTTTTCTACTCCTCACCTGGTTGCCGCCACACACAATTGATTCGATCTGAACTAAATAAGATTATCTTGGGCCCCTCAGACCACAGGAAATGATTCCAGTAATCCATGCCCTTAGTCTACTTGTCTTCAGCAAACTGTTTGCTGGCTTTCTTGTGCATCATCTTTAGAAGAGGCTTCCTACTGGGGCGACAGCCATGTAGACCAATTTGATGCAGTGTAAGGCTTATGGTCTGAACACTGACAGGCTGACCCCACCCCTATAGCCACTGCAGCATTTCTGGCAGCACTCATATGTCTATTTTTTAAAGACAGCCTCTGGGTATGATGCTAAGCACGTGCACTAAACTCCTTTGGTCGACCATGATGAGTCCAGTTCTGAGTGGAACCTGTTGTTAAACTGCTGTATGGTCTTGACCACTGTGCTGCAGTTTCAGGGTGTTAGCAATCTTCTTATAGTCTAGGCCATGTTTATGTAGAGCAACAAATATTTTTTTCAGGTCCTCAGTGAGTTCTCTGCCATGAGGTGCCATTTTGAACTTCCAGTGAACAGTACGCAAGAGTGTGAGAGCGATAATATCAAATTTAACTCACCTGTTTCCCATTCACACAAGACCTTGTAACACTAATGAGTCACATGAGACCGGGGAGGGAAAATAGCTAATTGGGCACAATCTGTCCATTTTCACTTAGCAACGTACTCACTTTTGTTGACAGAGGTTTAGACATGATTGGCTATGTGTTGAGTTATATAGAGGGCACACCAAATTTACACTGTTATACAAGCTGTACACTGACTACATTGCATTGTATCAAAGTGTCATATCTTCAGTGTTGTCCCATGAAAAGATATAATAAAATACTTACAAAAATGTGAGGGGTGTACTTACTGTTTGGTATGTTGTATGTAGCTGAGCTGTCTGTGTATGTCAGTGTTGATATGTAGCAAAGCTGTATGTGTGTAGCAGAGCTGTGTGTGTAAATGTGCATATGTAACAGCTTTGTGTGTAAATGTTCATATGTAACAGAGCTGTGTATGTAAATGTGTATAAGTAGCAGAGCAGTGTTTGCAAGTGTGCGTATGTAGCAGAGCTGTGTGTATGTAAATGTGCATATGTAGAAGAGCTGTGTGTACTGTATATGCAGTAATGTTGTGTGTGTATATGTGAGCTGTATAGTGCTCATTAATGGTTATGCTGTGAAGCTATATGGAAATAAAATACACAGTACAGAAAACATAGAATAGATTGAAAAAATCTAAAAATTGCAATGTGTATTTAGCCCCGAGTCAATACATTTGTGGGACCAACTTTTGCTGCAGTTACTGCTGAAAGTCTTTTAGGGTCTGTCTGTACCAGCTTTGCTCATCTAGAGGCTGCAAATATTGCCATTCTTCTTTGCAAACTAGCTCTAGCTCAGTGGTATTGGATGGAGACATCTGTGAACAGTAATTTTTAGATCTTGCGACAGATTTTCATTGGGGTTTAGGTCTGGATTGTGTCTGTGCTGTTCACACACATGAATATGCTTTAATATAAACCATCCATTGTAGGGTCGTTGTCCTGCTTTAACGCAAAATTTACGCCCCAGTCTCGAGAATTTTGCAACTTCTAATAGGTTTTCATTCAGGATTTAGCTCCATCCATCTTTCCAGCAACTCTAACCAGCTTCCTTGTCCCTGCTGAAGAAATGGTGAAACCAGTGGATGTGTCCAAATCTGCTCTGATGATAAGGATGAATGGCAGACGATATTCTTCAAAGCTTTATTTTAAACCAGGTTATGTAGTCAACGCTCTTCAAGGTCATGTAGGACCTCTTCCTCAGGATGAAACCTGCCACTCTTAGACTCTTCAATGACCCCCAGGTTCAGCATCTGCTTCACCTCTCTTGAGACTATCTCTCAGCAGGCTTCAGTGATCCAATATAGCTTCAAGTTTACCCAAACATAAGGCTCCGTGGGAACCTCATGCTGTATTGCCTGAATACAACCTGGTAATTCTGAGAAAAAGTCTCTGTTCCGATGTAGCAACTCTCGGCATTGCTGCCTTTGGACACGTTGGATTTGAACTTCGCCAGCAAACAAGGGGCTTCCATGGGTTCTCTATCTTGCCATTGCTTTATCAGGTTGACGTGGTACACCTGGTAGGGCTTCCTTCTCCATGATTGATGGATTTTATAGTTGACCTCACCAATCTTTTCAGCTACTTCATAGGGGCCCTCTATAATAAGTCCTCATTCATGGCAAAATAAGGATATCGGGTGTCAGCCTTCGGCTCTTGTACAACACCATGAAGTACAGTCACATTATCATATGCTCCTTTTAGATTTAAGTCCCAGAATGAAAAAAAGTCCAGCCCTATTATTATGGGGTGTAACAAGTCCTGCATGACTCAAATGTCATGAGTCTTGGTGCCAGAGTTTGTATTTATGACCACACGAGCCACAGGGTAATTTTTACACCGGACTCTAACCACTTTCCCAAGAACTAGCCAGTGAGGAAGTGTGACTCTCACTAGTGTTACCAAACTCCCTGAGTTCAATACACTAGTCACTAACAGTGGGCATGCCTGTGGCCCCTAGCCATGTTGAGGGTCAGCACTGCAGGCAGACTATGCAAAATATGAGCAGCGCCGACCTATACTGCAGTCCATTGGTGGTCATGGGGCAACGGGCGGCTATGTACTCCAGGGTGTGACACCTCCAACAAACCACGGTATTAGATGTGGCCTTCAGCAAGAACTCAGAAACTTCCTGGGCCCTCAGACACGCTGCAGATGTTGCTCTAGTTCCCTTCTTTTGGTAGTCCCCGTTTGGAACCTCAGCATGAAGATGTTAAGACTCCTTGCTTTCCCAAAGAACTCTTGACCACCTGGTACCTTTCCACCATTGCCCACCAGGTCATCGGCATTCCGGGGATCTCCACCAGGTGTAACAGGTCGATCATTTGAGATAGGGGAAGTTTGTCACCATGGTAGGCCCAGTGATGCATCCACTGTGCCCTGACCGAGTTACTCATAAGCATGCTAATATCTCTATTTTCAAATTGGCATACTCTGCAAGGCCAGGTCATAATAGATCTTCTGCAGTTACCCCATTAGATATGGCGCCCGAACCTTCGCCCACTGCCCTGGCAGCAATTTCTCATCGTCTGCCATCCTCTGAAACATGGCCAGGAATGCCTCAACACCATACCCTGGTGTCATCTTTTATAACTCCCCTCTTACAGTTTTCCTCATCTGGGTATCATTGCTTCGGCCTGGAGGCGGTGTGGCTTCCCTGACACGGACTGCCTCTGCCAAGAGTGTTATCTGCTGCTGCTGTATTTATTGCAGCTGGATTTGCTGCACACACACAGTTTATTCTCCTGTGCTTGCTTCTGCATGTTAACCTAAACCAGCTGCTTCATTCGCTCCTCCATGTCTTCAGACCGCGCATGCCACTACTACAGTTGATTTGACCCAGGACATACAGTTTCTTGGCTGCCATCACCTGTGCTCCTTGGCAATCTTGCACGCAATTCTAACACCAATTAAAACATCTCAGCTCACTCCGCAGAGCTTGAGGTATACACAGCAAGCAATTTATTAAACAATGTCCAGGCAGGTTTATTCAAACTTCATAAACTGCAGTAAATAAAGCATATAACGGCCCTTGGACATAAGGAAAACAAAAATAGTCCAAGCACAATGACACACACTTGTTGGACCAGTTCACTCGGACAGCGTAACATCCAGCACAAAAGACTGACAGGAGACTTAACAAAGGTGGACTTTTCCCCTACACTCTCAGTCACTGAATGAGACAACTGGTCTCCTTTTAATCTGCCATGCCACACCCCAGGGTGGGGATGCGTGATCAGCCATTCCACCCATCTCTCTGACCGCTCATAAACCCGACCCTTGACACGCCCTATACATGCTGGAGCCCATTACACCACCAAGGCTACCAACCTGAATGACACATATAGTATCTCCCCTCGAGGACCTATCCACCAGCCATTTTACTACATTGTATAGTAAAAACGGTTAAAAGAAATATATCCACCAAGAGTAATTTAAATTAAATATAAAAATGTAAAGTATTACTATTTTTTATTTGAGTCAAAAAATTCAATGCACAAGAAAAAGACAAGCTAATTCTAATCTTTTTTTATATATATTTTTAACTTTCATACTAGAGTAAGCACTTGCTGACATTTGCCATGAAAACTTAGTGCACTGCCAGCTCGCATTACGACTGCTGTAAATGTGGGCGGGATCTGGTAACATGGGTCTGATGTCATTTATCTCCTCCCTTTCTGGGTGTTTGCAAAATAAGGAATATGATAAAGTAAAGAATCTGAATGCTGCTCCAATTTGTTGGTGACTGCAATATAAGACTGACATGTGGACAGTGTCACCGAGGACTGGTAGCATGGCCGATTCTAGCATTCCTCCTAACTGAAGTCAACATTTAAGTGGCATCCCTATCTGATACTGCACTAAAATCATGTGGTGAATGACCACAAATCCTTTTTCTTTTTTTCTTCTGGGGGAGGAGAGAGAGGATGGGAAAAGTGTTTGGTTACGACATTGTTATGGTAAAATGACCTATCAGTATGATTTTCCAGCTCTGTATGATTACTGTGATGTCAAATTTTTATATTGATCTTTTTTCCTTAATGTTGAGAAAAAATATAATTTTAAAGAGAATCTGTCAGTAGGATCGACCCCCCTAAGCCACTTCTATGGGTATGCAGGTCATAGAACTCTGAATAATTTATAACTTGTCATCTGATATCTTATGCTAGCGAAATCCACGCTTTTCCCAATATGGAAATGAGCTGTTAGGACCTATGGGCCGGACTGAGATCTCCCTGAGAATCTGAATCCAGAGCTAATGTATAAGGAAAGGGCCATTACCAGTGTGATACATTGGGAAGCAGACAGTGTTGTGATCAGCATCTGACTCGCTCTAACAATCTTCCCTAATGCGATGATCAACACTCCCAGAGCCGAAGCATTAATACAGGATAATATTTGGGCCCCTCAAATCTATTTCAGAAACTAAGTTGTCTCCAAAAAAGAAAGATCGATATTGGAAATCTGCTGCTAAACTTATAATCCTTCTAATGTTCTAAAAAAATGAGGACATTCAAAAATCTAATGCCGCCATATAACTGTGACTAAAGGTGTGTGATTCCTCCAGGCTTTATATTTTCTACTGCTTCTGACCAGCCGGACGCGGCGCCCACCGAAACAATAGTTTCAGATTCTTGCCTGTATGTAGGTGTGGGGGGGCGCAATATTATCTACGAGTGCTTCTCACTAAATTAGAATATCATCAAAAAGTTAATTTATTTCTGTTTTTCAATACAAAAAGTGAAACTCATATATTATATAGTCATTGCAAACAGAGTGAACTATTTCAAGTGTTTATTTTTGTTAATGTTGATGATTATGGCTTACAGCCAATGAAAACCCAAAAGTCATTATCTCAATAAATTAGAATACTTTATAACACCAGCTTGAAAAAATGATTTTAAAATCCAAAATGTTGGCCTACGGAAATGCATGATCAGTAAATGCACTCAATACTTGGTCGGGGCTCCTTTTGCATCAATTACTGCATCAATGCTGCGTGGCATGGAGGTGATCAGCCTGTGGCACTGCTGAGGGGTTATGGAAGCCCAGGTTGCTTTGATAGCAGCCTTCAGCTCGTCTGCATTGTTTGGTCTGGTGTCTCATCTTCCTCTTGACAATACCCCATAGATTCTCTATGGGGTAAAGGTCAGGCGAGTTTGCTGGCCAATACTGTTGTTTGTAAACCAGGTATTGGTACTTTTGGCAGTGTGGACAGGTGCCAAGTCCTGCTGGAGAATGAAATTTTCCATCTCTGAAAAGCTTGACGGCAGAGGGAAGCATGAAGTGCTCTAAAATTTCCTGGTATACGGCCGCGCTAACTTTGGTCTTGATAAAACACAGTGGAACTACACCAGCAGAGGACGTGGCTCCCCAAACCATCACTGACTGTGTAAACTTCACACTAGACCTAAAGCAGCTGGATTGTGGCCTCTCCACTCTTCCTCCAGACCTTGATTTCCAAATGACATGCAAAATTTACTTTCATCTTAAAACAACACCTTGGACCACTGAGCACCAGTCCAGTTCTTTTACTCCTTGGCCCAGGTAAGACGCTTCTGGCGTTGTTCAGCGTTGGACTGGAGCACCTTGGGCCCACCAGAGAAAATCATTCTTGGGGCCCACTATGTAGCTACATAAAAATAAATACAAGACCACCAATTGTGTGGTAAACTGCTCTAATATCAAGGTATAATATAAGGTAGTACATGTCTTAATTATATAGCAGGAGTTGGGGTAGCCCCCCTCATAGAATATAAAGTAGCACCCTCATAGAATATAATGCAGCCCTCATATAGTATAATGCAGCCCCTTCATAGAATATAATGTAGCCCTCGTTATAGAATATAATGCAGTCCCTTATATAATATAATGTAGCCCCTCATAGGGTATAATGCAGCCCCCCATAGAATATAATGTAGCCCCCTCATAGAGTACAATGCAGCCCCCCATAGAATATAATGTAGCTCCCTCATAGGGTATAATGTAGCCCCAGGGCACGTGCCCTTAAGTGCCTTTTAGGGCGGGACTCTGCGGGGGGTGGCACCTGAGCAAGAAATTTTTTTTTTTTTTGGTCAGGGGGTCGGCCCTCCCCTTGCTTCCCTCACCCCCCCATCATCATACTCACCTCCTCCTGCTGCAGCTCCGATGGTCCAGCGCCTATATCTTCTACCTGTACTGAGTGCGCTGTCACTCGTGGTACCGCTCATGAATATGGACGCCGCTCCACTCTCATAGGCGTGGCGTCCATATTCATGAGCTTAATGAGCTGTACCAAGTGACGTGTGACCACGCGCTCATACAGGAAGAAGATGTCGGCGCTGGACCATCGGAGCTGCAGCAGGAGGAGGGGAGTGGGATGATGGGGAAGAGGCTGGGCGGGGGGAATGAGCGCTGGGGCCGGGGAAGAATGAGCGCTGGGGGCCGGGGAGGAATGAGCGCTGGGGCCCGGGAGGAATGAGCGCTGGGGGAGGAATGAGCGCTGGGAAGGAATGAGCATGGCGGGAGTGAGCGCTGGGGGGAGGAATGAGCGCTAGTGGGAGAAATGAGCGCTGGGGTGGGGAATGAGCGCTCGTGGGAAGAATGAGCGCTGGGTGGAATGAGCGCAGGGGGAGAATGAGCGCTGGGGGGAGGAATGAGCACTGGGAGGAATGAGCGCTGGGGAGGAATGAACGTTGGGGGGGAATGAGCGCTGGGGGGGAATGAGCACTGGGGAGGAATGAGCGCTGGGGGTAATGAGCGCAGGGGAGAATGAGCGCAGGGGGAATGAGCGCTGGGGAGGAATGAGCACTGGGGGAATGAGCGCTGAGGTGGGGAATGAGCGCTGGGGAGAATGAGCGCTGGTCTAATGTAAAAGGTTGGATAGAAATGACATCACAAATCTTTTTTTTTTTGTTAAATAGCATCTTTATTTAGCTTACAAAAACGCATACAAATCCACATGTAAAAAACGCATCAAATACGCACCTGCGTTTTCTGCCGAGAGATGCGGAATATGTACGGAAACTTCTGCAGACAAATCTGCAACGTGTGCACATACCCTAAGGCTATGTTTCCACTTTCAGGAAACACTGCAGAGAGGACACAGCTCCGTCCAAAGCTTTGCCGGCTTTTGTACGCGCGGTGATTCCACATGTGTTCATTGAACCGTGTGGAATCACCGCATCCTATACATAGGACGGTGTTATATGCGTCTCCGCAAGATAAATAGACATGCTGCGGTCTAGAAAGACGCGCCACATGTGCATATACTCGGGTCTGCCACCTGCATCTTTGTATGCACAGTGGATATGGGATTTCATAAAATCCCCTCCACTCTGCTGTAACATTTGGACGCTGCGGATTGGACTCAGCGGCTGTTCTCAGCGTCCAACCCGTAGCGTTTCCTGAACGTGGAAACGTACCCTAAATCTATCTCTGCCTCTGGACATTATATAGTATAGATTTGCCTGGACTGTACATTATTATAAATCTACTACCTGAGCATTATATATATCATAGATCTCCCTGGACATTATATATAATAGATTGTACATCATATATTACAGATAATTCTGGACATTTTATACTATAGGTCTCCTTGTACATTATATATTATAGATCTATAATAAATAATATACCGGGAGATCTATAAGATAAATTGTCCAGATTTATATGTAAGTATCTGTTTAAACCCAGACATATGAATAAGGCCTTAGTCAGAGACTGGGCAGTAATAGAATAATAAAATCCATCTAGTAATCCTCCAATGTCTGCTGGACATGGTGTGGGGAGAGTTTCTAGTTCAGTTAGTACACAGACACCAGACTTCTTGCTGTTAACCAGTTAATGTTTTCTTGTCCACCACACTGCAGTGTCAATAGAGGAAGACAGCGAGACAGGCAGCAACATCACATCAGAGAGCTCCTGAGTCCTGACCTCAAAACAGAAAATTCTCAGATCCTGGTATTGTAACCTAATATTAAGAATAATATTTATTGATTGATATTGCGCTATTAACTCCACAGCACTTTACATACATCATCCACACTGTCCCCATTGGGGCTCACAATCTAAACATCCTATTTGTATGTCTTTTGAGTGTGGTAGGAATCCACTGTCTTTGAAAGAGCTACATGGGCATACACATAGATTCAGCCTCATTCATTCCCTATGGGACTTGCAAACATGTGCGCCACTTGCGGTGAGACAAAAAAACACTGCTAGTAGCGTTTTTTTTTCCGTTGTTGCAGGTATCGGATTTGCGGGATCTCGTCAAAACCGCAAGTGTCGCACATGTCTGCAAGTCGCATAGGAAATGAATGAGGCCAAATGCAGTGTTGCCATAAGTGATCTGTTACGTGGCAGATGTGGAAAAACTGTCGGATCTGCCGCGAATGGCAAAAATCGCTGATATGCAAGTAGCCTAAGTCACTGACGACAGTGTCTGCATTAGTCCTACTCACCAATGGGGGAGGCAGAGCGAAAAGTGCCTAGGGCAGCATAAACTCTAAATACGGCCCTGTGTAGCCCCCCTCACAGAATATAATGTAGCCCCCCCCACAGAATATAATGTAGCCCACTCATATGGTATAATGCAGTCCCCCTCATAGGGTATAATGCATCCCCCCTCATAGGGTATAATGCTGCCCCCTCATAGGGTATAATGCAAACCAGCTCACAGGGTATAATGCTGCCCCCCCATAGGGTATAATGCATCCCCCTCTTAGGGTATAATGCTGCCCACTCAGGATATAATGCTCCCTCATAGGGTATAATGCTGCCCCCCTCATAAGGTATAATGCTGGGCCCCTCATAGGGTATAATGCTAATTTATAAAAATACAAACCACAATACTCCCCCTCTCCTCCTCGTTCCCACGCTGATTCCGGCTCTGCTCCGGTCTCAGCAGCTGCACTGCAGTCTGGCCGGCACACAGCAGGTACGTGATGAAGTGACATCACCCACCCACTGGGTCAGAGGCAGAGGGGAATGATGGAGGAGAAAACGTCTGGCGCTCTCTCCTCCATTATTGCTTTCAACTGTATGGGCATCTATGATGCCCATACAGTTGAATGCGGATTGCACTGGGGGGCGGCATTGGTGCTGGGCCCCCCTAATTTACAGCCCCATAGCGACCGTGTGGACTGGGGGCCTCTGAGGGAGCAGGGGCCCGGTCTGCTGGCCCTGATAGTGGGCAGTGTGCGGCAAACACTGCTCGCTATTAAAGTGAAATGAATATTCACCCCTCTCTATGACCATGAGGGTGAGGGGAAGAGTGAATATTCATTTCTCTTTAGCAGCTGGGATAGGCTTTAGCTGCAGCAGCCGGCTCCTGCCTCCTGTCACCCGCTGCTCTGCTGGCACCTGGGGCCCCCATAGCAGCTGCCTGGTGTGCCGCTATTAGCAACATGCCACTGGCTGGGGGCCCATGGAGCAGCGGTGGGCTATTGGCGGCTGCTGGCCCTGTATGCCAGCAGGTGTCAGTGCCTGGGCCCACCGGAGAATCCTCTGGTCCTGCGGTGGGCCAGTCCGACCCTGGTGTTGTCTATTGGTCATGAGTGTCTTGACACAAGAAATGCCACACTTGTAGTCCATATCCTGTATACATCTGTGTGATGGCTCTTGAAGCAATGACTCCAGCAGCAGTCCACTCCTTGTGAATCTCCCCCAAATTTTTGAATGGCCTTTTCTTAACAATCCTTTCAAGGCTGCGGTTATCACGATTGCTTGTGCACCTTTTTCTACCACACTTTTTCCTTCTACTTTCCATTAATATGCTTGGATACAGCACTCTGTGAACAGCCACCTTCTTTAGCAATGACCTTTTGTGGCTTACCCTCCTTATTGAGTGTGTCAATGGCTGTCTTCTGGACATGTCAAGTCAGCAGTCTTCCCCATGATTGTGGAGCCTACTGAAAAAGACTAAGGGACATTTTTAAATGCTTAGGAAGCCCCAGCAGGTGGCGGCGAGGAGGAATGGTTATTGAAGGCTGTAGGCTTTCCTGAAGAGATGGGTTTTCAGGTTCCGTACTAAATTTTCAGTTTGCCTGATTTTTCTCTTTATAGGTATATTTTTGAGTAAAATGTAAATTGCTCTTTTATTCTATAAGCTACTGACAACATGTCTCCAAGCTTCCAAACAATAAATTTTGTATTTATTTTCAGAAAATGAGAAGTGGTCAAAATAACAAAACATGCGGTGCTTGTAGACCTCAAATAATGCTAAGAAAGCAAGTTCATAAACATTTAGAAACAACAATACAAATGTTTTAACTCAGGAAGAGTTCAGAAAGCAATATTTTGTGGAATAACCATGATTTTTAATCACAGCTTTCATGAGTCTTGGCATGCTTTCCACCAGTCTTTCACACTGCTTTTGGGTGACCTTATGCCACTCCTGGTACAAAAATTTAAGCAGTTCTTCTTTGATGGCTTGTGACTATTCATCTTCCTCTTACATTCCAGAGGTTTTCAATGGGGTTCAGGTCTGGAGATTGGGCTGACCATGACAGGGATTTGATGTGGTGGTCCTTCATCCACACATTGGTTGACCTAGCTGTGTGCATGGCGCATTCTCCTGCTGGAAAAAACAGTCCTCAGAGTTGGGGAACATTGCCTGAGCAGAAGGAATCAACTGTTTTTCCAGGATGAACAGGTGTTGGGCAAAGCAGAAAATTAGACTCATCAGAGAAGATTACCCTACTCCAGTCCTCTATGGTCCAATCCTTATGATGTTTGGCAGCCTGGCTCTCATAGAATCATAGAATGGTAGAGTTGGAAGGGACCTCCTGGGCCATCTGGTCCAACCCCCTGCTCAAAGCAGGATTCTCTAAATCATCCCAGACAGATGTCTGTCCAGCCTCTGTTTGAAGACTTCCATTGAAGGAGAACTCACCACCTCTCGTGGCAGCCTGTTCCACTCATTGATCACCCTAAGGCTAAGTGCACACGTCAGGAATTTTCGAGTTTTTTTCGCGTTTTTTCCCGCGGCAAAAACGCGAAAAAAACGCAAGCATTAAGCATCCTATTCATTTAAATGGATTCCGCAAATTTTGTGCACATGCAGCGTTTTTTTCCGCGAAAAAAACGCTTTGCGGAAAAGAAAGCAACATGTTCATTAATTTCGCGTAATCTCGGCGGAATCGCCGCCATAGGAATGCATTGAACCGCTTACTTTCCGCATGTGGCTATGCCCACCATGCACAATGTAAGCGGTTCATGTGCGGATGGTACCCAGGGTCCGGAGGAGAGGAGACTCTCCTCCGGACCCTGGGTACCATATCCCTGGTAAAACAATAATTAAAATAAAAAATAATGATATTCTCACCTTCCGGCGGCCCTTGCAGCCTTCCCGCCTCTCAGCAACGCTCCCGTTCCCAGTGATGCATTGCGAGAATCACCCCAGATGACGTAGCGGTCTCGCGTGATGCTACGTCATCTGGGTCTGTCGCAATGCATCCTTGGGAACGGGATTGGCCGGGAGCGTCGCTGAGAGGCGGGAAAGCTGCGGGGCCGCCGGAAGGTGAGAATAGCACGATTTATTATTTTTTTTATTATTTTTACATTAGATCTTTTTACTATTGATGCGGCATAGGCGGCATCAATAGTAAAAAGTTGGTCACACGTGTCAAACACTATGTTTGACTCGTGTGACCAACCTGTCAATCAGTTTTCCAAGCGATGCTACAGATCGCTAGGAAAACGCTAGCATTCTGCAAGCTAATTACACTTGCAAAACGCTAGTTTCTGGCGGGAATACGCATACCAAAAAAATGCGTATTTCCCACGGCAGAGAAGTGCGGGATTGCCGCGGAAATTTCCGCGGCAATTCCGCAACGTGTGAACTTAGCCTTACTGTCAAAAAGTTTTTCTAATATCTAATCTGTGTCTCCTCCCATTCAGTTTCATCCCATTGCTTCTAGTCTTTCCTTGTGCAAATGAGAATAAAGATGATCCTTCTACAATGTGACAGCCCTTGAGATATTTATAGACAGCTATTAAAAGTCTCCTCTCAGTCTTCTTTTTGCAAGCTAAACATTCCCAAATCCTGTAACCGTTCCTCATAGGACATGGTTTGCAGACCGGACACCATTCTGGTCGCTCTTCTCTGAACTTGCTCCAGTTTGTTGATGTCTTTTTTAAAATGTGGTGCCCAAAACTGGACACAGTATTCCAGATGAGGTCTGACCAAAGAGGAGTAGAGGGCAATAACGACTTCACGTGATCTAGACTGTATGCTTCTGTTGATACATCCTAGAATAGTATTTGCCTTTTTTGCTGCTGCATCACACTGTTGACTCATGTTCAGTCTGTGATCAATTAGTATACCCGTCTTTTTCACATGTGCTGTTACTTAGCCCTATCCCTCCCATTTTGTATATGCTTTTTTCATTTTTATTGCCCAGATGTAGTACTTTGCATTTTTCCCTGTTAAAAACCATTCTGTTAGTTGCTGCCCACTGCTCCAGTTTATTTATATCTTTTTGATATAAAATTTTGATATATATCTCCTTTGCTTCTCATTGATGAAAGGCTTTTTTCTAGCTTTACATGACTTGAGCCCTGCCTCTAGGAGCCTGTTATGAACTGTTCTTGCCGTGCAATTCACCCCAGTTGCCATTTGACATTCCTTTTGTAGGTCACTTGATGTCATCCTGCAGTTGATAAGTGACATTCGAATAAGATGACGGTCATCCCGGTCAGTGGAGAGTCGTTTTCGCCCTCTGCCGGTCTGTAGCTTTGTTGTCCCCAATGTCTGCTGCTTGACCTTGTTGTAATGGACTGCTGTCTTAAAAATTTTAAGGAAGGAGGCAACATGACGCTCACTGTATCCCTCTGCTAGTAAAGCCAGAATTGAGCCCTTCTTTTCCTCACTCAAGACTTTTCTTTTCAACTCCTTTGGCATGGTTAAAAGTTATTTTTTCATTCCTATTACATTTGGGATACTACTAGCACTTGTTTTGCCTTCCAGCTTGTCCTATTGCAAGAGGATTGTGAAGACCACAGCAGTGTTTTTTATACTTTCCTTCGTTAAATAAGATTTGGTTCAGGTGATCACCTAATCAGAAGCACATTAAGTAGAATGAGGTGTACTCTGGTTGGAATTCAACTGACACTGGAATGGAATGGCAGTCAGACATGTAGAGAAGCTGATTTTTGTAAACCTGTGCAGTGGTCTCTTAATTTTTGCCAGAGCTGTATGTTCGTGATGGGCAGTCCGGCTCTTTTTGCTCAAAAAGCGGCTCTTCTTGCACATAGCGCTACTTTCCTCAGTTTTATCACTCCAGTACCTTAACTATAAAGCCTGGACCTCATTATACGGCTGTACAGATGTCTGGTGAAGGCTTTTTAGCCATTTTCTCAGAGTGTAAGCTCCTGAGAATAGGCCCTCACTCCTAGTCTGTATTGCTGACTTGTGTTATTTTCTAATATCTGATATTTGTACATGTGGTTTCTACATTAATCAGAGCTGTGACATCTGCCGGCGCTGGATACGATTCTTATAAGTAAATCCTTGGAGACATGTTCCAGGCTCTTAGGCCGGGGTCAGACATGCGAGAAACTCGTACGAGTCTCGCATGTCAATACCCGGCACTGCCGCCGGCACTCGGGACCGGAGCGTGCTGCTGCATAAAAATACATGCATTGGCGCTTTGGGCGGCATTGGCGCTGAGCCCCCCTGACTTACAGCCCCATAGCGATGGTGTGGACTGACGGCCCCTGAGGGATGCTCCGTCCGAAGCGCTGCCGGCATTTGAACGCAGGTGAATCCTCATGTGTTCATTGAACCGTACTGAATCTCCAAGTCCAATACATTGCACTGGTGATATTTAATTTGCGGAGTCTGAGCGTCTCCGCAAGATAAATAGACATGCCACAGTCGGGAAAGACATGCCGCATGTGTGTATGTGTGCGTCCCTGTACACATAGTAAGTCTAAGTCTATCACGGCCTGGACCAGTGAGTAAGCTTCTTTGTGGGTGATACGTCACTCTTATAACCATCTGATATGAGCACTTTTTATTCATTTTACAAATGACCATTACCTAATATTGCCCTGATGTATCTGATATTTTTGAGATATCTTTTCCACGCAGCTTTCCGTAGTCCATTTATTTCCTGAACTTTTCATCCACGCCCTACCTTCCTTCATGTTTCCTCCATTTATATTTATCTATATGGATTTTGTGATTTTTGCTCGATCTGCTTTTATTCTAATTGTGCAATAAAGATTTTGTAAATTTTATCCATATCGTGGCTTGCTGCTACTCCTTTCTTTTAGTTGTGGTTAATATAATTGGAGTCCTCCACTTGACTTGTGATTTTTTATAATAGTGGGGAGAGCTTGATACTAATATGCTCTCAGCCCCTTCATTCATTGGGTATTTTGAGATTAATTTCCTAATATGCATTCTTTCTGTGTTTCTCACAGTTTCTAATCCCAAACACATGGATTTCTGGGCCCGGGATCAAACCTGGCTCTCTCATTTAAATGAGGTTTTTAAGGAGGGTTCAGCTGGTATTTTAGAACCAGGTTGGTTGCAGGGATTCTAAGGAGCAAATTGTGAAGCTGAGGGCACTTCTACACAAACGTACAAAACTTTGTGGAACAGGGCCTCTTTTGGGCAATACCTGACTCGTGGCTTGATTCCCGAGAGATTATGTATCCAAACTGTTACGCTCGCGCCCTGACTGGTTGGCGCAAGCGTGGTGGTGTGGCCCCACTGTGCCACAAACCAGACTACCATGGAAGGGGCGTGACTAAGCAGCTACTCTGGTGTTCACTGGAGGCTTTGATAGTGAGGTCAGGCCTGTGCGGCAGGTAGCTGCCAGGTACCACTCCAGAGTACTGCAGTGCGCAGGCGCCGGACCTCTCTGACCTTTCCCAGCGCCTGCGCACTGCAGTACTCTGCTCTGCCCTCACCAGGGTAGATCAGTGCGCCTACGCAGGAGCCGTGACGGGAAGCTAAGTAGAGGCCGGCTTCGCTAGAAGATGGGAGGCGCCGGACCGGACCGCGACGCCCATCGGACCGGACCGTACAGCAGACCGCCCCTGGGTGAGTATAATATAACTCATTTTTCTTATCTTTCAGGTGACATCGGGGGCTTACCTACAGCATTACAGAATGCTGTAGATAAGCCCCTGATGGCGGTGGCTTCAGCTGATGGTCGAAAAATGGGGTGACAAATTCTCTTTAAGAGTGAGGGGGTTTGAACGAATCCATGGAGGTATCGGGGGTGGCAATCTAAAACAATTGTTGGCACAACACGAATGTAGTTGGATTGTCACCCTTGACACCATGTCCCCTAAAGGGTTGAATGAAAAGCTCAGTTTCATTCCTATAGACTGGCCCTTCCTGTCTCCCGCTGACAGTAGATTCAATCCATTTATTCACCCCTCCCTGTTCTCCATTTTTTTGGGAGGCCCTCCAGCTTCACTGCATATTGTTCTAACTTTTTAAATGTCCTGCCCTTTTTCTTGTTTTTAATTTATTGTGTCTTTGTCTTTTAGTTTATTTTGTCGTCATTATGCGCATTATCTCTATGCCTGTTTCCGGGACTAGCCGCCCTCACCTGTCACTTTCCCTTCGCCTGTCCTCCTTCTTATGAGGCCTGGGACTCTCTGCTGTGGACTGTAAGATGATTAATACAGATATGGAGTGGTGACACATCTTGCTGTAATCTTGGAACTACATGTTCTGGACATGATATTGCAATTTTTATTTGTATATTCTGCTCTCCTGCATCATATATGTTTTTTCACCTTTTTTGATGTTGACCACATTTATCATGTGTTATAACATTTTGCTTACAGTACTGTTCTCATTCTTTCTTTTAATTTATTTTATATATTCTTTTTCCTCTCCCCAACTTATATTATGATTCGTCTTTCACACACTTGGACACTTACTTAGGTTTCACATATGTTTACTCGTTTTTTTTCTTTATACACCATTATTGTACCTGATATTTATATTCACTTACACCTCATGCCCTCAGCACATATCCTTTTCTTTATGTTCGTTGCGTTTCTCCAGCCCCATTGATCTAGCATTCTGCAAATTCCTCTGTATTATGGCAACCTCCTTTGTGCTTCTAGATAATGGCCGCCGTGGGTGCGCATCCGCACCGTGACTTCCCTGGCACTTTGCTTTCTCGGTGGCAGTCAATATTTCGCAGTGCGCATGTTTGTTGACATCACTGGGTTTTTTGTGCTCGCATGCGTCGAGGAAGTGACGTCGTGGACGGCTGGAGCCTGGGGCGCATGCTCCACAATCTACGGCGTTGTCTTATTGGTATATACTGTATGTCCTTATTTCTGGTACCAATAACTGGAGGTCTGTCAGATCAGGAGAAAATTGAAATTTGAACCATGTCCTGAACCCTGCCTATCTTGTGGACTGTCGACATGGGCCATGAGATCCTAGCGGTATTTTCTTGGATCATGGACATTTTGTACGGATCCATTATGGACATACTCTGTTGCTATTTATATCTCTTATATCAAGTACTCCTGATGGACCTTCAAGCCTGTTTTGAGATGGTAATTTTAGCAGGCCTTTTGACACAAGAATAATGTCTTCTTTTATTTTTGTCTGATGCACTGTTTGCGTTGGAACAATTTTGGACTTGGGGCATACGTCTATGTGCTTATGTGGTGTTCTGAATGTTGTTTAATGTGTTATCATTCACATAGTATTTTTGGTAGCCCTTTTGGGCTCATTTTTTATCACTTTAGATTCAAAAAGCTTCATAATTAGGATTGTAGCCCTTTAAATTTATCCCTTCAATGTATTATATAAAATATTATATATATATTTTTTTTTCAATAATATTTAATTCATGTGTCCATTTTCACAGTTTTTCACATATTACCTAACACTTGACATCTGCAATCTTTGTTCTTTTTAGGACTTATATCCCTCTATTCATACTTACCTCATCATGGCTTCTCAGACCGGTTCTTATTGGATGGGCATTCCTTAACTAGTCAGAATCCCTCTCCCAACACACGCCACCTGAGTAAGTCTTAACAAAAAGTGTGTCGGGGCGGTGGGGACAGTGTGTTACCAGCACATTGCCACTTCTTAAGTAAGTTCTTTCCTCTGTATTCAACTTTTTGCATATTGTTTGGCTCCTGTGTGCATTCCCACTTAAGCCCGGGTGTCACATTGCGATACACCAGCGATCCCGACAACGATATGCACTTGTCAGGATCACTGGTGTATCGCTACATGATCGCTGCTGAGCTGCCAAACAGGCAGCTCAGGCAGCGATCAGCACAGCGACACTGCGGGTAACATCGCTTAGTTACCCGCAGTGTACGTTGGATACCAGCGCCCTGATGCAGGGAGCTGGTAACCAAGGTACACGTCGGGTTTCCAGGCGCTGCGCGGTGCCTGGAAACCCGCTGTGTACCTTGGTTACCAGCTCCCTGCATCAGGGCACTGGTATCCAAGGTACACAGCGGGTTTCCAGGCACAGCCCCGCGCCTGGAAACCCGCTGTGTACCTTGGATACCAGCGGATCGCTGATCTCCTGCCTGTCACACACAGCGATGCGTGCCTGCCAGCGGGAGACCAGCGATCAAAAAATGTCCAGGACATTCAGCGACGATCAGCGATACCCGGCAGGGGGGCTGATCGTCGATGAATGTCCCACACAGCGATATCGCTGGGGAGATCGCTGCTGCATCACAAAACTAGTGACTCAGCAGCGATCTCGCTAGCGAGATCGCTGTGTGAGACGGGGGCTTTATAGATAGCTTGTATTTAGTTACTGATGAAGCACATTGCACTTTATACTTACCTTACTATTGATGCTGCTATTTAAGTGGATTTACTCTACACTGTTTGGCATCTGCCCATATGCTGACTGCACACTGCACTTTCTTTTGATGGTTGCCACTTGCAAAAGTGTTGAGGTTGTACAAAATTATGAATGGCATAATTTTTTGCTGTGCGTCTGCAGTGGTAACATCCTGTCCCTATACACATGGTGTCCAGTAGTTTCTTCTTATTTTTGATTGTGTTATCGTTTTATATTTATTTAATAAAAATTCTATTTTAAGGATTATACTATTTTGGTGATAGTTTATTCACCTGGCTTCAGTTAGTTGTAATTGTATCTTGAGTTCTTTGTCCTCTTTACAAGTATTGGGACCTTTTGTGATAATAAGGTGTTCATAATGCCCTTGAGGAGTGTTAAAGGCCGTTTTCCACTCATCACCCTCTCTGATTCTAATCAGATTGTAGGCTCCTCTGAGATACAACTTGGAGAACCATTTTGCCCCA